>CM055076.1:8720845-8803345 GCA_029204045.2 Tillandsia leiboldiana
CGAAACTGCGACCCGGGTCGCCAACAATCCGCCGCCATACGGGAAGCCCCGTATAGACGTAGCGACTAACCTGCAAAATATCAACTACACTATACAGATATCAAAGCTGAAAAGTAACTGCTGAAAATAAAATATATACAACTCCACAGATATAAACCCAAGTCTTACAAATACATAATAGTCTCTCAAACTGTAAAAAGAAATATACAAGATAAGTCCCCAAAAGGAAAACCTAAATACTAATACATCACCAAAAATAGGGTACACTACTCTCTCTCTGGCAAACGACTGGTAGGGATCTAACTCGCGACTCCCTTACCTCGATCAGCAGAATCAGCAACTGGAGCCAGCAGGAACAGGAGTAGAAGTCCCTGGGGAAAAGACACCACGACGGGGTGTGAGAACTACATCCCACAGTAGTTCTCAGTGGGTGCCGCCAACAAGCCCGACGGTCTGCCCACTAAGTGTTACGGAATTTGAGTTGGCGTATTTCGTAAATTCGGTTAAGTCTTGAAGATTGAAGATAAGAAGGTGGATCATATAACTCAATCTCAAGAAAGAAGAATTCAAAGGATCAGGTATGTTTAACTAATTATCTTTGGTGATCCGAATACTTCTTAAGTGTAAAAACACTGGATGAATTAATTGCATAAAAATAAAAACTGGACATGGGACATGTTCAGGATCCGGATCAGACATTCCAATCCGGATCCCGAAGGGTGTTAGTTCATACGCAAATTCAATCCGGATCGTAGCCTCCTTTGATCCGGATCCCGAACATTGGTTTTTACCATAATATATGAACGATCCGGATCAGGCATTTCAATCCGGATCAGAACATTGGTTGTTTGGTGAATTGTATGAACGATCCGATCAGGCACTTCGATCCGGATCCCGAACCTTTGTTTTTCTGGAAACTGTCTGTCTCGTTACTGCAATCCGGATCGCCGAAATCCGATCCGGATCGCCGTCCTGAAAAATTTCAGAAAAGGTTAGTTTTTGATTCTTATCCTCTTCCAATGGTTCTAACCTATAAATAGACCCTATGATTCATCTTTTAGGGTAACGATGAAAAGTGGAAAAAATACGACCGAAATAGAAAAACCACAAAATAGAGAAGAAAGGAAATACAAGATTTAATTCTATGTTTCTTCATCTATTATAATTTGATTCTAGGTTTCCAAACTCAGATTTTGAAAAGAATCAAATTAATGAATACTTAGGGGTATTTCCGATCTATTTCTAATCTAAGTATTCGGCAGATCATCACCACCCAAAAAACACGATTTCCCGAAAATCGGCGCGTGGACTCGCGTGGCCTTGTGGATTCAAGGTGCTACCGCTCTCGTGGATTCGGAGCGAGGTACGTTCGTGGATTCGAGCGTGCTACTGGGTGAAGACCGTGGATTCGGTCGGACGTCGTGGAGTCGACGTTGGAGCGTGGATTCGGCGTTGGACGCAGATCGTGGATTCGAGAAGCGTTGCGGAGCGAGCGGAGATGATCAACTAGGAGCGTATGGAAAAAGGTTGAGTCGTCTGTGAGTACAGTATATCACCTTTGTACGGTATAATTCTAGTGGATTTCACCGTATTATCGGTCCCGTGGTTTTTTACTCCGGTTTGGAGTTTCCACGTAAAAATCTTCTGTGTTATTTATTTTCCGCATTGGGTTTTATATCGCAAAGATTTTTTAGTGTTTATTGTTTACACCTATCACCCCCCTCTAGGTGTTTTTTCCCTATTTAGATCCAATTATACATAACCCAACAAGTGGTATCGGAGCGGGAATAGGGTTGTAAACAATGGTTGAAGGTGGAAACATCAACAGACCTCCGTTCTTCGATGCAACAAATTATGCGTACTGGAAAGAACGGATGAAAGCCTTTTTAATTCCATCGACGAACGGGTGTGGCAATCAATTGATTAGGATGGTCTAATCCAACTGAAATTATTGCTGATGTTAGCACCATCAAACCTAGGTCGAAATGGACCAAGGAAGAGATAGATTTTTCTTCTTACAATGGCAAAGGGATTAATGCTCTATTTAATGCTTGTCTCAAACTGAGTTCTCTCACGTCTCGGCATGTGAGACTGCGAAAGAAATCTGGGATGTTCTTCAAGTTACACATGAGGGAACTAACCTTGTGAAGATTCAGAAACTGCAAATACTTACGAGCAAGTTTGACTCTATTTTCATGGCAGAAAATGAATCATCACAGACTATTACACACGATTGCAAGCATAGTAAACTCATGTGCTAACTTGGGAGAGAAGATTCCAGAATTTAAAGTTGTAAGAAAAATATTAAGAACTCTTCCTGAAAGATTTCGATCCAAGGTTACGGCCATTGAAACTATTAAACACCCGGACGAAATCCGTGTAGAAGAATTAGTTGGTTCATTACAAACATATGAAATGACATTTCCTACTAACTATTCTTCTGGAAAAGCATCATCTTCTAAGTCTTCAGGTTTAACATTGAAAACAACAAAAGAAGAAGACGCGGATTCATCCTCCTCAGACGATGACGTAAACCTATCTATGGAGGACTTTGAGAAGCAGCTTGCTCTCTTGACAAGAAGATTTCGCCGAAACTTTTGAAGGGTAAGCCCAAGCAAAACTCCATCCTTCGTAAAGTCGAAGAAAGGCAAAGGTTCTTCAAGTTTCAAACCAAGAAAGCAAGAGGGTTTTTCTAAGGATAAGAAAAGCTCAGAAGGACAAGTCCAATGCTTCAAGTGCCGAGGGTACGGCCATATCTCAACGGAGTGTCCCAATAAGAATCCGTCAGAAGAAGAAAGCGATGCAAGCCGTCACTTGGGATGACACCTCATCATCAAATGAGTCATCGTCAAGTGATGAAGAAGATAACGCAACGGCGTTCCACGCGTCCACATCTTCACCCTTCATGTGCTTAATGGCAAGTACATCCGAGTCATTGTCCAACTCCTCCAAAGTTGAAAAGAATGCAACGGACGATGAATCGGATAATCGGAAGGTGAAGATTTTGCTCTAGCCTACCACAGACTTTTGAGGGATTCAAAGAAACAGGCTAAGCAAAACAAGGGGTTGAGAGGGAGATTGCAGGATCTCGAAGAAGAAGTAAAAATGGTAACTTCTCTCTCGACCGATCTTGAAGTGGAAAGGGATAATCTGATAAAAGCAAATGCTTCACTTCAAGAGTCCAATAAGCAATTCGAGAAGAATTATGTAGATATGGTGAACAAAGCGAATTACTTCTTGAAGCTCAACGGCGAGGCTCGACAGGAAAAAATTGAAATGACAGAGACCGTTCTCCAACTCAAGGATGACTTACAACGATTTTCATCAGGAAGGAGTAAGTTGGATAAGCTTCTTGGTCTTGGTCAATCAAACAAGTTCGCCCTCGGATACAATCGAACTAAAGACAATTTTAGTTCGGTTGGGACAGTCTTTGTGTCCCGTCGTATCTCCTCCTCCGACACCGGAATTGACGAGAAACAACGACAACAAACCTACTTCCCCTCTTCGGAATTGTCAAGCACAAGGTATGTTTTCATTGTGGTATTGCAGGGCACATAAGGGAAATTGCAAGATGGGAGCCAAACGCTCAACTCAAGCACTTCTTGCAACGACTACCAAAAGGGTGATTCCTCGGAAATCAATGCAAATTATTCAAAGGAAAAGAGCCTCGGTAGTTCATCAAACAAGTCGACGACATCAAGGAAAAGCGATGGATCAAACAAGACGCTTTCACCAACAGGTATCAATTTCACAATCATTTCGACGTACACCAAAACTCGAAAGGTTTGGGTACGCAAAGGTGAAACCTTCCCTTGTCTTGTTACAACATTTCCTTGCATGCATATGATAATTCGTCTTGGTATCTGGATAGCGGCTGTTCTCGTCACATGGCCGGTGACAAAAAATTGCTTTCAAAATTTTGAGAAAATCTCCGGAGGACTTGTAGTTTTCGGAGACGGTCAGTCTTCCAAAATTGTTGGAAAAGGAATAGTAGCTATTCCAGATGGCCGATTCTGAATAATGTGTTATTTATTCAAGGCCTTAAGACTAACCTCATAAGTATCAGTCAACTTTGTGATAATGGTTTTTTCAGTTAATTTTTCATCTGTTGAATGCATTGTAACTGATAAGGACCATGTTTTCTTTTTAAAAGGGGTTAGATCTGAAAACAATTGTTATGTTGTTCCCAATAAAATTTCTGAAAATTGTAACTTAGCCTCTTTGAATAATGAAACACCCTTGGCATGAAAGGCTAGGTCACATAAATTTTAAGGAACTTGCTAGAATTTCAAACAAAGACGTGGTCAAGGGGGTTCCAAAACTTTCACTTAAACAAACATTGTGTGTTGGTGGTTGTCAAAAGGGAAAACATCCAGGACTGCACACAAGAACTTGAACCACGTTGGTACCAAACGACCCTTGGAATTACTGCATATGGATCTTATGGGGCCGACACGTCAACCATCCTTGGGAGGTAAATGGTATATTTTCTTATTGGTTGATGATTTCTCTAGATACTCATGGGTAGCATTTTTAAAAGAGAAAGCTGATACTTTTGATTATTTTCACGAGATTTTCCTTCGTATTATGATTGAAAAGAATGAAAAGATCATTCGTGTTAGAAGTGATAGAGGTGGAGAATTCATAAATTCTAAATTCATTGATTTTTGCACTTCCAATGGCATTAAACATGAATTCTCAGCACCCTATACACCTCAACAGAATGGTGTGGTCGAGCGCAAAAACAGGGTTGTACAAGAGATGGCACGTGTTATGCTTCATAGCCGGAATTTACCGCTATATTTTTGGGTTGAAGCTGTGAACACTGCAATCTATGTTATTAATCGAGTTTATTTGCGCCCGGGAACGCTTAAATACACCACATGAACTATGGTTTTGTAGAAAGCCAAACATCAAATATTTTCGTATCTTTGGGAGTCGGTGCTACATTTTACGTGACCGCGAAAATCTTAGAAAATTTGACTCTCGAAGTGACGAAGGGATTTTCATGGGTTATTCTACAAATAGTAGAGCATATCGGGTATTTAACTTGGAATCTAAAACGATTGTAGAATCCATAAATGTTTAAAGTAGATGAAGCTTTCCACTTTGCATCTGATAAATCTACCCCTGATATCTCTCTTGATGATGATACTCCCGTAAATGCATCTTCTCATGATAATACCTTCCAATATTAATGATGCATCTAATGGTTCTTCAATTTTATCTGATGTGCAGGAATCATTCTCATGTACCTCGAGTACTCCATTACCTCAAACGTTACGCATCTCCAAGGATCATCCTGAATCAAAACATCATTGGAGACCCACAAGAAGGAGTCAAAACTCGGAGACAGTTGGTTTGTGGATTCGCTTGTTACGTTTCCATGATCGAACCAAAGAACGTCGATGAAGCTCTTCAGGATGACTACTGGATTGAAGCAATGCAGGAAGAGCTCCATCAGTTTGAACGAAACAAAGTCTGGGAATTAACGACGGCCTCCGAAGCAACACAATGTGATCGGTACTAAATGGATTTTCAAGAATAAGAAAAATGAGGATGGTACCATCATCAGGAACAAAGCACGTTTAGTTGCTCAAGGCTACTCTCAAATAGAAGGTATAGACTTTGATGAAACGTTCGCCCCTGTAGCTAGACTCGAGTCCATTCGTATCTTATTCGCTATTGCTTGTCACTTTAAAATAAAACTCAGTCAAATGGACGTTAAGAGCGCGTTTTTTAAATGGGTTTTAAATGAGGAAGTTTATGTGGCTCAACCGAAAGGTTTTGTAGACTGGAAACTACCTAACCATATTTTTTCGTTTGAAAAAGGCTCTTTACGGTTTAAAACAAGCACCGCGAGCGTGATACGAAAGGTTGACAAAGCACCTTTTGGAGAAGGGCTATACTCGAGGGGGAGCAGATCGGACTCTCTTTGTGAAGCATTATCAGGATAACTTCATTGTTGCACAAATCTATGTCGATGACATTGTATTTGGAGCAACAAAGGATAATGATGCTTCTAAATTCGCAGAAACCATGGAAAGCGAATTTGAGATGTCTATGATGGGCGAACTGACATACTTTCTTGGATTGCAAGTGAAACAAAATGGTGAAGGCATCCATCTATGTCAATCCAAGTATGCAAAGGAGTTGGTAAAGAAATTCGGATTAGAAGATTCTAAAGATTTTCTGTAACGACCCAGCCACTAGCAATAATAACTCGTTGAGCCCAAACCACAGCCCAAAATGCTTAAGCCCAGTTATTATTACTAGTGTCAATGTCTCATATAAATCCAATCAGGACTATTGGGGGCGTTACAGACTCCCCCCGTTTAGGCCTGATGTCCTCGGTCAGCCCAGACTCCCCCTAAACTCCCCATGTTTAGGCCTTACGTCCTCGTCAGCCCAAACACACACACACAGCAGCCCAAGATCACCAGGCGATGTGAGACTCGTCTCGCTAGCCCTGTCATCTAGACCCAGACTCAGCCGAGACTCGCCGCACACTTCCGACTGGTTATTGGCTCTGATACCAAAATGTAACGACCCAGCCCACTAGCAATAATAACTCGTTGAGCCCAAACCACAGCCCAAAATGCTTAAGCCCAGTTATTATTACTAGTGTCCATGTCTCCTATAAACCCAATGACAATTCCATCCACATTCGATGTGGGACTATTGGGGGCGTCATAGACTCCTCCCGTTTAGGCCTGACGTCCTCGTCAGCCCAAAACACACACACAGCAGCCCAAGATCACCAGGCGATGTGAGACTCGTCTCGCTAGCCCTGTTATCTAGACCCAGACTCAGCCGAGACTCGCCACACACTTCCGGCTGGTAATCTGGCTCTGATACCAAAAGTAACGACCCGGCCTCACTAGCAATAATAACCGTTGGGCTCAAACCACAGCCCAAAATGCTTAAGCCCAGTTATTATTACTAGTGTCAATGTCTCATATAAATCCAATCAGGACTATTGGGGGCGTCACATTTTCCTACTCCTATGGGAAATAGCAATAAGGGATTAGGAAGTGAATCTCTTAGTGATAGTGTAGACGAGAAACTCTATCGAAGTATGATTGGAAGTCTACTCTACCTCACAGCTAGTCGCCCGGACATATCCTTTAGTGTTGGGATCTGCGTGAGATATCAGGTCAGCACCAAAGGAGGATCACCTGAAAGCGGGTGAACACGGATCATCCGGTACGTCAAAGGAACTGTAAACTTCGGAATTTGGTATCCTATGGGAACAAGTCTGACATTATAGGATAGTCAGATGCCGATTGGGCAGGATCAGTGGATGATCGGAAAGTACGAGTGGTGCATGTTTTTATCTTGGCCATTGCCTTGTTGCATGGCATAGTAAAAAGCAAAAACTGCATTGCACTTTCGACTCGGCCGAAGCGGAGTATATCTCAGCGGGTAGTTGTTCAACTCAACTCATTTGGATGAAAGCGTGTTGAGCAACTCTGGATTTCAGCAACTTCGGTAACTGTTTTATGTGACAACACTAGTGCTATAAACATTTCAAAAAAACCCTGTGTTGCACTCAAGAACAAAACACATTGAACTTAGATATCATTTTCTTAGGGAGCTAGTTGAATCAAATATTCTTCAAATTTCCTACATTTCAACTGAAGATCAATTAGCTGACATTTTAACAAAACCTTTGGATCAAAACGTTTTATTCATTTGCGTAAAGCAATTGGAATGCTTTCCTTGAAATAACCTCTTTTTGAACTCTTGTTTAGGTTAGGTTTTGTTTTTGTATTTTTGTTCATTATCTATGCTTAGACATAGAACATTAATTGAGCATTAGTTTTATTGACTTTAACTGCATCCTTTATATGTTTAGAAATTTATTATGCTTTGGATATCATAATAATTCATTTGATGCAATGATCATTTATGTGAATTAAATCATCTTTGTTTGATCAAAGTCAATTTCTCTCTCGATGATTTCTTGGTATAGTTTTTATCTTATTTGACTATTTAGTCGAGTATGAAATCGAGATCAATATTTGGTTGAATACTTTATATTTTAAAATAATTGATAGCCAATTGAGGGGGAGTCAAAGAAAAAGTGTTATGCTCAAAAGATGTGGAAAGAGTTACATCCCAATGAGGAGTGTGAAAACTACCACCACATGGAGGAAAGAGTTGGTAATATTAGTAGACCTCCTCTTTTCGATGGCACCAATTATGTCTATTGGAAAGTCCGGTTGATAGCTTTTCTCATCGCAATTGATGAGCGGGTATGGCAAACCGTGGAATACAGTTGGGTGCATCCAATTGAGGAAGTAGGAAATTCTACTACCCCAAAACCCTCGCTCTAGATGGTCCAGAGAGGAGATCGAAAAATCTTCTTACAACGGGAAAGGTATGAACGCTTTATTTAATTCTCTTTCCTCGACCGAGTTTACATGTATTTCCGCGTGTGAAACTGCAAAGGAGATTTGGGATATTCTCAAAATTACACATAAGGGTACTAATCTAGTAAATATTCAAAAGCTCCAGATGCTTACAAGTCAATTTGACTCTATTCATATGGATGAGCATGAATTGTTTACTGATTTTTACACTAGACTTCAAGATATAATCAATACATGTGCTAATTTAGGAGAAAAGATCCCGGAGTCAAAAGTTATAAGAAAGATTCTTCGGACTTTTCCGGAATGGTTTAGGGCAAAGGTTGCCGCCATTGAAACCATCAATCATCCGGATGACATGAGAGTAGAGGAATTAGTAGGTGCATTACAAACATATGAAATGACTTTTCCTACTAATCAAGGTTCTTCCAAGTCTTCTTCTAAGCTTACAGGTATTGCATTCAAATCAACGAAAGAAGAAGATAGCGATACAAGTTCCGACGATGAAATCTCTTTTGCCAATTTTGAAGAACAACTCGCGCGGATCACGAAGAAATTTCGTCGGAAGTTTTGGAAGAATCGAACTGATAGATCTTCATCCTCGAAACCATCTAAAGGATCATCGGGTTCTAAATTCTCTAAACTCAAAAGCTTTGCAAAACCTTCTAAAGAAAAAAGAAAAAGATGAATTCGAAGGGGAAATCCAATGCTATAGATGCAAAGGCTACGACCATATTTCAACGGATTGTCCTTCTAAGAAATCATACAAAAAGAAGGCTTTGCAAGCAAAATCTTGGGACGATTCTACTTCCAATGAATCGACCTCAAGTAAAGAGGAAAAGGATAAAGTTGTTGCTTTTCATGCTTCTCAAATTCCCTCCTCTAATTTTTTGCTTATCATCTTTAATTACTGACTCTACTTCTTTGATTTTGCATGAAACATCAACATCCGATGGAGAGTCATCAACTGAGGGGGAGTCGAACGAAGAAGAACTCGTTGAGGCATACCAACAACTTCTTACGGAATCAAAGAAGATGGCCAAGCATATTAAGAAGTTGAGGAAGCAACGACTTGAGGTTCAGGACGAGAACCGTGCTTTAAAGATCAAACTTCATGATCTCGAGGAGGAACGAGAACTTTTATTGGATAATAATAAAATCCTCCAAGAAAAGCAAAACCAATCGGAAACAATCGTTAAATCACATATGGACAAGATTGGTTTTCTTGAAAAGCAGTTTGAGGAAATTCATGTCACCAACCAAGCTTTGACCAAGCAAGTTCATCAACTCAAATCCGACATACAAAAGCTTTCAACCGGTTCCAAGAAACTTAACGGTATGTCCGGATTAGGTCAAACATGCAAAGTTGGTTTGGGATTCAAAAAGAACCAAACTGTGAAGGCTTCAAGTTCCACAACTAAATTAAAAGGAAGAACTTGTCACCAATGTGGACTTGAAGGACACTTGATGAAGACGTGCCCGAAAAAGAGAAAGAAGAATTCTTCGGCAACTTCATCTACGGAGCGGACTCAACGAATTACAAAGACACATCAACTCAATGGAGTTCCCTCAATCCACCAAAGGTCCGAGCCATAACATCGATCATTCAAGTGGATCATTGCAACGCAAAGACCTAAGGTGGATCAACAGTCAAAGCGGACAACCCCCGGCCACAACGAATCAAGACAACCCAAAATCCGACGGTTAGGATTCGGAAAGGTGATATCTTTCCGTGTCTTAAGTTTTAAATTGCTTTTGACTGTATGTAGTGCTTTGATAGGTTTTTATTGCATATATATCTTGATCTTTGCATTACATGATTTCAATGCTTGTCGTATTCATGTTTTGTTTTTAAACAAAAGGGATTTAATGAATAATTGCGACTTGTTTTAGTGCATTGAATATAAAAAGAGTTTACTTTCATTCACTCCGATTTAATTTCATATTAATTATCAACTTTACTCCATAATCATAATCTTTGAAGATATTCCATTATAGGAGTTTTTGATATTTATATTCATCAAATTTTAGTAATCATGTGTGATCTTAAGGTGCTTAACCTATATCGGTTGTGTGAATTCATTGTGATAAACATGAGACAACCAATAGACTAAAATTTGGGATTTAATTCTTTCACATAAGAGATTGCATTTTTTCAAGGGTAAATAAACGAATGAAAAAGATGTGGAAAAAGTTACATCCGAAAGGAGTGTGAAAACTACCACCACATGTTGGAAAGAGCTACCACCCCGGTCGTCCGGTTAGTGTGAGAAGCTACCACATGTTATGGATGCTTGATAGTATTTTATGAGAAAATCTTTAGTTGAAACATTTGGAGACTCATTTTCAAAGTTTTCATATTTTGAACAATCTCTTGGTTGGTATAAGGTGGGATAGTTGAAAGATGCTCAAAGAGCCACCCTTAGGTATTTTAGTGCTTATCTCAAATTTGAAAGGGTAGAAATCAAATTGATGTCATTTGAAAATCTCTGTAAGTCATCTTTGTAAATCCGTTACATCTTGATAGAGTTTGGATCTTTAGATTATTTTTGATAACTTGTGTTGGATTTATATAATATGAAAAACGGTTTATAATGTTTTATCTCTGTTTTTCATGATTTTGGAGTAAATTTTTTTAATTTTTATAAAATTAGTTGGGTTGAATGACATCTATGTGATCTCACAATTTTTCAATCACTTAAATTGTTTTCTTGATGGCACGCAAATCGATATTTGAAAGATTTCAAAATTTAGATTTGTTTCAAGAATTTTTGTGATTTTTGCTCTGGAGTACCGATACTAACAGTTTGGTACCAGAACCAAATTCTCGGAATTAGGTTTTCAATCCAGAACCCGAAACAGGATTTTTCAGATTTTCAATATCTTTTCACTTGTTGATGAACAAGAACTCTTATGGTCATGTAACTAAAGAACTAATCCTCCTAGTATTTTCTTTTGTCTAGTATTTTTACTGTTTGACAATTTATGACAAAAAGGGGGAGAAGAGAAATGACGGATATGAGATGATCAAGATAGGGGGAGATGATAAAAAAGGAGCAGATAATCAAAAAGAACCAAAAGGATGAATCAAATGTACGATTTACATTTAATTTTTAACGACTAACGTTTGATTTTTTTTGAAGTTTTGTTTTGCAGGATTTACATCACTTTAAGACTCCAAGTCCTAAGTCATAGAGTTTGTTCTAGAATTGTTTGGTTCAAATGTATTTTTGTTTATTGGATCTTTCACGCAAAGAAAGTCAATGTTTTCGTGATGACATTGAATTTCAATTTTTTGGTTTAAGATGAGTGACTTGAGCGTTTTATGTATTTTTGGGTTTTGTCACGAAATTGCCAAAGGGAAAAATTGTTACGGCTTTTTGTGTTGGCATATTTCGTGAGTTGAGTCGGAGTCTTGAAGTGATCAAATTGTCAATCAGCAATCGAAGACTTAGAAAAGATTCAACAAGAGCTCAAGTTGACACTCAGTGTTTTGAGTCTTGAAGATTGAAGTTGAAGAATTGTGGATCATATACATCAATCTCAAGAAAAATGGATTCGAAATGATCAGGTACGTTTAACTAAATAAATTTGGTGATCCGAATACATTTGAGTAGTTTAGAAATACTTAGATAAGTTTTCATTGCATAAAAATCAAAAACTGGACAAGTTGGATGTTCAGGATCCGGATCAGACCATTCCAGTCCGCACCCCGAACATAGTTTAGTTCATGCGGAAATCCAGTCCGGACCTCCCCTGTTTCAGTCCGGACCCCGAACTATGTATTTGATGAAATCGCATGAACAGTCCGGATCAGAAAATTCCAGTCCGGACCCCGAACTGTTTTTTCAAGAAAATTGCTGAAAAAAGACGACAGTCCGGATCAGCCAAATCCAGTCCGGACCGTCGTGCGGAAAAAATTCTGTTAAGTCAGTTTTTGATGCTTATCTCTTTCCAAAGGTTTCTAACCTACAAATAGACCCTAATTTCATCTTTTAGGGTATCCGGAAAAGGGATCAATCCACATATCCGAAAATGGATTTAAAGATAAATCCACATATAGAGAAGAAAAGAAAACACGATTAATTAATGTTTCTTCGTCTATATTGATCAATTTGATTCTAGGGTTTCCAAACTCCTAATTCTTGTAGAATCAAATTGATGAATACTTAGATGGTGTTTTCTGATCTACCCTTGATCTAAGTATTCGGCGGATTATCATCACCAAGAAAAACAACGATTTCCTAAATCGACATCGTGGATTCGATGTGTTGAAGGCGTTTCGTGGATTCGAAACGTGTTGCTCGTGGATTCGAGTGGCGTTCGTGGATTCGAACGTGTGCAGTGGACGTGCAGTCGGTGAGCGGTGGATTGTTATTGCGTGTTGGTCCCGTGATTTTTCTCCTGGATTGGAGTTTCCACGTAAATCTCGGTGTGCTATTTTTATTTTCCGCATTAGTTTTTATTTTGCACTGAGATTGGTTTTTTGTATATTACACCTATTCACCCCCCTCTAGTTGTTTGATAGTACCTATTTAGATCCTTGTGGATCCTTAAATAACCTACAAAGTGAGTAAAATCCCTAGAGTTGTCATAGGGAGTTGAGTCAATGTACCTTCACTTTAACTTCAACTTGAGCAAGAATGAAAGTAAAAGACTTAAGTCCAAGGGACTTTGGTTACCTTGAGGCATGGACCTAGGGTAAGGAAATAATTAAATAAAAGATAAGCTAAAAGCTTAAATGAAAATAGGAAGAAATTGCCAAGGGGCAATGTGAGCTAGAGACTCAATTGAGAAAGAAAGAAAAAGGGCATAATGTGCAAGAAAGGCTAAAAGCCAAGGTAAAAGAAAGGAAAGAAAAGAAAAAGTAAAAGAAAAGAGATAATAAAACGGGCGTACCTTCGGGGGTGAAACGTAGTTCTTGTTGGAGTTAAGGGCAGTGTCCCTCTCCCGGGCAGTGACCCGTATGACACGTTTTCCCATTGGACGGGGTAACACTTGCGGGTGTTATCGGCAACCTTAGAGATCTTGTCTTATGGCAGCATGTCTGCCGGGCTGGGGCCTGTCGGGCAAGATACTCCGAGGGTTTAGCAACTTTAATTAAAGCACAAAGAAAAGCAAAGTGATTGGTCAAGTAAGAGGTTTTGTTAGCATGGTACCTTACAACGACATAGAGTCGTGTCATGGCAAAGGTAAAATTGTTGAGCATGCTAGTTAGAATTTACAGCTTTCAATACTGTATTTTATTCTCTATTATATTGCTTCCATTAGACCAACCGATGCAGGACATTTTTGCTCGGTGGTTTAACCCACTGGGAACTTTTTCGTAGTTCTCACACCCTTTGGGTGACATCCCCACAGGTCCAGGTATATCGAGCGAGGCACGCGACAGGGGCAAGGGTCCAGCAGAGTAGCGACCTAGCAGTCTAGAGTCACCCGTATCATTTTGGAGTATTTACTATTGTGAGCGAAATTGTATGTGAGGATCAATGTAAACTTTAAATGTTTTAAGTTTCATTTTGGAAAAAAAAAGTTGTAATTTTTATATAGTAGTTGTATGTCAAAGAGAGTTGTAACATAAGTAAAGTTTTATTTTTCGCTCAAGTATTGTACTTTCATTTTCTTCTAACTGTTCGTTTGAATGAATGAAAATTTTTAAATTCATAGTTTAGTTCTCTGATTGTTTACTCTTCCGCTACACTAAACTGTGATTATTGGAATAAACCGTTCCTTTTGGGTCTTGAAAGGTCATGCCCAATTGGCGGGTCTGTTGGCGCGCCCGAACCGTCCAAATTGGCGGGCTCGGGGCGTGACAGGGTCAGTCAATAGTCTCAAGTTTCCTAAGTCCCAATCGACCTATTCCCTAAGCTCTGATACCAACTTAATCTGTCACGCCTCGGGTGTAAACCAGAACCCAAGTTCGACAACAGATCCACTATATACGCAATATTTTCCACGTATACGAAGCGATACAATAATTCAATCAACAAGTTGATGTATAAAAGAATGAGTATAGCCACAACAAGTGATATAGAGCAAGAAATGAATAACATATGACTGTATAAAAACATAACAACATACAACCAAAAATCATTCAACAAGAAAACTCCAACAAAACCCCAAGGTAATACAAGAACAGCACTAAAATAAACCAAACACCAAAATAAACCACAGGTACTCTATAAAATACAACACCAACAACACACCCCAACAACAACACCAAAGTACAAGTCCAACTAAATAAGTCTGCTACTACATCAAGGTACATCTCTAAAATATAATACAATCCACTATCACAACATACAACCCTCCAACAAAAACAATAACAACAACTCCAAAATACACAGCTCTAAAAATACAACTCTCAACTGAACAAATACATAAAGCTGGCTCCAGCCAGACCAAATATGTACAGTAGTCTGAATTCTATAGCAACTAGAAAAATAAGAGTACAAGTGGTCCACCTCTAGTAAGAGTCAGAGGGAAGCTCTAGCTATCTACGACGCCCTTTCCACGATCTGCCCGAGCTGCGGCCGTTGAAGGAGTCTCTGGGAAGCAACAACGGGTGTGAGAACTATTAACCATAGTTCTCAGTGAGTAAATCATCGAACCTCCGCCCTACCCACTGAGTCTACCAATAAGGGCAAAGTAGAAAATGATAAAGTATAAAAAAATAAGAACTGAAATAAAAACTAAACTACTATGCCCAATGCTCTATGTATGATGTCCAATATATATGTATGTGTATATGCATCGCTATGATGAACTACTAGAGCATAAATCAACTCACTGTCCGATCCAATAACCCGGCTCTACCTGCTCTCAATGTCACAATCACTCTCAACCGGTACACCAACCCGTTCCAAGTAACCAATCGGTACCCCTACCCGGACTCGCCTAATCCGGAGTGGCCCTAGAGGGGTACGACCCAACTCGAGTAAAAGAATCTCAATAGAATGTTTGGTAGGCAAAAGACATCTCTTTGACTAAGGTGAAAAACTCAAGTCACCTAAGTAAACCTTATCCCCATTGATACATTACACTATTCGGCCAATCACCCAAAGCCGTGGTTGCCGACGACTCTCGAGTTATCAATCTGGTGCTATCCCCACCCAACTCTATAATGCAACTACACTGTCCCCATCCGTGCTCTCTAACCCGAGCAACAAAAATAAATGAGAAAAGTATAAAAGGTTTTCTCCTAAATTCTTATCCAACAGGATAGAATAGCATATAAAAGAAATGTGACTTAGCTAAATGTCCAACAAACATGGAATAGTTCTAGCAATAAAGATAAAGTTCTCAACATGAATCTCACTTGTAACCTGCTTTAAATCAAATATATAAAATAAGCATAATAACCACATAGTTGCTAACTTCTTGGTTGAGTCAATACGTAAGCCGACGTTTCGATGTGCTCAATAACCCACCTGCTAGCTCAATACCCCGCAATTCAGTCAGTCTGAAACTTGGCGACCGCAATCCTATGGTCGCGCTCTTTCCCACGAACCTGAAATCGCCTCAAAGTCCTTACCGGATCCAAAGTTATAGCAAAATATCACCAGGTGTGCGAAATTTTTGAAATTCAAACAAATGGAGAAAGAACTCATAATCCGCTATTCATTCTCATTAGGCTTTAATACCTCAGCCCAAAAATTGTTCTTAAGTTCCTATTTAACTTAAAAGCATCAAGAGGTTCCCAAAAAGCTAAAATTACATCTATTCATTCAACACTCAATAAAGGGTATCAATGCTATCCAACATTTCATCAATAGAATTCCAAGCTGCAATCTACCTTGCTAAACATCCTTGTTTTGAGTATAATTACAAGTTGAAATCAAAAGAGGAAGTATCCAATATGCTTCTAAGATTGCATTCAACCATTTGTATCAACCATAAAGTCATTCTTAACCATAAAATAGGATTCAGCTCTCAATCAACAACAAAAGGTATTCCAACATACATGCATATTTTTCAGCAAACATGGTCTGAAAAGATGATTAAAGATGGTATATCGATTCTCATCCAATTTTCGAGTTTAAGGTGTCAAAATGTTCATCTTGAAGTCTAGAAGATCACTCAACTTTGCAATTCACAATTCCATAAAGAGCAGAAAGAGATATCCCAAAGTTACTACAAGTTGTCCAAATTAAATTCTGTAAACAGGGGCTCAAAGATGGGTTAATTCACCTAGTTAATGATAGAAATTAGATTCTCTCAACAGTATCAAAGTTGGGGAGCTTCAAGTCCTAAAGATTCTCCCACAAAAATCATCTCAATATTCCATTCCTACAGTCCAAGGGAGCTAAAACACTGAGTACTACTCAAAACATCAAACTGTGCACAAATGTTCCAAAGATTGCTTAAATTACATGACTTGAAGTCCAAATTGGATGTTCTTTAAAATATCAAAGTTGAAGACCTTCAAATCCTGAAAATTTCCCATAAAAAAATAGCTCATAACTCCTTCTGTACAGCCCAGGGTAAGCAAAACACTGAACACTGCACAAAAACTCAGGCTGAGAAAAAGAATCTCAAAGATCACTAAATTTTTCTTGTTTAAAGCCCAAACTAGATTTCCCTTCAAATAGCAAAGATGTAGAGCTCGAAGTTCTGGAAATTTTTTCGTAAAATTCACTTCAAAA
Organism: Tillandsia leiboldiana; assembly: GCA_029204045.2. Lineage (NCBI taxonomy): Eukaryota > Viridiplantae > Streptophyta > Magnoliopsida > Poales > Bromeliaceae > Tillandsia > Tillandsia leiboldiana. The sequence goes on from CM055076.1 coordinate 8,737,863, forward strand.
CTCCACTTCTACAGCCCTGGGAGTCCTCTGCAAGAAAATGTGATGAGGTGACCAACTCAAATGGAGAGCTCCAAGCTTCATCAATGGTGGTTTCCTTGGTGGAGAAAGAGGTGATGGGGGCTCTCAAGGGCACTTTTCTGCAGCTGAAGATGAAGGAGATAACCAAAAGGATTTTTCCAAGTTAATAGAGTCCCATTTATAGCCCTTAAACAGTGCCTAATTGATCCACAAGATCAAATTACCCCATGCTTATCCACAAAAAAATCCACCCTAGTGGATTCGGGTGCAGCAGGGTGGGCAGACCCGGCCCGCTATGCGTGGGGCCACGCGGCGCCCTCAGGCACGCCCACGCACGCGGCCTGGCCCGGGCCGCGCGGCCTGGCCCGCGCGAGGCTCTAGCGCACGCGTGCCGGTGCACGCCCGTGCACCGACCGACCCACAGGCTCCCGTGGACCCGGTCCACGCACAGTAAAAACTGATTTTCTCATTTTTCACCAAAAAATACACAAAAATAGTGTATTTCGCATAGTTTTTCACGTTGGATCCGTTTTTTGCGTCCGTTTTGCGCACCGAGAACTCCAACACACCGAAAAGGTGTCGTCAAAGCATTGATCCAGTGATAAACAGCTGGACAAGAATACAGGTCCTCATAGGTTCTCCTCTGGTAACTCTCGTGACCGTTCGACTTAGAATTACCGAATCAGGTTTATGGAGGTAGAGAGGGATCGCTAGGTTCGACTTAGTGTAGCCGAACCAGATATAAAGATAAAGACACGGCTAAGTAGCCGATTATAGCTTTATAGAATAAGAAACCAAATAAAGACACGGCTGATTGGCCGATTAAAACTTTATATTGCTTGGGAAGGGGATACAAGGATAATGACATGGCTGATGAGCAGATAACAACTTTGTGATGCTAGAGAAGGGGATACAAGAAAGAAGGTAAGGATAGAAATTATAATTAAGCCTTTTCCTAGGAAATGGGTAAAGGAAAGCAGTAAAAGTTAAGTTAACCTACTCCTAAGATATGAAGAAGCTGGGGTGGTACCAGGCTTACTAGGTTGCCGGACCCCTTTTCCTTCGTTGGTTCGGGTATTTATACACTTCCCGAACCATATTATTAAGTGTCAATTTGAATTGTTGACGTAATTCGGGGAGAATCATCGTGAAATCTTCAATGGCTTCCTTTCGAATTGAAACTTTCTTAAAAGAATAACAGTTATTCTTCCGTCTAGGTTCATCCCCTTATCGTCGCGCCAGAGCATGATCCGCAGTGCTTTCCAATGCCGGGCGCAGCTTGCCGTTCTAGGTCAGTTGCGGGATTTGCGCCCAAGTCTCGCACTCATTCCTTCAAAGATCTTTTCCTTCTCAGCTCGAACAGTCGAAAAGCTATCTTGGACTCTCGCCTTCCTTGTCGCTTGACTGGAGAGGTCTGATAGCAGCCGAAGTTGACCTTGGATGAGGCATTATATCTCTTGTTGGCTGCTTTTCCTATCGACTGATGCTTTCAGCCGATAGCATACGTCGCGTGCTGTATTTTTATGCGACCGAGACCGATCTCGATGGAGACGCGAGTCTTCTTCTTCTGACTCATTCTTCTGTCGGCTGATGTCTGTCGGCCGACAGTATTCGCCACATGTTGCTCTCTTAGGCGGCGAAAATTCTGGTCTCAACGGGTAGGATCGCCGATCTACGGCCGTCAGACCAAAGCCCAAGGGGGATCTCTCTGATTGCGAATCCCTCGATCAGTGAGCAAATATACTACCAGGGAACGAAAAAGATGACCGGAGATCTCGGGACGCACACCAATCATTAATTATATTTCGACAATCACCTAAACCGCACATTAGACGATTACCGAGGAGTCATTGTTGAGGTCAAAATTGTCGCCACGAGGAACGTGTTGCAGTCAAATTGGGAGGTGACACGTGGCACAGACCATCGGCCAAGGATATCAGCCGATAGAAGGAGCTGACGAAAAGGTACTCGCATCTTAATCGAGACCGACTTCGGCTGAATATAAACCATCGGATTGTCTCGGCTAAGCAATGACAAGATGCTAAAACAGGATCAAGTAGCGGCTGCTCGAGCCACAAAAGGAAAGATCCTGAGGAAGGACGGTGCGAGATTTTGGACGCGAATCACGCAACTAACATAGAAATGGTTAGGAAGCACCGAATATTACGCCTTAGCGCAACAATCTTGGGGATGAACGCGAACGGAATCCAACCGAGATGAATCAACTTGGAAAGAAGTAGTTGAGTGATACGCAATGATTCTCCTTCAATTACGATATATCCAGTTGTCTACGTGGTTCGAACAAGTATAAATAAGCGAGCCATCGAAAAAAAGGGGGTCCTACAATCTCGTAAGTCGGTGATCACCCATACTTTTCAATACCTTCAATATCTGCTTCTATAGCTTTTCTAGATAGATTTTCATATCAGTATCTATTACTTTCCTTTACAGTCTTTCTTTACATCTTTCCTAGAAATAGTCGTATTTGTAATCGTTCCTTTGTAACCCTTTCTTTTGAGCGATACAAAGCGAATCGGCTAATCCAGTCGTATTGATCAATATCCGTTTGTCCTAGTTCGGCTTCTCTAGGCCGAACTTTATTAAGAATTCGATTGAGAAAAATTCGGCCGAGGGAATCCCTCTTCGGCCTAATCATTTAGCACACGGCGCATTATATCAGAAAGTCAATTCGAAGACTGATCGTGAATCGAATCAGATCAACGATCAGCAATATATTTTGACCCAATAATTATATTAACGATCAAAATTACAAAGTACATAAAGCAAATGTGATAATTCTGACTAATTATTTATAATTCAAACACAAACACATATAGATATTAAGATAATAAAGCGGGGATATCCAACTGGATAATGTTGGAGGCATACGGTGATATGGAGAACAGACAGGCCCGAGCAAACCGATCATCACGCTGTCAGACTTTTGTATCATTGTTGAGACTGGAACACGGGTCCTGCTTTTTATTTTTTGTGGTTCCCGCATGCATGTCGCGTCGACATATATATATATATATATATATATATATATATATATATATATATATATATATATCCATCCGTACGTCGCCACTCGCCACCTTCATATCTCGGGTTCAAAGACTTTCTTTTACGTCAGCAGACGGAGGAGGTAAACTCCAATGTCTGAACCCCCTCCCCGCTATCGCGTTTTCTCCTCGGAGGATAAATATAGAGAAGATAAAGATGGAGTGAAAGTGTGAGGCTAGTACTAATCCCAAATTGGAACTAGGTGCATGCCAGTAATATAGGCAATATTACTCATATATTTTAAAATAAAATATATATTTACTATAAAAAAAAAAATTTATATTTATTTTTTAAAATATTTAATAATATTTAAAAATATTATAATATAGTCTAATATCATATAAAAAAATATTTTAAAACGTCAGTAAATAAAAATTTATATACACCGACGTTTATATCAAATTTTGAAAAAATATATTTAAATATTTTAAAATATGAAAAAATTAAATTATAATATTTTAAAATATTGAAAAATTAAAAATAATAATAAAATTTATTAAACCTTTTAATGACTCAATAGTTTCTATATTATAGAAGGAAATACTTTTCGTAAGTGTCATTTAAAAAAGGAAAATGCTATGTGTACACCCCTTTCGGGGTGTACATCATACACCCCACCCATCTAAGGGTGGGGGTGTGATGATGGGTCACTTGATGTGACCCGTAAAAAGTATCGCCACCATTAAAATGGTGGAGGTGTATGATGTACACCCCTTCGGGGTGTACAGGTAGCATTGCTCTTTAAAAAAACACCTTTATATTAAGAATTTTTTATAGTAATATCTTACGTCTACTCCATTAAAGGTTTATTAATTTTCTATTTTATCATATTAATTTTTTTAATTTTAATAAAATTTAAAGAAAAAATTGTAAATTCTATAATTGGGGCAGGAGCTACACCTTTTTTTTGAGTGTACAAATTAATATTAGACTTCCTCACGTGCTATTCTACATTGAGATGATTTCAAATGTATTACCATTAGGTTTTTTACTTATCAAATATATTGCTCTAAAATTTTAAAAAATATTTAAACTTATTCCTATATATGTAATACTAAATTTTCACCGTTAATACCGTAATATCTTTTCAAATAAAAAAAAGAAAACTAGTATTTTAAGATTGTTTTTTTTTCGATTTATAACTTATGCTTAGCATATAGAATAACACAAAAAGGAAAAATTTATTCAAAAATAATAATCAATATTAATATAATAAAATAATTATTTAATGAAATTTTATAAGTTCAGAAACTTAAGAGTAGAAAAAAAGATGGTGAAACTCAATCGTCTCCCCAAAAAAATGAAGTAATATTAAAGAGAAAATTATCTATCTTGTAAATGTATTTCTGTAGGATTAAATATATGACGAAATTGTTTAATATTGTGATCATCGCGATCAGCAAGAAGAATATACAAGAAGAATATCCGACACTTCGAGAGTGTGCCATGTGCCATTTTGGGGATTTCAACGATTTGTATCGATTAATTGAATGCAGGTCATGTGTTCAGCTCTCAATGATCGAGCTCCTAATTTTATTTCTAACCATTGATACTATTCTACACATCTAATCATACTCGATATTTATTGACTAGCTATTTCGAGATCTCAAAGTAAATAAATAAAAGTAAGGTAAACATTTTTAGAATTTATTTAAACTATTAACTTATTTTTATTTGACTATTCAACTTTCAAGATTTTAAATTTTAGTATCTACCTTTGCTATTTAATACTTTTTTATTTTAAAATTGAATGTACTATATAGGTTAACATACGTACTTAATTTAAAATATTTTATAAAATTTATGTAACTGTATTCTGATTAAAATAAACAACACAGCAAAAAAATTTTTTTTGAAGGAAAACCTATAGAATGATTAGATAAAACAAATTAAAATCAAAATTTAAATTCTTAAATATTAAATAATAGAATCAAAATGGATCCTGTTACGAATTTTATGTTGATATATTTTATGATTTTAGTCGGAGTCTTGAAATGATTAAATTATCAAATCAACAATCGAAGATTCAGAAAAAATTTTCAAAGAACTCAAGGTAACATTCAGATATATATATGATTAAAGTTTTTATAGTGATTTAAGTTTATTTATAATATTTGGAATAGTTAATTAATCAAAATTGAGTTAGAAGAGGTTGTGGGAACTAGGTTTTAACTTATAACTTATTTTCAGCTCAAATTTCGAGTACGTGGCTAATTTTATTAACTTTATTTTTTGAAAATTTTATAATTTTATATTAAGTACCGGAATCATACTTGGAGTTCCTCAAAACCCATCACAAAATTTTTTGAATTTTGTATAGGATATCGATACCTGACTTTGAATATCGATACGCAATAGAAAATTTTGTCAGTTGCGACTATAAGAAAATTTAGATTTAGTAATATTTATAAATATTACTAAATGAGTAAAAAATGTTACTAAATCTTTTAGCAACATTTAAAGTTTAGTGTTGACTATGCTATGTTGTTGAATCTTTTAGCAACGTATAAAGAGAGTGTTGCTAATGTTGAGAAATTAGCAACAATTAATAAATGTTGCTATATGAAAAATTAATAAATGTTGGCGGCCAAGTATGGTCGTGCAATGGAAGTACCGAATGGCTAGCGAAGAGAAGCGAGGCTGATTTGATTGTGGGTGACATCCGTCAAGCAAATCTTGGATGCTGGACCGAGTGTGTTGGCGGCCGAGCATGGTCGTGGAATGGAGGTGCCAGGGGGTTGGCGACGCGGAAAGAATGTCGCTAGGTTGACAAACCCTTGCGAAGGGTACACACGCGGGAACAAGTAGTGAGGGGTATTCGGGAAGCGGACCTTGGACCGAATCGGGAGCGATGACGGAACTAGGTGGCCGGCGGAACGGGACATGCCCGACTCGACTATGGATCCCGTAGTGGAAATTGCGGGGCGCGCGGCGCCTTGGCAAGGCAATGGGCTGGCGGACGGGCGAGACGCGTGGGACGGGTCGCTCAGTTAAGCAGACGAGCGGAACGCGCAAGGGCGGCTCGCTCGGGCCCATTCAAATGGACTAAGTTGTGAGAACTTGTATTGTCCTGGATGCTTACTTCGGAGGCATAGGGGCATTCGGTTAAGTAGCACTCTCGAGGAGAGTTTGTCCCGCTAGGCGGAATATACTCGGCTTGAAGGCCAACCTCGGTGGCGGGGTTGTTTGTTCAGAACTCGCGGAGTTCGACAAGGGGTTCGATGTAAGGCGCGGCGCTGGGCAGTCAGGCTCGTGGAGGAGCATGCCTGGTTGATGCTTGAGTGTGATCCCGCTGTTTAAGTTCGAGGGCGTGTCCGTGGCAAGGGACTCGGGAAGGCTGGCTCGGGTGTGCGACACTTGAGCGCCGCACGGGGTAATTTTAAGGCGAAAAAGCTGGCCCCGTGACAAGTGGTATCAGAGTTAAGTTGAGCTCATGGGTTGAAGATTTGGCCGGGAGGTGCGACCTTGGCGGCGAAGTTGGTGTGAGTGGAGTCACTCCAACGAAGGTACTAGGCGTCGGCGAGGCACTGTGGCGGTATTACGCTTGTGGGAGATGCGGAGTCAGAGTGTGGCGGGCTCTAGTACTGTACTTGTGAAAAATGGCTAAGTCCTGTGTCGTGTGGCAGACAACGAGGCAATGATTGGGAGAATCATTATGTGGTCCGTGGTCGCGGTTACCATGGAGTGGAATTAGGTGCGTGCCTAAGGAACCTGAGCTCGTGAAGTACGTCCGCGGCTTAGGAAAAGGGGGGAACACATCGCGCGGCAATGTGCTTCCGGGGTTGTGGTCTTGCAGCGAATGAAGCTCTAGAAGGGAAGGATTGGGATGCAGCACACGCGGCAGAAGGGTTACTTCGTTGTGACTGAGTTTAAATATCTCGGTATAAGAAGATCGATAGGGAGGTCGATTACTTTTCGAGTGTGTACCCATGAATTGGATAGAGGTATCTCAGTGCAAGAAAGAGATCACAATTGGACCTTTACTCTTCGAGTAAGGAGAAGAGTCTGTATCTGGGCAGGGCGGTGACAGCGTTGATTGTTCAGTGCAGCATCCACGTGTACAATGGACGGATGACGTGGATCCCGCTGATGGGTGTAGTCAAGGTTGTGGTAGAACCGAAACTCGCGCAGCGGAAGTGGGCATTGCAAATGCCTGGACTTAGTCTGAGTGCGACTCACGGTGGGGGAGCACATTTGAGCAGAATGTGTCCCGATGTTTGGTGACTCGATAAAGGGATCTTGTCTAAGGAACGTGGTGGATAAAACACACATGACAGGAGAGTTCACTTCGTGGAGCACAAGTTGGGAACCAAGACTGATCGGGTCCGTGGCAGTAACAGCTAAGCTTTGGGCTAGGTTGTGAAGTGGGCCAAGGGTTGCTGGATGGTTTGGTGTTTCTCACTTGGGGCGAGAAGGCCGATGGGGAGATCGGTTGCTCTCGATGGTGTGGCCACAGGGTTGGACGAATGGGACTCCCTATTCGAGCGGATCAAACGAAGAGATTGGACTTTGTTCGGAGGAACAAGGTAAGGAGCTATGTTCGGGAAAAGCAGTGACAGTGCTAAGGTCTCGAGATAGCGAGCACGCATCCGTGCGGGACGGATCGTGTGGGTTCTGCTGGCAGATAGCAAAGGTTGTGTGAGGGCCGGAGCTTTCAGAGCAGAGAAACTTGGACTCGAGTGTAGACGAAGAGACAAGTCATGACACTCGGGTGGACCATGGTCCAGGATCGCTTAGTGACAGGTTGCTGGGAGGGGAAAGACCCAGTTGTCAACTCAAAGGGTCGAGGTATTGCAATTTGTAAGGGGGTGGACGTTGGATGGCGACATCACCGTTATCAGCAATTGCGAGAAAGACTAGCAGATGGGTTAAGCTTGGGTTCCGTTCAGCGGCTATCGCGAAGGTGATTGCTGGAGGTATGGAGGACGGCAAGTTCAAGCAATGGATACGAGGTGTCGTTAGTCTCGAACTTGGCCGAGGACTTTGGTGGGGAACCGAAGTCGGGTTTAGCGAAAGCCTAGAGGGAGTGGGCTTGAGCGACCGGGAGTACAGAAGCCAAATGTGCTGAGCAGCAACGAGTAGCGAAAGTGCGGAGCAGTCAGGAGGCACGACAAGAGTTCATGGTGGAGCAAGTAGATGTGCGAAGTAGCCGAGGACAGGCTTGTCTCGGCAAAAGACTCGAAAACTCGTGGAGACCATGGTGATGGCTTGACGTTGTGTGATTGCGGGGGCATTTGTGAGGCAAAAATTGTGTGCGGAGTGGCACGAGATGGGCATAAGTACTCATGGATATTGAAAGGGGTTGGATGTGATCTGGCCCGACCGCAGTTTGTGTCTAGGGTGTTCCAAGGTGGGGAGCCCTAGATTGACATTGTGATATGTCGAGGTGGAGAAGCGAAGCCGAGCTGCGAGCTGGTTCGCGTTGGACGCTCCAAGACGTTGGGATGTTTGGAGTTTGACCTCGGAGGGAGTGAGGGAGGGCCACTCTACTGATTTTCCAAGGAACTGGTGCACGCTTGGGATGGGTGTATTCGCGGAGTATACCAAGAGCACTGGTTGGTCCGGTAGCGTTCTGGGAAGAGATCGCTAGCTGGAAAGGAATTTCCCTGAGAGGGAGGCACAAGGTTGGCTACTAGATGCAGGAAACTGGGGTTAAGTAGGAGCGAAAAGGACAGAAGGGCCGATTAGCGCCTCAAAAAGGACCGAGTTGCAGAGGAGTGCCAGTGCCGTTTGGTAGTCGTGAGCAGACGACAAGGTTAACATTCTAGTTCCGTGGAGGAGTTTTGTGGTGTGGGGGAGGCATCCGGAGCTGGGGAGCTTCAACTCAAGAGGACAGAATGGTTTTTACAGTGTACTGGGTCAGTGTGGCATGCGATGCCAAGGCCGAGGGCGGCTCTGATCTGGTTTGGTCGAGAGGACCAAGGAGCTTCAGCGTCACGTTGGGTAGCGGACATACTCAAGGGCGGGTCAGTGTGGCATGCGATGCATAGGCCGATGGCGGCTTTGATCTGGAGTAGTGGTTGGCAGCTATCAACCAAGCTGGAAGCACGGAAGCGTCACGTTGGGTAGCGGACATGCTCAAGGGTGGGTCAGTGTGGCATGCGATGCCAAGGCCGAGGGCGGCTCTGATCTGGAGTAGTGGTTGGCAGCTATCAACAAAGTTGGAGAACGGATGGACATCGACGAGGACGTCGATAACTTGGGTGGGGGAGTCTGTCACGTGTCGATCGTGTTGGTTCGACCGTGACATCCTTGGGGGCCACTTTTGGAAGACATTTGGTAGGCATTTGGGTTGACAGAGTTACGGGTTTGCGAAGTTGAGACAATCCGTCAGGGTTGAGCCGCGGGCGAACCAACGGAGGCAATTCCCTAGCAATGGCCCATGCCATGACCAGGAAAATGGTGCCGCATGCGGGGTTTCAAAACATACCCCTCGGTGAGCACCTTTGTAACCCCGGGGTGCCAAAGGGGTGGATGCCTCGTGGGTTATATAGAGGAGGGGTTGGACACTTGCGAAGTGGCCCCGACTCCCCCATTGGCCTATAGGACATAGGCCATCCCTTGGCGAGCGCAGTCGCCAAGCCTAGGTTCGTGTGAGGTGGATTCGAGGGTCGATGAGCACACGGGCTTAGGGTAATGCCAAAGACACGAGGTCGACGGCATTACGGAGCGGGGTAAGCCAAGAGGCTTTGCCTCTAGGTTCGCTTGCACTACCTTATGCCGTTTCGGATCTCTGTAGTGGAGCGAACGAGCGGATGAGGGAAAGGCTTGCGAAGGCATATGTGTGCCTAGCAGGGATTCGTGAGGCGCGAGGCGTACGAAGTTTGCGAGGCGAAGGAACGGTCGGTCCGCCGTAATGGACAAGGCTCGCAAAGGCTGCGGTGCCGAGCGGGGATTTGTGCGGCGCGAGGCCCACGAAGTAAGAGGAGACAATCGATGCTGGTTTTCGTAAAGTGAGCCATGGAGAGGACCGAGTGTGTTGGCGGCCAAGTATGGTCGTGCAATGGAGGTGCCGAATGGCTAGCGAAGCGGAGCGAGGCTGATTCGATTGTGGGCGACATCCGTCAAGCAAACCTTGGATGCTGGACCGAGTGTGTTGGCGGCCGAGCATGGTCGTGCAATGGAGGTGCCAGGGGGTTGGCGATGCGGGAAGAATGTCGCTAGGTTGACAAACCCTTGCGAAGGGTACACACGCGAGAACAAGTAGTGAGGGGTATTCGAGAAGCGTACCTTGGACCGAATCGGGAGCGATGACGGAACTAGGTGGCCGGCGGAACGGGACATGCCCGACTCGACTATGGATCCCGTAGTGGAAATTGCGGGGCGCGCGGCGCCTTGGCAGGGCAATGGGCTGGCGGACGGGTGAGACGCGTGGGACGGGTCGCTCGGTTAAGCAGACGAGCGGAACGCGCAAGGGCGGCTCGCTCGGGCCCATTCAAATAGACTAAGTTGTGAGAACTTGTATTGTCCTGGATGCTTACTTCGGAGGCATAGGGGCATTCGGTTAAGTAGCACTCTCGAGGAGAGTTTGTCCGGCTAGGCGGAATATACTCGGCTTGAAGGCCAACCTCGGTGGCGGGGTTGTTTGTTCAGAACTCGCGGAGTTCGACAAGGGGTTCGACGTAAGGCGCGGCGCCGGGCAGTCAGGCTCGTGGAGGAGCATGCTTGGTTGATGCTTGAGTGTGATCCCGCTGTTTAAGTTCGAGGGGGTGTCCGTGGCAAGGGACTCGGGAAGGCTGGCTCGGGTGTGCGACACTTGAGCGCCGCACGGGGTAATTTTAAGGCGAAAAAGCTGGCCCTGTGACAAGTTTACTAAATGGTGGTTTATATTATTTAATTAATTCTTGCATTAATATAGCTATTATTTTCTAAATTAAAAAAACTATATTTCATTAATTATAGCTATAATTATATAATTTAATTTAATTAAATTAAATTACTATTATTTTTTGATTAATTATTTTAATCATAGTCAATAATAATCAAATGTCGCTAAACAATCACGTATAATAATATTTTGAATTATTGGTAAAAATATTTTTATATTATATTAATTAATTATTATTTATAAAATTTATAATTAATTGGTAATAATAAAATATATTTATATTAATTAAAAAAAAATAATTACAACTATAATAAGAATATTTTACTAGTTATATACTAATCACAATCTTTTTATTCAATTGATAGTCAAAATAGACAAAAACCATAAACACTAAAAATCTCTGGCATAAAACAATTAAAATTTGTAATATATTATAAATCAAATAACACGTTAGAATATAAAAATTATCAAATTTTCTCATATTTACAAATATAATCATGAATCATGATAAATTAAATAAGAGATTAGTCGCTCCTTATTCGCGTAGAAACCTCCAAAATGCTTGATTTTGTTTTTTCCGTAAAAAAAAAGAAAAGTTAAAAATTAAAATTTTATATAATTGGTCATAAGATATAGAATAGTATAAGCTACTAAAAAATAAAAATTTATTGTCCTTACCAAATAGTATGAGATCATCATACTTGCTCTAATACTTTCAAAATCAACTATGCGTCCTAAAAAAAATAAAGAAAAAAGATTTAATTAAAATAATAGTAATATAATAACCACAAATTTAAAATATAGAAGTAAAATATAAAAAAATTGATAAAAATTAAGACGCAAAAAATCTCATATTATACTATATGATGTAATAAACTAATACAACAACGAATTAAAAAGTTGAACGAATCCATTCTGGCCACAATAAATTTTATGAAAAATGCTACTTGTACACCCCATTTGGGGGTGTACATCACACACCCCACCCATCTAATGGGTGGGATGTGGTGAGGGATCACTTCACAATTTGTGAAGTGACCCCTCCACCCTTAGATGGGTGGGTGTAAGATGTACACCCCCTTTGGGGGTGTACATGTAGCATTGCTCAAAAAAAAAAAACTCAACCAAAATTGATATTCTGATATTAATATTTTCTCCAATTTTATAAATTAAAAAATATTTCTTATTAGTTAAGAAAAAAAGAAAAAAAAATTAAATATATAATTTAATTAGAAATAAATATAAATTTGCTTTACCTTACAAAGAAAAGATACTTACTTTTCTTTAGAACCTAAATTGATATTCTGATATTAATACTTTCTCCATTCTCAGAAATTTAAAAAATTGATGAGAAATATTTTGTAAAATTAAGAACTAGAAGAAAAAGTCATGAGAGTAGAAAATCTCCTTGAGAGTTTAAAAATAAAGAGACAAAGAAAATGAAGAGAGATAAAAGAAAAAATCACTAAAACGAGGGAAAAAATGAAAATTTGAAAATTGAGTGTGCTTTTTAAAACTTAAAAATTTATTATCATTTATCTCAAAAATGTTGTTAAAATATTGCAACATTTAATAATTAGTGTTGGTTTTATTTTTGTTTAGCAACATTTATGTCTAAATATTAGCAAATAAATATATTTAGCAACACAAATAAAAATATTGCTAAATTTTATAATTTGTGACATATATTAAAATATTGTTAGTTAAATATTGCTAAAAGTTAAACTTCTTGCGGTGGTCATTGAGTACCGGAACCACAAATTGAGTACCGGTACGCAATATTCTGTTATGATTCGACTTCTAACTCGACTCTTTTTGTATTCCAAAGATTATAAATAGATACTTAGGGTTTCTCAACATGAATACCAACTCAGAAAATACCTCAGAGCAATTTTAGAGGCTAGGTTTACATTGTTTATCTTTTTAGCCGCTTTTAGGTCAATTCGACGATTTTTCCACGATATGTTTTTGTCGAATTAATCTAATTTTTACTTAGAGATTTCATCTTTGGTTCTCTAATGCTATTCTAAGCAAAGAATCACCATCAAAGCTACACTTCTGTTACGACTATGTTTGCGTCAAGAATTTGATGTGGCGTCGTGGATTCGACGTGTTTGAAGGCATTTCGTGGATTCGAAACGTGTTGCTTGTGAATTTGGGTGGCGTCGTGGATTCGACGTGTTGAAAGCTTCGTGGATTCAAAGTGTGAATGTTTCGTGGATTCGGAACGTGGCGTTCGTGGATTCGAACGTGTGCATGGACCTGCAGTTGGTAAGCGCAAGATCCAAAGAAGTTGAAGGAGGGGTTAGAGTCCGTGGAGTCGGTAATCATCTTGTAATCTTTTTTTTTTCTTAGCGGATTGTTATTGCGTATTTATCCCGTGTGTTTTTTACTTCTGGATTGATGTTTTCTTATGTAAATCTCAGTGTACTGATTTTAGCTTTCACATTTATTTTTATTATATTGAGATTTTTATTTTTAAATATTATATCTATTCACCTTCCTCTAAATATTTGATAGAATTTATTTAGATTTTTAGGGATTCATAACCCACAAATCCCACTTCATATATTGAAGTAATGTACAAAGCAATGAAGATGATAGGCTCCAAAATATTGAAGAAAAAGATAAAGAGAAATGCTAATACAACTTATTCATCCAAAGATTTAGAAACTCCTTTTTAGGGAAAATATTTTTAAAAAGTTGATATAATTAACTAGTAAAAATATATTAATTCTTGGATCAATAGTATTGCTCAAAGAGTAACAACCAAATGAATTGTAACCATACAATATCCTCATGGGAATGCTAATTTTTTAAACTAATCTTATTATTGTTATATTTACTGAAAACTTTTGAAATTAATTAGTGTACTCTAGATGACTTAAATAAGAGATTGTAGGTATTACAAGTTCATTTTTGTTAGCTTAAAGACAGCATTCTGTCATGTGGTGGGAGGTGAAGTTGGGTTAAGTCACGGTCGAAATAGTATGGACTAAATTGGGTTGAGCCATATTTGAAGTAGCGTGAGGATGGTTGGACCGAGTTACAATTAAAATTTATGGGTGTTGTATCTGTATGTTTTAAGGGATCATTTGGTTATATACTTTTGCAAATGCACTGCAATTGTAAACGCATGTAATTTCAATTCATATGTTTGGTTTAGTACAGTTGAGTTCAACTACTAAAGTAACAACTACACAAAAAATGTCAAATGCTGTATGTCACGCCCCGGGGGTTTTATTTTAGCGGAAACGATACTTCAAAGTACGCGTAAAGTGCGTACGAATTTTTTTGTTTAAAAACCTCCTTCCCCGGCGCGTGCCCAGACCCGCCGCATATACAGATTCACTCGAAAATCGGGCAGAGTCTCCTCTGTATATGCACGGCGTCGCGGCTGTTACAATAGTCGATCATGAGCAATCATTTTCCCATTTAATCACAACAGTTCGAAGTAGTACGGTGCATGAAGACTAAACAATACCCGTGGCCAATCAAGTTGAAAGGATAAACTCACAGTTTTGAAGGCAGGTCCACACGACCCAAGGTTTTGAAGACAGTTTGAAAAGATGTCATAAATCCACAGGGTTTGGAAAACAGGTCCACACGACCCAGATTTTAAAAGATAGTTTTCGAAGTTCTTTTCTTTTCTAGTCATGTTGCTTTGAAAACGGCCAAACGGGAACAATAACGGAAATAGTAGTGCATAAGTAGAAAGAAAGTACTCAACATCCACACGACCCCACAAGGGTATCGAGAACCACACAATAACCTACAGTCCTGAATGAAATGCAGAGAAAGTAAATGATACAGCACACTAGGGCTCCCTCAGCCCGACTGCTACCACTTCGGCCTCACCGTCGCCTACCGCTACCCCCTGGAGGTACCTGTCACAGAGTGGGTAGTCAGCGACACTATCATAAGAGTAATACTAAAACAGTAAAGTAATGCCAAGTCACCAAAGTAAGACTAGCCGGAATAACCGCTCTACTCGTAACGGTAACTCGCAACCACCTGTACCACCTGTAACACCTGCAACACCTGTAACCCCAGTAAAACCTGTAACACCTGACCGCGTCGGGCACTGGACCCGGCGGTCTCACACCTGACTACATCGGGATCCAATCCCACGGTAGTCTCACACCTGTAACACCTGACCGCGTCGGGCACCGGACCCGGCGGTCTCACACCTGACTACATCGGGATCCAATCCCACGGTAGTCTCACACCTGTAACACCTGACCGCGTCGGGCACCGGACCCGGCGGTCTCACACCTGACTACATCGGGATCCAATCCCACGGTAGTCTCACACCTGACTACATCGGGATCCAATCCCACGGTAGTCTCACACCTGACTACATCGGGATCCAATCCCACGGTAGTCTCACCGCTCGCACCTCGCTGCCTCAAACCCCACAACTAATAAGGGGCCCCCCACTACGTCACCTCGTGGGGTAACACGGGTCAAAGACCGCCTTTCCGGAAAAGAGCACCCTTTGCGGTGGCCAAACCGCGGGTGCGCGTGTCGCAACTCGAGCATAAGTAACCAAGTAACCAAGTAACCAAGTAACCAAGTAACCATGTCACCATGTCACGGGGTAAGGTAGTACATCATAGAAACCATCAGCGTTAGTACCGATTAATAATCAAAAGTCCCTTTTTGGATTTCCAACACAATACTCAGCCTCGACCGTAAACCCACCTTGTTGTCGCGCTCCTGACCGATGCTAGGTTCTCCCGCGTCTCGGGTGCCCGCCCGGGCCTACAAGAATCTGTCATACAGGAGTCAGTGACTAAGACGACTAGAACACCCGGCGCCCCCTCGCCTTGCGCACAATTCGCACATGTACGCGCCTGGCCCCGCACGGCTGGGCGGCGTACGAACAGCGTGCGGCGCCGTCCGCATGCGGTGACGCCCGCACCCGCATGCGGAGTCGCCCGCAAGCGGCGGCCCGCATGCGGAGCCACCCGCACCCGCATGTGGCGGTGCCCGCAAGTGGTGGCGCCCGCATGCGGCAGCCCGCATGCGGTGCCGCCCGTACCCTCATGCGGCGGCGTCCGCTAGTGGCGGCGCCCGCATGCAGGGCTGCGTGCCGGATTCCGGCGGTGCCCCTCGCCTCTTCCTTTTTCCCCCCTCCCCCTCGTCAGCTCCAACCAAGAACGGAGCAAGAACGCAAAACCCTAGCGTGCTCACCTCGGTTGCCGGAGGAAAAAGTGATCCGATCCTGCGAGTTCGGCTACAAGGAATGTAAGGACGTCTTCCTCTCCTTCCTTGGTCTCGCCGCTTGGATCCTCCGCGTAATCGGTGAGGAAGCAAAAGGGTTCGGTTGGGAAACTGAAAGGTTGGGGAATTGGGGTTTCGTACGTAGGGGCTTGTGGGGAGTTGCGGGGGTTGGGGAATTGGGGTTTCGTACGTAGGGGCTTGTGGGGAGTTGCGGGTAGTTAAGGGAGTGGGTAGTTATGGGGACGGGGTAGTTATGGGGAGTGGGTAGTTAAGGGAGTTGCGGGTAGTTATGGGGACGGGGTAGTTATGGGGAGTGGGTAGTTAAGGGAGTTGCGGGTAGTTAAGGGAGTGGGTAGTTATGGGGACGGGGTAGTTATGGGGAGTGGGTAGTTAAGGGAGTTGCGGGTAGTTATGGGGACGGGGTAGTTATGGGGACGGGGTAGTTATGGGGAGTGGGTAGTTAAGGGAGTTGCGGGTAGTTATGGGGACGGGGTAGTTATGGGGAGTGGGTAGTTAAGGGAGTTGCGAGTAGTTAAGGGAGTGGGTAGTTATGGGGACGGGGTAGTTATGGGGAGTGGGTAGTTAAGGGAGTTGCGGGTAGTTATGGGGACGGGGTAGTTATGGGGAGTGGGTAGTTAAGGGAAGTGGGTAGTTAAGGGAGTTGCGGGTAGTTATGGGGACGGGGTAGTTATGGGGAGTGGGTAGTTAAGGGAGTTGCGGGTAGTTAAGAGGAGTGGGTAGTTATGGGGAGTGGGTAGTTATGGGGAATGGGTAGTTATGGGGGGTGGCGGTAGTTATAGGGAAGTTACACGACGGGGGGGAAAATAACGGGAACGGTTAAGTTGGTAAAAGGGAATGAACCCAGTTCAAGTTAAAACGGGTCCAAATCAGGTGCGAACTAGAGTCCGGTCTGTCTGAAAACCCGCGTTATCCACCTGAACCGTTAGTTACCTTCCGGAATTTATTCCGGGAGATTCCGGCGTCGGAATTCAAAACCGTTTTCGCCGCCACTCTCCGTTTCGCGAGCCCTATTAACTAAAAAATACCCGCGGGCCCCGACGGTCTGTCCGGAAACAAGGAATTATTCGATCATCCTCCAGTCCCCCGAAACGAAAAGCGGAAATAACGAAACCAAAAGTAGACCCTTAAAATATTTTAAACCAGCGGCTACTACACCACTCACCTCTTAAAACGAGTTTCGTCCTCGAAACTCAATCTTGGTTCGCGGTAAAGAGATAAAGGTAGCCCTCTCTCATCTTCGATTCTAGTTCCCACGTCGCTTCCCGCTCCTCGTGGTTGCTCCAGTGCACCTTCACATAGGGGATGTCTCGGTTTCGAAGCGTCTTACTTTCTCTTGCTAGTATTCGCACAGGGGTTTCCTCGAAACTTAGGTCCTCCTTTAGTTCGAGTGTCGAGACGTCCAGCACGTGCGACGGGTCGGGGAGGTATTTCTTGAGCATCGAAACGTGGAACACGTCATGAATCCGGTTGAGGTTCGGTGGTAGGGCAAGGCGGTAAGCCACTGGGCCGATCCGTTCCAGGATCTCGAATGGCCCCACGAACCGCGGGCTTAGCTTTCCTTTTAACCCGAATCGCTTGATTCCCTTGGATGGCGAGACCCGCAAAAACACGTGCTCTCCCACCTGGAACTCTAAATCGCGGCGTCTTCGATCCGCGTAGCTCTTTTGTCGACTTTGGGCGGTTAGTAAGCGCTGTCTGATGAGGCGCACCTTCTCTTCTGTTTCTTCCACCAAGTCGGGTCCCAAGAACTTCCGTTCTCCCAAGTCGTCCCAACAGATCGGGGATCGACAGCGTCTCCCGTATAAGGCTTCGTAGGGTGCCATCAATATGCTGGCCTGGTGGCTATTGTTGTAAGCGAATTCTACGAGTGGTAGGTAACGCTCCCAACCGACTCCCCAATCGAGTACACAGGCCCGAAGCAGGTCTTCTAGCGTCTGTATCACTCGCTCCGACTGCCCGTCTGTCTGGGGGTGGAAGGCTGTGCTGAAGTGCAATTTAGTCCCCAAGGCTTGTTGCAGGCTCTGCCAAAATTTTGAGACGAAACGCGTGTCTCTGTCTGATGTGATCGATGCCGGTACTCCATGCAGTCTCACAATCTCGCTGAGATAGACCTGAGCCAACCGTTCCCTGGTCCAAGTTGTGTGAATCGGCAGGAAGTGCGCTGACTTCGTTAGCCGGTCCACCACAACCCATATTGTGTCATGTCCTTGCTGTGAACGCGGGAACCCGGTGACAAAGTCCATGGTGATATGATCCCACTTCCACTCCGGTACCGGTAAGGGTTGTAATTTTCCCGCCGGTCGTTGATGTTCCGCCTTTATTTGTTGACACACCAGGCAATGAGCTACAAATTGGGTTACATCCCTCTTCATCTTGGGCCACCAGAAGGTCTGCTTGAGGTCCCTGTACATCTTTGTGCCTCCTGGATGTGCTGCATAAGGGGCGCTGTGTGCCTCGGACAGAATTTCTTTCTTCAATTCCGGGGTATCTGGCACACAAATTCGCCCGCGGAATCGTAGGGTGTCATCGCCTTCCAATGAAAAGTCCCCCTCCTGATCCGGTGAGATCTTGTCTCTTACGAGCTGTAAGTGCGAGTCCGCCTGCTGCCCCTCTCGAATCTTTTCTAGTAGTGTTGGCTTGACCACCAAAGTTAGAAGTTGCGCAACCGTGCCCGCTGGCACTACTTCCAACCCTAGTCGAGAAAATTCTGCGATCAAGTTGCTCTGCTCAGTTATCGCACCTACCGATCCTCCCTCCAGTCGCCCCTTCCTGCTCAGAGCGTCCGCTACCACGTTTGCTTTCCCGGGGTGGTATTGGATCGTTAGGTCGTAATCCTTCAGTAATTCAAGCCACCGTCTCTGCCGCAAGTTTAGTTCCTTTTGTGTGAACAGGTATTTAAGACTCTGGTGATCTGAGAAGATGTTACAATGGACACCAAAGAGATAGTGTCTCCATAACTTCAGGACGAAGACCACCGCAGCCAGCTCTAAGTCGTGTGTTGGGTAGTTTCTTTCGTAGTCCTTTAGTTGCCTAGATGCATAGGCTATCACCTTCCCCTGCTGCATTAACACACCCCCAAGGCCGATTCTTGAAGCGTCGCAGTACACCTCATAGTCCTCACCGGGTGTTGGTAGTACAAGAATCGGTGCCTCGGTTAGCCTTCTTTTGAGTTCTTCAAAACTTTCCTGGCATTTGGCCGTCCATACAAACTTTTCTCCTTTCTTGGTCAACCGGTTTAGAGGGGTCGCAATCTTCGAGAAACCCTCGACAAAGCGTCTATAATACCCCGCCAGCCCCAAGAAACTGCGGATCTCCGTCACCGTTGTGGGCGGCTGCCAGTCTATCACCGATTCCACCTTCTTGGGGTCTACGGCGATTCCCTTTGCCGAGATCACATGCCCCAGGAATCCTACTTCGCGTAGCCAGAACTCACACTTTTTGAGCTTAGCGAACAGCTTCTGCTCCCTGAGGGTTTGGAGAATCGTTCGTAAGTGATCCTCGTGCTCCTCGTCGGTGGATGAGTAGATTAGTATATCATCGATGAAGACCACCACGAACCGATCTAAGAATGGTCTGAAGACCCGGTTCATCATGTCCATAAAGACTGCGGGGGCGTTCGTAAGTCCGAACGGCATGACCGTAAACTCGTAATGACCATACCGGGTCCGGAAAGCGGTCTTCGGAATGTCCTCGTTCCGAACCCGAAGCTGGTGGTAGCCAGACTGTAGATCAATTTTTGAAAAGACCGTCGCTCCTCGTAGTTGGTCGAAGAGGTCGTCGATTCTGGGCAGGGGGTACTTATTTTTCACCGTGACCTTGTTTATTCCTCTGTAGTCGATACAGAGTCGCAGGCTCCCATCCTTCTTCCGTACGAAAAGCACTGGTGCGCCCTAGGGTGACACACTCGGCCTGACAAACCCTTTGTCCAAGAGGTCTTCCAGTTGCGCCTTTAACTCTTTCAACTCCGCGAAGGCCATTCGGTAGGGTGCCTTTGTTATAGGTTGCGTACCTGGCAAGAGTTCAATAGGGAACACCACCTCCCTTTCAGGGGGTATCCCAGGCAGCTCCGTCGGAAAGACATCGGGAAAGTCCTTCACCACCGGGATGTCTGAAGGTGTCGTCGAGGGTCGGGTAACCAGATCTACCGATGCCAAATAGGCTACACACCCACCCTCTATCAGACTCCTGGCTCGAGTCGCGGAGATGACTGCCGGGAAGGAGATGCTCTTGCACGCTAGGTATGCATTCTTAGGGAAACTAGGTTCTTGTAGTTGTACCATCCGCTTATCGCAGTCGATAAGCACTTGGTACCTTGAGAGCCAGTCCATGCCCAAAACAACGTCGTACTCCTTCAAGGGAATTACTATTAAATCCCAAGGGCAGAATAGCCGCCCTAGCTTAATCGGGCAAGTGGCTACCAAACTAGTCGCCTCTAGCGTCCCACCCGCGGTCTGGACCGTCAACCGACTTTGGAGAGGTGTTTCCTCGAGGTCATGCGAAAACACGTACTCGCGAGAAATGAACATTATCTACAAAACATCGTAAAATCGAGAGAGAAAAGAAACATTATCTACAAATCCCCTCCCCGGTCTCTCACGTCTTAAACCTTAAACCCTGCACATTTCATTTATTCGTAGTTAAGTGTGATATCTCGGTGGATGTTGGGCCGTCACTGTTGTGATTAAAGCAAAGTCTCTGATACCATCTTAATCTGTCACGCCCCGGGGGTTTTATTTTAGCGGAAACGATACTTCAAAGTACGCGTAAAGTGCGTACGAATTTTTTTGTTTAAAAACCTCCTTCCCCGGCGCGTGCCCAGACCCGCCGCATATACAGATTCACTCGAAAATCGGGCAGAGTCTCCTCTGTATATGCACGGCGTCGCGGCTGTTACAATAGTCGATCATGAGCAATCATTTTCCCATTTAATCACAACAGTTCGAAGTAGTACGGTGCATGAAGACTAAACAATACCCGTGGCCAATCAAGTTGAAAGGATAAACTCACAGTTTTGAAGGCAGGTCCACACGACCCAAGGTTTTGAAGACAGTTTGAAAAGATGCCATAAATCCACAGGGTTTGGAAAACAGGTCCACACGACCCAGATTTTAAAAGATAGTTTTCGAAGTTCTTTTCTTTTCTAGTCATGTTGCTTTGAAAACGGCCAAACGGGAACAATAACGGAAATAGTAGTGCATAAGTAGAAAGAAAGTACTCAACATCCACACGACCCCACAAGGGTATCGAGAACCACACAATAACCTACAGTCCTGAATGAAATGCAGAGAAAGTAAATGATACAGCACACTAGGGCTCCCTCAGCCCGACTGCTACCACTTCGGCCTCACCGTCGCCTACCGCTACCCCCTGGAGGTACCTGTCACAGAGTGGGTAGTCAGCGACACTATCATAAGAGTAATACTAAAACAGTAAAGTAATGCCAAGTCACCAAAGTAAGACTAGCCGGAATAACCGCTCTACTCGTAACGGTAACTCGCAACCACCTGTACCACCTGTAACACCTGCAACACCTGTAACCCCAGTAACACCTGTAACACCTGACCGCGTCGGGCACTGGACCCGGCGGTCTCACACCTGACTACATCGGGATCCAATCCCACGGTAGTCTCACACCTGTAACACCTGACCGCGTCGGGCACCGGACCCGGCGGTCTCACACCTGACTACATCGGGATCCAATCCCACGGTAGTCTCACACTTGTAACACCTGACCGCGTCGGGCACCGGACCCGGCGGTCTCACACCTGACTACATCGGGATCCAATCCCACGGTAGTCTCACACCTGACTACATCGGGATCCAATCCCACGGTAGTCTCACACCTGACTACATCGGGATCCAATCCCACGGTAGTCTCACCGCTCGCACCTCGCTGCCTCAAACCCCACAACTAATAAGGGGCCCCCGCACTACGTCACCTCGTGGGGTAACACGGGTCAAAGACCGCCTTTCCGGAAAAGAGCACCCTTTGCGGTGGCCAAACCGCGGGTGCGCGTGTCGCAACTCGAGCATAAGTAACCAAGTAACCAAGTAACCAAGTAACCAAGTAACCATGTCACCATGTCACGGGGTAAGGTAGTACATCATAGAAAGCATCAGCGTTAGTACCGATTAATAATCAAAAGTCCCTTTTTGGATTTCCAACACAATACTCAGCCTCGACCGTAAACCCACCTTGTTGTCGCGCTCCTGACCGATGCTAGGTTCTCCCGCGTCTCGGGTGCCCGCCCGGGCCTACAAGAATCTGTCATACAGGAGTCAGTGACTAAGACGACTAGAACACCCGGCGCCCCCTCACCTTGCGCACAATTCGCACATGTACGCGCCTGGCCCCGCACGGCTGGGCGGCGTACGAACAGCGTGCGGCGCCGTCCGCATGCGGTGACGCCCGCACCCGCATGCGGAGTCGCCCGCAAGCGGCGGCCCGCATGCGGAGCCACCCGCACCCGCATGTGGCGGTGCCCGCAAGTGGTGGCGCCCGCATGCGGCAGCCCGCATGCGGTGCCGCCCGCACCCTCATGCGGCGGCGTCCGCTAGTGGCGGCGCCCGCATGCAGGGCTGCGTGCCGGATTCCGGCGGTGCCCCTCGCCTCTTCCTTTTTCCCCCCTCCCCCTCGTCCGCTCCAACCAAGAACGGAGCAAGAACGCAAAACCCTAGCGTGCTCACCTCGGTTGCCGGAGGGAAAAGTGATCCGATCCTGCGAGTTCGGCTACAAGGAATGTGAGGACGTCTTCCTCTCCTTCCTTGGTCTCGCCGCTTGGATCCTCCGCGTAATCGGTGAGGAAGCAAAAGGGTTCGGTTGGGAAACTGAAAGGTTGGGGAATTGGGGTTTCGTACGTAGGGGCTTGTGGGGAGTTGCGGGGGTTGGGGAATTGGGGTTTCGTACGTAGGGGCTTGTGGGGAGTTGCGGGTAGTTAAGGGAGTGGGTAGTTATGGGGACGGGGTAGTTATGGGGAGTGGGTAGTTAAGGGAGTTGCGGGTAGTTATGGGGACGGGGTAGTTATGGGGAGTGGGTAGTTAAGGGAGTTGCGGGTAGTTAAGGGAGTGGGTAGTTATGGGGACGGGGTAGTTATGGGGAGTGGGTAGTTAAGGGAGTTGCGGGTAGTTATGGGGACGGGGTAGTTATAGGGACGGGGTAGTTATGGGGAGTGGGTAGTTAAGGGAGTTGCGGGTAGTTATGGGGACGGGGTAGTTATGGGGAGTGGGTAGTTAAGGGAGTTGCGGGTAGTTAAGGGAGTGGGTAGTTATGGGGACGGGGTAGTTATGGGGAGTGGGTAGTTAAGGGAGTTGCGGGTAGTTATGGGGACGGGGTAGTTATGGGGAGTGGGTAGTTAAGGGGAGTGGGTAGTTAAGGGAGTTGCGGGTAGTTATGGGGACGGGGTAGTTATGGGGAGTGGGTAGTTAAGGGAGTTGCGGGTAGTTAAGAGGAGTGGGTAGTTATGGGGAGTGGGTAGTTATGGGGAATGGGTAGTTATGGGGGGTGGCGGTAGTTATAGGGAAGTTACACGACGGGGGGGAAAATAACGGGAACGGTTAAGTTGGTAAAAGGGAATGAACCCAGTTCAAGTTAAAACGGGTCCAAATCAGGTGCGAACTAGAGTCCGGTCTGTCTGAAAACCCGCGTTATCCACCTGAACCGTTAGTTACCTTCCGGAATTTATTCCGGGAGATTCCGGCGTCGGAATTCAAAACCGTTTTCGCCGCCACTCTCCGTTTCGCGAGCCCTATTAACTAAAAAATACCCGCGGGCCCCGACGGTCTGTCCGGAAATAAGGAATTATTCGATCATCCTCCAGTCCCCCGAAACGAAAAGCGAAAATAACGAAACCAAAAGTAGACCCTTAAAATATTTTAAACCAGCGGCTACTACACTGTAGTTGGAATTACATCCAAATTAGATGCAGTTTCAACTGCAACAATTGATGAAAAATAGGATCACATACTAATTAACAATAATAAATAAATAAATAAATAAATAGTTAAATAAATAAATAATTAATATATATTTACTTATATATAGATAAATAAATACTAATAAAAAGTTTTAAGCAATACAAGGTTTGTGTAAAAAAATTTAAAAACAATTAAACTAGTTTTATTTAAAATATAAAAAATAATTTTATTTCTAAATTTTTATAGAATGTGATTATGTATGTTAACTTAATAAATTTTAATTGATTATAATTATTAAATTTGATAAAAAAAAAAAAAAGAATCAAAATAAATTTTTTAACTTTGATTTATATATTAAATTTAAATAATTTGAAAATTTTAAATTATGTGATAAGTTGAAAAATATTAAAAAATATAAAAATTTTACATACATCCATTTATTTATTTATGGATAGTAAACTTAAATGATTAATAAAATTATATAACTATAATCGGTTGGGCTATTCAAAAAAAAAAAATATCGCTTTTTTTTTCGTACAATTATCTATAAATATATAATTTTATAATATTAATTATTATTTATAAATATATAATTTTATAATGTATAAAATTATAAATAAATATAAAATTTTAATTAATAATTAAAAATTATATTATTATTTTATATTTAGAGATGATAATCTAGCCTCTCTATTTTTAAAAAATAATAGATTAACAAATACAACTTTCAATTTCAGCCTACCAAATAAAAAAAATATTTAACTATAGTAATTGCAATTATATAGCTACAATTGTAATTACAACGGTAATATTTACAACTATATGTATTTTTAAATATACTATTTTTAGACCTTTGAGGTTAATAATTAGCGCAAATAATTCACAGTTTTGAATTATAGAATTAACATCTCTTGTTAACGAAAGGTGAAATAACGAAGTTGAAATATTAGAATAGTGCAGAAAGGATACACACATTTGGCACGCAAAGATACAACATTAGCCATGGCACAATTAATATTAGCTCGATCCTCAGGCCGGATTCGTCCCCCTCGTTCCTATCGCCCGCTCCCACGGGCGACGGGGCCCAACTCTCTCTCTCTCTTTCCTCATTTCCGCCGCGACCCCCGCGTGTATAAATACTCCTCCCTCCCAACGTTAACTTCCCCATTCCCACTGCCCTCAAATAGAGGGCCAATGGAATACCCATACCTCTCAAACTACGAGCAGTGGATTCGGAGCCAGGAGTCGGACTTACGCGACCTCACGGTGGCTGCAGCGGCGGCGCCGACATCGGCAGCCGGCGATGCGGAGCTACTCGGACATGTGGACAAAAGCTTACGCTTGTACGAGGAGTACGCGTCACAGCGCCGGGCGCTGGCAGCTGCCGACGGGCCGACGTTCTTCTGCCCGCCGTGGTGCTCCACCTTCGAGAACTCCTTCCTCTGGATGGGCGGCTGCCGCCCGACCATCGCCATCCGCCTCCTCTACTCCCTGTCCGGCCTCGAACTCGAAGCCCACCTCGACGACATCCTCCACGGCTTCGTCCACGCCCCCGGTGATGGGCCCGGACTCATGGCCCTATCGGCGCACCAGCTCGACCTCGTCAACGAGCTCCACTGCCGCACTCTTCGCGAAGAGGACCGCCTCTCGGCGCGGTTGGCCACGCTTCAGGAGGACGTCGCAGACAAGCCGCTGCTCCCACTCCTGAAGGACCTCCAAACAAGAGCTTCTACTACTTCTGCTACTTCTGCTAATTCTGCTTCTACTAGCAGTAGCGGAAATGCGGCAGCGGCTAACGGCGCGGGGTTCTGTGCTGGGTGGAGTGCGGAGGCGGCGGCGGCGATGGAGAGCTACGCGGAGGGGCTGGCGAGGCTGATGGAGGACGGGGACCGGCTGCGGGTGGGGACGGTGCGGGCGCTGGCGACGGAGATACTCTGCCCGCGGCAGGCGGTGGAGCTGCTTGTCGCCGCAAAGCAGCTGTACCTCACGGTCCACGACTGGGGGCGCCGGAGGGACGTCCACCGCGGGAACGTCTGAGCTCCAGCAGCGACGGCGGCGGCGTAATGGAGAGTGGAGGGTACTACATATAATCTATACATATAACATATTAATAAATGTATAATTATGCCTTCGTCAACTATATGTCTATATTTATATATATATATATATATATATATATATATATATATATATATATATATATATATATATATATATATATATATATATATATATATATAATGAATAATATGAGAATACAAGGAAAAATTTAGATTTCAATATTTTATTATCAAAATTGAAGCGGCAGTCGACAGTAGCGTATCGAGTATTAATTACTAAATTTATATTATCAAAATTGAAGCGGCAGCCGACAGTAGTGTATCGAGTATTAATTACTAGATTAATTATTCGTGTTCATAGAAATGAAGTTATCACGAAACCAAATTTCGCGTGTATTGATGATATCTATAATATATGTTAGAATTAGAGGCAACGAAACTAACAAATTGGACAGGTCAACAAATCCAAAAATCAAAATTGAATCAAATTGTTTACTTTATTAATTTTTTTAACATTTATTGGACTGTTATTAATGCTTCTATATAGCTAGATTTTTCATATAGATTTTTTATATATTTGGCCGGAATTAAAATGTACCAATATAAATATACCATATGATATATATATATATATATATATATATATATATATATATATATATATATATATATATATATATATATATATATATATATATATATATATATATATATATATTACGATTATTATATGCTGTTCATAGCATTAAATTTTAGGTGTTATTAGATTTTGATTTTTGGATTAAAAAATATACGGTTAGAATGATAGTGAGTCTTTTAAATTAAGTGGATGATTTAGGAGATGAAAATGATCGAAGAGATAAATTTAACGGCGAAAAATTTGGTAGCACCAAGTACTTGGTGCTATCGATAGCACCCAACTATACTTGTAAATTTTTTATTATTGAATTTGTATTGAGAGCAATTGTACTTTCTCTTTCTCTTTTTTTAGTAGACTTTACAATAATACAAATCTTAATATAAATTCAATGATAAAAAATTCACAAGTATAATTGGGCTTATACTTTTAAAAATATATAAGCTCTACTATATATATATATATATATATATATATATATATATATATATATATATATATATATATATATATATATATATATATATATATATATATAAAATTGAGCTCCTATACTTATAAAAGCACCAAGTTATTTGTGCTTGTGAGTTTTTTACCCTTGGATGTAGGAATGTGCGGTTAAGATGATGGTGGACCCCTTGGATTTAATGGGTGGTTGGTGGAATAGTATGATATAAGGAATAGAATTAATCAAAATGTTAGATCTAACGATAGAAAATTTACAAGCACCAATTGCTTGGTGCTTGTACAAGCACAGTAGCCGGACTATATATATATATATATATATATATATAAAGAGAGAGAGAGAGAATTAGGCTAGTATAGAGAGAGAGAGAGAATTAGGCTACTATACTATCGATAGTACCAAATACTTGGTACTATTAACTTTTTGACTTTTTGTTGAAAGAATGTGCGGTTAGAATTGTAGTGGTCCCCTGAAATTTAGTGGGTTGTTGGTGAAATAGTGTAAATCATAGGATACCACTATAATACTAACCGCACATCCTTTCATCCAAAGGTCAAAAAATCTATAATAATAAAGTTCTAATACTATCAAAATATATATATATATATATATATATTATCGTCCCAGCGGTAATAGATTAAATAGTATATATTAAAAACGAGATCCAAGGAGATCCCAAAGCTATAACCAAAAAAGTTGTAATTCTATAATATCTCATCCAAAAGTGACGAAAGTTTACTAATCTCTTTTTAATTTTTAATGAAAGAAAAAAAATGATACAATGAGTGGAAAAAGAAATTAGCCTCTGTGGATGTGATGAGAATGTTGTAGCTAGGATTATAACTCATGTAAATTTAACATTGTTTATATTAAAAATCTTTTACAGCAAGCACAAAAAGTAACTCATATTTAAATTAATCTCAAAAGTTAAACTACTAATTAAATTTAAAACGATAAAAAGATTGAAAATTCATACTACCAAAATAAGATATTCAATAATATTTTATTTTATTGGGAAATTTTTTATTGTGAGTGAAAGATAAGAGATTCAGTGGTTAAATATCTAGAATGAAACCGTTTATTTGCTTTCAAGCCATTTTTTAGAAAAAATATAAATTATCTCTTAGGTGTACAGTACGCTATCCTTACTAAATTATTGATGTTGTAATATTTTTCAAAAGCAAAAATTAAACTTCTCTCTTCTCCAAATAACCTTTTCTACCATCCAAATAACAGTTTGGACGTTTCTAGTTGAATCAATTGCATTACAGAAAAAAGTATTTAGACATAAATGCTCTCTACAGTCTTGCCTTACTCTATGGAGAAATACTACTTATGATCTAAAAGTTGAATATAAATTTTGCACTTAATCCATTTAGGTATCGTTTGGTAACGGGATAAGTCAGAACTAGCTATTCTGGGGATAGATATAAAGTACGGAACAAGAGCGAAAAAACGTTTGGTTTGGTTCCAGGAATAAGAGATTTTGTGTTTGGTATGAGAATGAGAAATAAGAAGAATAAAGAGGTTGTGATGATGAGAGTGTATTGGAAAGGAAAAGAGAGAGAGGAGAGAGAGATTTGTGATGATGAGAGTGTATTGGAAAGGAAAAAAGAGAAAGGAGAGAGAAATTTTGATGATGAGAATGTATTGGGAAGAGAAAAAGGAAGGGAGGAGGGGTAGTTTGGTAAAAAAAAAAAATATAAAATAATAGATAAGAACGGTTGTTCCAGCTTATTCTGCTTGTACTAGAACTACTGTACCGAATAATTCTTGGTGCGTTTGGTACAATAAGAGAGATAAATATCTTATTCCCTGTTCTAGTCCCGAAACAAATGGTGCCTTAGAGATTTAGCTTTTAAAATTTTATTTTCTAAAAAATAAAAATATATTAAAAATAATATATAAAATAATTCTTTTACGAAGAGAATATAAGATTTATGCATCTATTTTCAGGCTATATTTCTCCTTTTCAGATGAAGTTAGTTATCACCCGTGTATTAATTGTCCGCTAATGTGTAATATTGGGGGATTCGCACGTCGACGCAAAGTTGTATGTCTTACTTTCGTTTGTAACGGTAATTATGGCGCCACGAGAGCACACGTGTTTCAGAGTTTTTAGCGTTTTGAGAGACCAGTTGTGGACGGTGTGGATACATATAGAGCATTTTGACTTTTTACTTATTTTATATATATATATATATATATATATATATATATATATATATATATATATATATATATATATATATATATAAAAGTAGACCTTACATATTTTTAAAAGTACAAGTATATTTATATTTATGAATTTTTTATTATTAAATTTGTATTGAGATTTGTGTTTTTTATTTTATCTTTCTTTCCCTTTAGTTGAATTTACAAAAACACAAATCCTAATACAAATTCAATAGTAAAAAATTCACAAACATGGATGGACTTGTACTTTTAAAAACATATAAACTCTACTCTCTCTCTCTCTCTCTCTATATATATATATATATATATATATATATATATATATATATATATATATATATATATATATATATATATATATATATGAGTCCGGCTACTATGCTATCGATAGTACCAAGCATTTGGTGCTATCAAGTTTTCTACCCTTAGATCAACCCCTTTGATTATTTTCACCCGTTAGATTTTACTATGTTTCCAACCACCCATTAAACCCAAGGGGCTATTAATGGCACCAAGTCATTGATACTATTAAGTTTTTAACCGTTGAATTAAAAGATGTGTGGTTGAGATGATAGTGGGCCCATTGGGTTTAATGGATGGTTGGAAAAATGGTAAAATTTAACGGGTGAAAATAATTAAAGAAGTTGATTTAAGAGTAGAAAACTTGATAGTACCAAATGCTTGGTGTTATCGATAGTATAGTAGCCGGACTATATATATATATATATATATATATATATATATATATATATATATATATATATATATATATATATATACACACAGTGTACAATATTTTCAAAAGTACTAAGTATTTGAGACTTGTAAGTTTTTTATCATTAAATTTATTTTTTTGATTAATTTAATTTTTTACAATATGCTATTTCACAAACTACTCACTAAATTTTATCGGATTATTGTTATTCTAATCCTACCAATCTTTATCCAAAGGCCGAAAACCCATATGCACCAATAATATGGTCCTTTCTTCCGATTCCAAAAATATTGAAATAATCTTGGGTAAAAGTGATCACTATAACAAAACTATTCTATAGCGACACTTTTAAGTATCCCTAAAATCTAAAAAAAATACTGCTGAAAAAAAATACCGACACTTGTTATTAGTGTCGCTATATGTGCAGTCGCTAGGGTGTATAGCGACACATTATTGTAATGTGTCGCAAAAATTTGTCCGTATAATCTAATTTTGGATATAGATGAAATATAAATGGGATATTTATAAAAAAGTGTCACAAAAATATACCCCTATAACCTAATTTTGTTGTAGTGGATGAACCTAGGGCACGTTTAGGATTTTTATAAGTTTTGGGACTTTAAAGCCAAATTGATTGGTTTATTCTCTAATTGAAAGTTAGAGAGAAGCACCAGACAGCTTTGATTTGAGAAGTGACGAGTATTAGCAATCAATTTTGTAAAACGGTCCAAAACGAGCGTTTTGTGTTTGTTAGCTACGGAAGAACATCGGAACGACCGCAGGAGCTCAATTGCAAGTGTCTACAAACAATTAAGGAAAACCTAGGTGGGTTAGTACTCTATTGAAGCGATTTGGTCGCCTCTTATGTCTTGAGAGAAAACCGATAAATTTAATATTATTTTATTGAACCATATAATAGTTGATTAATTTAGTAAATTAAGTAAGTACAAAATGTATACTATTTAGGGTAAATTAACTGCCAGTGGATATGAAATATAGGCATAAAAAATATATAGGGTATATATGTATGTCTAGATTGAGAAAGGTATATTTAGACTAATAAGATAGATTGACTTGCTCCAGAAATTAGAGAACTCAACTTTGAACAAGTAAACACAGCGCCATCAAGTTTATGATGGAATGACATAATGATAGGCTAGCCAGTTAGATAACTTTATATGTAACCTAGTGTTATTAAATATAGATTGAAAAACAAGTAAACATAGAGGTCATGTGAGCCTAGGTGATAGGGACATTGGACCTAATGCCATTAAAGATAGGTCGTGGAATATAAGTGGCAGGAATACCACGTGAACTGGAAAGCAATGAATCTAGAGAGGTTGACTTAATAAAGGAATGTACACAATAAAAGAACTAAAATAAATATTGGCGTGTTCGGCGATTTCGTCGCCGATCGTAGCGTGTGCGATGATTTTGTCATTATAGGTAGCGTGTGCGACGATTTTGCCGCTACCGAGAGTGTGTGCGTTAATTTCGCCACTCTGAGATTGCAAGTTAGGGGCGTGTGCAACCCTTCGTCGTCCCGAACCAAGGACATGAAAAAGGAAAGGTGATTAAGTACCTAAGTAGGATTAACTCAAAATCAAGTCGGGATGTTGACCAAGGTAATTGAATCTTAGGCTAGATGTGGTATAGAAATAGATAGTGAAATAGAAGTATTTGAGTAGTTCCTACTTGTATAGATTACATTATCACATTTGCATTGAGGCACAGCATATGATCATATAGCATATAGTGTAGTTTTATTTTTCTACATATTATCCATCTATATGCTCATGTAGCCTCCTTTAGACCTGATAGGTCGAGCTTCTCACTTGGGTGGCCGTACCCACTTGAGACTATTTTTTATAGTTCTCACCCTCATATTTTACAGATCCTTCCGTAAGCGGTGCAGTGGCGCGAGGCAAGGGCCCAGTAGATAGCACCCTACCATGTTGAGACAGAGATAGAATTCCCTTCGTCAACAAGTAGCTAAGGGTAAAATGTAAAAGAAATAAAATTGTAAATATATTGGATTGTAAAAATAAAAGTAAAAATTATAAATGTATGTATGTGTGAGAGGAATGCTTGTAATAGCTAGTTATTTATGTCTTCTTTACTTTTCTTTTGCAATTCTTGTAAGAATTCGGTTCTGTTTAGGAACATTTCAAATTGTACTAGTTGTGACGCTTTAGGTGGATAGAGGAGACTTTGTCTATAACGATCCAGCCAATTAGAAATAATCACTCGTTGGACCGAAATCACAGTCCAAAATGCTTAAGCCTAGTTATTATTATTAGTGTCCATGTCTCTTATATACCCAATCACAACTCCATTCCCATCCGATGTGGGGCTATTGGGGTGTCACAGACTCCCACCGTTTAGGCCTGACATCCTTGTCAGTCTAAACACACACACAACCCAAGATCACTAGGCGATGTGAGACTTGTCTCGCTAGTCTTGTCATTCAAACCCCTAACATAGCTCGTCACCTTGTCTTTTAGACCCTGACTTAGCCGTGACTCATCACACACTTTCGACCGGAGATTGGCTCTGATACCAAATGTAACGATCCGACCCACTAGCAATAATAACTCATTGGGCCCAAACCACGATCCAAAATGCTTAAGCCCAGTTATTATTACTAGTGTTCATGTCTCTTATATACCTGTTGGGGCAGAAAATGTCGGTCGCCAATCGGCTCCGGAGTGTTCGTTTGACCCTTTGAATATGAATGCGTCACGTGCAAATGGATCAAGCGATTGGGTCGATGAGGGATCTGCTCGGCTAGGTTCTCCTCACTCAACTCTTATGTCTGTTTGGCCTAGATTAGCCGAATCGGGATATAGAGTTGGGGAAAGACTCAGTCCGGCCTAGAATAGCCGACTTAGAGAAAAAAGACAAATAATTGACACGGCTAATGAGACGATTAGAAATTGTATTGCTTAGAAAAGGGGATACAAGGAGGAGGAAAGAGATAGATATCACAAGTATTCTACTCCTAGGAAATACGATAAATTTATCTAGGAAAATAGTAAATGCAGATATGAAAGATATGAAAAAGCAGGTGGGTGGTCCTGGCTTACGAGTTTGCAGGACCCCTTCTTCTTCGATGGTTCGGGTATTTATACATTCCCAAACCATGTGTATAATCGCCAATTTGAATGATCGGCGCGATCTAAGGAAGATTATCGGGAAATCTTCAACTACTTTCTTTTTGGATTGATTCTCCTTGATAGGATAGTGTTGAGACCATATTTTTTTTGCCACGGGAAAAAGTGACACGTGGCGCCTACCATCGGCAGAGGACACTAGCCGATAGAAAGATGAGTCAAATCAAGAAGGGTTTGCGCTGTGTAGGAGCGCGGCCCACGACGCGCGCCATCGGGCAAAAGAATCAGCCGCTGAAGGAAGAAGGGAGTCGTGCCCTAATTCCGGGCCGAACCCAGTTGTATAAGAATGTGGCACACGGCATAAGCTACCAACTGAGGAGTATCAGCCGACAGGAAGAGTAGCCGACGAGAGAAACGGTCGGCAGTGAAGGCATTCGAGCCGCCTGTCGGCCAAAGACAGATGCCGAAATGCCTCAGTCAAGCAACGCAAAAGGCGAAGTCAAGGTCAACCCTCGGTTGCTCAAAGTTCCCGAAGGAATGATCCTGAAGAGATTGAAGGCGAGATTTAGGTGTGAATCTCGTAACAGACCCCGAAGTGGCATGCGGCGTCAAGCAAAGGGAAGCGCCAAAGATCACTCTTTAGTACGACAATTAAGGGATTGACTCAAAAGGGCAAGCAACGCCCAGCACCGAAAAGCGCCGAGGGTTACGCCCCAACGCAGCAATCAGAGGACGAACCTAGACGGAAAATAGCCTCTATCTTATCGACTCAAAAGGAAGCCGTTGACGACTTCACGTTGATTCTCCCCAAATTACGCCGACCATTCAAAATTCAAAATTGGCATCTAGTAACCTTGGTTTGAAACTGTATAAATAAGCGAACCATCGAAGGAATCGGGGTCCAGCAATCTCGTAAGCCCGGTACCACCCCAGCTTCTTCAGTTACCTAGGAGTAAGTTAACTTAACTCTTTTTTCTTTTTTTTACTGCTTTTTTAGGAGTAGGCTTAATTGTAATTCTTCTATCCCTTTTTCCCTACTTGTATCCCCTTCTTTATCAATATAAAGTGAAAACCGGCCATTCGGTCATGTCTTTATTCTTGCATTTAGAGTGTAAATCGGCTCGGTCGTGTCTTTATTTGCTTTTTTTTTTCTTTAGAGTGTAAATCGGCCAATCAGCCGTATCTTTATTGGTGATTCTTTGTGATTTCAACGTTGCAATCGACTCATTAGTCGTACATTTATCGACACCCGGTTCGGCTATCCTAAGTCGCAATCAGCGATCCCTCTATATCTCCGTAAACTCGCTTTGACTGTCCTCAGTCGATCGGTTGTGAGAAGTTACCATAGGAGAACCCGGCCGATAGGATCCCTCTTCAGCCCTATCGCTTGATTGTTGGCACGCGGCGCACTTCATCACTTTCTAGAGGGTCACCCAGGGGCCGATCGTACGCAAGCCATATTT
The DNA here is from genome assembly GCA_029204045.2 of Tillandsia leiboldiana. Taxonomy (NCBI): domain Eukaryota; kingdom Viridiplantae; phylum Streptophyta; class Magnoliopsida; order Poales; family Bromeliaceae; genus Tillandsia; species Tillandsia leiboldiana. Next base: position 8,772,586 of record CM055076.1, read on the forward strand.
TGGCCCAAACAACCTTCTTGGCACGCCCGATGGGACCCACAGATAATCTCTACCTAATCCTACCGTGACGATGTCAGAGGACAACAACATCTGTAGGACCCCGGAACCCCATGCAGCTTTTTTCCCGTGAATCCACTGTGCAAACACCTATTGATGGTGTATTTGGTCCATAGTGCATCAAAGGGATGCCACAGATGGACCCAGGAAGCTTTTGGTAGCTGTGTTGGCCTTCGGCTGCTTTTGCCGAATTTTAGAAAAGTTTTTAGGCCAATCAGAGGTCGTATTTGGATTCAGCGCGGAAAAACGCTTGAAAACGACTATTTGCTTGTTAAATTCTGAGTCCGGATGCCTAAAAACGGACTCCCGAAAAATTTATTGGATTTCTGGTGCATGGGGGAGCCGTGGACCGGCGGGGGTGCCACGTGGCAGGCCCTGATTGGCCGGCGCACGCGGCCTGGTCCACGGAATGTCGGGGGAGAGGCCGGGGTGCACCGTGGGAGGCGTGGACCGGCGGGTGTACACGTGGCAGCGCGTGATTTGGCGGCCCATGCGCGCTCGGTCCACGGGCGCGCGCGGGGAGTCGTGGACCGGGGGCGCGCCACATGGCAGCTCCTCATTGGCGGGCTCACGAGCGCGCGGTCCACGCGACGCGCGAGGCAGGTACCGGGGCAGGTGGCTGTACCGGGGCAGGTACGGGCGACGTGGGCAGCGCCACGTGGCGCCCGCTGATTCGCGGGCGCCACCTACCGCGTTGATGCGGGCAGGGGCACGTGGCGCTCTCTGCGGCAGCTTGCATGGCTGCCGCCTGTTCGGGCGACACGTGGCAGGCCCTGAGGCGGGTCGGACGAAGTCGGGATCCCGTCCGACGGCGCGTACTGGGCCGGGCCGCACTGTGTGCGCCCGAAAGTCGTGGGCCGGGCCGCACTGTGCGCGCCCGGAAATTTCCGGGCGCCCGAAGTTGGGACAAGATGGGAATTTTCCCAATTGTTTTCTCCAGCCTATAAATAGGCAGCCCGAGCCCTTTTTTCTGCTCTTTTTCTCTCAGCCCACGCATGATCTCCCCGAGCTCCCTTTAGATGATTTGTTCCTCTCTATGTTCTTGATCTTCCTGCAGCATTTTGGGATTTTTAGGAGCACGCATCCCGAGGTTCTGGATTTTACGGCGCGGCGCGACGTTGCATTTCCGGAGTTCCTCTTCGTCGCTGTTTGGTGTAAAATTCCTCCTGGGCTACCCCGGCCATCTTTTTCTTTGATTCTTGCGCCGACAGACTCCTAAGAGGTAGGGCTTCATCTTTCATCTTGATTGTGCTTTCCCATTTCGAGGTTTTGGTACGGATCCCGAGGCAACACAGTAACCTATTTTCTGTGTGGAGTTTTGTGACAGCAGCTGAGTGTTTTGGCCATATCTTCGCGCACGAGCGTCAGACGGAAACATGCTTATACAACTTTTTCATCTACAGATCGCAAGGAACGCGCTCGTATTTTTCTTGGATTTTTCAGAGATTTATTTGGAGGTGAAAATTTTTGTTTCCCTGTGAACAGTGCTACAGTTTTTGATACAGTTTTTGTTGAGTGTACCACCTTGCCGAATTTATATATTGACTTACTGAACTCAGATTTGGGCGTGTAAACAGCCGTTTCGAAGGTATCGACGCGAGGATCGCTGTGATATTTTTCTGGGAATTTTCTGGGCATTATCAGCAGGTGAAATTTAAGCATCTTTGGGACTGAAATTGTATGTGGTTGGAAGAGCAGTTTTGGGAACTTATGTGTAATTGTGGACTTTGTATTGTGCCCAGGAGAGTTGCGGGTGTTGCTGGACTCATTGGAGTAGGAGATTTGGATTTATCTGGTACGTTCAGCTGTTGGGTTTTGGACTGTTAGCGCTTTCAGGTGGGTGGCCTCGTCTACAAGATCTGCGAACTGTGCATTAATTCTATTTGTATAGGAAATTGCATGTGGTAGATGCTTTTGGTATAGCATGCTAGAATATAGGAATTGATGTTCCTGATGTAATTAGCTGTTCATATGTTATATTGTTTCCTACAACTTGTTAATTTACTGCTATCTTGGAATTTGACCTAGCACCCCCGCCATATGCTGCATGTTAGCCAGACTGTAGAAGACTTCAACTTGGGCTAGGTTCTTTATTGTTCTAGACATCCCCACATCACTATTTCCTATTTCACTCTGGACTTAGAGTTTTTCTCGCCCAAGCAGTGGGTCGAGAGGTCGGGTTGTTGTGGGATGCATTTACACTCGTGTTTGGGGGCCGAGTGGAATTAGATAGCAGTCTGTTGATCTGGGTTCTTTGGGAGCCTTCTGTGTGACAGTGGGTCTCGGCTGTGTAGTTTTCCAGCCTGTGAGTGAGACAGTGTTTCTTGGTTACCGTCGATCTTGTTGATCGAGGATTTGGATTATAGCCTGCATGAGCCACATTTGAGCTCGACAGAGATGCGCGGATACTTTACTCGTTGGGGTCGCGCCCCTCGAGTGCCACTCCGGAGTTGGGCTTGTTACTTGCTATCGCGACTTGTCGACGCAGTCCCTCTGGCTGGGCCAGTTAGTGGCAGTCACGGACGCCCTACGTAAGTCCGGTCCTCCGTGGATGTAACGGCAGTAGGTAGGCGCAGGTTTGACTGGACCCGATGCGGCAGTCAGTATAGATTGGGTGACCTGAGTAGAGAGATAGTAGATGCACCATATTTCTTTCTGTTCCCCTCGTTGAGCATCTAGATAGAGGCACTGTAGCTGTAGACTTTACTTCTCCAGTTTTTCCTTACAGCACTGCATACTATATTCTATGCCTCTGGTAGACTTGGTGGGCAGACCGTCGGGCTTGTTGGCGGCACCCACTGAGAACTACTGTGGGATGTAGTTCTCACACCCGTCGTGGTGTCTTTTCCCCAGGGACTTCTTCTCCTGTTCCTGCTGCACCTGTTGCTGATCCGACTGATCGAGGTAAGGGAGTCGCGAGGTAGATCCCTACCAGTTGTCGTCCTGAGAGTAGACGTACCTCCATACCTTTTGAGAGTTCATGTTGAGTGATCATGTGGTGAGGATTGAGTTGTACTCTTCTTGTTTTGAGAGATATATGTATTTTGGTGAGGACTTGTGTTGTATATTTCTAGAGTGGTATTTATTTTATTCTGCTTTTACCTTTCAGCTCTGATATCTGTATAGCATAGATGATTCTTTTGCAGGTTAGTCGCTACGTCTATACGGGGCTTCCCGTATGGGCGGCGGATCTGTTGGCGAGCCCGGGTCGCAGTTTCGACCCCGGGACGTGACAACATCAGCCTCAGAAGTAGAGTTGTCCCTAGACAGGTGGAGAATGACCAATCCAGTAGTGCTGGACGCGCGGATGAACTGCCACCGATGCTATCGGAAGTTCTTGAAACCAGCAGGGGACCGGTACCCCACGAGCTAACCTTAGCTGAGATATTCGTGCAAATAACCCGAATGATCAACAATGCCGTGAGGACCCAAGCGTCCCTAGATAGGAGCAGCCAGGCGTAGGAGGCTCGCCTGGACTAAATGATGGCCGCCGTAATGGCCTCGAATGAGAAGGTGGCTCGGATAGGGCAGGCGCTGACCCAAACTAAGCCATACAGTAGGGGGTTCACCTCCGCAACACCCCAGCGATTACCGACACACTCGGTCATGATTGCGCCGGCGACGCCGACAATCCAACTCCAGGGGGATGTGCCGCCGGCGGCTAGATGTCAAGCGGCGTAGTCGCTTGGGGTAGGTCAGCCACAGTAGATCCCGAATCAGACAGGGGCGGGACCGATACGGCAGGACATTGGCCAATAGTCGGACGCCTACTGGGGGTTGTCTTGCCCCCTCCACCGTCGTTCGCTCAGCCGAGGGGTGAAGGCAGGGACGGCGGACAGGTTCCTCTCTAGGGACCGATTCAGCATCAAGCGGGCCATGGTGGGTTGCCGCTCTCGCAGACGACAGCCCCACCACCACAAGCAGGGCCTGTCGAGGTTCAGGCAACCCAGGCCGGCAAGCATAGGTCGCCACCACCTCCAGCGCCATCGGCGGCTCCAGTGCCCCATGTCGGTTTCGCTAGGAGAGCTGGGGGCAGGTATAATGAGCAGGCCCATCTGCAGGGACAGGTCCAGATTCAGGCCGGCCAGTACGGGCCACCCCATCCTCCGGCGCTACCGGCGATCCCAACCCTTCAAATAGGACTCGCCGACATACACACCCACGTGGAGGAAATAATTCGTAATACCTTCGGTACAAAGGCCAGGCTGGCGACCCAGCCCGTGTTCCGGTCCCCGTATCCTGCTAACGTAGATACGGACTATCCATACCCGGCCAACTGGAAAATGCCAAAGTTCGATAAGTTCTCAGGGGAGGAGAATGAGAACACCATTGAGCATATAGCTCGATGTACGACTCAATGCTGAGAGGCATCCGCCATCCCACTCTTGAAAATGAGGCTGTTCAGTACGTCGTTAACCAAGACGGCTTTCTCATGGTATACTAGCTTGCCCTATAACTCTGTCCGAAATTGGGATGAGCTTGAGGCGAAATTCCATGAGCAGTTCTATCGGGCAGTGCCCGAATCTTCGATTGCCGATCTAGCGTTACTTCGGCAAAGCACTGACGAATCAGCCGGAGAATTCCTCAATCGGTTCAAGACAGCAAGGAACCGTTGTTTTGTTATGATGCCGGAGGCCGAGTTTACAAAAATAGCGTTTAACGGCCTGCATTTCAAGACCCAAGATCATTTCGAGAGTCGTTATTTCCCGAATCTTTTTGACTTGGGAATGCGAGTTGCTCAGTATGAGCAATTTCAGAAAAACAGTAAGGACGAACGATCAAAGTGGGGCCGCGGACAAGACTGGAAGAAGCCGAAGGAACATAATATTTTCTTCATAGAACGGGACTCGGTTCATGAAGAGCCGAGCGAGCTAAGTGAGGATGAGCCTTCGACCGAGGTTTGCGCGGCCGAGATGTTACCAGGCCGCGAACTGTACGCATGTCAGACCCTCCAGCCGAGTAAGGCCCGAGATCCAAAAACTCGGGTATCCGCTAATACCTTCACTTTCGACGCGTCTAAGACCGATCAAATTTTTGATCAGTTGTATAAAGATGATCGAATCAAATTCCAGGAGGGACAGACAATCCCTCCCTATAAGGAGCTATGGAGACACAAATATTACAATTGGCACCATTCTTGTAGCCACCGCATAGGCGAATGCTTCGCCTTGAAGAAACAAATTAAGAAAGAACTCAATGAGGGTTGGCTTATCTTTGCCGACTAGGAGAAAAAAGAAATGGAGGTTGACACTAATCCTTTCCCTCTGCAAGTGAACATGGTCAACCCCAAAGGAAAGGAACCGATACAGAGGATTGGGTCCTCGGGAGGAGAAAGATTGGCTTAGGATGATTTCCAGCTTTGCATCCGTTGCAAGGCTGAAATGACGGAGGAGGACCGAGACGTCCTTCTCGCCAACATGCCTGAGGAGGCAAAGAGATGGTTTGCCTTTATTGACAAAGATGCGCACTGCCATATCTAGAGGCCGAACCGAGGTTCGGCCGAGGAATCCAACAGACGGTCCTTTGAGGAGGAGGATAGAAAAGGAATGCTAAGGCACCCTATCTGGGGGGACGTTGCAAGGGAGCTACAGCCAGGATAGGTCACGACCGATTCAAGTCGGCCACGAGGGGCAACGGACCTCACAGCAGCGCCAGGGTCCTTACCGTGGCTATAGCAAAAGTTAGGTCCGAAGGGCGCCTCACGAACCCTTCGGCCAACAGGCCGGAGGAAGATCAGCATACAGGCACCCACAACACACGGGGCCGGTCGGGCCCCACTAGGGGTGTAGATTGCTGCAAGCAGGGAAGGGCCCAGCCAGGCACCAATGGAGAAGGCTGGCTCCATGGCTTCCTCCCAGACACACGCTGGGGGTAGGGGAACTTTGTTACCTCCTAACTCTGACTTCCCTTGGCTCACCAAGGGAGAAGTGGAGGCTTTGGGCGCTCAAGCAGCCAAGGAGCTAAGAGTGCAGCCACAGCCCAAGCCGTGGCAGAAAAACAAGATCCTCAGGGGGCACTCGGGAAACCCATCGGCAGACGTGCCGATAGAATGATGACCCACGAATACAGAGCCGACCCAATGGCGAGGGCCAGGTATGATTAGAACGTAAAGGCATCGAGCTCAAAGGCTAAAAGCCGACACCTACAGTAACGGTGTCGCGGCTAAGCAGCCTCAACCGAACCTGGGGCTGGATCGGCCCGCGCTCAAACAAGAAATGGGAGCGTCAGCGATACTATCTCAAAGAAAGATGCTGATGATCCAGTCGGTAGTGGTTGGGACGGCGGATGAAGCCGTCGAGCGGGAATGGGACGCCCGTTTGAAAATCTTGGAGGCCGCCGTGAGGCGTAGCCAAGAGACGCTGGGGGAGCGGCAGGAAGCCGAGGAACCCGTTGAGCAAAACCCTAGAAGGGCGGTCCGATGCAGAAGATGGGGGGATAAAGAAGACCTAACTCCATCGATCCTTAGCCGGAACAGAGATTAGGGAGAAGAAGACGAGGACTGATAGCATGTCGGTCGATAGGGACCTAAATGAAACCTCCTTTGTTCAGGCGACTAAAGAGGAGCATCAGTAAAGCTCCTCTGCGAGCCCACACTAAGGCCTCCGGAAAAGGAGCCGGCACGGAGAGCCAGCGAGGATGCAAGATCGGCTGTCTCACCGCAAGCCGGAGATCCGGCCGACGAGGCTAAAGGAAATAGGGTGCACCATTCGACAGCGGCTAGTTCCCAGCTAGAGCTTGGGTGTGCAACGAAGGTCCTCTAGTGAAAAGGACTTTTTCGGATCAACTGGTAGAACATCCCTCCCGCGTGAGAAATCAAGGAAAAAATCACCATTTAGTCACAAGTTCCTCAGGCAATGAAAAAAAAAAATAAAGAGGTTCTCTCCAAGATATGGGGAGTAGTTGCCTATGTCGAGGTTTGGCTCAATTTCGGCAATCACCCGAACGGCATATCGGGCGATTGCCGAGGGAGCATTGTTGAGACCAGACTTTTTTGCCACGGGAGAGAGCAACACGTGGCGCCTACCATCGACAGAGGACACCAGCCGATGAAAAGATTAGTCAAATCAAGAAAGGTTTGCGCTGTGTAGGAGCACGACCCACGACACATGCCATTGGCCAAAAGCATCAGCCGATGAAGGAAGAAGGAAGTCGTGCCCTAATTTCGGGCCGAACCCAATCGTATAAGAATGTGACACAAGGGAAAAGCTACCAGCTAAGAAGCATCAGCCGACAAGAATAGCAGCCGACGAGAGAAACGGTCGGCAGTGAGGGCATTCAAGCCGCTTGTCGGCCAAAGACAGATATTGAATTGCCTCAGTCAAGCGACGCAAAATGTGAAGTCAAGGTCAACCCTCGGTTACTCAAAGCTCTCGAAGGAACGATCCTGAAGAGATTGAAGGCGAGATTCAGGCGTGAATCTCGTAACAGACTCCGAAGCGGCATGCGACATCCAGCAAAGGGAAGAGCCAAAGATCACGCTTCAGTATGACAATTAAGGGATTGACTCAGAAGAGCAAGCAATGCCCAGCGCCGGAAAGCGTCGAGAGTTACGCCCCGGCGCAACAATCAGGGGACGAACCTAGACGAAAAAGGGCCCCTATCCTATCGACTAAAAAAGGAAGCCGTTGAGGACTTCACGTCGATTCTCCCCAAATTATGCCGACCATTCGAAATTCAAAATCGGTGTCTAGTAACCTTGGTTCGAAACTGTGAATAAGCGAACCATCGAAGGAATCGGGATCGGACAACCTCGTAAGCCCGGTACCACCCCAGCTTCTTCATTTATGTAGGAGTAGGTTAACTTAACTCTTTTTTCTTCTTTTTTATTGCTTTTCAAGGAGTAGGCTTAATTGTAATCCTTCTATCCCTTTTTTTCTACTTGTATCTCACTTTTTATCAATATAAAGTGTAAACCGGCCATTTGGTCGTGTCTTTATTCTTACATTTAGAGTGTAAACCGGCTCAGTCGTATCTTTATTTGCTTATTTTTTCATTTAGAGTGTAAACCGGCCAATCAGCCGTGTCTTTATCGGTGATTCTTTGTGCTTTCAACATTGCAATCGACTCATCAGTCGTATATTTATCTACACCCGGTTCGGCTATCCTAAGTCACAACCAGCGATCCCTCTATACCTCTGTAAGCCCGCTTCGACTGTCCTCAGTCGATCGGTCGTGAGAAGTTACCAGAGGAGATTCCGACCGAGAGGATTCCTCCTCGGCCCTATCGCTTGATTGTTGGCACGCGGTGCACTGCGACACCTTCTGGAGGGTCAACCAGGAGTCGTCGCGCACAAGGCACATTTTGGCCCCAACAGATAGTAGTCGTTTTCCATCTAGGTTCATCCCCTAAATATTACGCCGAAGCATGATCTTCGGCGCTTTCCAATGCTGGGCGCTACTTGCCATTCCGGGAGATGTTACGAGATTCGCGTCCAAATTTTGCATTCCTTCCTTTCAAGGTTTTCCCTCTTGCGGCTTGGTCAGCCAAGAATTGACCTTGACCTCGCCTCTTAGTTGCTTGGCCAGGGCGGTCTGATGTTCCTCTCTGGCCAAGGTCGGACCTGAATAAGGCGACAATCTTCTCGTCGGCTGCTTCTTTTATCGGCTGCTGCCTTCAGCCCATAGCGTATGTCACTTGCCGTTTTATCATGCAACTAGAGTCGGTCTTAAACAAGACGCGACTCCCTCTTGATGACTCATTTTTCTGTTGGCTGATGTCTCTGGCCGATGGTATCCGCCACGTGTCATCTTCTCGGGTGGTGAAAAATTTGGTCTTAATAATGTCTCCTCGGCAATCGCCTGATACACCGTTTGGGCGCTTGTCAAAATTGAGTCAACTTCTAGCACAGGTGATGATGTCCAATGATCATCCCCATATCTTGGCAGGATATATATTTGCTCACTGCCAGAGGGATTTGCACATGGGTGTTGATTTTCTTGGTTTCCGGCAAACTGTCCTTCGCCGTTTCTTCATTGAAAGTCGCTATTTTCCGAGGGACGACCATCGTCATCTTCCTCGTCGCCGCGTTCTGGCTGAAGTAGTTCTAAACTTTCGGCCTTTTTGGTGGATCGTGACCTTCATCTCTTTTCAGTCGTGAATGTGGTAGCTGAAAAAAAATCTCTCCCAACTAGCCCTTCTCTGCCAGCCTTCACCTTCAGGGCCTAGGTGGAGCCCGGGTCAGAAATCCCTTTGATAAGCCCCGAACAGGTCTATCTCGGCCAAATCATCATTCGCTCGATACTTTACCTCTGTCGTATCTTCGGTGTCCCTGATCGAAGGAGTGGTCGGACCTCCAAACCTCTCTCTTTCAGAGGTTGTTTGTTGCGATTTCCCGAGGTATAAATGTTGCGCTGACTCGCTGCCTCGAAAGCTCGAATTCGGGCGTCTGGCTCCTGGCGGACGCTCGTCGGTTTCTTTGCCGCTGGCTGCAGCATGGTCGACTTGCCTCGAAGCGGCGCACTTGACCCTCCGACCTCTCAATCGTTCCACCCCGACTGAAACGACGTACGACGCATGGAGCGTGCTTCGCTTAGGTCAGGCCGCGACCTTTGAGCCATCATTGCCTCATTCTTTGCGTCTGCTTGGGCTCTCTGTTGCTGATGCTTTTGCGTCTTTGTCATAGCCGATCCGTACCACTAGTTTGGCCCATGTGAATTGTGTCGTCATTCGGCCTTCCCTTGGGCCGGTGGGTCCACTTCCCTCATGGGCTCCCCGATGATCTCTCGCCGCTGCTATGGTTTTGGGAATGGCCAGACTTGGAGCTGCTCTCCTAGACGGTCGGCTGAGGTGTCAGCTTTCCTTGCCGTCAGCCAAGGGAACTCGAAGTCTAGCGTAAAGGGGTTGGCCCGTGCCCCCGATCTGTTGCCTCTGTGGTATGAGACTCGGGGTTTCGGCTCGTCTGCCGGACCAAACCTTTCACGAGGCTTCCCTTGATATGGGTATGGCCCATATCATCGTTCGCCTTTGGCCTCCTAGCCGAGCACTCTTTGGGGTACTCCTAGCTTCGACTCCCCTGGTAGTCCTGATGGGGGTTCTGTCGTCACCATGGAGCTCCAAGCCCCGTATAGCTGCCTGTCCGCGGCCTCGAACTTTTCAGGCCGTACAGATCACACAGGGCCCATTGTATAGCCCTGTCTTTTTTGTCCTTCTCGTCCTCCTTCCTTGGAGGCTACTCGGTCGATCCCTTGGCTGGATGCTGATTCGGCGTAGGACTGCTGCGAGCCATACCTTTGCCCAAGTTGGGGATGTAGTGCCCACGGTTTTTCTTTCGTGTCACTTTCGGTGTGTGTGTCATTTTACTCGTTTTTGTCTTATGTCGATTTCATCAATTTTGGTTTTCATGTTGTAGAGCTCGTTAAATAGAGAACGTCGATGCGATCGGTTCGAAAATCCAACAAATAGATCTCCCGGTACGATATTTCGAAGTTAATAGGTTAAAAAGAATTTTTAAAATATCCAATAATAATTATGGATGCTTTAAAATCCGTGCCGATGCACGAGAGATTTTTCGAATATTTTGGCACGCAAAACAAGGAACAAAAGATAAAAATGGTTACAAAAGATAAAAATGATTACAAAAGATAAAATCGGTCATTATTGTTACAACTTCTCTTATAAATACTAAGGGAACTAGTGATCGGTTTCACTTTACACATTAGAGAGAAGAAACAAGAAAACCTAGTTTTTCCCGTTTATGGTAAAAGAGAGAGAACTTCATCTTCTTCCTCGAGGTGCGCGTCAAAAACCGAGATTGGAACCGCCGCCATCGGAGATCGGAGGAGGGAGCGCTGACACCATCGGAGATCAGAGATCGAAAATCGGGTCCGAGCATCGCATCGTCGTCCCCGTCGCCAAAGAGGTTGGTTCTTGGCTTTTCGTTAGCTTCGTTTCAATTTTCGTTTGGTTTTCAGGCTTTCGTTTGGGTTTCTTAGGTTTTCCATCGGAGCGAGAGTTTTGTGCGAAGCCGCCGCCATCACCGTGGGCTAGAACGGAAGGCCGCCGCCGCCATCGGATTTGACGGGAGGCCGCCACCACCGTTGTATTAAACGGGAAGCCGCCGCCGCCGTTACCGTTATTCGCGAGGCCGCCACCGCTGTTGCCGTTGTCGCAGGGTCACCACCGGAGCCGAGGAAGGCAAAGAAAAAAAAAAAGAGAAAAAAGATCATGGAGGCATGTTACTGTGCGGCCGGCCCAACCCAGCGACGCGGTCCATGCGCCTGGCGTGGACCCGGTGCACACGTCCGCAGCCGCTGTCGTGAATCCGGTGCGCGCGGCTCTCCTCCGCGGCCCGGCCCAGCTGCATGTGCCCAGTCCTTCTTCGCGCATATGGCCCAGCTCGGCCTGACTGCATGCGGTCCACCCGCAAGACGTGCAGCCGGCTCACAGCCTCGCTGTCCCAGGCATGAACCCGGTCCACGCCTGGTTCGTGCACCAGCGCGCAGCCTAGCCCAGCCCGTGGCCCAACAACCTGTTGTAGGCTTCACCAACTCGGGTTTTCGCCCGTTTCGCTTTATTTTCGGGTTATGGGGTTGTTTGGCCTCCGACGTCGTTGGGTTTGGTTGGGTTTTTGGTCGTTGTTTTCGCCGTCGAAATCCCGGTTTGACATACGATGTTCGGAATTGGTTTTCGGGTGTGTTTTTGTTGATGATTTTCGGTGTATTTTATCGTCTGGGGGTATTTTTGCTAGTTTTTCGTTGCGGGGTCTACCGAGATAGCGATGGGAGCCCAGACTCCTCTTTTTACAGCCAAGGGTTCCATTGTTTTTGCCCGAACAAGGTCGCGGGGGATTGGAGAGTTTTCGGGACTTCGTTTCATCGTCGTTTGAGGTGGGTAACTAAATCAAGGTTGGGGACGTTGTTGAATGGTGGTGTTCAACCCTCCTCTTCCTTTTGTTGTTGTTTTCGATATTGCTATTTTAAAATGACAGGAAGGAAATTGTCACGACTATTGTGACGGAACAGTACGTACGTGAGGGACAAGGACGGATACTTTGACTTATCGGTTTATTTCATGAGTATGGAATCGTGAGGTGAACCGTGACTTATTCCACGAGTATGGGATCGTGGGGGTACCGCATCTTATTACACGAGTATGGGATTGTGTGGCTCATGGCGCAGTCACGTACAACAGCGGTTTGGCCACTGCAATGGTGTACATTTCTGGGGAAGTGGTCTAAGGACCCGTGAGCTCTACGTGGTTACTTCATAGGGGCCCTCTCTGGCTACTGCTGCGGGGGTTTGATGTGCACCGAGATATCGAGCAGGGTTGATGTTTTTCCCGAGGTACCATAATGGGAACCGGGGGAGACCGGCGGTATGGATGACCTGGGAGTTTCGGGTTCCGGTTTGATGTCCTATTTACCTTATCATATCTATATTTTGCACTTGATCATCGTGTTATTCGTTTTGTCTTCCTATGTTTTTGTCATTAACTCCCACCATGTGACAGGTTCGGGCGGGGACGTGGGAGAGGCTACTACTTGGGAGTGATTCGGTTTTTGTCATTTCGATGACATTTTACTCCTCCCTTTTGGTCTTTACATTTGGTAGATACTATTTTGCATGAGATGTGGACATTGTATAATGTGGACACCTTGTGATGTGGATGTGGGACATGTGGACTATGTGGATGGCTAGTAGTCTTTTGGATTTGGTTTTATCATCTTATGTGATTGCATGTGGAATGTGGAGCTTTTCATGTCACGCCCCGTGGTCGAAACTGCGACCCGGGCCTGCCAACAGATCCGCCATCTGCACGGGAACCCCCACAAAGACGAAACGACTAACCTGCAAGTAAGATCTATAGCTAAACATGTATCAGAGCAGAAATAAAACTAGTAGCTACAGAATCAAAAACTGAATATCTGAATAAAATAAATCCTCAATACATAGTCTCTCCCGCTATGTAAATAAATACAAATACAGATCTCTCAGACTGTCCTGTACAAAAGTGGAATCAGAAAAATACTGGGTACATCTACCTCTGGCTCTTAAGTAAATAGGGTAAGGAGCTACTCGACGACGCCCTCACCTCGATCAGCTGTCTCCGCACGAACACAAGCCGGAACAGCAACCTCTGAAAACCTGTCACCGCAGCGGGTGTGAGAACTACTGCAAAAGGTAGTTCCCAGTGGGTACCGTCTCCAATATCCACGGTATGCCCACTAAGTCTACTGGAGGCAAAACAAATAGGTATGCAGATAGATAATATGAAAGCTGGAATGAAACTACATCTAGTATGCCTCAAGTATCATGCTCAAAGGAAAAACTCAACTAAGAACATGCTATGCATCCACTCGCTCACGAGGTGCTCACATAACCCAATCTCAGTGACTGCCACACGGGTCCAGTCAAGCCTACGCCCCTAGTGTATCAACCAGGGCGTCCCATCGGACTATCTCAGTATCACGCAAAGCGACCTCTAGTGTATCAACTAGGCGCATCATCATCGCATCCGGAGCTTAACTCGAGGTGAGCGACCCCACCGAGCTCAAGCGTGTCTCATCTGGCATAAAAAGCGGCATCTGCAGGCTACAATCCATGATCAAACAGATCGGAAACTCGAATACCCAAATAACCATAACTCAATCGGAGAATCCTCAACAACTCAATGTAACAATGCCCAAATAACATAGCTAAGTCGGAGAACCCTCCACGACTCAATCTGATAAAGCCCAAATAAATATAGCTAAGTCGGAGAACCCTCCACGACTCAATCTGCTAATGCCCAACCCATGATCTAGAGTAAACCAATCGACTTCCATGAAGGGCCGAATATTCCGAAAGACTGACACCTACAATCTAAATCAAACAAGAACAGGTTGCAGGCACAGCCGCCCGTAGCTTCCGACCCAACAATGGAACCAGTCCTCAATCACTCACATAAAAGGTCCGGAAATTCTGAAAGGCTGACGCCTACAACCCAAATCAAACAAGAACAGGCTGCAGGCACAGTCGTCCGTAGCTTCCGCCTCCAAAGTGAAACAGATGCACAAACTCTCATGACACTAGAAACTCATCCCACAGAGCTCTAAAAAAAGCTGGCTCGGCCCCCTAGCACGAGGATACATGCATCCCGAACTACCTGGACCATCCATAATGCTCTCGATATTTTAAAACACTTTAAAATCATAGTTTAACTAAAAACCAGTTATAGAAATTTTATGAAGGTACAGATGCATCCCGAATGTCAAGAAAATATGCAGTCTAGTGTCAAATCATCTCTAGATCATGCTAAAAATATCTGGGGCTCAGGATTGTCTTTCTATAATTTTCTAGGTAACTATTAGATTTACCAGCTACAATAACAGATAAGCTAGACATGCTATATATGCAAATAATAGCATTAGAAGGCATTCCATACATTTTGAAGAATTTCCAACCCACCTGGATCGCTTCCACAGGCTACGCTGAAGTCGGTGAAGAACGGACTTGCTCACTATCAAATTCCGCCGAAAACGGCACCTCGGCTCTCGGTCGCGCGCAACTCCACCGCGCGTCCCAAACATCACACTGAAGCACTCTGCTCACTCACAAGGCCTCAAGCAAGGTCTCCACCTGAGCTCTGTCAAAACCGACGTCGCTCCGCCAACTCGCCTGCGCACTAGCCCGCGCGCCTCCGCGGCTCCACACAGCACTCTGCTGTTGTCACGCCCCGGGTGTAAACCAGAACCCGGGCCCGTCTACAGATCCACCGTGCACACGGTATTTCCCGCATACACGAAGCATCGGTAACCTGCTCAGATATAAGAAATAATAATAAAAGAGCATAAAATTAGAGCTGAACTAAAACTACTACATCTAAGACAAAAGCTGGAAATAAAGTAAAGAACATCTATCAATAAGTACAAGTATCACTCCCAGCTCACCACAAATGTACAACTAGCTGGCTAAAGCTAGACCCAAAATAAAATACAATAAAGCTGTCTGAGAAGATAGGGTACACCAAAACTCCAGCTAGCAACTGTCGGGTGGACACTCTAACTAGTCCGCTATCCTCTTACCTCGATCTGCTGCTGACGGCCCAGCAACTCCCGCAGAGGACTCTGCAAAACAAAGGGGGAAAGACAAAGAAAAGACGATAGGGGTGAGAATTACTAAAAAAATAGTAGCCTCCCCTAGTGGGTTAAGCCTCAAACTCGGACATGTCCACTAGGTCTACCAGAGCCAAAAGAAAAGAAGAGGTGGTAAGCTATAAACAGGGCTGCAATTAACATGAAGCTACCACTACTATGCCTCTAAATGCAGAGTCAGAAATATGTAACTATAAGAATACATCAGAGTATGTACCTGACCAAATAACCCAATCTAACCACCAGTAAAAACTGGCACTGCCTGCTCTGCTGTCGAACTCAAGATCTCAGTAGCGGAATCTGCACACATGGCTCGAATCCGCGGGATCGGCACACATGGCTCGCATCCCTAAATAAGTATCAGACCGGCACACTTGGCTCGGTCAAAGGCCTACCTCCTGAGTGGCACTCGAGGGGAGCGACCCACACGAGTAAAGTAACAACTATAACAAGTAACACTATATAGCAGGACTGGATCACGACTCTGATCGAAGTGGGAAAAACCCTCCACTAAAGATAACCCGAACCCCAAATCAATGCGATAATAATCAATAAGTGGGAAACTCCATCCACTAGAGGAATCCTATCCCCAATCTGATGAACAAGTAAACATCCGGTCAACCGCCCAATGCCCGCGGTCGCCGCAATAACCCAAAACCACAATCTGGTATGACAAACCGACTCAACAAATCCGGCTACACTATCCTACAACCCTGCTCAACCCGAGCAATATCACAAGTAGCACAAAGAAAGGAGAAGAGATGCCGACATGGTTTCTCCTAAGTCAAATCCCAATGATAGTGTAGTAGTAAATAGTGGCTTATCTATATGTCCATTCAAGCATGCAAATGTCCCGATATTTTAATCTATTTCACATGAATGGTTATGACATAGCAACGAGCGCCAACACTAATGTCTCAAAGTGATGATCCCCTTTTTGCATAATCTCTAAGTACTAACATACAACTGCTCATACTATTACAGATAAATGCTTACTTTAACAGGAGTGATTAGGGTATAATAATCGTGTCCAAATACCAATATATAAATTACATAGATAAGTTATCAATTATTTAATCCCTTTTTGCATGCAAGGTCTATTAGTATCATGTTCAGCATTTATTAACAATGGAATATTCTGGGGTTCCTAGTGAGCATATCAAAAGAGAGGGATACAACAACCACCCACCTCGCAAAGCGTGCACTAAAATAATACGAGATCCCTCGCTACCAAGATCCTCAATCTCCAACAATCTCCACAATGCAAGAACTACAGCAACACTGTAAACATACCAACCGGTGTCCAATTAAACATACAATTCCACAATCAATCGCTGTCCCCTAAAATCAGTCAAGAAGATGCTCGATTTTCACCTGTAAGAGGGACTCCGAAAAATCCAACAAAAATACCGCTGCGATCGTCGCGTCGAGCCCTTCGAAACACGTTCCTGCATGTCCCAAACCGAGCTTTGTAGGTCAAGTTACAAAATCGAAAAAGTGACTACCTCAAAAATCCCAAATACAAAATCTGTAGAACTTTGCTCTGAAAAAGTGGGATTTTCACCTTCGGGAAAAGCTCAGAAAAATCCAGGAAAAATATGATGATGTTCCTTGCGACGCATAGATAGTAATCGAGTATCGGCACGCCTCAATACAATGTCCGAGCGCGAAGATATCGATGAATTACTCCGGTGCTATCCAAAAACCACACAGCAAATAGAGGGGTCAAAAGTTCCTCGGAAACCATGCCAAAAGTCTAGAATACGATGAAAGGACCAACACAAAAAATGAAGCCCTACCTCTCAGGAACACATTGGGGCAAGAATCGTTGAAAACGATGGTCGGAGAAGGCCAGGGGAGTACTCGGACCGAAACGCGACGAAAAGGGGTAATATGGAAAGTGCGTCGCATGCGCCGAGAAAATGCAATCTCGAAGTGCGTGCCACCAAAAATCCTGGAACTCCTCCAAAAGATGTAGAATAAATAGGTGAGCAGAAACTCTATTGGGCTCCCTCTCTGAAATGGCCCAGAAAAGCCCCAAATGAAGGCTCAAAGGGCCTATTGATAGGCAAAAGTCCAATGTGCACTTTTTCCGAATTCGGGCGCACCTTTTCGGGCGCCCGAATCCGTTAGTCGCACAAAAACAGTGCCGCCGCCCGGTCCGACCAGCGCCCGAAACCACCAGAAGGCGACACGTGTCCCCCGAACAGGCAACAGCAGTGCAAGCGTGCCCGGGTGATGCCACGTGTCCCGCACCCGGTCAACAAAGTAGGTGGCGCCCGGCAATGGGTGGGCGCCACGTGGCCCACCAGCGCGACCCGCTGACCGGTCGGCCGCCTCGTCGGTCGCGCCGCCAGTCCCCCACGCGCGCACGCGCCCTGATGTGCCGGTGCACAATTCCATGAACCGCGCCGAAAAAGCCCGCCAATCTCCTGCTACCACGTGTCCCCGCGCCCGGTCTATGCACCAGCGCGGGGTTCCGTGGACCGCGCATCGCGCGCCGACCACTCCTGGGGCGCCACATGTCCCCGCGCCGGGTCCATGCGCCACCGGGCGCTGCTCTGTGGACCGCGCACTGTGAAACGGCCAATAATAGGCCGCCACGTGGCACCCAGCCGGTCTACGACCTCCCCCATGCACCAGAATCCACTGAAAGCTTCCGGGAGTCCATTTTTGGGCATCCGGACTCAGAATTTAACAAGCAAATAGCCGTTTTCAAGCGTTTTTCCGCGCTGAATCCAAATCCAACCTCTATTTGGCCTAAAACCTTTTCTAAAATTCGGCAAAAGCAGCCGAAGGCCAATCAAGCTATCAATATCACACAAGGTCCATCTGTGGCATCCCTTTGATGCACTATAGGCCAGACACACCATCAATAGGTGTTTAACATAGTGGATTCACGGGAAAAAACTGCGTGGGGTTCAGGGGCCCTACATCCTCCCCCACTAAAAAAAAGTTTCGTCCACGAAACTGAGAAACAAGATAGACATACCTCAGCCAGAAGCCTCAAATAAGAAAGGATAAGTATCCCGCATCACCTCCTCTAGCTCCCAAGTGGCCTCTCGCTCCTCGTGATTGCTCTATAAAATCTTCACATAAGGTATCACCCGATTGTGCAATTCTCTCACATCGCGAGCCAGAATCCGCAACGGGCGCTCCTCGTACCCAAGGTCCTCCCCAATCTCTAGTGGGGTGAAGTCAATCACATGCGCAGGATCAAAAACATACTTCCTCAAAGCAGAGACGTGAAACACATCATGAACTCCTGCCAGGCGTGGAGGAAGAGATACTCGATAAGCCACAGGGCCAACCCTCTCCAATACCTCAAAGGTTCCAATAAACCGGGGACTAAGCTTCCCTCGAACTCCAAATCTCCGGACCCCTTACGAAGGCGAGACTTTCAAGAAGACATGATCACCAACCTGAAACTCCAAGTCTCGCCGTCGGGTATCAGCATAACTCCGCTGTCGACTCTGGGCGGTCTCAAGGTGTCGTCGAATCAATCTGACATTTTCCTCTACCTCTGACAGTAAATCAGGACCCAAAGTCTTCTTCTCACCCACGTCACTCCAATATAGGGGTGACCGACACTTGCGTCCATACAACGCTTCAAACGGAGCATTTGAATGCTCGCTTGATAGCTGTTGTTATACGCAAACTCAACCAATCCCAAGTGTCGGTACCACCCTCCTCCAAAATCCAGGACGCACGCTCTCAACACATCCTCGAGGGTCTGTATGGTGCGCTTAGACCGTCCATCGGTCTGTGGGTGGAATGCTGTGCTAAATCAAAGCTGCGTCCCCAAGGCTGTCTGTAAACTCCTCCAGAAATGCGAGACAAACCTCGGGTCTCTATCTAATACAATGGAGACAGGTACACCGTGCAACCTCACCACCTCAGCCAAGTATAACTGTGCCAATCGCTCCAAAGGCCAAGTCACCTGCACCGGCAGAAAGTGAGTAGACTTGTTGAGTCTATCCACGACTACCCAGATCGCATCAACTCCAGTTTGTGCTCTCGGCAACCCAGTGACAAAATCCATAGTGATATGATCCTATTTCATTCTGGGATTGGCAGACTCTGCAACTTGCCAGCAGGTACACGATGCTCAACCTTCACTTACTGACAAGTTAAGCAGTGAGCCATGAATCTCCCAATGTCTCTCTTCATACCCCTCCACCAAAAATGTGCTTTGAGGTCCTTATACATTTTAGTCCCACCAGGATGAATGGTATAAGGTGTATAATGGGCCTCCCTCAAGATCTGCTCACGAATCTCAGAATCCAAAGGCACACAAGCTCGGTCCCTGTACCGCAGTACTCCCGAAGCATCAACTGAAAAATCTCCTGTCAACTCCATCTGAATCTGCCCTCGGATCCTTATCAAGTGGGGGTCCTCACTCTGTTTCTCTCGAATCCTGTCCAACAGAGTGGGCTGCACGACCAACGACATAAGTCTAGCAGAGACCCCAGGGGATACAACCTCAATCTGTAACCGTCTCATCTGCTCAACCAACGGTGCCTGCTACGAGATCATCATACTCAGACTCGTCCTCCTACTCAAAACATCTGCCACAACATTGGCCTTGCCGGGATGATAAAGGATACTTAAATCATAATCCTTTAACAACTCTAACCATCGACGTTGCCTCAAGTTCAACTCCTTCTGAGTGAACAGATACTTCAAGCTTTTATGATCAGTGTAAATCTCGCAGTGCACTCCATACAAATAATGCCGCCACAGCTTCAGAGTAAACACAACCGCTGCTAACTCAAGATCATGAGTAGGGTAATTTTTCTCATAGTCCTTCAATTGCCGTGAAGCATAGGCAATTACCTTACCATGCTGCATCAATACACACCCCAGACCACTGTGAGAGGCGTCGCTGTAGATCACAAATCCTTCTCCCATAACCAGGAGAGCAAGGATCGGAGCCGTCATCAATCTCTGTTTCAGCTCTTCAAAACTGCTCTGACAAGTCTCGCTTCAAATAAACTTAACCCCTTTCCTGGTCAGACGTGTGAGGGGGGTGGAAAGCTTCGCAAAACCTTCCACAAATCGCCAATAGTAGCCAGCCAAATCCAGAAAACTCCGCACCTCGGTGATAGTCGTCGGTCTCGGCCAATCTCGAATAGCATCCACCTTGGCCGGATCAACCGCCACTCCCGTAGCTGAGACTACGTGGCCCAAAATGGCGACCTCCCAGAGCCAAAATTCGCACTTCTTAAGCTTGGCATACAGCTTCTTCTCTCGCAGAAGCTGTAGCACTGTCCTCAAGTGCTCCTCGTGCTCCACATCACTCCGGGAGTAAATCAATATATCATCAATAAACACTACCACAAACCGGTCCAAAAACGGCTGAAATATCATGTTCATCAAATCCATAAATGCGGCAGGGGCATTAGTCAATCCAAATGGCATCACCGTAAACTCATAATGCCCGTACCGAGATCTGAATGCCGTTTTGGAGATGTCCTCGGCCCTCACCCTTAGCTGGTGGTAACCGGACTGAAGATCAATCTTCGAAAATACCGAAGCTCCCTGTAGCTGGTCAAACAAATCGTCGATCCGCGGTAATGGATACTTGTTCCGAATGGTTACTTTGTTCAGTTCCCTATAATCAACACACAGACGAAGCGAACCATCCTTCTTCTTCACAAATAAAACATGCGCTCCCCACGGCGAAACACTGGGTCTAACAAAACCCTTGTCCATCAGATCCTGTAGTTGCGCCTTCAGCTCTCTCAACTCGGCAGGCGCCATCCGATAAGGTGCCTTTGAGATTGGCATGGTTCCCGGGACCACGTCAATCACAAACTCTCTCTCTCTCTCTCTCCGGCGGCATAGTCGTCAACTCAAGGGAAAACACATCTGGAAACTCGCGGACAATGGGGATATCCTCGAGTCCCAGTGCCCGCCGTAGGCACCTCCACAATAGTGGCTAGAAAGGCAGTGCAACCTCTGCTCAACATCCGTCTAGCCCTCGCCGAAGAAATAGTCGCTGCGAACAGCGTGCTCTGGCAACCTCTGAAAAATAAACTCCTCCTGTCCTGGCTCGCGGAGAGTCACCGTCCTCTCTCTGCAGTTAATACTGGCAAAATACCGCGACAACCAATCCATCCCTAATACCATGTCAAAATCCAAGAGCTGCCGCAAGACAAGTAAGTCTGCCGGCAAGATCCAAGGTCCCAACTGCACCGGGCAAGCCACACAATACTCCTCGACATGCAAAACATGATCAGGAATCCGAACCTCTAATGCATGTGATAAGGACTCTATCTCTAAACCATGAAGGGATGCAAATGCTCGACTAATAAAAGAATGAGATGATCCAGTGTCAAACAAGGTGCGAGTCCTAATGCCAGAAAGTAAGATAATACCTGCCACCACCTGGTCGGCCGCTGAGGAGTCTGCTAACTGGGCGGCATATACTCGTCCGCTCTGTGCTGGAGGCCGGTAATTAGTAGAGTGGGAAGAAGATGGCCTGCTCGCTGGAGCATAGGGCCGCTGAGCTGTCGGCCGCTGCTGAGGTGCGAAGGGGGCCGATGCTGAAGGTGGTGCCGCTGATGTCGAAAGAGGGCATGACGATCGTAGATGTCCAGACTGCCCACAAATATAGCAGCGTCCCCACCGCTGACCACAAGTATTAGCGGAATGCTGACCTCCACAGAAGATACACCTGTCTGAGAACCGGGTCTGTCTCAACTGCTGCGGTGGCCTCTGAGACTGCCGCTGAGACCTGTGCTGCCTCGACTGCGACCTCCGCTGCTGCTGACGCTGCTGCTGATGCTGCTGCTGCTACGGTGGCCTCTGGGATCCACCAGGCCCTCGCCTCTCTAAACGCCCACGGTCAGAAAACTGGAGCCGCGGTGGTCGTGGCGGTCTCCATGAACTGTCCCTCGTCATCTGGTGCTGGTCGCTTCCTGTCGGAGCTCTGCGCGACCATACCACCCCGTCTAGCAACCACGTGATCTCCTCTCTCAACCCACTGAGCATGCACCGCGGCCTCCTCGAGAGTCTGGAGCCTCTGGGCATGCACTAAAGTGTATATGTCGGTACGGAGGCCTGCCTCGAACAACTCTACCTGGTGGGGACCATCATGAGCGACGAAAGGCGCGCAGTTGAGTAACTGCATGAACTCCTGATAATATGCCTGAACTGGTCGGTCGCCCTGCTGAAGGTTCTTCGGATCATCCTCCAGTTTCCTCTTCACGCTGGTCGAGAAGTAGGTATCCAATATCATCCGTCGAAACTCGGCCCACGGTAGCTGTCGGGTAATCTGGAACTCTAGTGGCTCTACCCGATGCCACCAAGCATCTGCATCACTATCCAAACAGTGCACCGCCATATGCACTCGGTACCTCGGATCTATGAAGAAGTCCCTGAAAAGCTTCTCCATCGCAGAAAGCCACATCCCAATGTCCCAGGGCTGTGCATCCCGCCCTGAAAATCTAGGCGGTCCTCGCTAACAGAACTTGGTGAGTTTGTTAGTGATGTCCTGCTCCTCCTCCGCAGTCAAAGGCTGGATAGCTCCTGGAGCCCCACTACTAGACGATGGTGCCGTCGGCACAGATGGTACAACTGGAGGCACAGGGGCCTCAGAAACAGTCGGGGGTGGTCCCTCTCTCTGGGCAAGAAACTAGTCCATCCTCTGCTCCTGTCGGCGCTGACCCTCAGCCAATTGGGCCACCAAGGCCCTCAACTCACTAAGCTCAGAGGGTCTGGACTGCTCCGGCTCATCCGGGGGTATAGGAGTACCCCGGGTAGGGATCTGGCGTCGGGGAGGCATCCTGCCACAAGAAACCAAACATCAGCAATAAAACCCCACACGACCCAATCTAGCGAAAGTCAAAAGACATCCCGCTATTTCTGTAACTTTATGTTGTCTGCAGCCAACATAATTGTTCAACAGAAATAGACTATGTCGATCCCTCTTCCCTCACTGGAAGAGTCAACAAAATAAATCACCGACTTTCGCGAAATGTCACGCCACTCACACCCTATCATCCTAGGGTCTGCCCAAAAGCCTAGGGTTTCCTAAGTCCCAACTAACCTATCCCTAAGCTTTGATACCACCTAATATGTCACGCCCCGGGTGTAAACCAGAACCCGGGCCCGTCTATAGATTCACCGTGCACACGGTATTTCCCGCGTACACGAAGCGTCGGTAACCTGCTCAGATATAAGAAATAATAATAAAAGAGCATAAAATCATAGCTGAATTAAAACTACTACATCTCAGACAAAAGCTGGAAATAAAGTAAAGAACATCTATCAATAAGTACAAGTATCACTCCCAGCTCACCACAAATGTACAACTAGCTGGCTAAAGCCAGACACAAAATAAAATACAATAAAACTGTCTGAGAAGATAGGGTACACCAAAACTCCAGCTAGCAACTGTCGGGTGGACACTCTAACTAGTCCGCTATTCTGTTACCTCGATCTTCTGCTGACGGCCCAGCAACTCTAGCAGAGGACTCTGCAAAACAAAGGGGGAAAGACAAAGAAAAGACGATGGGGGTGAGAACTACCATAAAAACAGTAGCCTCCCTTAGTGGGTTAAGCCTCAAACTCGGACATGCCCACTAGGTCTACCAGAGGCAAAAGAAAAGAAGAGGTGGTAAGCTATAAACAGGACTGCAAAATAACATGAAGCTACCACTATTATGCCTCTAAATACAGAGTCAGAAATATGTAACTATAAGAATGCATCAGTGTATGCGCCTGACCGAATAACCCAATCTAACCACCAGTAAAAACTGGCACTGCCTGCTCTGCTGTCGAACTCAAGATCTCAGTAGCGAAATCTGCACACATGGCTCGAATCCGCGGGATCGGCACACATGGTTCGCATCCCTAAATAAGTATCAGACCGGTACACATGGCTCGGTCAAAGGCCTACCTCCGGAGTGGCACTCGAGGGGAGCGACCCACACGAGTAAAGTAACAACTGTAACAAGTAACACTGTATAGCAGGACTGGATCACGACTCTGATCGAAGTGAAAAAAACACTCCACTAAAGATAACCCGAACCCCCAATCAATGCGATAATAATCAATAAGTGGGAAACTCCATCCACTAGAGGAATCCTATCCCCAATCTGATGCACAAGTAAACATCCGGTCAACCGCCCAATGTCTACGGTCGCCGCAATAACCCAAAACTACAATCTGGTATGACAAACCCACTCAACAAACCCGACTACACTATCCTACAACCCTGCTCAACCCGAGCAATATCACAAGTAGCACAAAGAAAGGAGAAGAGATGCCGACATGGTTTCTCCTAAGTCAAATCCCAATGATAGTGTAGCAGTAAATAGTGGCTTATCTATATGTCCATTCAAGCATGCAAATGTCCCGATATTTTAATCTATTTCACATGAATGGTTATGACATAGCAACGAGCGCCAACACTGATGTCTCAAAGTGATGATCCCCTTTTTGCATAATCTCTAAGTACTAACATACAACTGCTCATGCTATTACAGATAAATGCTTACTTTAACAGGAGTGATTAGGGTATAATAATCGTATCCAAATACCAATATCTAAATTACATAGATAAGTTATCAATTATTTAATCCCTTTTTACATGCAAGGTCTATCAGTATCATGTTCAGCATTTATTAACTTTGGAATATTCTGGGGTTCCTAGTGAGCATATCAAAGGAGAGGGATACAACAACCACCCACCTCGCAAAGGGTGCACTAAAACAATACGAGATCCCTCGCTACCAAGATCCTCAATCTCCAACAATCTCCATAATGCAAGAACTGCAGCAACACTGTAAACATACCAACCGGTGTCTAATTAAACATACAATTCCACAATCAATCGTTGTCCCCTAAAATCAGTAAAAAAGATGCTCGATTTTCACCTATAATAGGAACTCTGAAAAATCCAAAAAAAATACCGCTGCGATCATCGCGTCGAGCCCTTCGAAACGAGTACCTGCATGTCCCAAACCGAGCTTTGTAGGTCAAGTTACAAAATCGACAAAGTGACTACCTCAAAAATCCCAAGTACAAAATTGTAGAACTTTGCTCTGAAAAAGTGTGATTTTCACCTTCGTGGAAAGCTCAGAAAAATCCAGGAAAAATACAATGATGTTCCTTGCAACGCGTAGATAGAAATCGAGTATCGGCACGCCTCAATCCGATGTCCGAGCGCGAAGATATTGATGAATTACTCCGGTGCTGTCCAAAAACCACACAACAAATAGGGGGGTCAAAAGTGCCTCGGAAACTATGCCAAAAGTCTAGAATACGATGAAAGGACCAACACAAAAAACGAAGCCCTACCTCTCAGGAACACATTGGCGCAAGAATCGTCGAAAACGATGGTCGGAGAAGGCCAGGGGAGTCCTCGGACCGAAACACGACGAAAAGGGGTAATAAGGAAAGTGCGTCGCATGCGCCGGGAAAATGCAATCTCGAAGTGCGTGCCACCAAAAATCCTGGAACTCATCCACAAGATGTAGAATAAATAGGTGAGCAAAAACTCTATTGGGCTCCCTCTCTGAAATGGCCCAGAAAAGCCCCAAATGAAGGCCCAAAGGGCCTATTGATAGGCAAAAGTCCAATGTGCACTTTTTCCGGATTCGGGCGCACCTTTTCGGGCGCCCGAATTCGTTAGTCGCACAAAAACAGCGCCGCCGCCCCGTCCGACAAGCGCCCAAAACCACCAGAAGGCGACACGTGTCCCCCGAACAGGCAACAGCGGTGCAAGCGTGCCCGGGTGATGCCACGTGTCCCGCACCCGGTCAACAAAGTAGGTGGCGCTCACCAATGGGTGGGCGCCACGTGGCCCACCCGCGCGACCCGCCTATCGGCCGGCCGCCTCGCCGGTCGCGCCGCCTGTCCCCCACGCGCGCACGCGCCCCGTGGCCCCGGTGCACAATTTCTTGGACCGCGCCGAAAAGGCCCGCCAATCTCCTGCTGCCATGTGTCCCCGCGCCCGGTCTATGCACCAGCGCGGGGTTCCGTGGACCGCGCATCACGCCCGGGCCACTCCTTGGGCGCCGCGTGTCCCCGCGCCGGGTCCATGCGCCACCTGGCGCTGCTCTGTGGACCGCGCACTGTGAACCAGCCAATAATAGGCCGCCACGTGGCACCCAACCGGTCTACGGTCTCCCCCATGCACCAGAATCCACTGAAAACTTCCGGGAGTCCATTTTTGGGCATCCGGACTCAGAATTTAACAAGCAAATAGCTATTTTCTAGCGTTTTTCCGCGCTGAATCCAAATCCAACCTCTGTTTGGCCTAAAACCTTTTCTAAAATTCAGCAAAAGCAGCCGAAGGCCAATCCAGCTATCAATATCACACAAGGTCCATCTGTGGCATCCCTTTGATGCACTATGGGCTAGACACACCATCAATAGGTGTTTAACACAGTGAATTCACGGAAAAAAGCTACATGGGGTTCAGGGACCCTACAGCTGTCCTACACAACACAGGGAAGAAAGGAAAAATGGGAAAAATCCATCTCCAAGCTAAAAAATCTAGTCCGCTGTCCAAAATCCAAAAGCCGAGAAAATCTGAAAATCTGCGAAAAATCTGAAAACTCGAAAACGCATGGTGCTCACCTCTACTGTGTCCGCGCGCTCTCGAGCTCCAATCTGAGCTTTCCTCAATAGGACAAACCCTCTCTCTCTCGCTCCCGGTCGGTGTGTGAAGCTTCGGCGCGAAGAAGATTCCACCTACTGCTCACAGCACGCACACTCTCACTCCCTCTGTCGCCTTCGCGCAACACCCCGTCGAAGCTCCCAGTCCAACTCCCTCCCTCTCTCCCTCTCTCGTTCTAGCTCTCTTTCTTTCCTTGGTTTCCCGCAGAAATGAGAGGAGGGGGAGGGTCAATATATAAAGACAAAAGGGGAGTTAATCCTGTGCAGGGGTGGTTGGGAAGTGAAAATACTCTTTTACCCTCACTGCTCCAAGTTCTGGAGGTTGAGTACCGGTACTCGGGTTCCCTGTACCGGTACCCAAGCACAAAATTCCAATCCATCCTGCGGAGTCGGTGCACTATACGAAGTCCCGGTACTCTACATTTCAAAAGGTTAAAATGTTTGCGAAATCTGTTTGAAAACTAGGTGTCGGGTAGGCACTGTTTTAAACCTTGTGGTTTTATCCTTTCAACTTGGAGTATGCCGTGTGGGCAATGTTCTCTTGTATGAATCCAAAGACTAGTGTACCTTTTTATTTATCATTCGGTGTATGTAAAACTGATTGTGATTGATATATGTAATTTGTGCGACGTCGTACATGTACAAGGGAGATTCTGTCCGTTTGTGTAGAGAGATCTTGTATATGTGGCGATCTGGGAATGTACCGGGAGGAAAGACGTTGAAAAAAAAAATAGGGCCGTTTTCCGCTTTCAAACCTCTCCCGGGGTGTGATAGGGGAAAACAAACCATTGGCTTCCTCGGGTACGCCGAGAAAGAATTCGCCTTATTCTTCAGTCGTTATCTCGGCCTTGCATCGCGCGCAAAGCCGAGGAATGATGTTTTCCAACGTCCCTTTCTCGGGGGGCTCGGATTTGAATGCCGGCTCCTTTCCCTTCATCTCCACCATGTTTACCTAGGAGAGAGAAAAGTTAGTTTTATTACCCTTTTCGTAGTTGGCGAATATAAGCCGACCGTCGTCGATCTCCTTTTGTATCTGTCCCCTAAAGGCAAAGCATTCGCCTATTTGGTGGCTCCAGGCATGGTGCCACTTGCAATAATCATGCTCCCTGAGTTTCTCGTAAGGAGTGATCGACTGGCCTTCCTGGAGCTCGATTCGAACATCCCCGTACAACAGATCAAATATTTGATCGATCTTCGACGTGTCGAATATGAAGGATTTAGCCGATGCCAGTGTCTTAAACCCTCGGGTCTTGCTCGGCTTCAGGAGCTGACATATGTGAGGCTGGCAGCCAGGCATTAGTTCGGCCGCACATATTTTGACCTCTTTGGCCGAAGATTCACCTTCACTCATCAAAGGCCGGGTCATCGACCTGGCCTCTATTTCAACGGTATTGCGAATCACTTCCTCCTCTTGGGTGTGGGTGTCGGCAAGCCCCATGGTAGGTGTTGGGGCCGCCGGTGGAAGTGGCGGCTCGTAATGGCCAGCCTATTATTGAGGCGGCCCCTATGGAAGGACCTGCCTGTCATTCCTGCCCCCAACCATTTCGGCGAGTCTGACATGGGGTACCGGAATCGCCGATTGTGCTGGCGGAGGTGGCGGCCCATAACAGCCATCCTGATACTAAACCAGCCCGTAATGGCCGGTTTGATACTGAACTGGTCCCTGCGGAAAGACCTCCCCGCCATTCCTGCCCCTGGCCCACAGCTGGACAAACGATGGTGGGGGAAACAGAGTTATCCCCCAATGGGCGTTCGATTACTGGCCGATGTTCTTCAACATCGGCCACATCCCCGCCTGGTACGGGATCCACTGCGGCTGTTCTGCCCCAAGCGGCTGTGCCGCTTGATAAGTAGCCGCCGGCAGCGCAACTTGTGGTTACACTGTCGGCATTGCCGGCGCCATCATAAATGATTGCGTCGGCAATTGTTGCGGTGGTGTGGAGCAATATCCTCCATCGTAAGGCTAATTCGGGACCTGCCCGACTCGAGCCGCGTTTCCTCTTCTGTTCGTTATCGCGACCAACATCGAATCGAACTGGGCGTCCCATGCCCGGCTATTTCTTTCGAGGGACGCTTGGGTCCTCTCACTGTCTTCTACCATTCGGGTCATTCGCTCGAATAGTTGCGACATAGTCGGTTTTCGTAGTGCCGACTTCTCGCTGGTTTCGGGAATCCCTGACATATTTTCGGTAGAAAAAGGTAAGAATTACCTGAGAGTCCCACTGGGCGTGCCAAAAAGGTTGTTGGGGCCGAAAATGTCAATCGTCGATCGGCCCCGGGGTGTTCATTTGACCCTCTGAATTTGAATGCGTCGTGTGCCAATGGATCAAGCTATCGGGCCAAGGAGGGATTTGCTCGGCCGGGTTTTCCTCACTCAACTCTCACGTTCTTTCATCTTAGATTAGCCGAATCAGGATATAGAGGTGGGGAAAGGCTGAATCCGGCCTAGAATAGCCGACTCAGAGAAAAGAGACAAATAATTAACACGACTAAAGAGCCGGTTAGGAATTTTATTACTTAGAAAAGGGGATACAAGAAGGAGGAAAGGGATAGAGACTAAAAGTAATCTACTCCTAGGAAATACAATAAATTTATCTAGAAACGTAGTAAATGTAGATATGAAAGATATGAAAAAGCAAGGGGGGTGGTCCTGGCTTACGAGGTTGCAGGACCCCTTCTTCTTCGATGGTTCGGGTATTTATACATTCCCGAACCATGTGTATAATCGCCAATTTGAATGATCGGCGTGATCTGGGGAGGATTATCGGTAAATCTTCAACTACTTCCTTTTTGAATTGATTCTCCTTGATAGGATAGTAGTCGTTTTCCATTTAGGTTCATCCCCTAAATATTGCGCTGAAGTGTGATTTTCGATGCTTTCCAATGTTGGGCACTGCTTGCCGTTCCGGGAGATGTTACGAGATTCGCGTCCAAATCTCTCATTCCTTCCTTTCAAGGTTTTTCCTCTTGCGGCTTGGTCAGCCGAGAATTGACCTTGACCTCGCCTCTTAGTCGCTTGGCCAGGGCGGTCTGATGTTCCTCTTTGGCCAAGGTCGGACCTGAATGAGCCGACAATCTTCTCGTTGGCTGCTTCTTCTATCGGCTGCTGCCTTCAGCCGATAGCGTATGTCACGTGCCGTTTTATCACGCAACTAGGGCCGGTCTTAAACAAGATGCGGGTCCCTTTTGGTTGACTCATTTTTCTGTCGGCTGATGTCTCTGGCAGATGGTATCCGCCAAGTGTCATCTTCTCGGGTGGCAAAAAATTTGGTCTCAACAATACCTAATCACAACCTCATTCCCATCCAATGTGGGACTATTGGGGTGTCACACTATCCGTTCAGCGGGTCTATGCGCGTGTCTGAATCGACCAAATAGGTGGGTTATGGGGCGTGACACACACACACATTGTAGTGAGCTCAATTAGTTGTGGTGAGCCGAACCGACTGAAAAGAGTTGAATGCCTTGTGGCGTTGTGGAGACAACATTTTGATTCGTGCCAGTGCGATCTCCTCATGCATAAGTCAACGAATCCTGTTGGTGATGGGACAATCGCCAAAAGCTGCGTTGACACTTGGGCTTATTATTATGAGAATAGTTGGTGTGGAGTGTTGTGTACTCAACACTGTCAACGCCGCCTCCGCCGCCCGGTCAACCCTGCTCTATCGCTTCTGTCCTATTTATACACAGCTGGCTTCCCCTATAAATAGTATTAAGAGCAAGTCTACCAAGAGGATACCCTGTTGAGGTTGTGTGAGGTTAGCTTGAGCCGAGGGTCAGAAACCTTCAGCAGACTGTGGAGTTCGATGACCTCTTCCTCGAATCGGCTCGTGCCCGAAGAAGCATTCTTCGGTGATTCAAACGATCGACTGCAACCTTCAGCAATTCTTCAGCCTGAGGTGGGGGATATCGCCAAGCAGAGGTGATCTTTTATCTTGTCTACTGTCTTGTATTCTATCTTGCTATTAGTTCTTACTTTTGGTTGTGGTGTGTTTGTGGTG
>CM055076.1:8808345-8832365 GCA_029204045.2 Tillandsia leiboldiana
TTAGCCGGTTCGTACTGCCGAACAACCGGATCGTAACTCCCCTCCGGTCAAGCGTTCTTCCTGGAGTCTCACTGCTACTTCTCGGCCTATCAAAGAATAACCCATTACTGATGAGTCAATTCAGCTGAGCTGAGAGCCTTTAATCCCGTCATAACCTGTGGCAGTCTCGGTCACCGCCTCAACAGCTGAAGAGACTTTAGCCCCTGAAAACGTTCGTCGGGTAAGCTATTTTTTTTTAATATTCTTTTTTAAATTACTATTCTTGACCTAACGACTAGCTCCTCCTTCTGACCAACTGAGTCACCAGACTTCATCGGCCAAGCGTCCAGCCGATGAACCCGCTCCTGCTCTTCGGCCGCCTAAAGTTCGCAAAGAAAAAACACCTCAAACGGTGGCCGACGTTAGACAAACAATCTACACAGAGCGTATAATTCCGACTTCCTCCCAGCTGAATATGTTCCCCGACCCTCCCCTATCGTTGATCTTACTTCAACTTCGGCCGAAGAATCTTCTCGACCTTCACTCTAAAAGATGGCGGTTCGGCAAGAGACCCTAGTAACCGGCACTAAAATAAAAAGGGAGTCTTCAACTACCGAGAGAAATAAGCCAAAGCTGAAAACAAAAGATAAGTCCCTTCAAGCCTCGGAGTCGGCCAGAAAGGAGCGAAAAAAATAAAGAGCTGCTGAAAAAGTAACATAAAAGAAGCTAAAGGCAGAAATAGCAAAAAAGGAAAAAAAAAGAAAGAAAGAGAGAAGAAGAGATGCGAGCTGAGATCGAAAAGAAGAAAGAAAAAGAAAAAAATAAGAGAAAGGAAGTGGAAGAAAAAAAAAAAAAAATGAAGAACAAAGAAGAGTAGAAGAGAGGAAGCAAAAAGAAAAGAAAGAAGAAGAAGAGAGGAGGCGAGAAGATGAAGATAAAAAGAAACTCCACCAACTCGATCGAAACGCTTTTAGATACCTTGATTGCTCCTCCATATTGGTTCTTCCTATCTTCACAGGTACAACAATTCATTGTCTCCCTAACGTCTCACCTCCCTTACCTCATTTCGCACCAAAGGTCTCTTCAAACCAATTTTACTGCGGCCGACGCCTATTTTGCCTCGGTTGAATCTCACTGGGTCTTGGTCGTAGCACGTACATTACCTATCCATGATTCCCATGAGGAATGGTTAGTTTTGGACGGCTAACTCCTGCCCTTGAGCAACAAGTAGTCTATCTCAAGGGCCAACTTGTTGGTGCTAAGCAAACCTTAGCCAACCATAAGGAGAAAGTTGAGACGACTTTGGCTCACCACAAGGCAGAAATTGATCTCGACAATGATCTCCATCGAGAATTAAAACACCTTATTCGGGCCTATTCCTCGATGAAGCATCGAAAGAAGGTAGCCCTGCAGGCGCAGACAATATTTGAAGCTAAATGGACGCAGCTTAAAATTTTACTTTCTTAGACCTTCGGCTTCGTACTTTTCTTTTTCTTTGAACATTTTTGTAAATTGACATCGACTATACATTTACTTAATTTTACATAAAACAAAGTTTATCTTTTCATACCATGTCTTTCCAAACCGATGGATAGTAGTGTTTTAAATATTTTTTATTGATTGGCTTACTGCTTTTCGATCCATCTAGAGTCCTTAAGTAATAAGAATTCACTCTCATTACTCGGTTCACTTGGAATGGTCCTTCCCAATTCGGAGACCACTTCCCATATAATCGGCTCTTCTTGCCGATAGGTAGTGTTAGTTTCAACACCAAGTTCCCCACACTAAAGGATTTCCACTTACTTTTTTGTTGTATGCATATTGCACTCGGCTTTGATGCGCTTGTAGATGATCCAACGCTTTCAGCCGAATTTCGCATATTTTATCTGATTCTTTGCTCATCAAGAGCTTTGATTCTTGGTGACTTAACTCCTTTTATTTTTCTATTCTTAGTGAAGGAATCATGACTTCAGCTGGTAGTATAGCTTCATGTCCATAAACCAAGCAAAAGGGTGTTAAACGCTTTCAGCCGAATTTCGCATATTTCATCTGATTTCTCGCTCATCAAGATCTTTGTACTCTTGGTGACTTAACTCCTTTTGTTTTCTATTCTTCGCGAGGAGACCATGACTTCAGCGGGTAGTACAATTTCATGTCCATAGACTAAGCGAAAGGGTGTTACCCTAGTAGCAGTCTTAATCGATGTTCGGCATGCCCATAATATTTTGGATAACTTCTCATCACATTTTCTCGGATGTTTTCCGATATGCCATTTCATTATGTTAATAATAATTTTATTAATCGCCTTATTCTGTCCATTGGCCTGAGTATAGTAGGGAGACGAATTCAACAACTTGATTCATCTCACTTTCAAAAACCTGGCGAAAGACTCACCAGTGAACATTGTGTTACGGCTTTTTGTGTTGGCATATTTCGTGAGTTGAGTAGTTGAGTTGTTGAGTTGAGTCGGAGTCTTGAAGTGATCAAATTGTCAATCAGCAATCGAAGACTTAGAGAAGATTCAACAAGATCTCAAGTTGACACTCAGTGTTTTGAGTCTTGAAGATTGAAGTGGAAGAATTGTGGATCAATTACATCAATCTTAAGGAAAATAGATTCGGATTGATCAGGTACGTTTAACTAAATAATTTTGGTGATCCGAATACATTTGAGTGGTTTAGAAACACTTGGATAAGTTTTCATTGCTTAAAAATCAAAAACTGAACAAATTGGATGTTTCAGAATTTCTGATCCTGAACCGATCCGGATCAGAATTCCGATCCGGATCAGAATTCCGATCCGGATCCCGAACCTTGTTTTTTCAGGAATTGCTGAAAAAAGACGACGATCAGGATCGCCGTAAATCCGATCCGGATCGTCGTGCGGGAAAATTTCTGTTAAGCCAGTTTTTGATGCTTATCTCTTTCCAAAGGTTTCTAAACTATAAATAGACATTTAGGGTTTCTCAAAAACTACCGATTAATTAATTAAACACTTGAGAGCAACCCTAGAGGCTAGGTTTTTATCGTTCTTCTTTATAGCCTCTTTTAGGTCAATTCGACGGTTCTTTCAAGAACATATCTTTTGTCGAATTGATCTAATCTTTGCTTAGAGATTTCTTCTACGGTTCCTCAATGAGAATCTAAGCAAAGGATCACCATCGAAGCCAATATTCTTACCGGCTGAGTTTGCGTCGTGGATTCGACGTGGCATCGTGGATTCGGTGTGCTAAAGGCGTTTCGTGGATTCGAAACGTGTGCTCGTGGATTCGAGTGGCGTTCGTGGATTCGAACGTGTGCAGTGGACGTGCAATCGGTGAGCGCAAGGTCCGAAGAAGTTGAAGGAGGGGTTGAGTCCGTGGAGTCGGTAATCACCTTGTTATTCTTCTATTCTTAGTGGATTGTTATTGCGTGTTGGTCCCGTGGTTTTTCTCCTGAATTGGAGTTTCCACGTATATCTCGGTGTGCTATTTTTATTTTCCGCATTGGTTTTTATTTTGCACTGAGATTGAGTTTTTAAGTATTACACCTATTCACCTCCCCTCTAGTTGTTTGATAGAACCTATTTAGATCCTTTGGGGATCCAAAAACCAACAAGTGGTATCAGAGCGGGTTTTAGGTTTATCTATCATGTCGGGTGAAAGTGGTAATATTTATAGACCTCCTCTTTTTGATGGGACTAATTATGCTTATTGGAAAGTGCGGATGAGAGCATTTCTCATCTCAATTGATGAGCGGGTATGGCAAACCGTGGAATACGGTTGGGTGCATCCTGTTGAGGAAGTAGGAAATTCTACTACCCCGAAACCTCGCTCTAGATGGTCCAAAGAGGAAATTGAAAGATCTTCTTACAATGGGAAAGGTATGAACGCTTTATATAATTCTCTTTCCTCGACTGAATTTACACGAATTTTCGCGTGTGAAACCGCGAAGAAAATTTGGGATATTCTCAAAATTACACATGAGGGTACTAATCTTGTAAAAATTCAAAAGCTCCAGATGCTTACAAGTCAATTTGACTCTATTCATATGAAAGAGCATGAATTGTTTACAGATTATTACACTAGACTTCAAGATGTAATCAATACTTGTGCTAATTTAGGAGAAAAGATCCCGGAGTCGAAAGTTGTAAGAAAGATACTTCGGACTCTTCCGGAACGGTTTAGGGCAAAGGTTACCGCCATTGAAACCGTTAGTCATCCGGATGAGATGAGTGTAGAGGAATTAGTAGGTGCTTTGCAAACTTATGAAATGACTTTTCCTACTAATCAAATTTCTTCCAAGTCTTCATCTAAGCTTACAGGTATTGCATTCAAATCAACAAAGGAAGAAGATAGCGAATCAAGTTCCGACGATGAAATCTCTTTTGCCGATTTTGAAGAACAATTGGCACGGATCGTAAAGAAATTTCGTCGGAAATTTTGGAAGAATCGAACCGATGGATCTTCATCCTCGAAACCAACTAAAGGATCATCGGGTTCTAAATCCTTTAACCTCAAAAGCTCTGCAAAACCTTCTAAGGAAAAAGATGAATTCGAAGGGGAAATCCAATGTTATAGATGCAAAGGCTACGGCCATATTTCAACGGATTGTCCTTCTCCGAAATCATATATAAAGAAGGCTTTGCAAGCGAAAACTTGGGACGATTCTACTTCTAATGAATCGACCTCAAGTAAAGAGGAAAAAGTCGTTGCCTTACATGCCTCTCATATTCCCTCTTCTAATGTTTGCTTATCATCTTTAATCACTGACTCTATTCCTTTGATTTTGCATGAAACATCAACATCCGATGGAGAGTCATCAAGTGAGGGGGAGTCGGACGAAGAAGAACTCGTTGAGGCATATCAACAACTTCTTACGGAATCAAAGAAGATGGCCAAGCATATTAAGAAGTTGAGGAAGCAACGACTTGAGATTCAAGACGAGAATCAAGCTTTAAAGATCAAACTTCATGATCTCGAGGAGGAACGAGAGCTTTTATTGGATAATAATAAAATCCTCCAAGAAAAGATAAATCAATCGGAAACGGTCGTTAATTCCCACATTAACAAGATTGATTTTCTAGAAAAACAGTTTGAGGAAATTCATGTCACCAACCAAGCATTGACCAAGCAAGTTCATGAACTCAAATCCGACATACAAAGGCTTTCAACCATTTCCAAGCAACTAGATTGTATGTGCGGATTAGGTCAAACAAGCAAGGTTGGTTTGGGTTTTAAAAAGGACCAAACTGTGCATGCTTCAAGTTCCGCAATGAAATTGAAAGGAAGAACATGTCACATTTGTGGACTTGAAGGACATTTGGTGAAGGATTGCCCGAAAAAGAGAAAGAAAAATTCTTCGGCAACTTCATCTACAGAGCGAACTCAACGGAATCAAAAGACACATCAAGTTAAAGGAGTTCACTCAACCCACCAAAGGTCCGAGCCACAACATCAATTATACAAGTGGATCATTGCGAGGCAAAGACCTAAGGTGGACCAACAGTCAAAGCTATCATCTCCCGGCCACAATGAATCAAGACAACCCAAAATTCGACGATTTTGGATTCAGAAAGGTGATATCTTTCCTTGTCTTAAGTTCTAAATAGCTTATGACTGTATGTAATGCTTTGATTGGTTTTCCTTTCATATTTTTCTGAATCTCTGCATTACATGTTTTCAATGCTTTTCGTTTTTATGTTTTATTTTTAAACAAAAGGGTTTTAACGAACAAGTGCATTGGATAAAAAGGATTTCACTGTCAATCACTCCAATTTAATTTTATATGAATTATCAACTTTACTCTATAATCATAATTCTTGAAGATACTTCATTATAAGAGTTTTTGATAATTATATTCATCAAATTTTAGTAATCATGTGTGATCTTTAGATGTTTAATCTATCTCGGTTGTGTGAATTCATTGTGATAAACGTGAGACAACCGATAGACTAAAATTTGGGATTTAATTCTTTCACATAAGAGATTGTATTTTCTTACAAAGGTAATGAAATGATTTGCAAAAGATGTGGAAAGAGTTACATCCGAAAGGAGTGTGAAAACTACCACCACATGTTGGAAAGAGCTGCCACCCCGGTCGTCCGGTTAGTGTGTGAAGCTACCACATTTTGGATGATAGAAAAATATTTTTGAAATTTTTTAGATGAAGCATTCGGAGATTTAAATTCAAAGTTCATATTTTGAACAATCTCCTGGTTGGTATAAGGTGGGATAGTTGAAAGATGCTCAAAGAGCCACCCTTAGGTATTTTAGTGCTTATCTCAAATTTGAAAGGGTAAAATTCAAAATTGATGTCATTTGGAAATCTCTCTAAGTCATCTTTGTAAATCCATTACATTTTGATAGACTTTGGATCTCAAGATTATTTTTGATGACTTGTGTTTGACGTATATAATATGAAAAACGGTTTATAATGTTTTATCTTTGTTTTTCATAATTTCGGAGTAAATCTTTTTAATTTTTGTAAAATTAATTGGATTGAATGACATCTATGTGATCTCATATTATTTTCAAGCACTTAAATTGTTTTCTTGATGGAATACAAATTGGTAATTCAAATATTTCAAAATCTGGATTTGTTTCAAGAAATTATTTGATTTTTGCTTTCGAGTACCGGTACGCAATCTATGTTTTTGTTATATACCGGAACTGAGCTTTTATCTCTCTTTCTCTATGAACTAATGCTGTTAGTAATTTCCTTTTGTCTAGTATGTTCACTGTTTGACAATTTGTGACAAAAAGGGGGAGAAGAGAATTGGGGGAGAAGAGATCATCGAGATAGGGGGAGATGATGAAAAAGGAGCCGAAAAACAAAAAGAATCAAGGACGAATCAAATGTAGGATTCACATTTAATTTCTAACGACTAACGTTTGATTTTGTTTGGAGTTTTGTTTTGCAGGAATTACATCACTTTAAGACTCCAAGTCCTAAGTCATAGAGTTTGTTCTAAGACTGGTTCAATTGTAATTTTTGTTTATTGGATCTTTCACGCAAAGAAAATCAATGTTTTGGTGATGACATTGAGTTTCGATTTTTTGGTTTAAGATGAGTGTCTTGAGCGTTTTATGTATGTTTGGGTTTTGTCACGAAATTGCCAAAGGGGGAGATTGTTACGGCTTTTTGTGTTGGCATATTTCGTGAGTTGAGTAGTTGAGTTGTTGAGTTGAGTCGGAGTCTTGAAGTGATCAAATTGTCAATCAGCAATCGAAGACTTAGAGAAGATTCAACAAGATCTCAAGTTGACACTCAGTGTTTTGAGTCTTGAAGATTGAAGTGGAAGAATTGTGGATCAATTACATCAATCTTAAGGAAAATGGATTCGGATTGATCAGGTACGTTTAACTAAATAATTTTGGTGATCCGAATACATTTGAGTGGTTTAGAAACACTTGGATAAGTTTTCATTGCTTAAAAATCAAAAACTGGACAAATTGGATGTTTCAGAATTTCTGATCCTGAACCGATCCGGATCAGAATTCCGATCCGGATCCCGAACCTTGTTTTTTCAGGAATTGCTGAAAAAAGACGACGATCAGGATCGCCGTAAATCCGATCCGGATCGTCGTGCGGGAAAATTTCTGTTAAGCCAGTTTTTGATGCTTATCTCTTTCCAAAGGTTTCTAAACTATAAATAGACTTTTAGGGTTTCTCAAAAACTACCGATTAATTAATTAAATACTTGAGAGCAACCCTAGAGGGTAGGTTTTTATCGTTCTTCTTTATAGCCTCTTTTAGGTCAATTCGACGGTTCTTTCAAGAACATATCTTTTGTCGAATTGATCTAATCTTTGCTTAGAGATTTCTTCTACGGTTCCTCAATGAGAATCTAAGCAAAGGATCACCATCGAAGCCAATATTCTTACCGGCTGAGTTTGCGTCGTGGATTCGACGTGGCATCGTGGATTCGGTGTGCTAAAGGCGTTTCGTGGATTCGAAACGTGTGCTCGTGGATTGGAGTGGCGTTCGTGGATTCGAACGTGTGCAGTGGACGTGCAATCGGTGAGCGCAAGGTCCGAAGAAGTTGAAGGAGGGGTTGAGTCCGTGGAGTCGGTAATCACCTTGTTATTCTTCTATTCTTAGTGGATTGTTATTGCGTGTTGGTCCCGTGGTTTTTCTCCTGGATTGGAGTTTCCACGTATATCTCGGTGTGCTGTTTTTATTTTCCGCATTGGTTTTTATTTTGCACTGAGATTGAGTTTTTAAGTATTACACCTATTTACCTCCCCTCTAGTTGTTTGATAGTACCTATTTAGATCCTTTGGGGATCCAAAAACCAACACATTGTTCCTTGATCGGTTGTTATGGTTTTCAGTATACCAAACCGATGCAAGATCAAGTCTTCTACAAATTTAATAATGTCCTTTTGAGTAGCCTACCGTGTCAGTTTAACTTCGACCTATTTGGTAAAGTAGTCAACGGCCACTATCAAAAACTTATGACCTACCGACGAGTTTGGCTGGATTTCCCTAATCAAGTCTATGACCCACCCTCTAAACGACTATGGTTTAATTATCGCATGCATCTCGGAGGTCGGTACTCTCTGAACTGGCCCATGAAACTAACATTCCTGACATATCTTGATATAATTGATGCAACCTTCATGCATCGTTGGCCAATAATATCCTAGATGTTGGATTGTCCATCTTAATTTTCTCCCGGCAAAATGTGCCCAACACAGGCCTTCATGTGTCTCGCCCATAACTATCAGGGCTTCCTCGACCCCTAAGCACCTCAACAATACTTCTTCGGCCATTTTCTTATAAAATTGCTCGTTTAACAAGCAATAGCCGAGTGCCTTTTTCCTTATTTTGTAATCAACTTGGCCGTTAGGATCCTTCAAGTAATCCACCAAGGGTTGCCTCCAATCACTCACCACTTCGACTAGAGCAATCATCGATTCCCTTATATAAACCGAAGGCAGTAACCTTGTTCGAATTTCTATACAGTCGACTTCCATCGACTCTCTATAACCCGATGCTATTTGGGCTAACTCATTCGCTATCTTATTTTCTCCTCTTGGCTGGTGACTCAGCTCTACGTCTTGGAACTTATAGAGCAAGTATGTCGTCTTATATAAATAACTTTGAAGGTTTGGGCTAGTGCTTCGGTATTCACCCGTCATCTGTTTGATCACTACTTAGGAATCACCGACGATCTTCACATTCTTCACCCCTAACTCCTCCAAAATCTCTAGACCAATTATTAGAGCTTCATATTCAGCTTGGTTGTTGGAACAGTCGAAGTCAAGCGCAAATGCAAATCGGGTACATTTTCTTTCTGGTGATTGAATTAAAATCACGATTCCAACAGATTCAACCATTCGAGACCCATCGAAGTGTATAGTCCACCACTGAAGACCAATGAAATTCACCGTCGGTTCTTCAACTTCGACACAAGGATGGTCAGCTAGGAAATCAGCTATCGCTTGTCCCTTAATGGCCCTTGTCGAAACATAGTTGAGAGAGAGTTCAGAAAAAGAGAGCATCCATCGTCCTATCCTGCTTTTTAACACCGATTTCGAGAGCATGTACTTGATCAAATCGGTCTTACAAACGACTGATACTTCCATAGACAGCATGTAGAATCTTAGCTTAGTGCAAGCAAAGTATAGTGCCAAGCATAACTTTTCCATCGCTGAATATCTTTTTTCGGCGTCAATCAACCATCAGCTTAAGTAGTAGACGGTTTGTTCTTCATTCTCTTCATTATCTTAGGCCAGTAGGCATCCCAAGTTCTCTTCAACGGCCGAAATGTTTAACTTCATTGGCTGATCATAACGAGGGGGAATCAACACCAGGGGTTTCGTCAAATTTTTCTTAATATTATCAAATGCCCACTGATGTTCTTCTGTCCACACGAATTCATCCCGATCTCTCAGCCAAAGTAAGGGACTGAACACCCCTACTCTCCCGGTTAGATTGGATATGAATCGTCTTAGATAATTCACTTTATTTAAGAGGGACTGTAACTCCTTCTTGGTTTTTAGTGCAGGTAACTCTATGATCTCTTTAGTCTTGTTTTGATCGTCTTCAATACTCATTTGATGGACCAAAAAACTCAAAAAAATCAGTTGAGATTCCGAACAAACATTTTAGTGAGTTCATTTTTAATCTATACTTTCTCATTCGATCGAAAGCTAGCTCTAACTCGGCCCAATGACCGATTTTAGATTTTGATTTTACAACTATATCATCGATATAGATCTCAATAGACTTACCGTTCTGATCATGAAAAATAAAGTTCATAACCCTTTGGTAGGCTGTTGTTGGGGCCGAAAATTACCGGCCATCGGTCGGCCCTGGGGGAGTTCGTTTGACCCTCTGAATGTGAATGCACCGCGTGCCAATGGATCAAGCGATCGGGCAGAGGAGGGATCTGCTCACCCGGGTTCTCCTCACTCAACTCTCACATCCGTTCGGCTTAGATTAGCCGAAACGGGATATCGAGGAGGAAAGGCTGAGTCCGACCTAGAGTAGCCGACTTAGTGATAAAGAGACAAATATTTGGCACTGCTAAGGAGCCGATTAGGAATTGTATTGCTTGGAAAAGAGATACAAGGAAGAGAAAAGAGATAAAAATTACAAGTAAACCTACTCATAGGGAAAGCGGTAAATTTATCTAGGAAAGCAGTAAATGTAGGTATGAAAGATATGAAAAAGTAGGGGGGTGGTCCTGGCTTACAAGATTGCAGGACCCCTTTCTCATCAATGGTTCAGGTATTTATAAACTCCCTGAACCATGCTTACAGGCGCCGTTTTGAATTATTGGCGCGATTTGGGGAAAGCCTTCATGAAATCCTCAACTATTTCCTGTCGAGCCGAAACCTTCTCAAATAGGATAACAGTCATTTTCCCATCCAAGTTCATCCCCCTATTAGCGCGCGGGAAAGTGATCTTCGGTGCTTTCCAATGTTGGACGCCGCTTGCCATTCTGGAATCAGTTCCGAGATTCATGCCCCAATCTCGCACTCCTTCCTTTCAAAGTCTTTCCCTCTTCAGTTGACTCTGACTCCGCCTTCTTCGTCGCTTGACCGGGGAGGTTTGAGGTCCCTCTTGGCCGAAGCTGCTCATGGATAAGGCAATCAACTCCTTATCGGTGGCTTCTCCTATTGGCTGATACCTCCGGCTGATGGCATACATCGCGTGCCATGTCTTCACGCGACCAAGTGTGGCCCGGATCGAGACGCGGACCTTTCTTCAGTTGACCCTGTCACGCCCCGGGGTCGAAACTGCGACCCGGGCTCGCCAACAGATCCGCTACCTATGCCAAAGCCGCATAGGCGAAGCGTCCTACCTACAAGAAAAGTACTACAGCTAACAGATATCAGAGCTAAAAACAAAAACCTGCTGTAAAATCAATCACTGTATAACTGGAAATAATACAACAATGACCGTCTCCCAAAAATAATAATAAAACAATGTCCTCAAATACAAGCTCTGAGCCCAACCGGGAGATATCTCCAATGAATACAACCGTGTACAGT
Organism: Tillandsia leiboldiana; assembly: GCA_029204045.2. Classification (NCBI taxonomy): domain Eukaryota; kingdom Viridiplantae; phylum Streptophyta; class Magnoliopsida; order Poales; family Bromeliaceae; genus Tillandsia; species Tillandsia leiboldiana. The sequence goes on from CM055076.1 coordinate 8,819,809, forward strand.
CTCTCAATACAATAATATATCCTCACTACAATAGTCTCTCAAAAGAGGAAATAAAACAACTAATCTACTGAAGCTCTCCTCTGAAGGGGTACCGCTACTCTCCAAACATGGGTAGGGATCTAGCTCGCGACTCCCTCGCCTCGATCAACAACCGCAGAATCAGCAACACCCGCTAAGACTCTGCAAAACAAAGGAGAGGAAGGAAAAAGAAGGGGGAAAACCCCCAAAGGGTGTGAGAACTACACCAAAAAGGGAGTTCTCAGTGGGTAACACCGCCAGACCCGACGGTCTGCCCACTAAGTCCTCAAGAGACAAAAACCAACCAAAGCCGTAAGGACTGAAATAAGGAAGCTGGAGGCTCTCAACAGCTATCATGCCTCTATCTAAATGCCCAAGATAGGAGAACCAAAGAAGGGTATGCAACCACTAGCACATGAAGTGCACAATCGACCCAATCGATAGACCAGTAATCACTGGCGCTACCTGCTATGCCTGCTATGCCTGCCATGCCCGCTATGCCTACTATGCCTGCCATGCCTGCCTGCCTACTATGCCTGCCATGCCTGCCTGCCTGCTATGCCTACTGTGCCTGCCATGCCTGCCTGCCTACTATGCCTGCCATGCCTGCCTGCCTGCTATGCCTACTATGCCTGCCATGCCTGCTATGCCTGCCTACCTGCTATGCCTGCCTTGCCTGCCTGCCTACTATGCCTACTATGCCTGCCATGCCTGCTATGCCTGCCTGCCTGCTATGCCTGCCTTGCCTGCCTGCCTACTATGCCTACTATGCCTGCCTGCCTACTATGCTTGCCTTGCCTGCTATGCCTGCCTGCCTGCTATGCCTGCCTTGCCTGCCTGCCTACTATGCCTACTATGCCTGCCTGCCTACTATGCCTGCCTTGCCTGCCTGCCTACTATGCCTACTATCAAAATGCTCAAGAACTCATCTGCGGGAATACTGACCGACTACTGACCGGTACGATCGCATCCCAAAATAGGTGACAGACCGACTACTGACCGGTACGGTCGCCCCCAAAATAAGTAACAGACCGGCTCCTGACCGGCACGGTCGCACACTAAATAAGTGACAGACCGGCTCCTGACCGGCACGGTCGCACACTAAATAAATGACAGACCGGATCCTGACCGGCACGGTCGCACACTAAATAAATAGGAAACTCCGGCCACTAGAGAAATCCAATAACCAATCTGGTGCAATAATAACCACCCGGTCGACGGCCCAAAGTCCGCGGTCGCCACAATACCCTGCCATCAAACCCAGCCTGTCCCATATCCCAAGAATCTGACTACACTATCCCAAACCCCCTGCTCGCGCCCGAGCAACATAGACCGCCTGACTAACAAAGGAGGAGAAAGGGAAAAGCATGGTTTCTCCTAAGTCAAGTTCCAATAAGTAGTGTAGCAGTAAAAGATGGCCTAACTAGATGACCATACAAGCATGAAAATGTCCATCACATAGGGTAAGTCCCTTAGGTAAGCATTTACAATTCATCATCATGAATATATGAATGCTGCAAGTTCTCGATAAGATTTAATATGAATATTAGTCTTACAATTCCCTTTATACAATCATCCTTCCTAGCTTACCTCCCAATAACATACAATTATTGTACCTTAAACATGTGTGCATTCTAATATAAGAATTAAAGAACCGTCCATCGGTTCTGGGAACAGAACACCCACCTGAAGTGCTCAATCCAAGGCAAACCTGGGGTTGGTGAAGAACGTGGCCATCTGCACGCACAATCCGCTGAACCCGTATCCACGGTACAAGTCGCGCAAACCTCGGCTCCTGGCAGTGTTCCAAAAACACTCGCGAACCCTCCTGGGTACAACAAAAGGTCCAAAGTTACACTTTATGCTAAAATATCCAAGTATACACCATCTGCTGAAACCAGCCCCGAAGATGTGAAATTTTCACCTGCAAAACGGACTCTGAAAAATCCACCAAAAATATGGACGCGATCATCGCGTCGAGCCCTTCGAAACGAGTACCTGCACGTCAAAATCCGAGTCCCGGAGGACAAGTTACAAATTCCACAACGCGGTGAGCGCGAAAGTCCACAACATACACATCTGTATCGCATTGCACAGGAGAACGGGAAAAGTATACCTTCGGGCAATTCCCGGAAAATACGGTGATAATCCTCGCGTCGAGTAGACAAAAAAAGAGTATAGGCTCGCCACGATCCGACGCTCGTACAACAAGTTGCACGCAAAACGGTGCACACCTTACGGGTCTACGCGCAAAATGAGGTGCGTCCAAAACGCCAGCAGCAGTCCGCGCAGTAAAACGGCACAGTAAAACACGGTCCCTAACATACACGAGAGCAAGGGGTCAAATCCAATGTCCAAAAGGACACTCCAAAATTGTGCCAAAAATACCGCAAAACTAACACGCGGGACCTACCTCGACCGCGTCGCGCCGCCCAACCGTCTCCTCGGAACACCTCGCGCGCTTCGCGAGGTCCACGACGCACCGTCGCACCCCACCAAAATCCCCTCCTCACACCCTCTCTCGCTCGGTTGGAGAAGAAAGAGAAGAAAATGGAGGAGGAATGGTGTGCGGGGAAGAAAGAAGAAGAAGAAGAAAAGGAGGAGAAAGGTGGTCCACGGGTCCGGTCCACGGTGCACCGTCCAATGGGGAGCCACCGCCAGCCGGTCCACCACACTCGGGCGCGTGCACCCGGCCCAGGCACGCGCCTGCCTGCCCACGCGGCACGCGGCCAGCGTCCCACGCGGGCGCGGTTGCCGCGCGCCACACGGGCGCGTGACACCCAGCGCCGCGCAGGCGCGGGACATGCCGCGCGCCACACGGGCGCGCGCCCCCCCGCGTGACCGCGCGCGCCAGTGGGGGCCCGCCACGTGGCGGCCCCCGCGTGCCACGTGCCGCAGGCGCGCTTCCCCAGCGCGCCTGCCTGCCGCGCCCACGCGCACCATACGTGCCTCGAACTGCGCGCCAGCGCCGCCCTGGGATCCGTGCCATGTCGCCTCGAGATCCGCGCACGAGCCTCGAAAAACGCGCGCGTCAACCGGTCTCCGAAAAAAGCAAGTAGATAGTCCATTCTCAACGATTTCGCGCGCTGAATCCAAATACGATGTCCGATTCCCCAAATTCTCATCCGAAAATTTGCCGAAAGCCCCCGGAAAGCCTACTTGATCCGATTTTCGCGCCGGGTCCATTTCTAAAGTCCAATTTGCCAAATTCCAACTCTAAAAATTTCCGAAGGCATCCGGAGAGGTGATCCTTTATCTAAACTTCACCCCGAGTCCAATTTAATATCCATTACGCGTGAAACCACTTCTAAGCATTCGACGGGGCCATCTGACTATTCTCGTGATCCATTTAACACATCGAGTCCGTCACTAGTGTCCAATTGGTGCACAAACACCACCGACGCGCCACAAAGGCCTCCAGAAGCTGCTGGTCAACCAGTAATCTCGTCGTGGGGATCCGGGTCCTCACAGACCCATTCTTTTGTCGGCTGACATCTTTCGCCGATGGCAAGTGCCACGTGTCATTCCCTTAAGAGGCAAAACTTTTGGTCTCAATAATGCCCCCTCGATAATCTCTTGATTTACCATTCGGGTGATTGCCGATGTTTGAGTCAAAATCTAGCGTGAAGCTTTTCGTCTCTCTCTCAGCTTTATTGACCGAGTCCTCAGCCCATGTCGCGAGGTTCCCTTTTTACTGGCCTATTATGCCGGCTCCTTCTTTGGAGGCCCCTTTGCAGCCTCACTTACTGGCCCCCAATGTGCCGCTTTATCCACGATGGGGGCCTGTCTGTTACGGAATTTGAGTTGGTGTAGTTTCGTGAAAGTCTCAAGTCTTGAAGATTGAAGGTGAAGAAAGTTGGATCATTTAACTCAATCTCAAGAAAGAAGAATTCAAAAGGATCAGGTATGTTTTACTAAAGATTTTGTGTGATCCGAATACTTCTTGTAGTGTAGAAACACTTGGAAGAATCTTTCATTGCATAAAAATCAAAAACTGGACTTGGGACATGTTCAGGATCCGGATCAGGTTGTTCGATCCGGATCCCGAAGGTGGTTCGTTCATACACTAGTTCAATCCGGATCGTAGCCTCTCTTGATCCGGATCCCGAACACTGAGTTTACCATCTTCCTTGAACGATCCGGATCAGGCTTCGCAATCCGGATCCCGAACGTTGATGTTTGGTGAACTGTATGAACGATCCGGATCAAGCACTTCGATTCGGATCCCGAACCTTCGTTTTTCTGGAATTGCCTGACTCGTTGCGACGATCCGGATCACAGTTAATCCGATCCGGATCGCCGTCCGTAAAATCTCCAGAAATGTTAGGTTTTTGATTTCTATCTCCTTCCTAGGGTTTCTAACCTATAAATAGACCCTATGACTCTTCTTCTAGGGTGAATCCAAAAGAGGCCGAAAATAACAATAGCCGTCATTTTCATATATACGCCTCTAGATCCACATATAGAGAAGAAAGGAAATCATTAGAGAATACTCTATGTTTCTTCATCTATATTGATTAGTTTGATTCTAGGTTTTCATACTCACATCTTGAGTTGAATCAAACAAATGAATACTTAGATGGTATTTCCGATCTATCTTTGATCTAAGTATTCGGCGGATCATCACCACCCAAAACAACGATTTACCCCAAAAATCGGCGCGTGGATTCGCGTGTCCTTGTGGATTCAAGGTTCAACCGCTCTCGTGGATTCGGAGCGAGGCACGTTCGTGGATTCGAAGGGTGCTATTGGGTGAAGACCGTGGATTCGGTCGGACGTCGTGGATTCGACGTTGGACGCCGTGGATTCGGCGTTGGGCGCAGATCGTGGATTCGAGAAGCGTCGCGGAGCGAGCGGAGAAGATCCTCTAGGAGCGTATTGAAAAGGTTGAGTCGTAAGTGTGTACGGTAAATCACCTTGTACGTGTTTTAATTCTAGTGGATTTCTGCCGTGTTATCGGTCCCGTGGTTTTTTACTCCGGTGATGGAGTTTTCCACGTAAAAAATCTTGCGTATTATTTTTATTTCCGCATTGGGTTTTTATCGCAACGATTTTTTGAGTGTTTATGCGTTTACACCTATTCACCCCTCTCTAGGTATTTTTTCCCCTATTTAGATCCTTATTATATATAACCCAACAAGTGGTATCAGAGAGGGAATAGGGTTGTAAACAATGGTTGAAGGTGGAAACATCAACCGACCCCCGTTCTTCGATGGAACAAATTATGCGTACTGGAAAGTACGGATGAAAGCCTTTTTAATTTCCATCGACGAACGGGTGTGGCAATCAATTGAATTAGGATGGTCTAATCCAACTGAACTTATTGGTGATGTTCGCACCTTAAAACCTAGGTCGAAATGGACCAAGGAAGAGTTTGATTCATCTTCTTACAATGGCAAGGGAATTAATGCTATCTTTAATGCCTTATCTCAAACTGAATTCTCTCGCGTCTCGGCATGTGAGACTGCGAAAGAAATCTGGGATGTTCTTCAGGTTACACATGAGGGAACTAACCTCGTGAAGATTCAGAAACTGCAAATGCTTACGAGCAAGTTTGACTCTATCTTAATGGCAGAAAATGAATCTTTCACTGACTACTATACACGATTGCAAGACATCGTAAACTCATGTGCTAATCTGGGAGAGAAGATTCCAGAATTTAAGATTGTAAGAAAAATCTTAAGAACTCTTCCTGAACGGTTTCGCCTAAAGGTTACTGCCATTGAAACTATTAAACACCCGGACGAAATACGTGTAGAAGAATGAGTTGGTTCATTACAAACTTATGAAATGACATTTACTACTAACAATTCTTCTGGAAAGGCATCCACTTCTAAGTCTTCAGGTTATGCGTTGAAAACAACTAAGGAAGAAGACGCGGATACGTCCTCCTCAGACGATGACGAGAACCTCTCTATGGAGGAATTTGAGAAACAGCTCGCTCTCTTGACAAGGAAGTTTCGCCGCAACTTTCGAAGGGGTAATTCAAGCAAATCTCCATCCTTCGGAAAGTCGAACAAAGGCAAGGGTACTTCAAGTCACAAGTCAAGAAAGCAAGAGAACTTCTCAAAGGATAAGAAAAGTTCAGAAGGACAACTACAATGCTTCAAATGCCGAGGCTACGGCCACATTGCAACGGAATGTCCTAACAAGTATCCGGCAAAGAAGAAGGCGATGCAAGTCGTCACTTGGGATGACAACTCAACGTCAAATGAGTCGTCTTCGAGTGATGAAGAAAAGAGCTCCACCGCATTCCACGCGTCCGTATCTTCACCCTTCATGTGCTTTATGGCAAGTACATTTGAGTCGTTGTCCAATTCCACTGTTGAAAAGAATGCTACGGACAACGAATCGGATGATTCGGAAGGTGAAGACTTTGCTCTAGCCTACCACAGACTTTTGAGGGACTCAAAGAAAGTGGCTAAGCAAAACAAGAGTTTGAGAGGGAGAGTGCATGATCTCGAAGAAGAAGCAAAAAGAGCGACTTCTCTCTCAAACGCTCTTGAAGTGGAAAGGGAAAACCTGATAAAGGCAAATGCTTCCCTTCAAGAGTCCAATGAGCAACTTGAGAAGGAACATACAAATCTGGTGGATAACGCGAATCACTTCTCAAAGCTCTACAACGAGGCTCGACAGGATAACCTGGAAATGACAAAGACCATTTTCCAACTCAAGAATGACTTACAGCGATTCTCTTCAGGAAGGAGTAAGTTGGATAGACTTCTTGGTCTTGGTCAATCAAATAGGTTCGGCCTCGGATACACTCAAACTGGAAACAGTCCAAGTTCGAGTGAGACAGTTTTTGTGCCTCAGTCGGCATCTCCTCCTCCGACACCGGAATTCAAGACAAACAACGACAACAAACCTACTTCATCCTCTTTGGGATCGTCAAGATCTAAGGTATGTTTTCGTTGTGGTGTTTCAGGGCACATAAGAAGATATTGCAAGACGGGAGTCGAACGCTCATCTCAAGGACCTCTTGCAACAACTACCAAAAAGGCTCCTCCCCGAAAATCAAAGCAAAACTTTTCAAATGAAAAGAGACTTGGTAGTTCATCGCGCAAGACGATCTCATCAAGGAACAACAATCGCTATAACAAGACGCCTTCACCTAGGCATATAACTTCACGACCATTACCGACGCACTCCAAAAGGGTTTGGGTGCGCAAAGGTGAAATTTTCCCTTGTCTTGTTTCCAATGTTTCCTTGCATGCATATGATAGTTCGTCTTGGTATCTGGATAGCGGGTGTTCCCGTCACATGACCGGTGACAAAAATAGTTTTCAAAATCTTGAGAAAATCTCCGGAGGACACGTTGTTTTCGGAGACGGTCGATCTTCCAAAATTGTTGGAAAAGGGACGGTAGCTATTCCAGATGGCCCAATTTTGAAAAACGTCTTATTTGTTGATGGCCTTAAGACTAACCTCATAAGCATAAGTCAACTTTGCGACAATGGTTTTTCAGTTAACTTTTCATCTGTTGAATGCGTTGTAACTGATAAGGACCATGTCTTCTTTTTAAAAGGGGTTAGATCTGAAAACAATTGTTATGTTGTTCCTAATAAATTTTCTGAAAATTGTAACTTAGCTGCTTTGAATAATGAAACTCTTTGGCATGAAAGGCTAGGTCACTTAAATTTTAAGGAACTTACTAGAATTTCAAGCAAGGACGTGGTCAAGGGGGTTCCAAAGCTTTTATTTAAACAAAACATTGTGTGTGGTGGTTGCCAAAAGGGAAAACAGTCTAGGACTGCACACAAGAACTTGAACCACGTTGGTACAAAACGGCCCTTGGAACTTTTGCACATGGACTTAATGGGGCCGACCCGTCAACCATCTTTGTGAGGTAAATGGTACATTTTTTTATTGGTTGATGATTTCTCTCGATTTTCTTGGGTAGCATTTTTAAAAGAGAAAGCCGATACGTTTGACTCTTTTCATGAGATTTGCCATCGTATTATGATTGAAAAGAATGAAAAGATCATTCGTGTTAGAAGTGATAGAGGTGGAGAATTCATAAATTCAAAATTCATTGATTTTTGCACTTCAAATGGAATTAAACATGAATTCTCGGCACCCTATACACCTCAGCAGAATGGTGTTGTTGAGCGCAAGAACAGGGTTGTTCAAGAGATGGCGCGTGTGATGCTTCATAGCCGGAATTTACCGCTACATTTTTGGGCTGAAGCTGTGAACACCGCTGTCTATGTCATAAATAGAGTTTACTTGCGCCCAGGAACTTTAAATACACCATATGAGCTGTGGTTTAGTAGAAAACCCAATATCAAATATTTTCGTGTCTTCGGGAGTCGATGTTACATTTTACGTGACCGTGAAAATCTTGGAAAGTTCGACTCTCGAAGTGATGAAGGGATCTTTTTGGGTTATTCTACGAATAGCAGAGCATATCGAGTATTTAACATTGAATCTAAGACGATCGTAGAATCTATAAATGTTAAAGTAGATGAAGCTTTTCACTTTGAAACTAGAAAATCTACCCTCGATATCTCTCTAGATGATGATTCTCCTACTAGTGCATCTTCTCATAATAATACTTTCAATATTAATGATGCATCTAATGGTTCTTCAAGTTTATCTGATGTGCAGGAATCATCTCATATATCTCCGAGTACTCCGTTTCAACAAACGTTACGAATCTCCAAGGATCATCCGGAATCGAATATTATTGGAGATCCACAAGAAGGAGTCAGAACTCGGAGGCAGTTGGTTTGTGGATTCGCTTGCTACGTATCTTTAATCGAACCAAAGAACATAGATGAAGCTCTTCAGGATGACTATTGGATTAAAGCAATGCAGGAAGAGCTCCATCAATTTGAGCGAAACAAAGTCTGGGAATTAACGAAGCCTCCACAGCAACACAATGTGATAGGTACCAAATGGATCTTCAAGAACAAGAAAATTGAGGATGGTACTATCATCAGGAACAAGGCACGATTAGTTGCTCAAGGCTACTCTCAAGTAGAAGGTATAGACTTTGATGAAACCTTCGCCCCTGTAGCTAGACTCGAGTCCATTCGTATACTATTCGCTATTGCTTGTCATTTTAAAATCAAATTATTTCAAATGGACGTTAAGAGCGCATTTCTAAATGGGTTTTTAAATGAGGAAGTTTATGTGGCTCAACCGAAAGGTTTTGTAGATCATAAACAACCTAACCATGTTTTTCGTTTGAAAAAGGCTCTTTACGGTCTGAAACAAGCACCGCGAGCATGGTACGAAAGGTTAACAAAGCACCTTTTGGAGAAGGGCTATACTCGAGGGGGAGCTGATAGGACTCTCTTTGTGAAGCATTATCAAAGCAATTTCATTGTAGCACAAATCTATGTCGATGACATTGTATTTGGCGCAACAAGAGATAATGATGCTTCTAAATTCGCGGAGACCATGGAAAGCGAATTTGAGATGTCCATGATGGGCGAATTGACTTATTTTCTTGGATTGCAAATTAAACAAAATGATGAAGGTATTCACTTGAGTCAATCCAAGTATGCAATGGAGTTGGTCAAAAAGTTTGATCTAGAAAATTGTAAAGATTTTCCGACTCCAATGGGAACTAGCCACAAGGGACTTGGAAGTGATTCACATAGTGAGAATGTAGACGAGAAACTGTATCGAAGTATGATTGGAAGTCTACTTTACCTCACGGCTAGTCGTCCGGATATATCTTTTGGTGTTGGGATTTGCGCGAGATATCAATCAGCACCAAAGGAGGTTCACCTGAAAGCGGTGAAAAGGATCATCCGGTATATCAAAGGATCAATTAATTTCGGAATTTGGTATCCTATGGGAACAAGTTTGGATATTGTTGGATACTCAGATGCCGATTGGGCAGGATCAGTGGATGATCGGAAAAGCACGAGTGGTGCATGCTTCTATCTTGGCCATTGCCTTGTTGCATGGCACAGTAAAAAGCAGAACTGCATAGCACTCTCGACTGCCGAAGCGGAATACATTTCAGCTGGAAGTTGCTCAACTCAACTCATTTGGATGAAAAGCGTATTGAGCGACTTCCGCATTTCAGCATCTTCGGTAACAATACTTTGTGACAACACTAGTGCAATTAACATTTCTAAAAACCCTGTGTTGCACTCTAGAACAAAACATATTGAACTTAGATATCATTTTCTTAGAGAGCTAGTTGAATCAAATACTCTTCAACTTTCATATATTTCAACTGAGGATCAATTAGCTGACATTCTAACAAAACCTTTGGATCAAAAACGTTTTATTCATTTACGAAAAGCAATTGGGATGCTTTCCTTGAAATAATCTTCTTTTTGAAATCTTTGCTTAGGATAGGTTTTGTATTTGTTTTTGTTTTGTTCATTATTCATGTTTGTACATAGGACATTAATTGAGCATAGATCATAATTGACTTTAATTGCATCTTTTCGCACATTTAGAAATCTATTATGCTTTTGCCATCATAATATTTCACTGTTGCAATGATCATTTATGTTAATTAAATCATCTTCTAAAGTGATCAAAGTCAATTTCTCTCTCTCTATGATCTCTTGGTATAGTCATTATCTTATTTGACTGCTTAGTCGAGTATGAAATCGAGATCAATATTTGGTTGAATACTTTATATCTTAAATAATTGATAGCCAATTGAGGGGGAGTCATAGAAAAGGTAAAATGCTCAAAAGATGTGGAAAGAGTTACATCCCAATGAGGAGTGTGAAAACTACCACCACATGGAGGAAAGAGCTACCACCTCGGTCGTCCGAGTATTGTGTGCAGCTACCACATGTATACCAAGCATGGTTGTTCAAATTTTTGATTAGTAAAATGCATGTTGAAATACTTGACTCTGTCAAATTTCAAGGTTGGTATAAGGTGGGTTTTTAAAGAAAGATGCTCAAAGAGCCACTCTCTTCAACAGATTGTCTAGATACATTATCTATTATATTTGGGATTTCAAACATCTATTGATCTTTGTATTTCATTTTCTTTACTGAATTGATGATTTGATAAAGGCATTACTCATAAGATCAAGTTAGATGTAATTGAAGGTGTTCAACTTTAAGGGATTTAATTTTTGTAAATTTTCGTTTCATTTTTGGATATTATTGATAGATTTGGCATAATCTAATTCTTGTTGTATGAAACGATAATTTTTGTTTAAAGTTGATACACATTTGCGCTTATAATCTTTTTCTGGTTTTTCTTGAATTTCTCTGAAATTTTCTAAAGAAAAAGTTGGGGCCGATCCGGATCGGGCTAGATGATCCGGATCCCGAACGCAGGAATTCTTCTGCGGGCTGACGATCCGGATTGTATCTGCCGATCCGGATCCCGAACGCAGTTTCTCACTGCGGGTAGCCGATCCGGATCGCAGTTATGAACTGATCCGGATCGCGGCTAGGTTTTTATAAAGAACGAAAGGGGTTTTTGATTTCTTTTACTCCAATCTTTTGTTCCAAAGTTTCCAGAGCCTCTCTCTCTAGATTTCATCCTTCCTGGAAGCTTTCAAACTCAAGTTCTTCAACTCCAAGTAAGTTTTATTGATCAAAATCTCGGTTTTTCACCGTTTTTCTCTTTTACTCCTCAAACGTGATGAATTTCTTGGATCAACTTTGTTTGTGGATGGTTTTTGATCAAATTTCTTTTGAAATAAGAACTCTGGGTAGATTAGGTTTTGATTATATGCTAGGTATTCTCCTGATTAACGGATTTTTAGGTTTCGATTTCTAAAATTTCGGTTTTAGGGCATATAATAAGGATTTTCGAAAATCATGCAATTGATCTATTTTTAAAAGTCCTTCTGCAAAACTAATTTGATTCTTAGTCTCTCTACATGATTATGATTGTTTGGGTACAATTTTTTCAATCTTTGAAAATTAACAATTTTTCATGTGTTCTTGAGTTGTTGCTCACAGGATTTTAATCTTCTTAAAGCACTTGGATCAATGGGATTCTCATGGATCATCCTTTTATTGGTCACTATGGTGCACACTCGGGCCACAAATAAGTTAAAAAGAGCTAAGAAAACACAACAAAAGGGTGAGTTTCTTGTGATCAGCGACACAGAAGTGGATTGTCACGAGGTAGATTGGACTGCATTGACAGATGATGAGGACTCATTGCCTGAACAAAAGGCGTCCGATGCATCGAAAGGAAAAACATCCATGGACAAAGGTAAAGCACCTATGACTGCACCAACCATCTCAGTAAAAAGGAACGACTCGCTCGACGGTTTGGACGAGCACGAGGTTTCATGGCTAACGAACCGACTATTCCGGATTCTCCACCTCGGGAGGAACAAGTGTTCGTTTAATTCAGATCGCCTAAAGGCATTTGAGAATCGTGAATGTATTGGTGAGAGGCATGTCAATATAGAGGCTCTACGAGATCACTCTCCTGAGTTTGGCGCTCTAATTGAACAAGCAAACCTTATTCAGTTTGTCGATTTCCAGAAGTGCTTGGATACTGTCTGGATCTGTAAGGGCCTTCTATACAAATGCACGGCACCTTCGTGAAATTGAAAACGGTCCAATGGAATTTTACACGAACAA
>CM055076.1:8832465-9089965 GCA_029204045.2 Tillandsia leiboldiana
TTCCGGATCCCGAACAATGAGTTTACAATCTTCCTTGAACGATCCGGATCAGGCTTCGCAATCCGGATCCCGAACGTTGATGTTTGGTGAACTGTATGAACGATCCGGATCAAGCACTTCGATCCGGATCCCGAACCTTCGTTTTTCTGGAATTGCCTGACGTTACGACGATCCGGATCACAGTTAATCCGATCCGGATCGCCGTCCGTAAAAATTCCAGAAATGTTAGGTTTGATTCTATCTCCTTCCTAGGGTTTCTAACCTATAAATAGACCCTATGACTCTTTTCTAGGGTGAATCCAAAAGAGCCGAAAATAGCCATAGGTCATTTTCATTATCGGCTCTAGATCCACATATAGAGAAGAAAGGAAATCATTAGAGAATACTCTATGTTTCTTCATCTATATTGATTAGTTTGATTCTAGGTTTTCATACTCACATCTTGAGTTGAATCAAACTAATGAATACTTAGATGGTATTTCCGATCTATCTTGATCTAAGTATTCGGCGGATCATCACCACCCAAAAACAACGATTTACCCCAAAAATCGGCGCGTGGATTCGCGTGTCCTTGTGGATTCAAGGTTCAACCGCTCTCGTGGATTCGGAGCGAGGCACGTTCGTGGATTCGAAGGGTGCTATTGGGTGAAGACCGTGGATTCGGTCGGACGTCGTGGATTCGACGTTGGACGCCGTGGATTCGGCGTTGGCGCAGATCGTGGATTCGAGAAGCGTCGCGGAGCGAGCGGAGAAGATCCTCTAGGAGCGTATGGAAAAGGTTGAGTCGTAAGTGTGTACGGTAAATCACCTTGTACGTGTTTTAATTCTAGTGGATTTCTGCCGTGTTATCGGTCCCGTGGTTTTTTACTCCGGTGATGGAGTTTTCCACGTAAAAAATCTTGCGTATTATTTTTATTTCCGCATTGGGTTTTTATCGCAACGATTTTTGAGTGTTTATACGTTTACACCTATTCACCCCCCTCTAGGTGTTTTTTCCCCTATTTAGATCCTTATTACATATAACCCAACAAGTGGTATCAGAGCGGGAATAGGGTTGTAAACAATGGTTGAAGGTGGAAACATCAACCGACCCCCGTTCTTCGATGGAACAAATTATGCGTACTGGAAAGTACGGATGAAAGCCTTTTTAATTTCCATCGACGAACGGGTGTGGCAATCAATTGAATTAGGATGGTCTAATCCAACTGAACTTATTGGTGATGTTCGCACCTTAAAACCTAGGTCGAAATGGACCAAGGAAGAGTTAGATTCATCTTCTTACAATGGCAAGGGAATTAATGCTATTTTAATGCCTTATCTCAAACTGAATTCTCTCGCGTCTCGGCATGTGAGACTGCGAAAGAAATCTGGGATGTTCTTCAGGTTACACATGAGGGAACTAACCTCGTGAAGATTCAGAAACTGCAAATGCTTACGAGCAAGTTTGACTCTATCTTGATGGCAGAAAATGAATCTTTCACGGACTACTATACACGATTGCAAGACATCGTAAACTCATGTGCTAATCTGGGAGAGAAGATTCCAGAATTTAAGATTGTAAGAAAAATCTTAAGAACTCTTCCTGAACGATTTCGCCCAAAGGTTACTGCCATTGAAACTATTAAACACCCGGACGAAATACGTGTAGAAGAATTAGTTGGTTCATTACAAACTTATGAAATGACATTTACTACTAACAATTCTTCTGGAAAGGCATCCACTTCTAAGTCTTCAGGTTATGCGTTGAAAACAACTAAGGAAGAAGACGCGGATACATCCTCCTCAGACGATGACGAGAACCTTTCTATGGAGGAATTTGAGAAGCAGCTCGCTCTCTTGACAAGGAAGTTTCGCCGCAACTTTCGAAGGGGTAATTCAAGCAAATCTCCATCCTTCGGAAAGTCGAACAAAGGCAAGGGTACTTCAAGTTACAAGTCAAGAAAGCAAGAGAACTTCTCAAAGGATAAGAAAAGTTCAGAAGGACAACTACAATGCTTCAAATGTCGAGGCTACGGCCACATTGCAACGGAGTGTCCTAACAAGTATCCGGCAAAGAAGAAGGCGATGCAAGTCGTCACTTGGGATGACAACTCAACGTCAAATGAGTCGTCTTCGAGTGATGAAGAAAAGAGCTCCACCGCATTCCACGCGTCCGTATCTTCACCCTTCATGTGCTTTATGGCAAGTACATTTGAGTCGTTGTCCAATTCCACTGTTGAAAAGAATGCTACGGACAACGAATCGGATGATTCGGAAGGTGAAGACTTTGCTCTAGCCTACCACAGACTTTTGAGGGACTCAAAGAAAGTGGCTAAGCAAAACAAGAGTTTGAGAGGGAGAGTGCATGATCTCGAAGAAGAAGCAAAAAAGAGCGACTTTCTCTCTCAAACGCTCTTGAAGTGGAAGGGAAAACCTGATAAAGGCAAATGCTTCCCTTCAAGAGTCCAATGAGCAACTTGAGAAGGAACATACAAATCTGGTGGATAACGCGAATCACTTCTCAAAGCTCTACAACGAGGCTCGACAGGATAACCTGGAAATGACAAAGACCATTTTCCAACTCAAGAATGACTTACAGCGATTCTCTTCAGGAAGGAGTAAGTTGGATAGACTTCTTGGTCTTGGTCAATCAAATAGGTTCGGCCTCGGATACACTCAAACTGGAAACAGTCCAAGTTCGAGTGAGACAGTTTTTGTGCCTCAGTCGGCATCTCCTCCTCCGACACCGGAATTCAAGACAAACAACGACAACAAACCTACTTCATCCTCTTTGGGATCGTCAAGATCTAAGGTATGTTTTCGTTGTGGTGTTTCAGGGCACATAAGAAGATATTGCAAGACGGGAGTCGAACGCTCATCTCAAGGACCTCTTGCAACAACTACCAAAAAGGCTCCTCCCCGAAAATCAAAGCAAACTTTTCAAATGAAAAGAGACTTGGTAGTTCATCGCGCAAGACGATCTCATCAAGGAACAACAATCGCTATAACAAGACGCCTTCACCTAGGCATATAACTTCACGACCATTACCGACGCACTCCAAAAGGGTTTGGGTGCGCAAAGGTGAAATTTTCCCTTGTCTTGTTTCCAATGTTTCCTTGCATGCATATGATAGTTCGTCTTGGTATCTGGATAGCGGGTGTTCCCGTCACATGACCGGTGACAAAAATAGTTTTCAAAATCTTGAGAAAATCTCCGGAGGACACGTTGTTTTCGGAGACGGTCGATCTTCCAAAATTGTTGGAAAAGGGACGGTAGCTATTCCAGATGGCCCAATTTTGAAAAACGTCTTATTTGTTGATGGCCTTAAGACTAACCTCATAAGCATAAGTCAACTTTGCGACAATGGTTTTTCAGTTAACTTTTCATCTGTTGAATGCGTTGTAACTGATAAGGACCATGTCTTCTTTTTAAAAGGGGTTAGATCTGAAAACAATTGTTATGTTGTTCCTAATAAATTTTCTGAAAATTGTAACTTAGCTGCTTTGAATAATGAAACTCTTTGGCATGAAAGGCTAGGTCACTTAAATTTTAAGGAACTTACTAGAATTTCAAGCAAGGACGTGGTCAAGGGGGTTCCAAAGCTTTTATTTAAACAAAACATTGTGTGTGGTGGTTGCCAAAAGGGAAAACAGTCTAGGACTGCACACAAGAACTTGAACCACGTTGGTACAAAACGGCCCTTGGAACTTTTGCACATGGACTTAATGGGGCCGACCCGTCAACCATCTTTGTGAGGTAAATGGTACATTTTTTTATTGGTTGATGATTTCTCTCGATTTTCTTGGGTAGCATTTTTAAAAGAGAAAGCCGATACGTTTGACTCTTTTCATGAGATTTGCCATCGTATTATGATTGAAAAGAATGAAAAGATCATTCGTGTTAGAAGTGATAGAGGTGGAGAATTCATAAATTCAAAATTCATTGATTTTTGCACTTCAAATGGAATTAAACATGAATTCTCGGCACCCTATACACCTCAGCAGAATGGTGTTGTTGAGCGCAAGAACAGGGTTGTTCAAGAGATGGCGCGTGTGATGCTTCATAGCCGGAATTTACCGCTACATTTTTGGGCTGAAGCTGTGAACACCGCTGTCTATGTCATAAATAGAGTTTACTTGCGCCCAGGAACTTTAAATACACCATATGAGCTGTGGTTTAGTAGAAAACCCAATATCAAATATTTTCGTGTCTTCGGGAGTCGATGTTACATTTTACGTGACCGTGAAAATCTTGGAAAGTTCGACTCTCGAAGTGATGAAGGGATCTTTTTGGGTTATTCTACGAATAGCAGAGCATATCGAGTATTTAACATTGAATCTAAGACGATCGTAGAATCTATAAATGTTAAAGTAGATGAAGCTTTTCACTTTGAAACTAGAAAATCTACCCTCGATATCTCTCTAGATGATGATTCTCCTACTAGTGCATCTTCTCATAATAATACTTTCAATATTAATGATGCATCTAATGGTTCTTCAAGTTTATCTGATGTGCAGGAATCATCTCATATATCTCCGAGTACTCCGTTTCAACAAACGTTACGAATCTCCAAGGATCATCCGGAATCGAATATTATTGGAGATCCACAAGAAGGAGTCAGAACTCGGAGGCAGTTGGTTTGTGGATTCGCTTGCTACGTATCTTTAATCGAACCAAAGAACATAGATGAAGCTCTTCAGGATGACTATTGGATTAAAGCAATGCAGGAAGAGCTCCATCAATTTGAGCGAAACAAAGTCTGGGAATTAACGAAGCCTCCACAGCAACACAATGTGATAGGTACCAAATGGATCTTCAAGAACAAGAAAATTGAGGATGGTACTATCATCAGGAACAAGGCACGATTAGTTGCTCAAGGCTACTCTCAAGTAGAAGGTATAGACTTTGATGAAACCTTCGCCCCTGTAGCTAGACTCGAGTCCATTCGTATACTATTCGCTATTGCTTGTCATTTTAAAATCAAATTATTTCAAATGGACGTTAAGAGCGCATTTCTAAATGGGTTTTTAAATGAGGAAGTTTATGTGGCTCAACCGAAAGGTTTTGTAGATCATAAACAACCTAACCATGTTTTTCGTTTGAAAAAGGCTCTTTACGGTCTGAAACAAGCACCGCGAGCATGGTACGAAAGGTTAACAAAGCACCTTTTGGAGAAGGGCTATACTCGAGGGGGAGCTGATAGGACTCTCTTTGTGAAGCATTATCAAAGCAATTTCATTGTAGCACAAATCTATGTCGATGACATTGTATTTGGCGCAACAAGAGATAATGATGCTTCTAAATTCGCGGAGACCATGGAAAGCGAATTTGAGATGTCCATGATGGGCGAATTGACTTATTTTCTTGGATTGCAAATTAAACAAAATGATGAAGGTATTCACTTGAGTCAATCCAAGTATGCAATGGAGTTGGTCAAAAAGTTTGATCTAGAAAATTGTAAAGATTTTCCGACTCCAATGGGAACTAGCCACAAGGGACTTGGAAGTGATTCACATAGTGAGAATGTAGACGAGAAACTGTATCGAAGTATGATTGGAAGTCTACTTTACCTCACGGCTAGTCGTCCGGATATATCTTTTGGTGTTGGGATTTGCGCGAGATATCAATCAGCACCAAAGGAGGTTCACCTGAAAGCGGTGAAAAGGATCATCCGGTATATCAAAGGATCAATTAATTTCGGAATTTGGTATCCTATGGGAACAAGTTTGGATATTGTTGGATACTCAGATGCCGATTGGGCAGGATCAGTGGATGATCGGAAAAGCACGAGTGGTGCATGCTTCTATCTTGGCCATTGCCTTGTTGCATGGCACAGTAAAAAGCAGAACTGCATAGCACTCTCGACTGCCGAAGCGGAATACATTTCAGCTGGAAGTTGCTCAACTCAACTCATTTGGATGAAAAGCGTATTGAGCGACTTCCGCATTTCAGCATCTTCGGTAACAATACTTTGTGACAACACTAGTGCAATTAACATTTCTAAAAACCCTGTGTTGCACTCTAGAACAAAACATATTGAACTTAGATATCATTTTCTTAGAGAGCTAGTTGAATCAAATACTCTTCAACTTTCATATATTTCAACTGAGGATCAATTAGCTGACATTCTAACAAAACCTTTGGATCAAAAACGTTTTATTCATTTACGAAAAGCAATTGGGATGCTTTCCTTGAAATAATCTTCTTTTTGAAATCTTTGCTTAGGATAGGTTTTGTATTTGTTTTTGTTTTGTTCATTATTCATGTTTGTACATAGGACATTAATTGAGCATAGATCATAATTGACTTTAATTGCATCTTTTCGCACATTTAGAAATCTATTATGCTTTTGCCATCATAATATTTCACTGTTGCAATGATCATTTATGTTAATTAAATCATCTTCTAAAGTGATCAAAGTCAATTTCTCTCTCTCTATGATCTCTTGGTATAGTCATTATCTTATTTGACTGCTTAGTCGAGTATGAAATCGAGATCAATATTTGGTTGAATACTTTATATCTTAAATAATTGATAGCCAATTGAGGGGGAGTCATAGAAAAGGTAAAATGCTCAAAAGATGTGGAAAGAGTTACATCCCAATGAGGAGTGTGAAAACTACCACCACATGGAGGAAAGAGCTACCACCTCGGTCGTCCGAGTATTGTGTGCAGCTACCACATGTATACCAAGCATGGTTGTTCAAATTTTTGATTAAGTAAAATGCATGTTGAAATACTTGACTCTGTCAAATTTCAAGGTTGGTATAAGGTGGGTTTTTAAAGAAAGATGCTCAAAGAGCCACTCTCTTCAACAGATTGTCTAGATACATTATCTATTATATTTGGGATTTCAAACATCTATTGATCTTTGTATTTCATTTTCTTTACTGAATTGATGATTTGATAAAGGCATTACTCATAAGATCAAGTTAGATGTAATTGAAGGTGTTCAACTTTAAGGGATTTAATTTTTGTAAATTTTCGTTTCATTTTTGGATATTATTGATAGATTTGGCATAATCTAATTCTTGTTGTATGAAACGATAATTTTTGTTTAAAGTTGATACACATTTGCGCTTATAATCTTTTTCTGGTTTTTCTTGAATTTCTCTGAAATTTTCTAAAGAAAAAGTTGGGGCCGATCCGGATCGGGCTAGATGATCCGGATCCCGAACGCAGGAATTCTTCTGCGGGCTGACGATCCGGATTGTATCTGCCGATCCGGATCCCGAACGCAGTTTCTCACTGCGGGTAGCCGATCCGGATCGCAGTTATGAACTGATCCGGATCGCGGCTAGGTTTTTATAAAGAACGAAAGGGGTTTTTGATTTCTTTTACTCCAATCTTTTGTTCCAAAGTTTCCAGAGCCTCTCTCTCTAGATTTCATCCTTCCTGGAAGCTTTCAAACTCAAGTTCTTCAACTCCAAGTAAGTTTTATTGATCAAAATCTCGGTTTTTCACCGTTTTTCTCTTTTACTCCTCAAACGTGATGAATTTCTTGGATCAACTTTGTTTGTGGATGGTTTTTGATCAAATTTCTTTTGAAATAAGAACTCTGGGTAGATTAGTTTTGATTATATGCTAGGTATTCTCCTGATTAACGGATTTTTAGGTTTCGATTTCTAAAATTTCGGTTTTAGGGCATATAATAAGGATTTTCGAAAATCATGCAATTGATCTATTTTTAAAAGTCCTTCTGCAAAACTAATTTGATTCTTAGTCTCTCTACATGATTATGATTGTTTGGGTACAATTTTTTCAATCTTTGAAAATTAACAATTTTTCATGTGTTCTTGAGTTGTTGCTCACAGGATTTTAATCTTCTTAAAGCACTTGGATCAATGGGATTCTCATGGATCATCCTTTTATTGGTCACTATGGTGCACACTCGGGCCACAAATAAGTTAAAAAGAGCTAAGAAAACACAACAAAAGGGTGAGTTTCTTGTGATCAGCGACACAGAAGTGGATTGTCACGAGGTAGATTGGACTGCATTGACAGATGATGATGACTCATTGCCTGAACAAAAGGCGTCCGATGCATCGAAAGGAAAAACATCCATGGACAAAGGTAAAGCACCTATGACTGCACCAACCATCTCAGTAAAAAGGAAACGACTCGCTCGACGGTTTGGACGAGCACGAGGTTTCATGGCTAACGAACCGACTATTCCGGATTCTCCACCTCGGGAGGAACAAGTGTTCGTTAATTCAGATCGCCTAAAGGCATTTGAGAATCGTGAATGTATTGGTGAGAGGCATGTCAATATAGAGGCTCTACGAGATCACTCTCCTGAGTTTGGCGCTCTAATTGAACAAGCAAACCTTATTCAAGTTTGTCGATTTCCAGAAGTGCTTGGATACTGTCTGGATCTTGTAAGGGCCTTCTATACAAATGCACGGCACCTTCGTGAAATTGAAAACGGTCCAATGGAATTTTACACGAACATCCCAGGCACAAGATTCAAAATTACTCCACAATTGATTGGCGAGGTTTTGGGAATGCCTGCCAACAAGACAGGAGTTAATTACTTGAAGGGACAGATTTTGACAAACACTGTGTGGCAGAGGGTTATAAAGGGAATTTGTTTGGAAGGGACGCAATCAACGGAGAAATCGATCAGATCCAAGGAACTTCGTCTTGAGTACCGATTTCTAAACTTCATCATTTGTTACAATATCCTTCCAAATTTGCAGACGAAAGTCTTGAGATGGGATCGAATGCTATTTTTGTATCTCTTAGGACATCCGTCTGAGGCAATGGGATTGAATATCAACATTCCATACATCATTTGGAATAGAATGACAAGATATGTTGAGCACCCTCATCCCACAGAGAGAATTCCATTTCCACTGATTATAATGAGGATTTTGAAGAAATTTCAGGTTGACATTACCTCACCGACTTATCATCAGTGTTTGGGCATGATCGATGAGTCCACCGTCGTGAAGTCACTTCACAAATTACCCCATGTCACTCCAGTCCCAACGTGCGGAACAAGACCTGGTAACGGCACTTCCGCGTCACCATCACAACCAGCACCCACACCAGCGGATGAAGCATCAGTCTCATCCATCTACAAAGAACAACAACGATTATCGGTTGAGCAGGAACAGATCTCGAAGGCACAAACGAGAATCTCCAATGAGCTCGAGCTCATCACGGCAGCTCACATTACCATAACTAAGAAGATCAATTCTATGAACAAGCGGGTGAAAAAGATGTTCTCAAAGATAGGCTGCACAAGCTCTAAAGACTCAGAATCTGATGACTGATTTCTTCTTTTTTATTCTTTTGCAGATTTTTAATCCTTTTGTGCAGGTTTTTCAGTTTTTAGGACTCACTTTTAGTTCTAGTTCTTACATTTTCGGAACATTTTCTTTGATATTTTTTACTCTCCTTCGATTTTTTGGTAACTTTGGCTTTGTTTGTGACAAAAAGGGGGAGAGAGTTTAGAGAACTTGAACATTGATATTGTGAAAAGTGTGATCTTGTATACATCAATAATGAACAATGATGACTGCATCAAGGTACAATGATGATGTGAATGAACATCAAGGTAAGGGAACTTGAACAATGATTGTGAAAATCTTGCTGATGAAGATTTTGTATACATCAAGGTAAGTATCACTTCAACTTCAACTTTGGTTTTCATCTTGTGATTGTTTGCATGTCTCGACTAACTATTCGACTAACTATTTGGACATGTATTATTACTAACAAGTTGATGTTGGGCTAACATTTTGACATTTGGTTTTTGAATGCATAGAAGATATGTTGGTTTTTTTTAACTATGATTCTCTTACATATCTGAATTCTCAAATGTCATGATGATCAGATAAACTCACATTTTGACATTTGGTTTTTGAATGCATAGAAGATATGTTGGTTTTTTTAACTATGATTCTCTTACATATCTGAATTCTCAAATGTCATGATGATTAGATAAACTCTATCTCTGCACTAAGTTTTGTATGCTAAATATTCTTGAGGTATCTAACGATCTCCTTTTGTCAAGAATGATTTCTTTGTGCAGAGAGTACAGATGTCTAAGTCTAGAGTCTGTTTTAGGAGTTTATCTCATGTTTTTAAATTTTTGGATCTCCATTGTAAATTTTTGTTGTATGGTGATAGCAACAAAAATATCTTTTTGAATTTTCTTTAGTGGATCTGTGTTTTGTCACGAAACCGCCAAAGGGGGAGATTGTTACGGAATTTGAGTTGGCGTAGTTTCGTGAAAGTCTCAAGTCTTGAAGATTGAAGGTGAAGAAAGTTGGATCATTTAACTCAATCTCAAGAAAGAAGAATTCAAAAGGATCAGGTATGTTTTACTAAAGATTTTGTGTGATCCGAATACTTCTTGTAGTGTAGAAACACTTGGAAGAATCTTTCATTGCATAAAAATCAAAAACTGGACTTGGGACATGTTCAGGATCCGGATCAGGTTGTTCGATCCGGATCCCGAAGGTGGTTCGTTCATACACTAGTTCAATCCGGATCGTAGCCTCTCTTGATCCGGATCCCGAACACTGAGTTTACCATCTTCCTTGAACGATCCGGATCAGGCTTCGCAATCCGGATCCCGAACGTTGATGTTTGGTGAACTGTATGAACGATCCGGATCAAGCACTTCGATCCGGATCCCGAACCTTCGTTTTTCTGGAATTGCCTGACTCGTTGCGACGATCCGGATCACAGTTAATCCGATCCGGATCGCCGTCCGTAAAATCTCCAGAAATGTTAGGTTTTTGATTTCTATCTCCTTCCTAGGGTTTCTAACCTATAAATAGACCCTATGACTCTTCTTCTAGGGTAAATCCAAAAGAGGCCGAAAATAACAATAGCCGTCATTTTCATATATACGCCTCTAGATCCACATATAGAGAAGAAAGGAAATCATTAGAGAATACTCTATGTTTCTTCATCTATATTGATTAGTTTGATTCTAGGTTTTCATACTCACATCTTGAGTTGAATCAAACAAATGAATACTTAGATGGTATTTCCGATCTATCTTTGATCTAAGTATTCGGCGGATCATCACCACCCAAAACAACGATTTACCCTAAAAATCGGCGCGTGGATTCGCGTGTCCTTGTGGATTCAAGGTTCAACCGCTCTCGTGGATTCGGAGCGAGGCACGTTCGTGGATTCGAAGGGTGCTATTGGGTGAAGACCGTGGATTCGGTCGGACGTCGTGGATTCGACGTTGGACGCCGTGGATTCGGCGTTGGGCGCAGATCGTGGATTCGAGAAGCGTCGCGGAGCGAGCGGAGAAGATCCTCTAGGAGCGTATTGAAAAGGTTGAGTCGTAAGTGTGTACGGTAAATCACCTTGTACGTGTTTTAATTCTAGTGGATTTCTGCCGTGTTATCGGTCCCGTGGTTTTTTACTCCGGTGATGGAGTTTTCCACGTAAAAAATCTTGCGTATTATTTTTATTTCCGCATTGGGTTTTTATCGCAACGATTTTTTGAGTGTTTATGCGTTTACACCTATTCACCCCCCTTTAGGTGTTTTTTCCCCTATTTAGATCCTTATTATATATAACCCAACACTGTCGTCTATCACCATCCGGCTAGTCTCGCCGAGGAGTTTCACCAGTACTCCTTCTTTGGTCACCCGGACGAATGATATCTGGTCTATTTCGGTTGTCAGGACCCCGCTTGCTGCCTGACCGCCTCCGGTGAAGTCGGTCATTATCGTGTCGGTTGGCTTGAGCTCCTCTTCGCTCTTGCCGATCTTTTTTAGGAACGCGGTGGGCATGACGTTGACCATTGCCCCCTCCGTCCACCATTATGCGGCCCACTGACCGCCTTTCTAGTAAGGCCTAGATGTACAAAGGCCTTATAAATCAAGTCTAGAAGGCCGATGGTTTTCCGAACACCACAATCTCGGTCTCTATTTTTGTTCTGTTAGTTGAAGCTCGGCTACAGGCAAGCCCTCGTCCACGAAGATCTGCTCACAGGCGTCCTCTTGGGGCACCGTCGCTCTAAAGGACGCCGGCAGGACGTAAACCATGTCGACCCCTACTGGGTCCTCATCGACAGACAGAGTGCCAAACTCAGGTTCGGCCGACGGTCAAGGTGGCATGCACCTCCATCATAATTGAGGGAGGCGAACCATTCCTTTACTTCACTCGGTACGTTAAGGAAAAGAGCGTCCCAGTCCTCCAGGGTCATTTCGACATTACAACGGATGTAAAGCCGAAACATGTCTTGAGTCGATTTCTTCTTCGCTAGGGACTCGGGCCGCTGGATCGGCTCCTTCCCTTTAGAGCTAACTATGTTTACTCGTGCGGGGTGTTCATCGCCGACTGGTTTTCTGAGCGAGCGATGTTGTGGATGACTTCCTTCTCATGAGCTTGTGCTTCGACGAGCCCCTGGACTTGTGGATCGACGAGCCACACAGGAGGTGCTGGGGCCGCCGGTTGTGCCGGTGAAGGTGGCGACCCGTATTGGCTGGCCTGATTCTGAGGCGGTCCCTATGGAGGGTCCTGCCTATCGTTTCTACTCCCAGCCACTTCAGCGAGTCCGGCTTGAGGCACCGAACTCACTGGCTGTACTGGAGGTGGTGGCGGCCCGCGATGGCTAGCCTAAATTTGAGGCCGTCCCTGCGGGGGGATCTGCTTGGCATACCTGCCCCCGGCTTCTTCGGCAAATCCGGCCTGAGGTACTGGAGCTACAGGTACCGGAGCCACAAGCTGTGCTGGAGGAGGTGGCAACCCATCTAGACCAGCCTGTTGCTGGAATGATCCCCGTGGAGGGGCCTGTTCGCTGATCCCGCCCCCAGCCTGGGGCTGGACGAACGGCGGTGGGGAAGGCAGAGTAATCCCCCAATAGGCGTCTGACTGTTGGCTGATGTTCTACCACATCGGCCACATCCCCGTTCGGTATAGGATTCACCGCGGCTGTTCTGCCCCTGGCGGTTGCGCCGCTTGATAAGTAGCCGCCGGCGGTGCAACTTGTGATTGCACTGTCGGCATTACCGGCGCCATCATAAATGATTGCGTCTGCAATTGCTGGAGTGGTATGGAGGTAAGTCCTCCGTTGTACGGCTCATTTTGGGCAGAGAATAGCCCGGGCCGACAGCCTGTCTGGCTGCTTTTTTCACAGCGTAATCGCGCCTTCTCGAAGGAATCTACCGCTTGGGTCATTTGCCAAAATGCCTCTGCTAGGCTCGGGTCCCTTTGAGCCGACCGTCCATAGACGCCGCTATTCGCAGACATTTTTCGGTGGGAGAGGTAAGACTTACCTGAGTGGTCCCACCGGGCGTGCCAAAAAGGTTGTTGGGGCCGAAAATTGCCAGTCGTCGGTCGGCCCCGAGGGAGTTCGTTTGACCCTCAGAATGTGAATGCGTCGCTTGCCAATGGATCAAGCGATCAGACCGAGGAGGGATCTGCTCGGCCGGATTCTCCTCACTCAACTCTCACGTCCGTTCGGCTTAGATTAGTCGAAATTGGATATAGAGGTGGAAAGGCTGAGTCCGGCCTAGAGTAGCCGACTCAGTGAAAAAGAGACAAATAATTGACACGGATAACGAGCCGATTAGAAATTGTATTGCTTGGAAAGGGGATACAAGGAAGAGGAAAGGGATAGAAATTACGAGTAAGCCTACTCCTAGGGAAGGCGGTAAATTTATTTAGGAAAGTAGTAAATGTAGGTATGAAAGATATGAAAAAGCAGGGGGGTGGTCCTGACTTACGAGGTTGCTGGACCCCTTTCTCATCGATGGTTCGGGTATCTATAAACTCCCCGAACCATGCTTACAGGCGCCGTTTTGAATTATCGGCGCTATTTGGGGAGAGCCTTCGTGAAATCCTCAACTATTTCCTTTCGAGCCCAAACCTTCTCAAATAGGATAACAGTCGCTTTCCCGTCCAGGTTTATCCCCTTATTAGCGCGCCAAATAGGATAACAGTCGCTTTCCCGTCCAGGTTTATCCCCTTATTAGCGCGCCGAAAAGTGATCTTAAGCGCTTTCCAATGCTAGACGCCGCTTGCCGTTCCGGAATCAGTTACGAGATTCGTGCCTCAATCTCGCACTCCTTCCTTTCAAAGCCTTTCCCTCTTCAGCTTTATTAACTGAAGATTGACTCTAACTCCGCCTTCTTCGTCGCTTGACTGGGGCGGTTTGAGGTCCCTCTTTGGCCGAAGCTGCTCCTGGATGGGGCAATCAACTCCTTATCGACTGCTTCTCCTATCGGCTGATACCTCCAGTTGATGGCATACATCGCATGCCACGTCTTCACGCGACCAAGTGTGGTCTGGATCGGGACGCGGACCCTTCTTCGGTTGACCCATTCTTTTGTCGGCTGACGTCTTTAGCCGATGGTGGGTGCCACGTGTCATTCCCTTAATAGGTGAAACTTTTGGTCTCAACAGTCACTTCGGCATTTTTTAAGCCGAAAGGCATCACTACACATTCAAAGATTCTGATTGAACCCTGGCACCTAAAAGCCGTCTTCGACATACCATCTTCGGCTATCAGGATTTGATTGTAGCCTGTATGACCATCCATAAAAGATAATATTTTATGGCCAGTTGCGGCATTTACCAACATATTGGCTATAAGCATAGGATATTCATCATTTGGGGTAGCCAAATTAAGGTTCCTAAAATCAATACAAATCCTAAGTTTTTTATTCTTTTTACATATAGGAACCACATTAGCAAGCCATTCAACATAGCGGACTGGTTTTATAAATCCAGCTTTTAAAATATTTTCTATTTCATTTTTGATTTGGAGTACAATACTCAACTCAAACCTATGAACCAGTTATCTAAAAGGCTTAAATCGTTTTTTGATAGGGAGTCTATACTCTACAATGTTTCGGCCGAGTCTGAGCATCTCGTCATAACTCCAAGCGAAGCAGTCCTTATAGCGCTTTAGCAGGCTGATTAGCTCCTTTTGTTGTCCTGCAGAAAGTTTCGAGCTTATATAGATCGGTCGTTTCTTTTCGTCCGACCCAAGATTCACCTCTAACAAAGAGTCTTGTATTTCTAACGTCTTATCGCCATTCTTTATCGGCAAATTCTCAAAGTCTTATGTTATTCCTTTTTCGGCCAAATTTTCTATTTCTTGTTCTCCATCGACTCTCGTCATAATAGCCGAAGCACTTTCCCTGTCAGCCTCCTTAGCCGGCTCTTGTTCCTGAGATTCCTTCAGGACCTCGGTTCTTGGCTCCCTATGTGCCATTTGATCCACTGTGGCAGCTCATTGCCACCACCATACGGCTTGTTTCTTCTTGAAATTTCACCTGAACTTCGTCTTTAGTCACCGGAACGAAAGAGATTTGGTCCGAATCTTCCTCGGCCCAGTTGACATAGCCAATACTCTTCATATTTACATTGGCGAGATGCGGCCTTCCCTCGGCCGCAATTTTCTCTACTTCGTCTCCCATCCACTGGAAAAGTTTTACGTGGAGGGTGGAAGGCACACACTTATTGGCATGATTCCAATCACGCCCAGTAGTAGGTTGTTGTGGCTCGCCGCATCCACTACAAAGAACGCAGTCTTGAGGGTCTTTGACCCGACGGTTAGTTCGGTCGTCAAGACCCGTTTCACCGATTGACCGTCTCCTGTGAAGTCGATCATAATGGTGTCCGTCGGCTTGAGCTCTTCTTCACTCTTGTCGAGCTTCTTGAAAAATGAGATGGGCATAACATTCACCATACCCCCTCCATCAACCATTATGTGGCCTACTGACCGCCCTTCGATTAAGATCTTGATGTATAAAGGTCTTACGAAACGAGTCTAGAAGGCCGACGGTTTCTCGAATGTCACCACCTCGGCCTCTACTTTTGATCCACCAGCTGGAGTTGTGCCACGGGCAAGTCTTCATCGTCCGAAGATTGCCCTCTAGCGTCTTCCGCAGGAACCTCCGCCTTGAATGACATTTGTGGAGTATAGACCATATTGATCTCCGTCGAGTCTTCTTTCAACGAATTGCCATCGGTCGATGGTTTCTTTTCATCCGATTTTTTGGCTTTTTCAATCAAAGACATGTCTGGGATCTTCTCCTCTCACTCTTTTGGCGACCGCCTATCTCGCTTGGCCGCCGCCTCGAGAACTTTAAGTCTTCCTTCCAACTCTTGTTGAATGTTCTCGTCATTTGACTTCACCACCACCGACGAGACCGGTGGTGGTTTTACTCGAGGCGGTGCTGTCGAGCCACCCGCCTCACGATCATTCTTTATCGGCCTTGATGGTAGCCGATTGTAGTAACCGAGAATTTTAAAAGGTTTAAATAAATTTCTGGATTTACAAATAGCAGAAAATAAATAAATAAAACCCCAAAAATATTGATTTTTGATCGGGGTCTGATCTCGAAAATCCGAGTTCACCATTGCGACCGTCTCGTCGAAACATGAAAAATTCATATTCACTTGTCGATGATCCAACGGTCGGATCTTCCAGAAATTAGCAAAGAAGTTGCGGGCCCCCACAACTTAAGTTGTGAATAGTAACCCCTATTTTAAATGGCCTTTCGATCATCATCGGCCGTTTCACTGTCTGGAACCCTGACATAGGGGTATGAGTAGTCGAATCTAGCTAATTTCGATGTTCTGAGCACAATGGCACTGACGGATTTCGCGTTTGGCGACCCGGGTACATCGGAGTGCGTGCAATGTACCGCACTTTACCGAACTAGATGGCCCGAGATTTTATACGAGCGCCGAATCAAGCAAACGAACACACTACTTGATAGGTCTCGACGAGCCGGACGTCGTGGCGAAGTCTGTTTCGCAAATTGATGATCGGGTTGTCTCGAAATGCACGAAAAGTGCCGAAATTATTGTTTTTCTTCAAATAACTTGGGTGTTCTTGGGCCTAAGCCTTTGGGGCTTTGGTGTTGGGCTTCTGCCAACCTTAAGAGCCCACTAGAACTGCAGAGAAGCTGGAAGGGCAGCCCGAGGGTGGTGGTCAAAGAAAGAAGCAAACAACCATTAATGAGCTTTGTTCTTTGGTGAACTTTGGGGGGGAAATCGAAGAGCCAAGTTGGTCCCGAGGTCTCTCCACCACTTCCCCGTGCCACCAGCATAAACAGAGTTGCTGTGGTGGCCGGAGCAAAGCATCCCAAAGAAAGAAAATCCAAAGAAAGAACCGAGAGAAGAGAGAGGAAGAAGAAGTTGGGACCAACCTCTTCCAAGAAGGATTTGGAGTGCTCTGTGGTGTTCCCCTGCACCAGAGGACTCTGCTGGAGTTTGCCGTGGCCGCGCGAAGAGGGAGGAAGAGAACCGGCTTCATCCCATCTTCATCAACTCCGGCGAGGTAAGCCCTTCTAAACCCCGGTTTGTCTGAGCCCGGGACCCATAGCAGTAGTATAGTTAGGTCCTTAGGATGCTTTGTGCCAAGCCCGAGCTCCCCATGCACGCTGGTTGGCCGGCGGGACCAAACCCTCGCCGGAAACCTAGCCGAGCTCCGCCTCGATTGTTCTCTGCAACCAGTGGACCAAAATGGGAAACAAAATGAGGGAGTTTTACTGTATGGCCTAGGGATCATCTCCACCAAATTTGGTGGAGATTGATCAAGTGGTTTGATTGCAGATCGAAACCCTAGCTTTGGTGAATATTGCACTTCGGCCGAGCTCTTTGCTCCGGCGCCGGTGCGCTTCCCCACCGCCGGCCACATGCTCAGAAGTGTTCCTGGGAGTGTTAGGAGTGCACCCATGCAATTGCATGGCATCCATGCAGCACCAAAGGTGGCGCGGCCATGGATGACCCGAGAATGGACCAAGTCACGGCCGCCGGTGCTCCGGTCATCTCCGGCCGGGATGAGATGGTCCGAAAGCTTCCTGAGATCCAGTATGAACTTTCCATCCATGTTGGAAGACTCCATAATGCCTCTGTAAAGTTTCACCATTAATGGTGAAGAAGCTCGAAATGGAGCTTTGCTCCGCCGCGCCGTCGCCGTGTCCTGTCGCCGGGCACGGGTACAGGAAGGTTTATTGTGAGGTTTAGCACCTGTTGGTGCCATTGGATGAGCCCCAGAACCTCTGGTTGAGTGGTCACGAATTTCGAGGTTTGGCTCTATCTTCTTCTTCTTGGTTTCGACCAAACATGGGAGCAAGCTTGGAACTGAGTTGATGGAAACACTACTACAACTCTCTGGAAGTTTCCTTCCAAGTTAGAGAGGCCCAGGTGCAGTGGTTGCAGAGAACAAAGCTGAGATTTGGCTTGTGTATTATTGCAAGGTTGGTGCACACCAACTATTTGTGGAAATGCCACAGAGAATATTTAATTAGAATTTGGCTTCGATGTAAATATTAAAGTTGCTCCAAATAGTCCCCTGAGCTTAGTGCTCACTTCAGATCAAAGTTTATCTGTGTGGATTGATGTTGGAGCATTGTGAAAGTTGTTTGAGAACTTGGTGTTGGTTCTGGTTGAACCAGTGGTTGCTAGGCTGCAATAGGGAAAGCCCAGTGATTCTTGAGGCATTTTGAGCATGTGGCTAAAGCAGAATTTATTTTGGCACACTAGAGGTTAAGATTTAGTGATGTCAAGCTCTAAAGATAATGTTATGGCCAAACACTGTTCTAGTCTGTTTGAAATATTGCAACAGTGTACTCCTAGCTAATTTGGGGTCACTGGACGCGATGCTCGCGTTTATTTTGGGTTTTGATGAGCCGAAGAAACGAAAATGCGTTTCGGCTAGGTTAGAGAAGTACTTCATGGCCCGAAGTTTTCCTCGGGTATCGCACTGCCACAAATGGGTGAGCACGGCGTTCAGAAAGTCGAATGTCACCTATTGGAGGTGACGGCTCGTAAAAATGATTCTCCGTTTAAGAGAACGAGCCAAAACGGGGTTTATTTAGTGTATAAAACACATTAGGATTAAGCCCGAGGGGCTTGCTGCAATTGTGACAATGTGGAAAAGCTAAATGCATGTTCTAAAACATTATCGACCCTTCGGTGGGTTTCCCGGGGTTCCTGAAAAGCTAAATATGCTTAATAATGCGATAATCGACGAAATGGTCGATTCGCGCTAGTTGCACTTTGAGGATTTGGTAGATCCTGAGTTGTCACCTGGTGTTGTTGTAGGCCCCAGTCATCAGGAGCCAGCCCGTGATCCGTCTTGTGGTTATCGCGACCGTCTACCTTCTGGTGGAGTCGTTGTTCCTCCTATATACAGGTGGGTTTATCTTCGGTCCGCGTTTTATCAGGTCGGCCCTACGGGGTGCCGTGGTAGGTCGGACCCTGTTCTTGGTGTAGCCCTGAACCTATGCTTTAGCCTTACTATATGCTTTCATTCCCGCATTCAGTCATTACAGCTATATTGCTTGATTATACTGATGAGCCTTTCGTTATACTCTATTCTTCACTGCATGTTTAGAATAGGAGTTCTAGTCTCAGTACCTGGCATGATTTGCATCAGTATCGATATCCCGATGGGGATTTCCTCGGCTTCCCGCCGACTGTCCGGTCTACCGACCATGGATTAAGATTCAGCATTATGATTGCTATTGAGTTTATACCTGCTCTTACTACTTGCTTGCATATCAGCACAAAATCCTTACATCTGCATAACCTTGATCCCACATATGAGCTTTTATTATGCCTTGATTTCCAGCAGTAGTTATACATCATGCTTATATTCCAGCAGTTGCTTGTTTATCATATTGAGATATATCATGCTTTCTTCAGCAGTAGATATGCATTTCCTGGACACATGCCATGCTTGATTGGTCACTAGCATAGTCTATGCCTGTTTCTGTTCTTCACTACATGTTTAGAACAGGTGATACTACCTTAGTAGTTGGCATGTTACATTGTATCCCGGTGGGGATTTTCCTCGGCTTCTTGCCGTCTATTTGGTCGATGGACCATGGTTTGAGCATCAGCATTATGATCGCCGTCGAGCCAGCTTTCAGTCGCGCACACCAGCGGACTAGCTACCCGTGTTGTTGTTCTTTACCGGTAGAGTGGTCTGATTGACCCGTGAGCCCAGTGGGGTTATGATAGCTTGCAGGGTGTCCAAAAGGGGCTTTAGCCTGAGGCCCCAATGACCAAAAGGGGCTTTTGCCTGAGGTCCATATGCTCCATGGCAGTTTAGCCTGAGGCCCTTGTGGCCAAAAGTGGCATTTGATTGGGTATATTCGTGGTACTACCTTTGATGCACCTTCTTGATATTCCTGCTTGTTTGATTACCTGTATTTCATATCTGTTATAGATTTATCATGCATAGTATGATTGTGTTATATATGCATACTCTGTTTTATTAATCCATATTTGATCTTATGTGGCTTAGACTGTATACCTGCATTGATCTTCAGTATATCCTACTTCTGTTTCTGCTTATTATTGTATCCAGTAGGTACGGCTTGCTATTTCCCGGCCCGTCGTGCCCACTGGGATACACTCCGGTGTGTCTCACACCCTCGGGTGACTGTTTTTCAGGTCCTTCGGGTGCGGGGACCTTTGGACGTTCTGTGTGAGGACGTGTGGTAGATTATCCCTGGTAGGATGTACCCCTATTGATTTAGTAAAACATTATACTGTTATTTCCATTTTGAGAACTGGATGTATTAAACTTATGAACCTTGTGGTTGTAATAGAGTAGAACTTATTTAGTATAGCTATTTCGTATCTACTCTGATTGACTGTATCTGTTAGCCGAGCATCTATAGGAAAGGCTCTGTTTGTTGTACAGAGGCTTTTCTATATGTGTGGCGGTCTGTTCACGCCTTGGAGAAAACAAGATTTTTAACTCTGATTTAAAAAAAAAAAAAAAAAAAAAAAAAAAAAAAAAAAAAATTTAGACCCGCTTTTGAATCTCCGGGCGTGACACCGATGTTCAGGCCGTACCCACGTCAGGTTCGGCCGCAGCTCTTGGGCTGCCTCAAATTCCTTCCTTGCGTCAGCTTAATTGCATCCTTTGCTGCCGACGTTTCTTGATTTTTGTCATGACTAGCCCATACCATTGGCCGGTCCCCTCGCAATGAACCATTTGTCCACCGGCACTTTTGCCGGTGGTTTCACTATCCTCATGTGTTGTTTGAGGATTTTTCATCACTGTCATGGCTACGGCTATGGCTGTATGCCAGCTCCTTTACCAACCGGAGACCGATGGTTTCTACTTCGCCTTTAGTCATCCCCGAGAACTCCGGATCGGGTGTGGCAGGTATGGCCCAAAAATCCAGCCTTGAAACCCAATACGGCGAGGGCTGGGGTTATTGCTCTCAGTGTGGGTAGCCGATCGGGCCACTCGGCAACCTCCTCGGCATGAGCGCTTCTTGAGGCGCATACTGAGATGGCCGTCTGGGCGGCCCATGCACCTCCTCCTCTTCGGCCTAATGGCTGAACGGCCGTCTTTGCAGCCCGTTGACTCGACTTTCTCCATGGCCATGATGACGACCCTGTTGCTTTATTGGTATTTTCAGCCAATACAGGCTGCACAGCTGCAACTTTGGCCCTTCTCGGTCGTAAAAATCTCGCAGGACCTTACGAATGGATAAATCATTTTCCTCTTCTCTCTCCTCTTCATTGGAGGATTGTTCGTTAGAGCCCTCAGCTGAACATTGGTTCAGCTACTCATGAGCGGCGCCTTCTTCAAAATCTGGAAAGACTAGCCACTTTTTCACCTCCTCGGGCATCTCGAGGAATATGGCGTCCCAACCTTCATTTGTCATTTCGGCTATGCACCGGATGTAAAGTTGAAATATTTTTCAAACCGATGCTTTCTTCTCTTCGAGCTTGGGCTCCGAGAGCAGCTTCTTCCCTTTCAAATCTACCATGTTAACCTGTGCAGGAAAGGAGTTCTTGTCAATTTTCATATCATTTTTTGTTTCTTGGTCGTCAAATATCAGCCGACTCTAATTAAGCTTTTTTTGAATTTGTTTTTTAACGGCAGTGCATTCGTTGGTTCGATGGCCCCATGAATGGTGCCACTTGCAGTATTTTCGCCATATGAGCTCCTCATGTGGAGGGATTGTTTGACCCTCCTGAAGTTTTATCCTTCCATCTTTATATAATTGATCAAATATCTTATCGGTCTTGGAGATGTCAAAGGAGTAAGAATTTGCCGACGCCTAGATTTTTATTTTTCGGGTCTTTGCCGGCTTCAAAAGCTGACATTTTTACGGCTGACAGTCTTTTATCATCTCAACCGCATAGATTTCAGCTTCATCAGTCGAACATTCACTTTCACTATAACAAATCGACTCATCATGAGCCGAGCCTTCTTCTATGAAGGAGACATTGTGCTCCTTCCCTTTTTTCCAATCTTTTTCTCGGCTCCAACGTGGTCGATCATCTCTATTATTCTTCTGAAATTGCTCATATTGAGCAACTCGGACTCCCAAATTGAAAAGATTGGCATGGTGCTAATTTTTTAAGTGATTTTTTGTCTTGAAATGAAGTTCGTTGAACGCTATTTTAGCGAATTCGGACTCGGGTATCCTTACGAAACATCGATTTATGGCTATTTTGAAACATTTAAGGTACTCTTCAACCATTTCCTGCTGATATGAAGCGAGATCGACAACCGCTAGCGGGATACGAAAACCTGAAAACTGGCCGTAAAGTCGGCCTAGCCTCTATGCCCGAAGTATTTCTTATTATTTCCTCCACCTGAACATAAAGCTCAGTGTTTTCTACCGAGAGCGTAAGGGCCGCCGGCTATACCGGATTCACATTTGAAGGCAGCAGACCTGCCTGTTTTGGGACCTGCCCCCGAGCTCTCATGGCCCCAACTTGAGGTTGAATAACCAGCGGAGAAGGTGGAGTCGGTAAACCCGAGGCAGTTCCTGCTGGTGGCCGATGTTTGGGTTCATCGGCCTATTGTCACGCCCTGGCGTCGAAACTGCGACCTGGACTCGCCAACAGATCCGCCGCCCATACGGTAAGCCCCATACAGACGAAGCGACTAACCTGCAAAAGATTAACTACACTATACAGATATCAGAGCTGAAAAGTAAACTGCTGAAATAAAAATATATAACTCCTCAAATAGTACATGCCAGGTCCTCACAATACATAAGTCACTCCAAAACTAAAACTCTCAAAATGTAAAATGTACAAGATACATCTCAAAAAATACTGACAGTACTAGAACATCACCAAAAAGGGTACATCTACTCTCACTGGAAGAAGACTGGTAGTGATCTAGCTCGCGACTCCCTTACCGCGATCAGCAGGATCAGCAACTAGAGCAGCAGGAACTGGAGTAGAGGTCCCTGGGGAAAAAATCACCACGGCGGGTGTGTGAACTACATCCCAGAGTAGTTCTCAGTGGGTACCGCCAACAAGCCCGATGGTCTGCCCACTAAGTCTACTAGAGGCATAAAGTAACAAATGCAGTACTGAAAGTAAAGGCTGGAAAATAACTCTACAGCTACTATGCCTCCATCTAAATGCTCAAGAAGTGGAACAGATGGAAACATGATGCATCTACTATCTCTCAATATATAATCACCCAATCTACACTGACTGCTACATAGGGTCTAGTCAAACCTGCGCCTACCTACTGCCGTTACATCCAATGAGGACCGGACTTACGTAGAGCGTCCGTGACTGCCAAAACTGGCCCAGCGAGAGGGACTGCATCGACAAGTCGCGATAGTAAGTAACAAGCCCAACACCGGAGTGGCACACGAGGGGCCCGACCCCACCGAGGAAAGTATCCGCGCATCTCCGTCGAGCTCAAATGTGGCTCATGCAGGCTATAGTCCAAATCCACGATCAACAAGATCGACAGCAACCAACAAAACTATCTCTCACTCACAGGCTGGAAAATCACACAGCCGGGACCCACCGTCAACTCAGACGGCTCCCAAAAATCCGGTGGACCCAGAAACACCCAGAAACACCTCCTGGTTACAAAGACATGGTCCAACATTACATTCAACACAAAATTTCCAAGTGTACAGTTTGCTGAAATTTCAGTCCCAAAGAAGCTTAATTATCA
The DNA here is from genome assembly GCA_029204045.2 of Tillandsia leiboldiana. NCBI lineage: Eukaryota > Viridiplantae > Streptophyta > Magnoliopsida > Poales > Bromeliaceae > Tillandsia > Tillandsia leiboldiana. The sequence continues at coordinate 8,856,353 of CM055076.1, forward strand.
CCTGCAAGATAAACTCTAAAAATTTCAATAAAAATATGACGGCGATCCTCGCGAAGCGTATATGTCAATCAAGCCCTTAAACGTTGAATTCCAATACTCGAGTGCAGAGATAAAAATCCAACAAAGTGCTGCTATCTAGGAAAAACCACCAGCGAAATAGGGCTAAAAAATGTACCAGAAACCCCTAAAAAAACTCAAATCTAGGAGGAGTGGAAAATACGAAAATCCTAGATTTACCTCTCGTGAATCTGACGCCGTGAAATCGTCCAAAAATTCCGTTGGAGCAGCTCTGTAGACCTCGTGGACCGAAACGCGATGGAAATGGGCCACCAACGAAAGAACGTCGCACTGCGCTATAAGGCCGAAGTCGTCGATGCCGCGCCTTCCAAAAATTTCGAAACTCCTTCACAAGATGCATCACAAAAAGATCAACAAGAAAGCATAAGAGCTCAATCACAAATGGGCTTGGGAAAAGGCCCAAAACCGAAGAGGAAGAGGCCTATTTATAGGCCTTCTCACAAAAAGCCCACAAAAAAACATAAAATGGGCTTTCGGGCCCAATTTTCCGGGCGCCCGGGGCTTTCGGGCTGCTACAGTGCCCGAAACCACCCCGGCTCGGCCCACAAAATGGCACCCGAAAAGCCCAGGGCCCGCCACGTGTCCCCTCCGCGCCCCGCGCGCCCGGCGCACGCGCGCCCGCCAATCGTGGCGCGCCGCGTGGCCGCGCGGTCCATGGCGGGGACCGTGGGCCGCGGTTCACGGCGGGCCGCCCGGGTCACTGCGCCCGCCAATGAACGGGCGACACGTGGCCTGGCGGGGTCCACCGTGTACCGCGCCCGGCGCGGTCCACGCGTTGTCGCGTGTGCTTTGACCCACCAATCGGCGCGCACCACGTGGCAGCGCGCTCCGTTGGCTGCTCCCGGTGCACGGCAAGTGGGCCGTGGATCGGCCCACCCAAAAAATCACCCTGTTTGGCCCGTTTAGCCCGAAAATAGCCGATTTTCAGCGTTTTCGCACGCTGAGTCCGTTTTTGGCATCCGTTTGACGCACAACGGGCTCGATACAACAATAATAGATATTTTCTCACCGCCGATGTAAAGTACCGGATTTTCGGCATGTTACCGTTCCTTTCGGGTAGTGAAAGGTCATACCCGATTGGCGGGTCTGTTGGCGTGCCCGAACCGTACAAATTGGCGGACTCGGGGCGTGACAGCCGACCACCCAGACAGGTCGTACGGAAAAATCGGGACACCACACCTATACCCCATGTGGAATGGAGCTGCTTGAGGTTGTACTACCCCCAGCGGCTGAGCCGCCTGGTAGGGCGCCATCGGCTGCACAATTCCTTGTGACTGTCTTGCCATCATTGTCAATGGCATTAGAATCAATTGCACTGGCAATTGTTGTGTCAATGTGGGATGAGGCTTTGGTAGGCCTCCGTTATATTGTTCGTTTCGGGCTAACATTTTGTTGATTAAAACAATACTCTTGTTTGATATCGTGATTGCGGCCAGTATTGCGTTCTGGCGTGTATTATTTATCTTGCTATTTCACCCTAGTGTTTTCAACGCTCGGGTCATATGTCCGAGCGATTCCACTAGAGTTGACTCTTGTTAAGCCGATCGCTCACTCGTCTCAGGTACTTTCAGTAATACCGGAGGTTGCTCATTCGCATGTCCGGCGCTACTGGCTTGGTCATCCCCTCAAAAATTAGGGACGACTCTGTTCCTGAGACTGTGGCTGTTGTCTTCTGATATTTTAATCTAAATATTAATGTGATCGATGTTTACCTGAGAGTCTCACCGGGCGTGCCAAAAAATTGCCGATGTCGAATCTCGCGTTGATCGCTAACCTAGTCCGGTCTTCGATCGGCTTCAAAATTGACCCTCTAGAGTGCGCCTCGAATCAAGCGAACAAGTTGAAGAGGAATCTGCTCAACCGGGTTCTTCTCAATCAAACACGGAACAGAGTTCGGCCTGAGGAGCCGAACTATCTATCAAACCAGAACTCGAAAAGTTTCAAGAAATTGACTTGGCCAAATGAGTCAAATCGCTTCATATTACTCGAGATGGGAAGGATTACAGGGCTTAGTTACAGGATTACAACTACTCATATGAAAGTTGTAAGGAAAGCAATAAAACTACTCTAGGAATGCTGAAAGGTTAGTCTAGAAAAACTATAGATACGGAAATTGAAAGAATTGAAAAGATTGTGGTCGCTGACTTACACGATTACAGAAACCTTTCTTAGAGAAAATTTCACTTATTTATACTAGTGTGAATTCTTTTTAAGATTAATTGCCATTATAGGTAGTAGCATGTTATCCGGCCGCATTTCCTCCAGGAACGTTTCACCCCAAAGAGGCAGTGACGCCTTTTTTGGCTATGTTACTCCTGAGTATTGCGCGCCATTACAGATCGTGGCGTAATATCCGGTAGTGAGTGAAGTATGGTGTCTCTGGCCGAAATTGCGTTGGTTGCAGGTTCTGCGCCCTATAATTTCGCACAGTCTACTTTAGGAGTTAAATATCCTAAATTTCAGCCTATATCTCGGCTCATGAAATCGAGAATCGATTCCATTTTTGGTTCTTATTATCAATAGGCTACTAGAGTCGATGGCTAACCTTTTACTCGAACAGCCGATCCCCTTCCTTTTCTTTGTCAAAGTTTAGGTGTCTTTCATCGGCTCATGATTCATCCAAACCGGTTGACTTGTTTGACTACTTTCCACACCACGTGTCATCTTTTGATTCGGTTCGACCGGCTCGATCACCTTGATCATACCTCTAGCCACGTGGCGATCTTTTCGGCTTCAACAAAGAGAAAATATGAATGACAAATCCAAAATTGTAGTGATATGAGGAAGGGAGGAAGGATCCCGCACCTCAGCAAGATTTAAATTTAGTATCTATAAAAATATAAAATTTAGAAGTTAGATTTAGAAGGCAACAAAAATTTACAAATTGGATAGTCAATATATTCATAAATTAAAATCAGATCATATTACTTATTTTACTAGCATTTTTAGATCATTCCTGTTTTGATGCTTATGGATCCTCCATATATCTCGCCTTCTTTCACACATTGAGGACCCTTATTTTGATGCTTCTGGATCTTTAACGCATCTCGCATCTCGCATCTCGCATCTCGCATCTCGCATCTCGCATTCTCCTACTCATTATGATTCGGATGGCAAGAGAATTATCAGAATTTCTTTCTATGTCCCCACTTAGAAAATCCTACATGAATTATTTTTATGTCCATCTAAACACCCACAAATTAATAATTTGAAAAGCAATGCGCTTTATTGATACATCTCAAAATAAATTGTACATTTTATAGAAAGTTCTATAACGTATTCGGTCACATATTCTATATGGCATGGCTCAACTAATTATAATTATAAATTTTTTTTTTTTTTATACTTTTCTCTCTAAACGGTGCATTAGATTTAAATTGTACATTTTATAGAAAGTTCTATAATGTATTCGGTCACATATTCTATATGGCATGGCTCAACTAATTATAATTATAAAATTATTATTTTTTTTTTATACTTTTCTCTCTAAACGGTGCATTAGATTGTTTATACATTGTTGACATAATATGATTACTTCACAGAAAACTTTCTCATATTTTACGCTGTGTGTCACATTATTTTCTATTTTAGTAAATTTTATTTGAATTCTCGAATAGAGAATGTAAAAAAAAATTGAGATGTAAAAGTAAATTTTCTCTAATTTAAAATCTTGGTGGGATAGTACTCAAAACTCTGGCAGATAGCTTGTACCCAATTACGTATTTGAGCTATACTATCTGTACATTCATTTTTAAATGTACATCTTATATTTTATTCATTCAAAAATAAAATGTAGCCTACTAATCAGGTAACTAGTAAAATTTATTTTATTTTTTAATGAATCAAATATATAATACACATTTATTTTGAAATATATATCTAGTATATATCTACATATTTTTTAATGGAGTGCATCTAATCGGAGCATCTTGGAAGACAAAAGGTCTCGAACTTTCCTGTTGGAATGTACATAACAAAAATTTAAAGTTCGAATACAGAGCATCTAACCTCATCTCAGAAAAGAAAGTCTAGAACTTTCCAAGTGGGAGAATACACGACAAAAATTTAGGTTCGGCTTCGAATTCTACGCGCACGGGGATCTCACGTGGGCCAAGCGTGAAGCATACCCAATGATCAACAGGCGCGCCTACGTGGCCATACACCATTCGCCTGTGTCCGTACGTATCACGTGATCTCGCAACATAGTTTAATGAGAGGTTTGCTCCTTCCCCGTGTGTCACGTGACCTGGCCGGTGCCACCGCAGAGAATTGAGATATTTACACGATAATAATAGGCATGTGCTTACGAGTGGAAGTTGTTAGGATATTAAAGATCGAATAGTTATTTAATTGGATGTGAATATAAATATTAAAATTTAATATTTAATTTATATATATATATATATATATATATATATATATATATATATATATATATATATATATATATATATATATTTAAAAAATTTCAGTGTATTTAATTTTTTCACTCATAAAAAGAATATTAATATATATTGTATGGGATAAAATAGTTTTCTATAGTATTCTTCATTTATCTTACTATAAATTTTATATTAAAATTATATTTATATTTATTAAAATATTAAATTTTATTAAATAAAATATAGGAGTATGTAGTTTGAACACGAGTGCGAATTTTTAATTGTATTGTATGTTTTATTCGCGCAAATTTTAAATTATATTTATATATACATATTAGCATATTTTATTATCCAAATAACATTCGAATATAAATCCGACTTATATATGAATCCGAATTTGTTTTTAGCGGATGTGATGATGAAAATTTAGCAACTGATATATATCTGCTTCTGAAAAAAAATATGGATGTGTTGGGGACGAAATATGTCGCCGACCGTTGACCGGGTATGGTCCGCGATCGGCCTCTAAGTTGACCATCTGAATGTGATGCGTCGCGAGCCAAACGATTAGGCTGAGGGATTTGCTATGCTGGGTTCTTCTCAATCAAACACTCGACAGAGTTTAGTTTAGAGGAGCCAAACCGAAATTTGGAGACAGAAATTGACACGGCAAAGATAGCCGATTGAAAATTATATTGCTTGGGAAAATGTTACAAGAGAACTATTACAGGTAAGTCTACTCCTAGGAAAGTTGTAAGAAAAGCGGTAAAGGAAAGCAGTAAATATTGGTACGAAAATCTATCTATGAAAGCAGTTGATACAGAAATTGAAGGTATTGAAAACTTGGGTTGGTCAGTGGCTTATGAGGTTGCAGAACCCCCATTTCTTCAATGGTTCGGTTATTTATACTCTTTCAAACTAGGTGTATAGTCGCTGTTTTGGATAATCGACATAACTTAAAGAGAATCATCGTGTATCTCTCAACTACTTCCTTTTGAGTTGATCATTCTCAGTTGGATAGTAGCTCTTTTCCGTCCACATTCATCCCCAAGATTAGCACACCGAGGCGTGCTCCTCGGCGTTTCCTGATACAGGGCGCAGTTTGCCATTTCAACGTTAGTTGCGTGACTCGCGCCCAAAATCTCGTGCCTTTCTTCTTCAGGATCTTCCATTTGCGGCTCGAAAACCCGATTCTCGATCCTGATTTCGTCTCTTGTTATCGTTCGGCCGAGATAGTTTGATGGTTTACATTAAGCCAAAATCAGTCTTGGTTAAGATGCGAGCACCTTTTCATCGACTACTTCTTCCATCGGCTGGTAACCTTAGCCGATGGTTAGCGCCACGTATCGCTCCCCAACTTTACCACCGTGCATTCCACGTGGCGATATATTTGACCTCAACAATGCCCCATCGGCAATCGCCTGATGTACCGTTCGGGTGATTATTGAAATTTAATTAATGATCGTCGCACGTCATGAGATCCCTGATTATCTCTTCGTACTCTGACAGTATATTTGCTCACTGATCGAGGGATTCGCAAGCAGAGGCCAATCTTCCTCGATCTCGGTCCAATGCCCGTAGGACGGCGATTCTGTCCTTCACCATTCTTTCATTAAATGTCGTTAGGGCACGTCTCGCATTGTCAGCTCATTCGATGACTAGTGGCGCGAGTCATATCGTCATAAATGCTGCTATTTTTCGTGGGATGACTGTCATCATTTCGCTTTCCCTCGTTTGCCTATTTAAGCTGCAGTGCTTGCTGCCTTCTTCGCATCACCTTCTTTCCATATGACGACTCATGCCGCTTTGTCGCTGCCGAACACATGTCCTGGTCGCAGTTCTTCCGTCACTGAGGACCTTTTTGAGGCAATCTCTCAGCTTGAATCTGACGGTGTCCTGACGCCGACCGGCAAAACCTCCTCCCGATCCTGGGATTCTAGCCGGGTTTCTTCTGGGAAGACCTTCATGTGTGGTCTACCAATTTGGGACCTTATGCACGGTGGGCTAGCCTGCTTCAGGCCATCACGGATGGTTATGTTTATGAAGATCTTTAGAGTGGAGGCTGGCCTTTGCCTCCATATTTAGGAGTTGGAGGAGTTCAGGCTGCTCAACATCCCTGCCTTCTCCGCCAGGGATATACCTTGTCTCACTCCGGCCGGCTTTTAAGGGTGGTCAGGTGTCTCTTTTTCCAGCAAGGCCAGTCAGATCCTCCAACCATGACTTTTCCTTCAGTGAAACACTTTTGTATTTGGTATTTTGACTCGTGTATATATCGGTTTATCAAATGTGAAACTCTTGTTTATCTCTTACCCTACATCTTCCCACACCGATGTATGATAGTGTTTCAAATATTTTCCATTGATTGGCTTATCGCTTTCCAATTCGTCCAATGTTTCTAAGTAGAAGGAATTTTCCCTTGTTACTTGGCTGACTCGGAATGGTTCTTCCCAATTTGGGGACCATTTCCCAAACAATCGGCTCCTATTGCCGATAGGTAGTGTCACGCCCTGGAGTCAAAACTGCGACCCGGTTCGCCAATAGATCCGCCACCCATACGGGAAACCCCGCATAGGCGAAGCGTCCATCCTGCAAAAGATACTACTACAGCTAAACAGATATCAGAGCGAAAAAATAAACTGCTGAAATATAAAAATCTGAACCACTGTACAACTGGAGTAAATACAAGGTCCATCTCCCAAATAAAAGAATATCAAAACTGATACACAGGAATAGTACAAATAGAAGATCCTCCTATATCACATCTATAAATCCAAAAACGGAGATAACTAAAACAAGAAATACAACAGCGTACAATAAAATCCAACAATCCGGGGTGGTACATCTATCTCACCAAAATGAACTACACTAATTGGGATCTATCTCGTGACTCCCTATCCTCGGTCCGTCACGCTAGCTAGAGCAAGAACGGAGGGAAAAGTATCGGCAAACCTGTCACCGACAGAGGGTGTGAGAACTACACCAACACGTAGTTCTCAGTGGGTACCGTCTCCAAGACCAACGGTCTGCCCACTAAGTCTACCAGAGGCATAAGATAACAGGAAAAGCGAAAAAAAAGAAAAACTGGAAATAACTCTACAGCTACCATGCCTCTATCTACTATGCTCAAAGGGTGATACCGATGAAAATGATGCATCGACTCTAACCCAGTGTACTCAATCAACCCAATTACACTGGCTGCCACATAGGGTCCAGTCAAACCTGTGCCCACCTACTGCCATGACATCCACGGAGGACTGGACTTACGTAGGGTGTCCCACACGGACTGCGTCGATAAGTCGCGTTAGCAAAGTAACAGGCCCAGCTCCGGAGCGGCACTCGAGGGGCGCAACCTCACCGAGGAAAATATCTGCGCATCTCTGTCGAGCTCAATATGGCTCATGCAAACTATAGTTCAAAAACACGATCAATCAGATCGACACCGTCCAACTCACAACACTACCCACTGGCCAGAAATACTGAACAGCTGGGACCACCGTCAACCCAACGGCTCCCAAAACAGGACATCAAACTCAACATGCGAAAACCCACTAGACTGGAGATACTCCACAGCCGACGATAATGAAAGGTTCGAACACCCCGAAAGACTAGTACCTACAACCCAAAACAAACAAGAACTGGCTCTAGGCATAGCCTCTCGTTGTTCTCGACCCAAAGAAGGAACAACCCTTAGAATCCAGATCACTCGAACCCTCTCAGGTGAGGAAGTTTACAAAAAAATGTGATATTTATTACTAAAAATCATTTTCACTCGAACCCCCTCGGGGTGAGGACTAAAAGTAGTTCCTTTTTATAAAATCATCTTGATTTGAGAAAACCAATTTTAATGATTTTTTATCTCTTTTAGGAAAATCAGTTAAAAAATAAGTTTTATTCCCAAACCCCGAAGGGCTAATACCTTCGTCCAATCAAACAAAACAGACTCCAGCGACCCTTCGATATTTGGAAGAAAAATATTGGTTGACTAAAATCATGTGTATCCAAAAAGATTCTGGGTTCAAGGTCCTACTATCACTAGTACACTACTGCCACGAACACCGTGACGACAAATAGATCGGAGAAAACTCGACGACCCGGGACCCCCGTTTACCCAAACGGCTCCCGACACTAGTATAAGACTAGCCACAGCTACCAGACTCCACTCGGCCCCCAAGCACGAGTGCAACATGCATCCCACACTAAAAGAAATCCCGACCACTCGGCCCACTACCCGGGCGAGGAAAACACTATGTCTAGAGAATAAGGATGTAAAGTGTGGATGTCTAAAGCATGAAAGAACCTAGCCCAAGTGAGGGTTCTCTACTAGTTTGGTATATACATGCAACATATGACAGGGTGCTAGGTCAAAGTCCAATACTCTATAAACATCATGATACAGTAATACTACCACCTATTCTAGCATGTGAAAGCTAATATACTAGAATTAGTAGAAAATCCACAGTTTGGAGAAAATCAAACCAACCCACCTAGCACGCGCTGATCCGTAGTTCGATGAAGCTGAAACTGAACGTGCGTTTCTCAGGTTCTCACGGTTCCAACGAACCTAAAAGCTCCAGAAACTCCACCCCGATAAACGGCGGTGCTCAAAATACCAAGTGCTGCTCAACGGCCCACTGCAAAATTCACCGTGCGCATCAATGGTGTGTAGAAGCCAAACCGTCCACAATTTTTATCCTGAACCAAAAAGCAAGATGCTCACCTCGATCGTAAGAAGGAGTCCCAACTTTTCCTTTCTCAGCCGCAATCCAAAAATTCCAGCAAAACTGATATACAAAGCCGATTGTCGCGATGGGTTCAACCGTAGATTTGAGAACCAAAACCTTGTAGTAGAGCTCCAAAGATGGGAAAAGTTCCCCTTCGAAATGCCTTCAAAAAAAATCCAAGAAATGTACGATTGCGTTCCTCTCGAAGCGTATAGATGGAGATCGACTCCAAAAACATCCAATTCTGTCACGCCCCGGGGTCGAAACTGCGACCCGGGCTCGCCAACAGATCCGCCACCTATGCTAAAACCCGCATAGGCGAAGCGTCTAACCTGCAAAAGATAGTACTATAGCTACACAAATATCAGAGCTGAAATAAAATGCTGTAAAATAAAATCCAATCACTGTACATCAAGAAATAAAGTACAATATCCATTTCCTCGAATACAGGTAATCAACATATGATGTCCTCAATATAGCATCTCTCAACTATAAAAGAAAATAAACTAAAACTATAGTACATCAGTCTCAACTCTGTCTCTCCAAATACAAAAGATCTCCCTCCAAGGATAACAGTAACCATCAGCTGACAGCTATCAGGAATCTCCAGCCAGGGGGTACAGCTGCGCACATCGGGTGGTACAGATCTAGCTCGCGACTCCCTCGCCTCGGACAACGATCAAAGATCAGCAACTCCCGAAGAGGACTCTGCAACACAGGGGGGAGAAAAAGAAAGGGAAAAACAACAATGGGGGTGAGAACCACTAGTAAACCAGTAGCCTCCCCCTGTGGGTAAAGCCTCAAGCTCCGGCGTACCCACTAAGTCTACTAGAGGCAAGAAAAGGGACAAGTGGTAAAGCTGTAAACAGAACTACTGAATAAAAGGGGAGAACACCACAAGTATGCCTCTAAATGCAACACCGAAAGGAATGACGGTATGAGTGCATCAGGAACAGTATCTGACCAAATAGACCCAATCTAGTGCCACCAGTAAAAACTGGTACTGCCTGCTCTGCTGTCGAACTCAAGAACTCAGAACTCACTATGGTGCCCGGCGCTCGGCACGGTGTAAAGCCTACTCCGGAGTAGCACTCGAGGGGAGCGACCCACACGAGTAAAGCATCACTGTATCAAGCATCTCTGTAACCACTGTCTCATAATAGCAGGACTAGATCATGACTATGATCAAAGTGGGAAACTCCGTCCACTAATAAAACCCCGATCTGATGCAATAGTACTCGAGAAGTGGGAAACACCATCCACTAGAACAAATCTGATACCCAATCTGATGCAATAGTAAACATCCGGTCAACCGCCCAAAGTCCGCGGTCACCGCAACAACTCACGACCCACAACTGGGGAAAATAACTAAGATCCGGTCAACCGCCTACTGTCCGCGGTTGCCGCAATAACCCATAATCCAACATCAAGTACACCCTATCACTGACCCGCAGGTCCCGGCTACACTATCCCAAACCTCTGCTCGAACTCGAGCAACCTGACTCGAAAGTCTAAATAAAAGGAGAAAGAAAGCAATCATGGTTTCTCCTAAGTCAAATCCCAATATGATAGTGTAGCAATAAATAGTGGCCTATCTAGATGTCCAAATAAGCATGCAAAAGTCCTCAGCAATGTGAGAGAGAAAAACATCAAATAACAGTTCCACATGTGTAACTAATAATAAATCCACATAGATATACCCAATATGCTAAAATCATCAGTCAACTACACATGTAAATAATACCTGATCCATAATAAATCCCAAAGTGGCACCCGCACATAGATAAGTCATCATGTCCCAACATTTAATCCATTTAATCCACTTTCATAAAATCTATGTGCTAATATGGCATGTTAATTATCACTATTAAATATGTCCCCGCAATCATGTTTCCACAATAATATTATCCAATAAAATTTCCAACACGTTATATCCACATGATTAGTCTCAAATGATAGGCTCACATTTATATCAGTCAAACATGCATCGCAATCAATCAATATGTTCAATAGTGGGCTTCTCTAATAAACTTAGTGAGCAAGTCAGAAGTAGAGGTATGCAGCAACCACCCACCTCGAAAAGCGTGCACAACACCAAAAGAGACCTCTCGCTGCCCGCTGTCCTCTAACACAGCAATCCATCTCAAACTGTGCCCCACTGCACAAAACATTGCCACAATTAATCCTAAAACTGTACAATTCCTTACTGTCCAAAATCAGCCCCAAAATGGCTAAATATCACCTCTGTCCAGTCCCCAAGAAAATCCAGAAAATTCACAGTCGCGTTCCTCGCGAAAAGTAGCCCCAAAACGACTGTTTAAACGCCCAGATCTGATACCTGTAGGCCAAGATAAAAATAAAACAACGTTGCATCTCAAAACCTCCCAAATCAAAATTCCAGTAGCAATCAGTCCAAGAAAAGCTTAATTATCACCTTCGAAACAATTTCCTAAAATCTCAGGAAAATCATCACTGTGTTCCTCGCGACGAGTAGATCAAAATCGAGTCTTGAAACGCCTTGATCCGATGTTCCTAGGCTGAGATATAAAATCGACAAGCCAGTGCTGTCCAAAATCCATCACAGAAAAATGGGGGTCAAAGATGTCTCGGGAAACGTGCCAAAAGTGCGAAACGGAGCGAAGCAATCAACACAAAAATCGAAGCCTTACCTCTCAGGAACACGATGTCGAAGAAATCGTCCAAAAACTCCTCCTGGTTTGCTCACAGCGAATTTCCGACTGAACTGTGACAGTAATGCGCCGAAATGGGGAGAAAACCGAGGCGAACTGTAAAACCGATATCGCCGTTGCCGAGCATCCAGAAATTCTGGGAATCCACCACGAGATCAAGGGCATCAAGAGGGAAAACTTTCATAAAGAACTCACCCTCCCATTCTCTCTCTACAGCTCGGAAAAAGGAAAGGAAATGAGGGAAGTGGGCTGCCTTATATAGGCCCACCAAAACAATTCCAATAATACCCGGGGTGTCCCCGGTTTCGGGCGCCCGAATCTTTCGGGCCCCGAAACCGGGCGCACACAGTAACTCGGCCCGGCCCGGCCCACTCCGCGCACGCGATTCGGTCGGACCGCACGACCGTCCAACCCGCTCCCCGCACCGACACGTGTCCCAGAACACCGAACAGCGGATCCGACCACTCCTCTCACGCCACGTGGCGCACCTGGTCAACGGGGCAGTTGGCGCCCGCCAATGGCGGGCCGCCACGTGGCGCCCACGTGCGCCACCCTGCCACCGTGCCCGCCACGCCAGTCGGCCGCCGCCTGCCGCGCCTGCCACCGCCGCCTGCCACGCCACCTGCCCCGCCGCACGCGCACAGTAGCACACCCAATCCTCGCGCGCCACGTGTCACGGCCAAACGATCGCTGCACCCGGTGCATGATACACGAAACACCGAACCAAAGAAATGATGCCACGTGTCTTCCCGCCCAATCCACCATGCACCACACTTTCCCGTAGACCGCGACCTGTGAACCATCAAATGGGAAGCCGCCACGTGGCACCCCGCTCCGGTGCACGCCTATCGCGTGGACCGCGCTGCCCGCGCGCCCTGCCCGCGCGCCCTGCCCGCGCCCACGCGCCCTGCCCGCCGCCGCTTTCCGCCTGCCCGAGGCCGCGCCGCCGCTCTCCGCCGCTGCCCGCCGCCGCCGGCCGCCGCCGGCGATCGCCGGAATCACTGTTCCGGCGTGAACAGTAACCCGAGCTCAAAAACATCAAGTGGGTAGTCCATTTTGACCGTTTTCGCGTGCTGAATCCAAATTTGACGTCCATTTTGCCAAATTCCAACTCTAAAATTTGTCGGAGGCTCCCGGAAGTGTATTCTTAGCCCAAATTTCGCGCGGAGCCCAAATTTAATATCCGATTCGCGCGAAACCACCTCTAAACCCTCCACGGGGTCCTCTGATCACTCACATGGTCCAAATAAGCCCGACGTCCGACACTTATGTCCAATTATGCCCCAAACACCTCCAACACACTCTGTAGGCCTCCAATAGCCACCCCAACGCACTGCAGCAGCTCTGCGGAGATCCGGGTCATCACAAATTCCGTCAACAAACGACCGAGAAAAGCATAAAAGCTCCCTGCTGTCCCAAAACAGGGTACAAAATAAAGGATAGAGTTCAAGAAATTTTGGAGCTTAATCTAGAAAAAATTCCTCTTAGGTGTCAACATGAAAAATACTCCTCTATATCTTGTTAACACATCCTTACAAATAAATCCCAAAAAATCATGATATTCTCTTAGCTATCACCATACAATTATTCATTGCTCAAAGGAACCATAAGAAATCTGCACTGTAAAAATTTGCACTATAGGGTCGGGAAGATGATGTGATTTACCTGACCAAACGAGCTCCGAATCCAGTGAGAAATGTGGCAATGGATTCCTCGTCGAGTGTATATGCGGATCGAGCTAAAGAACTCCCAAATCCGAACTCGTATGAAAGAGAAACCCCAAAATTACCCAAGGCTGTCCAAGAACAAAATCCATGCATGATGGTCCCAGAAAATCCAAAAATACTCCAAGAAATCTCATGATCTACAAAAAATATTGAATACCAAAATTGTAGATTAACCTCTCTTGGAGATGCCGTCCAAATTTCAGCTAGAAATTCTAAGAAATGAGGTCTGGGCAATTTTTGCACAAAAATGCAACGGTGAAGCTCCGAAAATCCAGCAACAATGGTGGTGTTCCAACATGGGGAAGATGATGATCATGCGAGCTCCATTGGCCCTTCCTTGGTGATGAAGATGAAGAGGAGTTGTTGGTGAAGCTCTGTATGAAGTCCTCCCCAAAAAACCAAATGCCCAAAAAGAGGAAGAAGAAGAAGAAGAAGAAGAAGAAGAAAGAAAGAAAAACAATTTTCTCTCTCCCTCTCTCAGCAAATCCACAGGGGAGGCCTGGCCTGCTGGCCCACCCCTTGTGGACACATGGCGGTCATCCAGGCCGCCACGGCATCCGGGTTAGGCCGCCTGAATCAAGGCACGCGGCTTGATTCGGTTGGGCGCGGCGCAGCCAACGGGCGCGCGCCGCGTGTCCCACGCGGGGGACAGCGTCGCAGCGCCCACGTCGCACGTGGCCGCTCGCCGTGGCGGCTGCTAGCCAATCGCGGCCCGCCACGTGTCCGCCCGTGCGCTCGATGGACCGCGCCTACAGAGCCGGCCCAATTGGGTGCTACCACGTGGCCCCCCCGGTCCACAGCTCTTCCATGCACCCGTAAACACCAAGAAACTTTCGGTTACCCGTTTTCGCTCGTCCGAACTCCGAAAAATACATCCAAATAGCTGATTTTTATTGTTTTCCGCGCTGAATCCAAATCCGGCCTCCATTTTACAAGAAACCACTTAAATTTTCCGATGAAGGCATCCGAATATACAATCTCGATCTATTTTCGCGCTAGGTCTAGTTTTTGAAGTCCGATTTGCGCGCAACCAACACCATCACACAACATAGGCCTCCAGAAGTCGCTGAACACCCTTGCAAAACCTTCGCGGAGATCCGGATCATCACAATCTCCCCCACTAAAAGAAAGTTTCATCCTCGAAACTAACAAACCGTAACGGAAGTCTCAAATCAGAAGGTCGGGCATCCATCACCACTGTCACCAGCTCTCAAATCGCCACTCGCTCCCCGTGACTACTCCTCAACATCAACATCGACATCTACGGTTTGGCCAAATTACGCGATTCCCTCATTTTTCGTGCCAGAATTCGCAACGGGCGTCCCTCGTACTCCAGACACTCACAAATCTCAAGTGGAGCGAGTCAATCACGAGCGAGGGGTCCAAACATATTACCTTTGAGCTGAGACGTGGAAAACATCAAGGACTCCAATAAGTCACGGGAGAAAGAAGAAGCAATTCGGTAACCACTGATCCAAACACACCACCAATCTCAGCCATAAAACCAGCTCTTCCAAGAAACACGAAGTACACCCGTACGACCATTCAAGAAAGGAAAAAACCTATCAGCAGGAACATCATCAACTCCAACTCTCAATTTTAGAAAAAAAAAATGCCGACAACAGCGAAAAGTCCAAAAATTCTGAAAGGCCAGTGCCTTCACCCCAATCAAACAAGAACAGGCTCCGGCACCGTCTCCATTTCTGGAGCAGCCTTTCAAAGTTTTCGGCCCGTTCGTGAGCCTCGGCATATAGATGTGAAAAAGAGAGATAAGTGTTGAAGTTGTTCCTACTGTGGCAACACAAACATAGACTACAATCTAACTACGACTCCTAGGGACACAACCACTAACACTAGTCGTCACATCAGCTCCAGTAGCGGGGTCGGTCACACGATCATCATGCCCTGGCTCTGCACTGTCGTTCTGTCCAAGGCATTCGTACACATCTAAGGGCGCTATCGGGCGTCACTGTAAGTCAACCTCTGCTGACAGGCAAAATTATCCACTGTTTCCTCTACAGTAATGAAAGTGCTCCCCAAGGCGAGACTCTGGGTCTAACAACCCTTTATCCATCAGTTCTAACAACTGTGCCATCAGCTCTCTCAGCTTTACTGGTGCCATCCAATAAGGTGCCTTCGAGATCGGCGCGGTTTGCGGTACCACATTAATCACAAACTCATCTCCCTATCCGGCGGTATCATCATCAGCTCTCGTGGACTCACATCCGGGAACTCGCGGGCAATAGAGGCACCGTTGAGTCTCGGTGTCATCGTAGGCATCCCTAACACTGTCGCTAAAAAGGCAATACATCCTCGTCTCATCATCTAACTGTCTCTCACCAATGAAATTATCGCTGGATACACTGTACCGGAGCTGCCTCTGTAGATATACTCCCCCTGTTCGGCTCACAGAAGGTCACGGTCCTCTCTCCACCATCCATCAACGCATGATACCGTGCCTACCAATTCATAACACTTCGACAAAGTTCGGGGGCTGCCTCGAGGCCAACAAGTCTGCCGGTAAAATCCACTGCCTCAATTGCACTGGACATGATCCACCTACCTCTTCCACAAGCACAACATGACCAGGAATATGTACCTCAAGTATACGTGGCGATGGTCCTACCTCCAGTCCATGCAAGGATGAAAATGCTCTGCGACGACATTGTCTGCTGCCATGGCATCCTCCATCAGGCTGTGTAAACTCTCTGGCACAAAGAGGCTCTCAAACAGTGTCACCATCACCGCCACCTATGACTCTGCCTCCCAAGGCTCCAAACTCAATCCTACGAATCGGGGTGGGTCAAACTGCCAGAACTGGCTAAATCGATCAATGATATTCCACGGCTCATCTACTGTTATCTATCCACCCTGCCTCGGTGCCTCAGCATTAATCGACGGCACGAAAGGGGCTACTCGCTCAATCGGTGCCACTGGAAACACAGCAACAGAGGATACTGCATCTGGGGTGGTCTCAACGGGAAGCACTGTCGGGGTGCCTACTGCTCCAGCAACTATATCATCATATCCAGCTGCTCACTCCGTCGCTGGTATGCCACTGACAATCCTATCATCTAGGTCCGGAGCTCTCTGACCTCAACCTAGGTATCCAGCCCAGATCTGCCTACTCTGACTACTCTGCCAAGACGGGTGCACACGGGTCAGAACACAGCGTCGGGGAGACACCGCTCACCACGACAAAACCGCACGACTAAACACACAACAAACACACGACCCAATCCAGCGAAAGTCTAGGACATGTCATCCATTCCATAGCATTATGTTGTCTGCAGCCAACCTAATCGCTTAGGAAAATAAACATGCCAATCACTCATCCCGTCCCTTGGGAGAGGTATAAAACACAATCAGGACTCTTGCTATAAGCCACGACTCTCACGTAGTCATCCTAAGGTACAACCAAAAGCCTAGTGTTTCTAAGTTCACAATGACCTACATCCTAGGCTCTAATAACACTTTAATCTGTCACACCCCGGGATCAAAACTACGACCTGGTTCGCCAACAGATCCGCCACCCATACGGAAAACCCCGCATAGGCAAAGCGTCCATGCTGCAAAAGATACTACTACAGCTAAACAGATATCAGAGCGGAAAAATAAACTGCTAAAATATAAAAATCCGAACCACTGTACAACTAGAGTAAATACAAGGTCCATCTCCCAAATAAAAGAATATCAAAACTGATACACAGGAATAGTACAAATAGAAGATCCTCCTATATCACATCTATGAATCCAAAAAGGAGATAACTAAAACAAGAAATACAACAACGTACAATAAAATCCAACAATCCGGGGTGGTACATCTATCTCACCAAAATGAACTACACTAATTGGGATCTATCTCGTGACTCCCTATCCTCGGTCCGTCACGCTAGCTAGAGCAAGAACGGAGGGAAAAGTATCGGCAAACCTGTCACCGACAGAGGGTGTGAGAACTACACCAACACGTAGTTCTCAGTGGGTACCGTCTCCAAGACCAACGGTCTGCCCACTAAGTCTACCAGAGGCATAAGATAACAGGAAAAGCGAAAAAAAAGAAAAACTGGAAATAACTCTACGGCTACCATGCCTCTATCTACTATGCTCAAAGGGTGATACCGATGAAAATGATGCATCGACTCTAACCCAGTGTACTCAATCAACCCAATTACACTGACTGCCACATAGGGTCCAGTCAAACCTGTGCCCACCTACTGCCATGACATCCACGGAGGACTGGACTTACGTAGGGTGTCCCACATGGACTGCGTCGATAAGTCGCGATAGCAAAGTAACAGGCCCAGCTCCGGAGCGGCACTCGAGGGGTGCGACCTCACCGAGGAAAATATCTGCGCATCTCTGTCGAGCTCAATATGGCTCATGCAGACTATAGTTCAAAAACACGATCAATCAGATCGACACCGTCCAACTCACAACACTACCCACTGGCCAGAAATACTGAACAACTGGGACCACCGTCAACCCAACGGCTCCCAAAACAGGACATCAAACTCAACATGCGAAAACCCACTGGACTGGAGATACTCCACAGCCGACGACAATGAAAGATTCGAACACCCCGAAAGACTAGTACCTACAACCCAAAACAAACAAGAACTGGCTCTATGCATTGCCTCTCGTTGTTCTTGACCCAAAGAAGGAACAACCTTAGAATTCAGATCACTCGAACCCTCTCGGGTGAGGAAGTTTACAAAAAAATGTGATATTTATTACTAAAAATCATTTTCACTCGAACCCCCTCGGGGTGAGGACTAAAAGTAGTTCTTTTTTATAAAACCATCTTAATTTGAGAAAACCCATTTTAATGATTTTTAGCTCTTTTAGAAAAATCAGTTAAAAAATAAGTTTTATTCCCAAACCCCGAAGGGCTAATACCTTTGTCCAACCAAACAAGAACAGACTCCAGCGACCCTTCGATATTTGGAAGAAAAACATTGGTTGACTAAAATCATGTGTATCCAAAAAGATTCTGGGTTCAAGGTCCTACTATCACTAGTACACTACTGCCACGAACACCGTGACGACAAATAGATCGGAGAAAACTCGACGACCTGAGACCCCCGTTTACCCAAACGGCTCCCGACACTAGTACAAGACTAGCCACAGCTACCAGACTCCACTCGGCCCCCAAGCACGAGTGCAACATGCATCCCACACTAAAAGAAATCCCGACCACTCGGCCCACTACCCAGGCGAGGAAAACACTATGTCTAGAGAATAAGGATGTAAAGTATGGATGTGTAGTGGCCCTAATTCCCATGCAGCGTTCTTCCGATGAATCCACTGTTAGAGCACCTAGCGTTGGTGTATCTGGCCCATGGTGCGTCAATGGGATGCCACAGATGGACCCTGTGTGTTATTATTAGCTGTGTAGGCCTTCGGCTGAGTTTGCCGAAATTTTGGAAAAGAATTAGGCCCAACAGAGGTCGGAAATGGATTCAGCACGGAAAAACGCTTGAAAACGGCTATTTGCTTGTTTATTTCTGAGTCCGGATGCCCAAAAAGGGACTCCCGGATGTTTTTAGTGGAAAATGGTGCATGGGAGGGGCCGTAGACCGCCGAGATGCCACGTGGCGGCCTGTCATTGGCCGGTTCAGGATGCGCGGTCCACAGAGCTGCGCGGCGGGGTGCACAGACCCGGCGCATGGACACGTGGCACCGCCTGATTGGCGGGCGCAAGGCGCGCGGTCTACCGGGTGAGCGCGGCGGTGCATGGACCAATGCGGGGCCACGTGGCAGCCTCCGGTTGGTCGGTGCACGCTGCGCGGTCCACGGAATTCCGCAGTGGAATGCGTGGACCGGGTGTAGGGGACACGTGTCACCCTCTGGTTCGCGGGCGCACCGTGCGCGGCGCACGGAGTCGGGGCCGGTACCTCGGGGCGCGTGCCCACGTCGGGGCCATGCCGCGCGCCCGGCGCGGCCGCCGACCGGTCAGCGGGTCAACCGGGGGGACACGCGTCGCCCGCTGATTGGCGGGCGCCAACCGCCTCACTGTGCGGGGGCGGGCCACGTGGCAGCCCGTGGGTGGCCCGAACAGCTGTTTGCTGTTCGGCGGGCCACGTGGCGGCACCTGGTGGATTCGGGCGTGAACAGTGTTGGGCCGGCCCAACACTGTAGCCGCCCGAAAGTACCGGGCGCCCGAAAGTTGGGCCCGAAAGCCCATTGACTTGTCTTTTTGGGCTGATTTCGGGTGAGGCCTATAAATAGGCCCCTTGGGGCTCACTTTAGAGGCTTTTCCCGAGAGCTTTAGCCATTGAGCCCTTCACCAATTTTCTTCCTCTCCCTCTTGTGCATCTTTTGGCAAAGGTTCAGAATTTTTGGAGGGCGCGACGACGGCGACTTCTACATCGGGGTGCGGAGCGACGATCTACTGTTGGAGGACCATTTTCGTCGCAGTTTAGTCTGGGAGGTCTACCGGGCTACCCCGACGTTATTTTTGGACGATTTCTGCGGTGCCGGTTTCGTAAGAGGTAAATCTACATCTTCCGTGTTGGACACTTTTTCTGGATCCGAGCTTTTCTTGGGGTTCTGGGTACATTTTTAACCCCCTTTGCGACTGTTGGTTGATTTGGACAGCACCTACTTGTCGGATTTTTATCTCCTCATCCGGACATCGGAATTCGACGTTTCAGGACTCTATCGACATCTACTCTTCGCGAGGATCGCCGTCATATTTTTATTGGAATTTTTGGAGGAAGTTTTTCAGGTGAAAATTTCGTGTGAATGGGACTGTTCATCACAGATTTTGGGATTTTGGAATTTGTGTGGTTTAAAGTGTAATTTTGGTGTATGTTTGTACCCAGGAGGTTGTGAGCACTTCTACCGTGTTGTTGGCTTTGTGGGATCTGTGATTGGACTGTTTTGGGCTTTCTCAGCTGTACGATTCCGAGCAGTTAGCACTTTCAGGTGGGTGACCTTGCTTCCAAGAACTCTGGACTGTGTACTAATTCTATGTGTGTAGGATCATGCATGTTAGAAATTGGAGTATTAGCATGTGTAAAACTGTATGTTGTATCTTGTATATCAGTTGATGAATCTTTTGATTCCTACACTATGTTAAGTAATGAAATCTTGGAATTTGACCTAGCACCCCTGTCATATGTATCATGTTCAGCCAGTCTGTAGAAAACTCCAACTTGGGCTAGGTTTTTATTGCTCTAGACATTCCACATCACGATACTTCATTTCACCTTGGACTTAGCTTTTCCTCGCCCGAGTTGTGGGCCGAGAGGTCGGTTGGTTGTGGGATGCATTTGCACTCGTGTCTGGGGACCGAGTGGAGTTGATAGCAGTCTGTAGATTTGATTTCTTTGGGAGAGTGATAGTGATGGTAAATCTGGGTTCTTGGAAACTGTCAGAGAGACAGTGAGTTAGTGATTTGTTTGGTAGTCGATCTTATTGATCGAGGATTGGATCATAGCCTGCATGAGCCACATTTGAGCTTTACAGAGATACTTTTCAGTGATACTTATGGGTTACTTTGACTCGAGCGGGTCGCTCCCCTCGAGTGCCACTCCGGAGTAGGCGAGACCGGGTTGTGTACCGGCGTGAGTGTTACGGCATTTTGGTGTTGGCATATTTCGTGAGTCATGTCAGTGAGTTGAGTCGGAGTCTTAAAGGGATCAAATTGTCAATCAGCAATCAAAGACTTAGAGAAGATTCAACAAGAGCTCAAGTTGACACTCAGTGTCTTGAATCTTGAAGATTGAAGTTGAAGAATTGTGGATCAGTTACATCAATCTCAAGAAGAAAGTATTCAAGAGGATCAGGTATGTTTAACTAAATATTTGTGGTGATCCGAATACTTTCTTATAGTGTAGAAACACTTGGATGAACTTTTAATTGCATAATAATCAAAAACTGGTGTTCGGACTTGTTCAGGATCCGGATCAGAGCCAACGATCCGGATCCCGAAGGTTGTTGCTTCATACAAGACTTCGATCCGGATCCTTGCAATTTCCGATCCGGATCCCGAATGTTAAGTTTTCTGATTTGTATGAACGATCCGGATCGGGCAATGCAATCCGGATCCCGAACCCTTGGTTTTCTGGAATCGTCAATCTCGTTACGACGATCCGGATCGCAGTAAATCCGATCCGGATCGCCGTCCTGAAAATTTCCAGATAAGGTATGTTTTTGATTCTTATCTCTTTCCAAAGGTTTCTAAACTATAAATAGACGTTTAGGGTTTCTCAAAACGTGGGAGCTACGGCCGATCAATTTCTAAAACACTTGAGAGCAACCCTAGAGGCTAGGTTTTTATCGATCTTCTTTATAGCCTCTTTTAGGTCAATTCGATGGTTCTTTCAAGAACATATCTTTTGTCGAATTGATCTAATCTTTGCTTAGAGATTTCTTCTACGGTTCCTCAATGAGAATCTAAGCAAAGGATCACCATCGAAGTCAATATTCTTATCGACTGAGTTTGCGTCGTGGATTCGACGTGGCATCGTGGATTCGGTGTGCTAAAGGCGTTTCGTGGACTCGAAGAGTGCGTTCGTGGATTCGAACGTGAGCAGTGGACGAGCAAAACGGTGGAGCGCGAGGTCCAAGAAATTGAAGGAGGGGTTAAATCCGTGGAGACGGTAATCACCTTGTTATTCTTCTTTTCTTAGGGATTGTTATTGCGCGGATATCCAACCGGTCAGCGCAAGGTCCGAAGAAGCTGAAGGAGGGGTTGAGTCCGTGGAGTCGGTAATCACCTTGTTATTCTTCTATTCTTAGTGGATTGTTATTGCGTGTTGGTCCCGTGGTTTTTCTCCTGGATTGGAGTTTCCACGTAAATCTCGGTGTGCTGTTTTTATTTTCCGCATTGGTTTTTATTTTGCACTGAGATTGAGTTTTTAAGTATTACACCTATTCACCCCCCCCCTCTAGTTGTTTGATAGTACCTATTTAGATCCTTTGGGATTAATAACTCTACAATTGGTATCAGAGCGGGTTTTAGGTTTATCTATCATGTTGGGTGAAAGTGGTAATATTTATAGACCTCCTCTTTTTGATGGGACTAATTATGCTTATTGGAAAGTGCGGTTGAGAGCTTTTCTCATCGCAATTGATGAGCGGGTATGGCAATCCGTGGAACACGGTTGGGTGCATCCTGTTGAGGAAGTAGGAAATTCTACTACCCCAAAACCTCGCTCTAGATGGTCCAAAGAGGAATTTGAAAGATCTTCTTACAATGGGAAAGGTATGAACGCTTTATTTAATTCTCTTTCCTCGACTGAGTTCACAAGAATTTCCGCGTGTGAAACCGCGAAGGAAATTTGGGATATTCTCAAAATTACACATGAGGGTACTAATCTTGTAAAAATTCAAAAGCTCCAGATGCTTACAAGTCAATTTGACTCTATTCATATGGAAGAGCATGAATTATTTACAGATTATTACACTAGACTTCAAGATGTAATAAATACATGTGCTAATTTAGGAGAAAAGATCCCGGAGTCGAAAATTGTAAGAAAGATACTTCGGACTCTTCCGGAACGGTTTAGGGCAAAAGTTACCGCCATTGAAACCGTTAGTCATCCGGATGAGATGAGTGTAGAGGAATTAGTAGGTGCTTTGCAAACTTATGAATTGACTTTTCCTACTAATCAAGTTTCTTCCAAGTCTTCTTCTAAGCTTACAGGTATTGCATTCAAATCCACAAAGAAAGAAGATAGCGAATCGAGTTCCGACGATGAAATCTCTTTTGCCGATTTTGAAGAACAATTGGCGCGGATCACAAAGAAATTTCGTCGGAAATTTTGGAAGAATCGAACCGATGGATCTTCATCCACGAAACCATCTAAAGGATCATCGGGTTCTAAATCCTCTAACCTCAAATTCCTTGCAAAACCTTCTAAGGAAAAAGATGATTTCGAAGGGGAAATCCAATGCTATCGATGCAAAGGCTACGGCCATTTTTCAACGGATTGTCCTTCTCCGAAATCATATAAAAAGAGGGCTTTGCAAGCAAAAACTAGGGACGATTTTACTTCTAATGAATCAACCTCAAGTAAAGAGGAAAAAATCGTTGCTTCTCATGCCTCTCATTTTCCCTCTTCTAATAATTGTTTATCATCATTAGTCACTAACTCTACTCCTTTGATTTTGTATGAAACATCAACAACCGGCGGAGAGTCATCAAGTGAGGGGGAGTCGGACGAGGAAGAACTCGTTGAGGCATATCAACAACTTCTTGCGGAATCTAAGAAGATGGCCAAACATATCAAGAAGTTGAGGAAGCAACGACTTGAAGATCAAGACGAGAATCATGCTTTAAAGATAAAACTTCATGATCTCGAGGAGGAACAAGGACGTTTATTGGATAATAATAAAATCCTCCAAGAAAAGCTAAACTAATCGGAGACAAATGCTAAATCATATATGGACAAGATTGGTTTTCTAGAAAAGCAGTTTGAGGAAATTCATGTCACCAACCAAGCATTGACCAAGCGAGTTCATCAACTTAAATCCGACATACAAAGGATTTCAACCGGTTCCAAGAAACATGATTGTATGTCCGGATTAGGTCAAACCAGCAAGGTTGGTTTGGGATTTAAAAAGAACCAAACTGTGAAGGCTTCAAGTTCCACAACTAAATTGAAAGGAAGAACTTGTCACCTATGTGGACTTGAAGGACATTTGGTGAAGAATTGCCCGAAAAAGAGAAAGAAGAGTCCTTCGGCAACTTCATCTACAGAGCGAACTCAACGGAATCAAAAGACACATCAAGTCAAAGGAGTTCACTCAACCCACCAAAGGTCCGAGCCACAACATCATTCATTCAAGTGGATCACTGCGAGGCAAAGACCTAAGGTGGACCAACAGTCAAAGCGGACAACCCCCGGCCACAACGAATCAAGACAACCCAAAATCCAGCGATTTTGGATTCGGAAAGGTGATATCTTTCCTTGTCTTAAGTTCTAAATAGCTTATGACTGTATGTAATGCTTTGATTGGTTTTCCCTTCATATCTTTCTTAATCTTTGCATTACATGTTTTTCAATGCTTTTCGTTTTTATACTTTGTTTTTGTACAAAAGGGTTTTTAATGAACAAGTGCATTGAATGAAAAGGGCTTTCACTTTCAATCACTCCAATTTAATTGTATATGGATTATCAACTTTACTCCATAATCATAATCTTGAAGATACTTCATTATAGGAGTTTTTGATATTATAAGCATCAAATTTTAGAAATCATGTGTGATCTTTAGATGCTTAATCTATCTCGGTTGTGTGAGTTCATTGTGATAAACGTGAGACAACCGATAGACTAAAATTTGGGATATAATTCCTTCACGTAAGAGATTGCATTCTTATAAGGGTATTGAAATAATTTGCAAAAGATGTGGAAAGAGTTACATCCGAAAGGAGTGTGAAAACTACCACCACATGCTGGAAAGAGCTGCCACCCCGGTCATCCGGTTTGTGTGTGAAGCTACCACATGTTATGGATGCTTGATAGTATTTTATGAGAAAATCTTTAGTTGAAGCATTTGGAGATTTATGTGCAAAGCTCTTATATTTTGAATAATCTCCTGGTTGGTATAAGGTGGAATAGTTGAAAGATGCTCAAAGAGCCACCCTTAGGTATTTTAGTGCTTATCTCAAATTTGAAAGGGTAAGAAATCAAATTGATGTCATTTGAAAATCTCTGTAAGTCATCTTTGTACATCCGTTACATCTTGATAGACTTTGGATCTCAAGATTATTTTTGATGACTTGTGTTTGATGAATATAACATGAAAAACGGTTTATAATGTTTTACCTTTATTTTTCATGATTTTGGAGTAAATCTTTTTAATTTTGTGAAATTAATTGGATTGAATGACATCTGTGTGAATTCACTGTTTAAAGCACTTAAATTGATTTCTTGATGGAATACAAATCGGTATTTGAAAAGATTCTAAAATCTGGATTTGTTTCAAGAAATTATTTGATTTTTGCTTTCTGGTATAGGTACGGAATCTGCATTTTTGTCATATACCAGAACTGAGTTTTTATCTCTCTTTCTCTATGAACTAATATTGTTAGTGATTTACTTTTGTCTAGTATGTTCACTGTTTGACAATTTGTGACAAAAAGGGGGAGAAGAGAAATGATCGGAGATGAGATCATCAAGAGAGTACAAACGAAAATGAAAAAATGGGGGAGAACGGAAAATGATGATCGTATCACAAAGGGGGAGAACATAGATGCTCAAGAACATGGAGAACATGGAAAACATGTTAGAGATGCTCAAGATAGGGGGAGACAAAGAAAAAATAAAAAATTGAAAGAGCAGAAAAACAAAAGAACCAAAAGGAAGACGGATCAAATGTAGGATTGTAATTTCTAACGACTAACGTTTGATTTCGTTTGGAGTTTTGTTTTGCAGGAATTACATCACTTTAAGACTCCAAGTCCTAAGTCATAGAGTATGTTCTAGGACTGTTTGGTTCAAATGTAATTTTGTATTTATTGGATCCTTCACGCAAAGAAAATCAATGTTTTGGTGATAACATTGAATTTCGACTTTTTGGTTT
Organism: Tillandsia leiboldiana; assembly: GCA_029204045.2. NCBI lineage: Eukaryota > Viridiplantae > Streptophyta > Magnoliopsida > Poales > Bromeliaceae > Tillandsia > Tillandsia leiboldiana. The sequence continues at coordinate 8,882,485 of CM055076.1, forward strand.
AAGATGAGTGACTTGAGCGCTTTTATGTATTTTTGGGTTTTGTCACGAAATTGCCAAAGGGGGAGATTGTTACGGCATTTTGGTGTTGGCATATTTCGTGAGTCATGTCAGTGAGTTGAGTCGGAGTCTTAAAGGGATCAAATTGTCAATCAGCAATCAAAGACTTAGAGAAGATTCAACAAGAGCTCAAGTTGACACTCAGTGTCTTGAATCTTGAAGATTGAAGTTGAAGAATTGTGGATCAGTTACATCAATCTCAAGAAGAAAGTATTCAAGAGGATCAGGTATGTTTAACTAAATATTTGTGGTGATCCGAATACTTTCTTATAGTGTAGAAACACTTGGATGAACTTTTAATTGCATAATAATCAAAAACTGGTGTTCGGACTTGTTCAGGATCCGGATCAGAGCCAACGATCCGGATCCCGAAGGTTGTTGCTTCATACAAGACTTCGATCCGGATCCTTGCAATTTTCGATCCGGATCCCGAATGTTAAGTTTTCTGATTTGTATGAACGATCCGGATCGGGCAATGCAATCCGGATCCCGAACCCTTGGTTTTCTGGAATCGTCAATCTCGTTACGACGATCCGGATCGCAGTAAATCCGATCCGGATCGCCGTCCTGAAAATTTCCAGATAAGGTATGTTTTTGATTCTTATCTCTTTCCAAAGGTTTCTAAACTATAAATAGACGTTTAGGGTTTCTCAAAAACGTGGGAGCTACGGCCGATCAATTTCTAAAACACTTGAGAGCAACCCTAGAGGCTAGGTTTTTATCGATCTTCTTTATAGCCTCTTTTAGGTCAATTCGATGGTTCTTTCAAGAACATATCTTTTGTCGAATTGATCTAATCTTTGCTTAGAGATTTCTTCTACGGTTCCTCAATGAGAATCTAAGCAAAGGATCACCATCGAAGTCAATATTCTTATCGACTGAGTTTGCGTCGTGGATTCGACGTGGCATCGTGGATTCGGTGTGCTAAAGGCGTTTCGTGGACTCGAAGCGTGCGTTCGTGGATTCGAACGTGAGCAGTGGACGAGCAAAACGGTGGAGCGCGAGGTCCAAGAAATTGAAGGAGGGGTTAAATCCGTGGAGACGGTAATCACCTTGTTATTCTTCTTTTCTTAGGGATTGTTATTGCGCGGATATCCAACCGGTCAGCGCAAGGTCCGAAGAAGCTGAAGGAGGGGTTGAGTCCGTGGAGTCGGTAATCACCTTGTTATTCTTCTATTCTTAGTGGATTGTTATTGCGTGTTGGTCCCGTGGTTTTTCTCCTGGATTGGAGTTTCCACGTAAATCTCGGTGTGCTGTTTTTATTTTCCGCATTGGTTTTTATTTTGCACTGAGATTGAGTTTTTAAGTATTACACCTATTCACCCCCCCCCTCTAGTTGTTTGATAGTACTTATTTAGATCCTTTGGGATTAATAACTCTACAGTGAGTTTGAGATGTTCTTTAGCGACTTGTTGTTGCATTGGTCCCTCTGGCTGTGCTTTTGTTGGCAGCCACGGACGCCCTACGTAAGTCCGCTCCTCCGGGACGTAACGGCAGTAGGTTGGCGCAGGTTTGACTGGACTCGATGTGGCAGTCAGTTTTGATTGGGTGATCAGGGAGGAGAGTTAGTTGTGGCATTATGTTCTTTCTATTCCACTGTTGAGCATCTAGATAGAGGCATAGTAGCTGTAGAGTTACCTTTCCCAGCTTTCCTTATAGCACTGCATATGTTACTTTTGCCTCTGGTAGACTTAGTGGGCAGACCGTCGGGCTTGTTGGCGGCACCCACTGAGAACTACTGTGGGATGTAGTTCTCACACCCGTCGTGGTGTTTTCTCCCCAGGGACTTCTGCTCCGGTTCCTGCAGCTCTTGTTGCTGATCCAGCTCCTTCTGACCGAGGTAAGGGCGTCGCGAGATAGATCCCCTCCTGTCATCTTCAGTGTGTGAGTAGATGTACCCCAGTACTATTTTGGTGTGTGTTATGTCGAGTGACTGTTGTAGTGAGGTTTTGAGTTGTACCTTTCTTTCCTGCTTTTCTGAGAGACTCTTGTATTCTGGTGAGACTGGTCTGTATATTTGTGAGTTGTAGTTTATTTTATGTATTTTATTCCAGCTTTTCTCTTTCATCTCTGATATCTGCTAGTGTAGATGTTTCTTTGCAGGTTAGTCGCTACGCCTGTACGGGGCTTCCCGTACGGGCGGCGGATCTGTTGGCGAGCCGGGGCGCAGTATCGCCCCGGGGCGTGACAGATTAGAGTGGTATCAGAGCCTAGGATGTAGGTCTTGGAGGACTTATGAACCCTAGGCTTATGGTTGGACCCTAGGATGACTCGCGTGAGAGCCGTGATTTTAGCGAGAGTCCTGATTGGATTTCTAACTCTCCCGAGCGGTTCGGGGTGAGCGATTGACATGTCTTCCTTCGGTGGCAACTATGTTGGCTGCAGACAACATAGTACTTCGGGAAGGGGGACATGCCTTCTGACTTTCGCTAGATTGGGTCGAGAGATGATTTGGGTTCTGATTGTTTGCCTTGTCCCTCAGGTAGGGATGCCTCCTCGACGCTCGATGGTGACGCGTTCGCAGCCTTCGTCCTCTGAGCCCGAGCAGGAGGACTCGGGGCAGGGACAGCAGAGCGAGGTTTTGGAGCTCCGTGCCCAGGTGGCACAGTTGGCTGAGGCGTCTCGACGCCAGGAGGAGGCTGTGAGTCGGTTGACGCTCTTGTTGGAGCAGAGAGCGCAGCCGGCGGTAGTACCCCCTGAGAGTTCGCCGGTGCCTTCTTCCCCTGTTGTGGCACCCTCGGTTGTGCAGCCTGCACCAGCAGTTCCGGCTGAGCCAGTTTCCAGTAGGCTACCGTCTGGGACGACGGGATCTTTGACTTTGGCAGAGCAGCAGGTTTTGGTGGGTCTTTTGTTGAGGTTTCGCAAGTTTGATCCACCCCGCTTTTCGGGTATGAGTGCTGAGCCGTGGGCGGCTGAGTCTTGGGTTACAGCTATGGAGCGCCATTTCGAGAGCCTTTTTATTGATGAGAGGTTTCGAGTTCTGTTGGCTACTCATTTTCTGGAGAGCAACGCCGAGGCCTGGTGGCGGCGTGTGCGACCCGCAGGTCCGCCTGGGACCCAGTTTATCTCTTGGGCAGAGTTTCGTAGTATGCTTCTTGGGGCCTTCTTTCCCGAGAGTGTTCGGCAGAGTTTGGAGGAGCAGCTGAGGAGTCTTCGCCAGGGAGATAGGCCCGTACACGTGTACATAGCCGATTTCAATCGGCTGTTGGCTTGTATGCCCCCACGTGGCCAGAGATGAGACCCACCGGATCTATATGTTCGAGAGAGGGTTGCGTCGGGACATTTATCAGTTGGTCCGCTCCCGCAGATTACAGACTCTGGAGGCCTCGATGGAGCAGGCACTGTATGTGGAGAGTGGTGAGGTCGTGATGGCAGAGATGGCTCCCGCCCCCGTAGTGACTCATGGGGCAAAGCGCCCGGCGCAGTTTGAGGAGGGGCAGTCGAGTAGACAGGGACCCCCGAGACCACCCCGTTTCCACTCTCAGGGACGGGGGTATCAGGGGCGGCAGAGATCTGGGGGATCTCGTCAGTTCCAGCAGCAGCAGCAGCAGCGTCGACCACCTCGACAGCAGCAGTCTTCGCAGCAGCAGCAGTCTTCGCAGCAGCAGCAGACTTCGCGGCAGCCGCGCCCTGATCGTTGTGTCATTTGTGGAGGACCGCACCCACCGGCCCAGTGCCCGCAGAGTCAGGGCCGCTGCTTCCGTTGCGGGCAGACCGGTCACTTCGCGAGGGCGTGCCCCAGGGCAGGTTACCCAGCTCCTTCATCAGCTTCTGAATCCTTCATTCCTCGTCAGTCAGCAGGACCTTCGGCGACCTCCGGTAGGCCAGACTTTGCTTCCTCGTCCTCGCGACAGCCAGAGCGACATCCCCCGGCGCCGAGCGGTCGAGTCTATGCCGCTCAGGTAGAGGATGCTACAGCAGCAGAGCATGTCGTCGCAGGTATTATTTTGATTTCTGCAGTTCGTACTCGTACTCTCTTTGATACCGGTGCATCGCATTCTTTTATCAGTAGAGCATTTGCATCCCTTCATGGTATAGAGGTAGTTTCTTTATCGCATGCATTAGAGGTTCAGATACCAGATCATGTCATGCATGTCGAGGAGTATTGTAGGGATTGCCCTGTGCAGTTGGGATCCTGGATTTTGCCGGCAGACTTGCTTGTCTTGCGGCAGCTCCAGGATTTCGACGTCGTGCTAGGTATGGATTGGTTGTCGAGGTACTATGCTGTTATAGACTGCAGAGAGAGGACAGTGACCCTCCGCGAGCCTGGACAGGAGGAGTTCGTCTTCAGAGGCTGCCAGAGCACCTTCTTTGCGATGACTGTTTCTTCGGCGAGGGCTAGGCGGATGATTAGTAGGGGCTGCACCGCTTTCTTAGCGACGATTGTGGAGGTGCCTACGGCGGCACTGGGACTCGAGGATATTCCTGTTGTCCGCGAGTTCCCAGATGTGTTTCCCCCTGAGTTGACGACTATGCCGCCGGAGAGGGAGGTGGAGTTTGTGATTGATGTGGTACCGGGAACCGCACCAATCTCGAAGGCGCCTTATAGGATGGCACCTGCCGAGTTGAGGGAGTTGAAGGCCCAGCTTCAGGATCTTATGGATAGGGGCTTTGTCAGGCCTAGTGTTTCTCCGTGGGGAGCGCCAGTTTTATTTGTGAAGAAGAAGGATGGGTCGCTTCGTTTGTGTGTGGATTATCGGGAGTTGAATAAAGTGACCATCCGGAACAAGTACCCTCTTCCACGGATAGATGATTTATTTGATCAGTTGCAGGGAGCCACAGTGTTTTCGAAGATTGATCTTCAGTCAGGTTACCACCAGTTGAGGGTGAGGGCCGAGGACATCCCTAAGACGGCTTTTCGATCCCGGTATGGGCATTATGAGTTTACGGTTATGCCGTTCGGTTTGACTAATGCCCCAGCTGCATTCATGGATTTGATGAACCGGGTATTTCAGCCGTACTTAGACTTGTTTGTGGTTGTGTTCATTGATGACATCTTGATCTACTCCCGGAGCGATGTGGATCATGAGGAGCACTTGAGGATAGTGCTGCAGCTTCTACGTGAGAAGAAGCTGTATGCCAAGCTTAAGAAGTGCGAGTTTTGGCTTCGGGAGGTTGCATTTTTGGGCCACTTGGTATCAGCCACAGGGGTGGCAGTTGACCCGACGAAGATCGATACAGTTCGGGATTGGCCGAGACCGACGACGGTGACGGAGGTCCGGAGCTTTCTGGGCTTGGCAGGCTACTATCGTCGGTTTGTAGAGGGCTTTGCGAAGCTCTCTGCTCCCCTGACCTGTTTGACTAGGAAGGGGATGAGGTTCATTTGGACTGAGCAGTGTCAGCGGAGTTTTGAGGAGCTGAAGAGGAGACTGATTTCAGCACCAGTTCTTACACTGCCAGTGATGGGTGATGGCTACGTGATTTACAGTGACGCCTCGCACAGCGGTTTGGGTTGTGTCTTGATGCAGCATGGGAGGGTAATTGCTTATGCTTCACGGCAACTAAAGGATTATGAGAAGAATTACCCTACTCATGATTTAGAGCTGGCAGCTGTGGTGTTCGCATTGAAGCTGTGGCGGCATTACCTCTACGGTGAGCATTGTGAGATCTACACGGATCATAAGAGCTTAAAGTATCTGTTTACTCAAAAGGAGCTGAACCTGAGGCAACGCCGGTGGTTGGAGTTACTGAAGGATTACGATGTAAGTATCCTCTATCATCCCGGCAAGGCCAATGTGGTAGCAGATGCTTTGAGTCGGAGGTCAGTGCAGAGCTTGAGCATGTTGGTCACGCAGCAGGCCCCGTTGATTGAGCAGTTGAGGCGACTCCAGATTGAGGTTGTATCCCCTGGGGTCTCTGCTAGGCTGATGTCTATGGTCTTGCAGCCCACTCTGTTGGATAGGATTAGGGAGACGCAGAGTGAGGACCCCCACTTGGAGAGGATTAGATCACAGATTCAGGCAGATCTTATAGGGGATTTTACAGTGGATAGCTCGGGAGTACTGCGGTACAGGGACCGAGTGTGTGTGCCTTCGGATTTAGAGATCAGAGACCAGATTTTGGGAGAGGCCCATTATACACCTTATACCATTCATCCTGGTGGTACTAAGATGTATAAGGACCTCAAGGCACATTTTTGGTGGTCCGGAATGAAGCGAGACGTTGGAAGATTTGTGGCTCACTGTTTAACTTGCCAGCAAGTGAAAGCAGAGCACCGGGTTCCTGCTGGCAAGTTACAAAGTCTTCCAATTCCCGAGTGGAAATGGGACCACATCACCATGGACTTTGTTACAGGGCTGCCGAGAGCGCAGAGTGGAGCCGACGCGATTTGGGTTATTGTTGATAGACTCACCAAGTCAGCGCATTTCTTGCCTGTTCAGATGACTTGGTCATTGGAGCGTCTGGCACAGTTGTATTTGGACGAGATAGTGAGGCTACACGGGATACCCGCGTCGATTGTTTCAGATCGGGATCCGAGGTTTGTGTCACGATTATGGGGGAGTTTACAGTCAGCTTTGGGGACCCAGCTCAGATTTAGCACTGCATTCCACCCACAGACTGATGGCCAGTCTGAGCGCACTATACAGACCCTTGAGGATATGCTGAGAGCGTGCGTTATGGATTTTGGAGGGGGGTGGTACCGACACTTATCTTTGGTTGAGTTTGCGTACAACAACAGCTATCAGGCGAGCATTCAGATGGCTCCGTTTGAGGCGTTGTATGGACGCAAGTGTCGGTCACCCTTGTATTGGAGTGATGTGGGTGAGAGGAAGACTTTAGGACCAGATCTTCTTTTGGAGGCTGAGGAGAAAGTCAGAGTTGTTCGTCGACACCTTGAGGTAGCCCAGAGTCGTCAGAGGAGTTATGCAGATACTCGACGGCGAGACCTGGAGTTTCAGATTGGTGACCATGTATTCTTAAAGGTCTCGCCTTCGAAAGGGGTCCGGAGATTTGGAGTGCGTGGGAAGCTTAGTCCCCGTTTTGTTGGACCCTTTGAGGTACTTGAGAGGGTAGGCCCTGTGGCTTATAGAGTTGCTCTTCCTCCACGTTTGGCCGGTGTACACGATGTTTTTCATGTCTCAGCCCTGAGGAGATATGTCTTTGATCCGTCGCATGTGGTTGACTTCACTCCCTTGGAGATCGGTGAGGACCTGGTTTACGAGGAGCGGCCGTTGCGGATTCTTGCTCGTGAGGTGAGGGAATTGCGCAACCGGACCATTCCGTATGTGAAGATCTTATGGAGCAATCACGATGAGCGAGAGGCTACTTGGGAGCTAGAGACAGAGATGAGATCTGCATACCCTTTTCTGTTCGAGACTACTGGTTGAGGTACGCCTGTTCTACCTTACTTCGTTTCGAGGACGAAACTTCCTTTTAGTGGGGGAGGATGTAGTGGCCCTAATTCCCATGCAGCGTTCTTTCGATGAATCCACTGTTAGAGCACCTAGCGTTGGTGTATCTGGCCCATGGTGCGTCAATGGGATGCCACAGATGGACCCTGTGTGTTATTATTAGCTGTGTAGGCCTTCGGCTGAGTTTGCCGAAATTTCAGAAAAGAATTAGGCCCAACAAAGGTCGGAAATGGATTCAGCACGGAAAAACGCTTGAAAACGGCTATTTGCTTGTTTATTTCTGAGTCCGGATGCCCAAAAACGGACTCCCGGAAGTTTTAGTGGAAAATGGTGCATGGGAGGGGCCGTAGACCGCCGGGATGCCACGTGGCGGCCTGTCATTGGCCGGTTCAGGATGCGCGGTCCACAGAGCTGCGCGGCGGGGTGCACAGACCCGGCGCATGGACACGTGGCACCGCCTGATTGGCGGGCGCAAGGCGCGCGGTCTACCGGGTGAGCGCGGCGGTGCATGGACCAATGCGGGGCCACGTGGCAGCCTCCGGTTGGTCGGTGCACGCTGCGCGGTCCACGGAATTCCGCAGTGGAATGCGTGGACCGGGTGTAGGGGACACGTGTCACCCTCTGGTTCGCGGGCGCACCGTGCGCGGCGCACGGAGTCGGGGCCGGTACCTCGGGGCACGTGCCCACGTCGGGGCCATGCCGCGCGCCCGGCGCGGCCGCCGACCGGTCAGCGGGTCAACCGGGGGGACACGCGTCGCCCGCTGATTGGCGGGCGCCAACCGCCTCACTGTGCGGGGGCGGGCCACGTGGCAGCCCGTGGGTGGCCCGAACAGCTGTTTGCTGTTCGGCGGGCCACGTGGCGGCACCTGGTGGATTCGGGCGTGAACAGTGTTGGGCCGGCCCAACACTGTAGCCGCCCGAAAGTACCGGGCGCCCGAAAGTTGGGCCCGAAAGCCCATTGACTTGTCTTTTTGGGCTGATTTCGGGTGAGGCCTATAAATAGGCCCCTTGGGGCTCACTTTAGAGGCTTTTCCCGAGAGCTTTAGCCATTGAGCCCTTCACCAATTTTCTTCCTCTCCCTCTTGTGCATCTTTTGGCAAAGGTTCAGAATTTTTGGAGGGCGCGACGACGGCGACTTCTACATCGGGGTGCGGAGCGACGATCTACTGTTGGAGGCCCATTTTCGTCGCAGTTTAGTCTGGGAGGTCTACCGGGCTACCCCGACGTTATTTTTGGACGATTTCTGCGGTGCCGGTTTCGTAAGAGGTAAATCTACATCTTCTGTGTTGGACACTTTTTCTGGATCCGAGCTTTTCTTGGGGTTCTGGGTACATTTTTAACCCCCTTTGCGACTGTTGGTTGATTTGGACAGCACCTACTTGTCGGATTTTTATCTCCTCATCCGGACATCGGAATTCGACGTTTCAGGACTCTATCGACATCTACTCTTCGCGAGGATCGCCGTCATATTTTTATTGGAATTTTTGGAGGAAGTTTTTCAGGTGAAAATTTCGTGTGAATGGGACTGTTCATCACAGATTTTGGGATTTTGGAATTTGTGTGGTTTAAAGTGTAATTTTGGTGTATGTTTGTACCCAGGAGGTTGTGAGCACTTCTACCGTGTTGTTGGCTTTGTGGGATCTGTGATTGGACTGTTTTGGGCTTTCTCAGCTGTACGATTCCGAGCAGTTAGCACTTTCAGGTGGGTGACCTTGCTTCCAAGAACTCTGGACTGTGTACTAATTCTATGTGTGTAGGATCATGCATGTTAGAAATTGGAGTATTAGCATGTGTAAAACTGTATGTTGTATCTTGTATATCAGTTGATGAATCTTTTGATTCCTACACTATGTTAAGTAATGAAATCTTGGAATTTGACCTAGCACCCCTGTCATATGTATCATGTTCAGCCAGTCTGTAGAAAACTCCAACTTGGGCTAGGTTTTTATTGCTCTAGACATTCCACATCACGATACTTCATTTCACCTTGGACTTAGCTTTTCCTCGCCCGAGTTGTGGGCCGAGAGGTCGGTTGGTTGTGGGATGCATTTGCACTCGTGTCTGGGGACCGAGTGGAGTTGATAGCAGTCTGTAGATTTGATTTCTTTGGGAGAGTGATAGTGATGGTAAATCTGGGTTCTTGGAAACTGTCAGAGAGACAGTGAGTTTCAGCTGTGTAGATTCCAGCCAGTGAGTGAGTTAGTGATTTGTTTGGTAGTCGATCTTATTGATCGAGGATTGGATCATAGCCTGCATGAGCCACATTTGAGCTTTACAGAGATACTTTTCAGTGATACTTATGGGTTACTTTGACTCGAGCGGGTCGCTCCCCTCGAGTGCCACTCCGGAGTAGGCGAGACCGGGTTGTGTACCGGCGTGAGTTTGAGATGTTCTTTAGCGACTTGTTGTTGCATTGGTCCCTCTGGCTGTGCTTTTGTTGGCAGCCACGGACGCCCTACGTAAGTCCGCTCCTCCGGGACGTAACGGCAGTAGGTTGGTGCAGGTTTGACTGGACCCGATGTGGCAGTCAGTTTTGATTGGGTGATCAGGGAGGAGAGTTAGTTGTGGCATTATGTTCTTTCTGTTCCACTGTTGAGCATCTAGATAGAGGCATAGTAGCTGTAGAGTTACCTTTCCCAGCTTTCCTTATAGCACTGCATATGTTACTTTTGCCTCTGGTAGACTTAGTGGGCAGACCGTCGGGCTTGTTGGCGGCACCCACTGAGAACTACTGTGGGATGTAGTTCTCACACCCGTCGTGGTGTTTTCTCCCCAGGGACTTCTGCTCCGGTTCCTGCAGCTCTTGTTGCTGATCCAGCTCCTTCTGACCGAGGTAAGGGCGTCGCGAGATAGATCCCCTCCTGTCATCTTCAGTGTGTGAGTAGATGTACCCCAGTACCATTTTGGTGTGTGTTATGTCGAGTGACTGTTGTAGTGAGGTTTTGAGTTGTACCTTTCTTTCCTGCTTTTCTGAGAGACTCTTGTATTCTGGTGAGACTGGTCTGTATATTTGTGAGTTGTAGTTTATTTTATGTATTTTATTCCAGCTTTTCTCTTTCAGCTCTGATATCTGCTAGTGTAGATGTTTCTTTGCAGGTTAGTCGCTACGCCTGTACGGGGCTTCCCGTACGGGCGGCGGATCTGTTGGCGAGCCGGGGCGCAGTATCGCCCCGGGGCGTGACAGATGTCTAAAGCATGAAAGAACCTAGCCCAAGTGAGGGTTCTCTACTAGTATGGTATACACATGCAACATATGACAGGGTGCTAGGTCAAAGTCCAATTCTCTATAAACATCATGATACAGTAATACTACCACCTATTCTAGCATGTGAAAGCTAATATACTAGAATTAGTAGAAAATCCACAGTTTGGAGAAAATCAAACCAACCCACCTAGCACGCGCTGATCCGTAGTTCGATGAAGCTGAAACTGAACGTGCGTTTCTCAGGTTCTCACGGTTCCAACGAACCTAAAAGCTCCAGAAAACTCCACCCCGATAAACGGCGGTGCTCAAAATACCAAGTACTGCTCAACGGCCCACTGCAAAATTCACCGTGCGCATCAATGGTGTGTAGAAGTCAAACCGTACACAATTTTTATCCTGAACCAAAAAGCAAGATGCTCACCTCGGTCGTAAGAAGGGGTCCCAACTTTTTCTTTCTCAGCCGCAATCCAAAAATTCCAGCAAAACTGATATACAAAGCCGATTGTCGCGTGGGTTCAACCGTAGATTTGAGAACCAAAACCTTGTAGTAGAGCTCCAAAGATGGGAAAAGTTCCCCTTCGAAATGCCTTCAGAAAAAATCCAAGAAATGTACGATTGCGTTCCTCTCGAAGCGTATAGATGGAGATCGACTCCAAAAACATCCAATTCCGTCAACAAACGACCGAGAAAAGCATAAAAGCTCCCTGCTGTCCCAAAACAGGGTACAAAATAAAGGATAGAGTTCAAGAAATTTTGGAGCTTAATCTAGAAAAAATTTCTCTTAGGTGTCAACATGAAAAATACTCCTCTATATCTTGTTAACACATCCATACAAATAAATCCCAAAAAATCATGATAATCTCTTAGCTATCACCATACAATTGTTCATTGCTCAAAGGAACCATAAGAAATCTGCACTGTAAAAATTTGCACTATAGGGTCGGGAAGATGATGTGATTTACCTGACCAAACGAGCTCTGAATCCAGTGAGAAATGTGGCAATGGATTCCTCGTCGAGTGTATATGCGAATCGAGCTAAAGAACTCCCAAATCTGAACTCGTATGAAAGAGAAACCCCAAAATTACCCAAGGCTGTCCGAGAACAAAATTCGTGCGTGATGGTCCTAGAAAATCCAAAAATACTGTGAGGTAGAGTAGACTTCCAATCATGCTGCGATAAAGTTTCTCGTCAACATTCTCACTAAGAGATTCACTTCCTAATCCCTTATTGCTAGTTCCCATAGGAGTAGGAAAATCTTTAGAATCTTCTAATTCGAATTTCTTTACCAACTCCTTTGCATACTTGGATTGACACAGATGGATGCCTTCACCATTTTGTTTCACTTGCAATCCAAGAAAGTATGTCAGTTCGCCCATCATAGACATCTCAAATTCGCTTTCCATGGTTTCTGCGAATTTAGAAGCATCATTATCCTTTGTTGCTCCAAATACAATGTCATCGACATAGATTTGTGCAACAATGAAGTTATTTTGATAATGCTTCACAAAGAGAGTCCTGTCTGCTCCCCCTCGAGTATAGCCCTTCTCCAAAAGGTGCTTTGTCAACCTTTCGTACCACGCTCGCGGTGCTTGTTTTAAACCATAAAGAGCATTTTTCAAACGAAAAACATGGTTAGGTAGTTTACAGTCTACGAAACCTTTCGGTTGAGCCACATAAACTTCCTCATTTAAAAACCCATTTAAAAATGCGCTCTTAACGTCCATTTGAAAGAGTTTTATTTTAAAGTGACAAGCAATAGCAAATAAGATACGAATGGACTCGAGTCTAGCTACAGGGGCGAACGTTTCATCAAAGTCTATACCTTCTATTTGAGAGTAGCCTTGAGCAACTAAACGTGCTTTGTTCCTGATGATGGTACCATCCTTATTTTTTTTGTTCTTGAAAATCCATTTAGTACCGATCACATTGTGTTGCTTCGGAGGCGTCGTTAATTCCCAGACTTTGTTGCGTTCAAACTGATGGAGCTCTTCCTGCATTGCTTCAATCCAGTAGTCATCCTGAAGAGCTTCATCGACGATCTTTGGTTCGATCAAGGAAACGTAACAAGCGAATCCACAAACCAACTGTCTCCGAGTTTTGACTCCTTCTAGTGGGTCTCCAATGATGTTTGATTCAGGATGATCCTTGGAGATGCGTAACGTTTGATGTAATGGAGTACTCGGAGGTACATGAGATGATTCCTGCACATCAGATAAGCTTGAAGAACCATTAGATGCATCATTAATATTGGAAGTATTATCATGAGAAGATGCATTTACAGGAGTATCATCATCAAGAGAGATATCAGGGGTAGATTTATCAGATGCAAAGTGGAAAGCTTCATCTACTTTAACATTTATGGATTCTACAATCGTTTTAGATTCCAAGTTAAATACTCGATATGCTCTACTATTTGTAGAATAACCCATGAAAATCCCTTCGTCACTTCGAGAGTCAAATTTTCCAAGATTTTCGCGGTCACGTAAAATGTAACATCAACTCCCAAAGATACGAAAATATTTGATGTTTGGCTTTCTACAAAACCACAGTTCATATGGTGTATTTAACGTTCCCGGACGCAAATAAACTCGATTAATAACATAGATTGCAGTGTTCACAGCTTCAGCCCAAAAATGTAGCGGTAAATTCCGGCTGTGAAGCATAACACGTGCCATCTCTTGTACAACCCGATTTTTGCGCTCGACTACACTATTCTGTTGAGGTGTATAGGGTGCTGAGAATTCATGTTTAATGCCATTGGAAGTGCAAAAATCAATGAATTTAGAATTTATGAATTCTCTACCTCTATCACTTCTAACACGAATGATCTTTTCATTCTTTTCAATCATAATACGAAGGCAAATCTCGTGAAAACAATCAAAAGTATCAGCTTTCTCTTTTAAAAATGCTACCCATGAGTATCTAGAGAAATCATCAACCAATAAAAAAATATACCATTTACCTCCCAAGGATGGTTGACGTGTCGGCCCCATAAGATCCATATGCAATAATTCCAAGGGCCGTTTGGTACCAACGTGGTTCAAGTTCTTGTGTGCAGTCCTAGATTGTTTTCCCTTTTGACAACCACCACACACAATGTTTTGTTTAAGTGAAAGTTTAGGAACCCCCTTGACCACGTCTTTGTTTGAAATTCTAGCAAGTTCCTTAAAATTTATGTGACCTAGCCTTTCATGTCAAAATGTTTCATTATTCAAAGAGGCTAAGTTACAATTTTCAGAAATTTTATTGGGAACAACATAACAATTGTTTTCAGATCTAACCCCCTTTAAAAAGAAAACATGGTCCTTATCGGTTACAATGCATTCAACAGATGAAAAATTAACTGAAAAACCATTGTCACAAAGTTGACTGATACTTATGAGGTTAGTCTTAAGGCCATCAACAAATAACACATTATTTAGAATCGGGCCATCTGGAATAGCTACTGTTCCTTTTCCAACAATTTTGGAAGACTGACCGTCTCGGAAAACTGCAAGTCCTCCGGAGATTTTCTCAAAATTTTGAAAGCAGTTTTTGTCACCGGTCATGTGACGGGAACAACCGCTATCCAGATACCAAGACGAATTATCATAAGCATGCAAGGAAATATTTGTAACAAGACAAGGAAAGACTTCACCTTTGCGTACCCAACCCTTTCGAGTTTTGGTGTACGTCAGAAATGATTGTGAAGTTGATACCTTTGGTGAAAGCGTCTTGTTTGATCCATCGCTTTTCCTTGACATCGTCGTCTTGATTGATGAACTACCGAGGCTCTTTTCCTTCGAATAAGTTGCATTTGATTTCCGAGGAATTGCCCTTTTGGTAGTCGTTGCAAGAAGTGCTTGAGTTGAGCGTTTGGCTCCCATCTTGTAATTTCTTCTTATGTGCCCTGCAATACCACAACGAAAACATACCTTGATGCTTGACGATTCCGAAGAGGGGGAAATAGGTTCGTTGTCGTTGTTTGTCGTCAATTCCGGTGTCGGAGGAGGAGATACCGACTGGGGCACAAAGACTGTCCCAACCGAACTAAAATTGTCTTTAGTTCGATTGTATCCGAGGCCGAACTTGTTTGATTGACCAAGACCAAGAAGCTTATCCAACTTACTCCTTCCTGATGAAAATCACTGTAAGTCATCCTTGAGTTGGAGAATGGTCTCTGTCATTTCCAATTTTTCTTGTCGAGCCTCGCCGTTGAGCTTCAAGAAGTAATTCGCTTTGTTCACCATATCTATATAATCCTTCTCGAGTTGCTCATTGGACTCTTGAAGTGAAGCATTTGCTTTTATCAGATTATCCCTTTCCACTTCAAGATCGGTCGAGAGAGAAGTTACCCTTTTTACTTCTTCTTCGAGATCCTGCAATCTCCCTCTCAACCCCTTGTTTTGCTTAGCCAGTTTCTTTGAATCCCTCAAAAGTCTGTGGTAGGCTAGAGCAAAATCTTCACCTTCCGAGTTATCCGATTCATCGTCCGTTGCAATCTTTTCAACAGTGGAGTTGGACAATGACTCGGATGTATTAGCCATTAAGCACATGAAGGGTGAAGATGTGGACGCGTGGAACGCCGTTGCGTTATCTTCTTCATCACTTGACGATGAGGTGTCATCCCAAGTGACGGCTTACATCGCTTTCTTCTTTGACGGATTCTTATTAGGACACTCCGTTGAGATATGACCGTACCCTCGGCACTTGAAGCATTGGACTTGTCCTTCTGAGCTTTTCTTATCCTTAGAAAAACCCTCTTGCTTTCTTGGTTTGAAACTTGAAGAACCTTTGCCTTTCTTCGACTTTACGAAGGATGGAGTTTTGCTTGAGTTACCCCTTCGAAAGTTTCGGCGAAATCTTCTTGTCAAGAGAGCAAGCTGCTTCTCAAAGTCCTCCATAGATAGGTTTACGTCATCGTCTAAGGAGGATGAATGCGCGTCTTCTTCTTTTGTTGTTTTCAATGCTAAACCTGAAGACTTAGAAGAGGATGTTTTTCCAGAAGAATAGTTAGTAGGAAATGTCATTTCATAAGTTTGTAATGAACCAACTAATTCTTTTACACGGATTTCGTCCGGGTGTTTAATAGTTTCAATGGCTGTAACCTTGGACCGAAATCTTTCAGGAAGAGTTCTTAATATTTTTCTTACAACTTTAAATTCTGGAATCTTCTCTCCCAAGTTAGCACATGAGTTTACAATGTCTTGCAATCGTGTGTAATAGTCTGTGAAAGATTCATTTTCTGCCATGAAAATAGAGTCAAACTTGCTCGTAAGCATTTGCAGTTTCTGAATCGTCACAAGGTTAGTTCCCTCATGCGTAACTTGAAGAACATCCCAGATTTCTTTCGCAGTCTCACATGCCGAGACGCGAGAGAACTCTGTTTGCGACAAAGCATTAAATAGAGCATTAATCCCTTTGCCATTGTAAGAAGAAAAATCTATCTCTTTCTTGGTCCATTTCGACCTAGGTTTGATGGTGCGAACATCAGCAAGAATTTCAGTTGGATTAGACCATCCTAATTCAATTGATTGCAACACCCGTTCGTCGATGGAAATTAAAAAGGCTTTCATCCGTACTTTCCAGTAGGCATAATTTGTTCCATCGAAGAACGGGGGTCTGTTGATGTTTCCACCTTCAACCATTGTTTACAACCCTATTCCTGCTCCGATACCACTTGTTGGGTTATGTATAATTGGATCTAAATAGGGAAAAAAACACCTAGAGGTGGGTGAATAGGTGTAAACAATAAACACTCAAAAATCTTTGCGATATAAAACCTAATGCGGAAAAATAAATAACACGCAGAGATTTTTACGTGGAAAACTCCAAACCGGAGTAAAAACCACGGGACCGATAACACGGTGAAATCCACTAGAATTAAACACGTACAAGGTGATATACCATACTCACAGACGACTCAACCTTTTCCATACGCTCCTAGTTGATCTTCTCCGCTCGCTCCACGACGCTTCTCGAATCCACGATCTGCGTCCAACGCCGAATCCACGACGTCCGACCGAATCCACGGTCTTCACCCAGTAGCACGCTTCGAATCCACGAACGTACCTCGCTCCGAATCCACGAGAGCGGTAGCACCTTGAATCCACAAGGCCACGCGAGTCCACGCGCCGATTTTGGGAAATCGTTGTTTTTGGGTGGTGATGATCTGCCGAATACTTAGATTAGAAATAGATCGGAAATACCATCTAAGTATTCGTTGATTTGATTCTACTCAAAATGTGAGTATGAAAACCTAAAATCAAATCAATCAATATAGATGAAGAAACATAAGATTCTATCTATTGATTTCCTTTCTTCTCTATTTGTGGATCTATCTATTTCGGTCGTCTTTTTTCCTTTGTCGTGGGTTACCCTAAAAAATGAAGTAAAGGGTCTATATATATGTTAGAAACCATTGGAAGAGGATAAGAATCAAAAACTAACCTTTTCTGGAATTTTTCAGGACGGTGATCCGGATCGGACTTCAGCGATCCGGATTGCAGTAGCGAGACAGACAGTTTCCAGAAAAACAAAGGTTCGGGATCCGGATCGAAGTGCCTGATCCGGATCGTTCATACAATTCACCAAACACCAACGTTCGGGATCCGGATTGAAATGCCTGATCCGGATCGTTCAAATAAAATGGTAGAACCAGTGTTCGGGATCCGGATCAAAGGAGGCTACGATCCGGATTGAACTTGTGTATGAACGAACACCCTTCGGGATCCAGATTGGAAAGTCTGATCCGGATCCTGAACATGTCCCATGTCCAGTTTTTGATTTTTTTTGCAATTAGAAATTCATCCAAGTGTTTCTACACTATAAGAAGTATTCGGATCACCAAAAATAATTAATTAAACATACATGATCCTTTTGAATTCTTCTTTCTTGAGATTGAGTTATATGATCCAACTTTCTTTATCTTCAATCTTCAAGACTTAACCGAATTCACGAAATACGCCAACTCAAATTCCGTAACAATCTCCCCCTTTGGCGGTTTCGTGACAAAACACAAATCCACTCAAGAAAATTCAAAAAGATATTTTTGTTGCTATCACCATACAATAAAAATTTACAATGGAGATCCAAAATAAAATAGATACATGAGTTAAACTCCTAAAACAGACTCTAGACTTAGACATCTGTACTCTCTGCAAAAGAAATCATTCTTGACCAAACAAATCGTTAGATACCTCAAGAATTCTATGTCATTCAAAAACCACACACAGAAATGAAGTTTATACTCATCTATACTTACCATGACATTTATATATTCAGATATGTAATTTGATCATAGTTAAACACCAACATATCTTCTATGCAATCAAAATCCAAATGTCACAAAATTGTTAGTGAACATCAACTTGTTAGTTATATTACATGCCCAAATAGTTAGCAAATAGTTAGTCGAGACATGCATGCAATCTCAAATAAAAACCAAAAGTTGAAGTTATACTTACCTTCATGGTTCACAAACAATCGATCATGGTTTCATTGTTCAAACTGTTCTAATATTCTCTCCCCCTTTTTGTCACAAAGTTAGCCAAAATTACCAAAACGGAGAGAAAAGTTAACAAGTTCAAGAACCAAAACTGTGAGAATTAAAACTAAAAACTAAAAACTTAAAAACCTGCACAGGAAAAGATTAAAAAGAAAAAATCTGCACTAGAAAAAGAAAAGTTTGAGGACAAATCAATCATCTGAGTCAGAGTCTTCAGAGCTCGTGCAGCCCAGTTTGTTCAAAATTCCTTTAAGCATTCCCAAAATCGTAGAACATTCTTGTTTCATCTTATGTATGTCCTTGGACATCTTTCTGAGTTCCAGAGTCATTTTATCTTGTTCTTGGTTGATGGAAGACACTAAGTTTGCCTTTTGGTCGATTCTTCTGGAAGTTGAAGAACGTTGTGTGACAGCTGACGGAGCAGTCTGACCTTCATTCCGAGGAGATCTTCTTGGCAGAGAATGTGAATTATCAAGGGGTTCATTGCTTGGCGAATTCTTTTTCCTTGCGTACTGCTTAATCGTTGAGGAAGACTTCATCAGCTTCTTGTTCTTTAGGTAAACCTTATTTTCTTCATCAATATCTTGTTGTACTTCATTAAGAAATGTGTCCCAATCTTCTTCGTCTTCAGATTCAGTTTCAGTTTGAGGGATATTCTTTGTTTCCTCTTGACATGTTTCATTTATTTCAATACCCCGAGCTCGTCCAAGTCGTCGAGCAAGTCTTTTTCTTTTTGTTTTCACAGAAGTTTCTTCCATTGGAGCTTTTCCCTTTTCAGCAGAGTAGGTGGAGCCTTTGATGTTTCTGCAGGCGCTTTTGATGTCTCTGCAGGGGCTTTCCCTTTCGAAGCAGTGGGAGTAATTGCTTCAACTTGAAGCTCATCCCAATTGATCGATTCCGTCTCAGAGTCCGTATCGGAATCGTCCTTCGTTTTCTTCGCCTTCTTAGCCTTCTTGGGTTTGATAGTATCCCTTGTATGAACCATAGCAGCCAGAAGAAAAATGATCCAGGTGATCACCATTGCCACTAGTTTCTTGTGAGAAATGAATTCCTGTGAGCAACAACTCAAGAACACGAAAAATTATTAATTTTCAAAAATTTTAAAAATTATACCCAAACAATCATTATCGTGTAGAGAGATTAAGAATCAAATTAGTTTTGCAAAAAGAATTTTAAAAATAGATCAATCGCATGATTTTCGAAAATTCCCATGATATACCCTAAAACCGAAATTTTTGAAATCGAAGGCCAAAAATCCGTTTATCATTAGAATACTTAGCATATAATCAAAACTAATCTACCCAGAGTTCTTATTTCAAAAGAAATTTGATAAAAAACCATCCACAAACGAAAAAGATACAGAAATTTCATCACGTTTTGAGGAAGAATATGAAAAACTGTGATAAACCGAGATTTTGATCAATAAAACTTACTTGGAATCGAAGAACTTGAGTTTGAAAGCTTCCAAGATGGATGAATTCTAGAGAGAGAAGCTCTGGAGACTTTTGAACAAAAGATTGAAGTAAAAAGAAATCAAAACCCTTTTGTTCTATATAAAACCCTAGCCGCGATCCGGATCAGTTCGTGATTCCGATCCGGATCAGCTACCCGCAGAGAATACCTGCGTTCGGGATCCGGATCGGCTTGTCCAATCCGGATCGGCTCCAACTTTTTCTTCAGAAAAATTCAGAAAAATTCTAGAAAATCCAGAAAAAGCTTGTAAGCACTTTTGTGTATCAACTTTAAATGAAAGTCATCGTTTCATACAACAAGAAATAGATTATGCCAAATCTATCAATAACATCCAACAAATGAAACGAAAATTTATAAAAATTAAATCCCTTAAAGTTGAACAACTTCAATTACATCTAACTTGATCTTATGAGTAATGCCTTTATCAAATCATCAATTCGGTAAAGAAAATGAAATACAAAGATCAATAGATGTCTGAAATCCCAGATAAGTTAGATAATATATCTAGTCAATTTATTGAAGAGAGTGGCTCTTTGAGCATCTTTCATTAAAATTCCCACCTTATACCAATCTTGAAATTTTGACAGAGTCAAGTATTTCAACATGCATTTTATTTAATCAAACTTGAAAAACCTTTCTTGGTATACATGTGGTAGCTGCACACAGTACTCGGACGACCGAGGTGGTAGCTCTTTCCTCCATGTGGTGGTAGTTTTCACACTCCTCATTGGGATGTAACTCTTTCCACATCTTTTGAGCATAACACTTTTTCTTTGACTCCCCCTCAATTGGCTATCAATTATTTAAGATATAAAGTATTCAACCAAAAATTGATCTCGATTTCATACTCGACTAAACAGTCAAATAAGATAAAAACTATACCAAGAGATCATTGAGAGAGAAATTGACTTTGATCAACACAAAGATGATTTAATTCACATAAATGATCATTGCATCAAATGAATTATCATGATATCCAAAGCATAATAAATTTCTAAACATATAAAAAGATGCAGTTAAAGTCAATAAAACTAATGTTCAATTAATGTTCTATGTCTAAGAATAGATAATGAACAAAAACATAAAAACAAAACCTAACCTAAACAAGAGTTTCAAAAAGAGGTTATTTCAAGGAAAGCATTCCAATTGCTTTACGCAAATGAATAAAACGTTTTTGATCCAAAGGTTTTGTTAAAAAGTCAGCTAATTGATCTTCAGTTGAAATGTAGGAAATTTGAAGAATATTTGATTCAACTAGCTCTCTAAGAAAATGATATCTAAGTTCAATGTGTTTTGTTCTTGAGTGCAACACAGGGTTTTTTGAAATGTTTATAGCACTAGTGTTGTCACATAAAACAGTTACCGAAGTTGCTGAAATCCGGAAGTCGCTCAACACGCTTTTCATCCAAATGAGTTGAGTTGAACAACTACCCGCTGAGATGTATTCCGCTTCGGCAGTCGAGAGTGCAATGCAGTTTTGCTTTTTACTATGCCATGCAACAAAGCAATGGCCAAGATAAAAACATGCACCACTCGTACTTTTCCGATCATCCACAGATCCTGCCCAATCGGCATCTGAGTATCCAATAATATCTAGACTTGTTCCCATAGGATACCAAATTCCGAAATTAATGGTTCCTTTGATGTACCGGATGATCCGTTTTACCGCTTTCAGGTGAACCTCCTTTGGTGCTGATTGATATCTCGCGCAAATCCCAACACTAAAGGATATGTCCGGGCGACTAGCTGTGAGGTAGAGTAGACTTCCAATCATGCTGCGATAAAGTTTCTCATCTACATTCTCACTAAGAGATTCACTTCCTAATCCCTTATTGCTAGTTCACATAGGAGTAGGAAAATCTTTAGAATCTTCTAATCCGAATTTCTTTACCAACTCCTTTGCATACTTGGATTGACACAGATGGATGCCTTCACCATTTTGTTTCACTTGCAATCCAAGAAAGTATGTCAGTTCGCCCATCATAGACATCTCAAATTC
This sequence comes from Tillandsia leiboldiana, assembly GCA_029204045.2. Lineage (NCBI taxonomy): Eukaryota > Viridiplantae > Streptophyta > Magnoliopsida > Poales > Bromeliaceae > Tillandsia > Tillandsia leiboldiana. Next base: position 8,904,058 of record CM055076.1, read on the forward strand.
GCTTTCCATGGTTTCTGCGAATTTAGAAGCATCATTATCCTTTGTTGCTCCAAATACAATGTCATCGACATAGATTTGTGCAACAATGAAGTTATTTTGATAATGCTTCACAAAGAGAGTCCTGTCTGCTCCCCCTCGAGTATAGCCCTTCTCCAAAAGGTGCTTTGTCAACCTTTCGTACCACGCTCGCGGTGCTTGTTTTAAACCATAAAGAGCCTTTTTCAAACGAAAAACATGGTTAGGTAGTTTACAGTCTACGAAACCTTTCGGTTGAGCCACATAAACTTCCTCATTTAAAAACCCATTTAAAAATGCGCTCTTAACGTCCATTTGAAAGAGTTTTATTTTAAAGTGACAAGCAATAGCAAATAAGATACGAATGGACTCGAGTCTAGCTACAGGGGCGAACGTTTCATCAAAGTCTATACCTTCTATTTGAGAGTAGCCTTGAGCAACTAAACGTGCTTTGTTCCTGATGATGGTACCATCCTTATTTTTTTTGTTCTTGAAAATCCATTTAGTACCGATCACATTGTGTTGCTTCGGAGGCGTCGTTAATTCCCAGACTTTGTTGCGTTCAAACTGATGGAGCTCTTCCTGCATTGCTTCAATCCAGTAGTCATCCTGAAGAGCTTTATCGACGTTCTTTGGTTCGATCAAGGAAACGTAACAAGCGAATCCACAAACCAACTGTCTCCGAGTTTTGACTCCTTCTAGTGGGTCTCCAATGATGTTTGATTCAGGATGATCCTTGGAGATGCGTAACGTTTGATGTAATGGAGTACTCGGAGGTACATGAGATGATTCCTGCACATCAGATAAGCTTGAAGAACCATTAGATGCATCATTAATATTGGAAGTATTATCATGAGAAGATGCATTTATAGGAGTATCATCATCAAGAGAGATATCAGGGGTAGATTTATCAGATGCAAAGTGGAAAGCTTCATCTACTTTAACATTTATGGATTCTACAATCGTTTTAGATTCCAAGTTAAATACTCGATATGCTCTACTATTTGTAGAATAACCCATGAAAATCCCTTCGTCACTTCGAGAGTTAAATTTTCCAAGATTTTCGCGGTCACGTAAAATGTAACATCGACTCCCAAAGATACGAAAATATTTGATGTTTGGCTTTCTACAAAACCACAGTTCATATGGTGTATTTAACGTTCCCGGGCGCAAATAAACTCGATTAATAACATAGATTGCAGTGTTCACAGCTTCAGCCCAAAAATGTAGCGGTAAATTCCGGCTGTGAAGCATAACACGTGCCATCTCTTGTACAACCCTGTTTTTGCGCTCGACTGCACCATTCTGTTGAGGTGTATAGGGTGCTGAGAATTCATGTTTAATGCCATTGGAAGTGCAAAAATCAATGAATTTAGAATTTATGAATTCTCCACCTCTATCACTTCTAACACGAATGATCTTTTCATTCTTTTCAATCATAATACGAAGGCAAATCTCGTGAAAACAATCAAAAGTATCAGCTTTCTCTTTTAAAAATGCTACCCATGAGTATCTAGAGAAATCATCAACCAATAAAAAAATATACCATTTACCTCCCAAGGATGGTTGACGTGTCGGCCCCATAAGATCCATATGCAATAATTCCAAGGGCCGTTTGGTACCAATGTGGTTCAAGTTCTTGTGGGCAGTCCTAGATTGTTTTCCCTTTTGACAACCACCACACACAATATTTTGTTTAAGTGAAAGTTTAGGAACCCCCTTGACCACGTCTTTGTTTGAAATTCTAGCAAGTTCCTTAAAATTTATATGACCTAGCCTTTCATGCCAAAGTGTTTCATTATTCAAAGAGGCTAAGTTACAATTTTCAGAAATTTTATTGGGAACAACATAACAATTGTTTTCAGATCTAACCCCCTTTAAAAAGAAAACATGGTCCTTATCGGTTACAATGCATTCAACAGATGAAAAATTAACTGAAAAATCATTGTCACAAAGTTGACTGATACTTATGAGGTTAGTCTTAAGGCCATCAACAAATAACACATTATTTAGAATCGGGCCATCTGGAATAGCTACTGTTCCTTTTCCAACAATTTTGGAAGACTGACCGTCTCGAAAAACTACAAGTCCTCCGGAGATTTTCTCAAAATTTTGAAAGCAGTTTTTGTCACCGGTCATGTGACGGAAACAACCGCTATCCAGATACCAAGACGAATTATCATAAGCATGCAAGGAAATATTTGTAACAAGACAAGCGAAGACTTCACCTTTGCGTACCCAAACCTTTCGAGTTTTGGTGTACGTCGAAAATGATTGTGAAGTTGATACCTTTGGTGAAAGCGTCTTGTTTGATCCATCGCTTTTCCTTGACATCGTCGTCTTGATTGATGAACTACCGAGGCTCTTTTCCTTCGAATAAGTTGCATTTGATTTCCGAGGAATTGCCCTTTTGGTAGTCGTTGCAAGAAGTGCTTGAGTTGAGCGTTTGGCTCCCATCTTGCAATTTCTTCTTATGTGCCCTGCAATACCACAACGAAAACATACCTTGATGCTTGACGATTCCGAAGAGGGGGAAATAGGTTCGTTGTCGTTGTTTGTCGTCAATTCCGGTGTCGGAGGAGGAGATACGGACTGGGGCACAAAGACTGTCCCAACCGAACTAAAATTATCTTTAGTTCGATTGTATCCGAGGCCGAACTTGTTTGATTGACCAAGACCAAGAAGCTTATCCAACTTACTCCTTCCTGATGAAAATCGCTGGAAGTCATCCTTGAGTTGGAGAATGGTCTCTGTCATTTCCAATTTTTCTTGTCGAGCCTCGCCGTTGAGCTTCAAGAAGTAATTCGCTTTGTTCACCATATCTATATAATCCTTCTCGAGTTGCTCATTGGACTCTTGAAGTGAAGCATTTGCTTTTATCAGATTATCCCTTTCCACTTCAAGATCGGTCGAGAGAGAAGTTACCCTTTTTACTTCTTCTTCGAGATCCTGCAATCTCCCTCTCAACCCCTTGTTTTGCTTAGCCAGTTTCTTTGAATCCCTCAAAAGTCTGTGGTAGGCTAGAGCAAAATCTTCACCTTCCGAGTTATCCGATTCATCGTCCGTTGCAATCTTTTCAACAGTGGAGTTGGACAATGACTCGGATGTATTAGCCATTAAGCACATGAAGGGTGAAGATGTGGACGCGTGGAACGCCGTTGCGTTATCTTCTTCATCACTTGACGATGACTCATTTGACGATGAGGTGTCATCCCAAGTGACGGCTTGCATCGCTTTCTTCTTTGACGGATTCTTATTAGGACACTCCGTTGAGATATGACCGTACCCTCGGCACTTGAAGCATTGGACTTGTCCTTCTGAGCTTTTCTTATCCTTAGAAAAACCCTCTTGCTTTCTTGGTTTGAAACTTGAAGAACCTTTGCCTTTCTTCGACTTTACGAAGGATGGAGTTTTGCTTGAGTTACCCCTTCGAAAGTTTCGGCGAAATCTTCTTGTCAAGAGAGCAAGCTGCTTCTCAAAGTCCTCCATAGATAGGTTTACGTCATCGTCTGAGGAGGATGAATCCGCGTCTTCTTCTTTTGTTGTTTTCAATGCTAAACCTGAAGACTTAGAAGATGATGCTTTTCCAGAAGAATAGTTAGTAGGAAATGTCATTTCATAAGTTTGTAATGAACCAACTAATTCTTCTACACGGATTTCGTCCGGGTGTTTAATAGTTTAAATGGCTGTAACCTTGGAACGAAATCTTTCAGGAAGAGTTCTTAATATTTTTCTTACAACTTTAAATTCTGGAATCTTCTCTCCCAAGTTAGCACATGAGTTTACGATGTCTTGCAATCGTGTGTAATAATCTGTGAAAGATTCATTTTCTGCCATGAAAATAGAGTCAAACTTGCTCGTAAGCATTTGCAGTTTTTGAATCGTCACAAGGTTAGTTCCCTCATGCGTAACTTGAAGAACATCCCAGATTTCTTTCGCAGTCTCACATGCCGAGACGCGAGAGGACTCTGTTTGCGACAAAGCATTAAATAGAGCATTAATCCCTTTGCCATTGTAAGAAGAAAAATCTATCTCTTCCTTGGTCCATTTCGACCTAGGTTTGATGGTGCGAACATCAGCAAGAATTTCAGTTGGATTAGACCATCCTAATTCAATTGATTGCCACACCCGTTCGTCGATGGAAATTAAAAAGGCTTTCATCCGTACTTTCCAGTAGGCATAATTTGTTCCATCGAAGAACGGGGGTCTGTTGATGTTTCCACCTTCAACCATTGTTTACAACCCTATTCCTGCTCCGATACCACTTGTTGGGTTATGTATAATTGGATCTAAATAGGAGAAAAAACACCTAGAGGGGGGTGAATAGGTGTAAACAATAAACACTCAAAAATCTTTGCGATATAAAACCCAATGCGGAAAAATAAATAACACGCAGAGATTTTTACGTGGAAAACTCCAAACCGGAGTAAAAAACCACGGGACCGATAACACGGTGAAATCCACTAGAATTAAACACGTACAAGGTGATATACCGTACTCACAGACGACTCAACCTTTTCCATACGCTCCTAGTTGATCTTCTCCGCTCGCTCCACGACGCTTCTCGAATCCACGATCTGCGTCCAACGCCGAATCCACGACGTCCGACCGAATCCACGATCTTCACCCAGTAGCACGCTTCGAATCCACGAACGTACCTCGCTCCGAATCCACGAGAGCGGTAGCACCTTGAATCCACAAGGCCACGCGAGTCCACGCGCCGATTTTGGGAAATCGTTGTTTTTGGGTGGTGATGATCCGCCAAATACTTAGATTAGAAATAGATCAAAAATACCATCTAAGTATTCATTGATTTGATTCTACTCAAAATGTGAGTATGAAAACCTAGAATCAAATCAATCAATATAGATGAAGAAACATAAGATTCAATCTATTGATTTCCTTTCTTCTCTATTTTTGGATCTATCTATTTCGGTCGTCTTTTTCCCTTTGTCGTGGGTTACCCTAAAAAATGAATTAAAGGGTCTATATATAGGTTAGAAACCATTGGAAGAGGATAAGAATCAAAAACTAACCTTTTCTGGAATTTTTCAGGACGGCGATCCGGATCGGACTTCGGCGATCCGGATTGCAGTAGCGAGACAGACAATTTCCAGAAAAACAAAGGTTCGGGATCCGGATCGAAGTGCCTGATCCGGATCGTTCATACAATTCACCAAACACCAACGTTCGGGATCCGGATTGAAATACCTGATCCGGATCGTTCAAATAAAATGGTAGAACCAGTGTTCGGGATCCGGATTAAAGGAGGCTACGATCCGGATTGAACTTGTGTATGAACGAACACCCTTCGGGATCCGGATTGGAAAGTCTGATCCGGATCCTGAACATGTCCCATGTCCAGTTTTTGATTTTTTTTTGCAATTAGAAATTCATCCAAGTGTTTCTACACTATAAGAAGTATTCGGATCACCAAAAATAATTAATTAAACATACCTGATCCTTTTGAATTCTTCTTTCTTGAGATTGAGTTATATGATCCAACTTTCTTTATCTTCAATCTTCAAGACTTAACCGAATTCACGAAATACGCCAACTCAAATTCCGTAACATCATCAACTCCAACTCTCAATTTTAGAAAAAAAAAATGCCGAAAACAGCGAAATGTCCAAAAATTCTGAAAGGCCAGTGCCTTCACCCCAGTCAAACAAGAACAGGCTCCGGCACCGTCTCCATTTCTGGAGCAGCCTTTCAAAGTTTTCGGCCCGTTCGTGAGCCTCGGCGTATAGATGTGAAAAAAAGAGATAAGTGTTGAAGTTGTTCCTGCTGTGGCAGCACAAACGTAGACTACAATCTAACTACGACTCCTAGGGACACAACCACTAACACTAGTCGTCACATCAGCTCCAGTAGCGGGGTCGGTCACACGATCATCATGCCCTTCTCTGCACTGTCGTTCTGTCCAAGGCATTCGTACACATCCAAGGGCGCTATCGGGCGTCACTGTAAGTCAACCTCTGCTGACAGGCGAAATTATCCACTGTTTCCTCTATAGTAATGAAAGTGCTCCCCAAGGCGAGACTCTGGGTCTAACAACCCTTTATCCATCAGTTCTAACAACTGTGCCATCAGCTCTCTCAGCTTTACTGGTGCCATCCAATAAGGTGCCTTCGAGATCGGCGCGGTTTGCGGTACCACATCAATCACAAACTAATCTCCCTATCCGGCGGCATCATCATCAGCTCTCGTGGACTCACATCCGGGAACTCGCGGGCAAAAAAGGCACCGTTGTGTCCCGGTGTCACCGTAGGCATCCCTAACACTGTCGCTAAAAAGGCAATACATCCTCGTCTCATCATCTAACTGTCTCTCACCAATGAAATTATCGCTGGATACAGTGTACCGGAGCTGCCTCTGTAGATATACTCCCCCTGTTCGGCTCACAGAAGGTCACGGTCCTCTCTCCACCATCCATCAATGCATGATACCGTGCCTACCAATTCATAACACTTCGACAAAGTTCGGGGGCTGCCTCGAGGCCAACAAGTCTGCCGGTAAAATCCACTGCCTCAATTGCACTGGACATGATCCACCTACCTCTTCCACAAGCACAACATGACCAGGAATCTGTACCTCAAGTATACGTGGCGATGGTCCTACCTCCAATCCATGCAAGGATGAAAATGCTCTGCGACGACATTGTCTGCTGCCATAGCATCCTCCATCAGGCTGTGTAAACTCTCTGGCACAAAGAGGCTCTCAAACAGTGTCACCATCACCGCCACCTACGGCTCTGCCTCCCAAGGCTCCAAACTCAATCCTACGAATCGGGGTGGGTCAAACTGCCGAAACTGGCTAAATCGATCAATGATATTCCACAGCTCATCTACTGTTATCTATCCACCCTGCCTCGGTGCCTCAGCATTAATCAACGGCACGAAAGGGGCTACTCGCTCAATCGGTGCCACTGGAAACACAGCAACAGAGGATACTGCATCTGGGGTGGTCTCAACGGGAAGCACTGTCGGGGTGCCTACTGCTCCAGCAACTATATCATCATATCCAGCTGCTCACTCCGTCGCTGGTATGCCACTGACAATCCTATCATCTGGGTCCGGAGCTCTCTGACCTCAACCTAGGTATCCAGCCCAGATCTGCCTACTCTGACTTCTCTGCCAAGACGGGTGCACACGGGTCAGAACATAGCGTCGGGGAGACACCGCTCACCATGACAAAACCGCACGACTAAACACACAACAAACACACGACCCAATCCAGCGAAAGTCTAGGACATGTCATCCATTCCATAGCATTATGTTGTCTGCAGCCAACCTAATCGCTTAGGAAAATAAACATGCCAATCACTTATCCCGTCCCTTGGGAGAGGTATAAAACACAATCAGGACTCTTGCTATAAGCCACGACTCTCACGTAGTCATCCTAAGGTACAACCAAAAGCCTAGTGTTTCTAAGTTCACAATGACCTACAACCTAGGCTCTGATACCACTTTAATCTGTCACGCCCCGGGATCAAAACTACGACCTGGTTCGCCATCAAATCAGCCACCCATACGGGAAACCCCGCATAGGCAAAGCGTCCATCCTGCAAAAGATACTACTACAGCTAAACAGATATCAGAGCGAAAAAATAAACTGCTGAAATATAAAAATCTGAACCACTGTACAACTGGAGTAAATACAAGGTCCATCTCCCAAATAAAAGAATATCAAAACTGATACACAGGAATAGTACAAATAGAAGATCTTCCTATATCACATCTATGAATCCAAAAAGGAGATAACTAAAACAAGAAATACAACAGCGTACAATAAAATCCAACAATCCGGGGTGGTACATCTATCTCACCAAAATGAACTACACTAATTGGGATCTATCTCATGACTCCCTGTCCTCTGTCCGTCACGCCAGCTAGAGCAGGAACAGAGGGAAAAGTCTCGGCAAACCTGTCACCGACAGAGGGTGTGAGAACTACACCAACACGTAGTTCTCAGTGGGTACCGTCTCCAAAACCAACAGTCTGCGCACTAAATCTACCAAGACATAAGATAACAGGAAAACTGAAAAAAAGAAAAGCTGGAAATAACTCTACAGCTACCATGCCTCTATCTACTATGCTCAAAGGGTTATACCGATGAAAATGATGCATCGACTCTAACCAACTATACTCAATCAACCCAATCACACTGACTGCCACATAGGGTCCAGTCAAACCTGCGCCCACTTACTGCCATTACATCCACGGAGGACTGGACTTACGTAGGGTGTCCCACACGGACTACGTCGACAAGTCGCGATAGCAAAGTAACATGTCCATCTCCGGAGCGGCACTCGAGGAGCGCGACCCCACTGAGGAAAGTATCCGCGCATCTCTGTCGAGCTCAATATGGCTCATGCAGGCTATAATCCAAAATCACGATTAATTAGATCAACACTGTCCAACTCACAACACTACCCACTGGTCAGAAGTACTCAACAACTGAGACCACCTTCAACCCAACGGCTCCCAAAACAGGACATCAAACTCAACATGCGAAAACCCACTAGACTGAAGATACTCCACAGCCGACGACAATGAAGGGTTCGAACACCCCGAAAGACTAGTACCTACAACCCAAAACAAACAAGAACAGGCTCTAGGCATAGCCTCTCATTGTTTTCGACCCAAAGAATGAACAACCCTTAGAACCCAGATCATTCGAACCCTCTCGGGTGAGGAAGTTTACAGGAAAATGTGATATTTATTATTGAAAACCATTTTCACTCGAACCCCCTCGGGGTGAGGACAAAAAGTAGTTCATTTTTATAAAACCATCTTGATTTGAGAAAACTCATTTTAATAATTTTTAGCTCTTTTAAAAAAATTTGTTAGAAAATAAGTTTTATTCCAAAACCCCGAAGGGCTAATGCCTTCGCCCAATCAGACAAGAACAGACTCCGGCGGCCCTTCGATATTTGGAAGAAAAACATTAGTTGACTAAAATTATATGTGTCCAAAAAGATTCTCGGTTCAAGGTCCTGCTATCACTAGTACACTACTGCCACGAATACCGTGACGACAAATAGATCGGAGAAAACTCGACGACCCGGGACCCCCGTTTACCCAAACGGCTCCCGACACTAGTACAAGACTAGCCACAGCTACCAGACTCCACTCGGCCCCCAAGCACGAGTGCAACATGCATCCCACACTAAAAGAAATCCCGACCACTCGGCCCACTACCCGGGCGAGGAAAACACTATGTCTAGAGAATAAGGATGTAAAGTGTGGATGTCTAAAGCATGAAAGAACCTAGCCCAAGTGAGGGTTCTCTACTAGTCTGGTATACACATGCAACATATGACAGGGTGCTAGGTCAAAGTCCAATACTCTATAAACATCATGATACAGTAATACTAGCACCTATTCTAGCATGTGAAAGCTAATATACTAGAATTAGTAGAAAATCCACAGTTTGGAGAAAATCAAACCAACCCACCTAGCACGCGCTGATCCGTAGTTCGATGAAGCTGAAACTGAACGTGCGTTCCTCAGGTTCTCACGGTTCCAACGAACCTAAAAGCTCCAGAAAACTCCACCCCGATAAACGGCGGTGCTCAAAATACCAAGTGCGGCTCAACGGTCCACTACAAAATTCACCGTGCGCATCAATAGTGTGTAGAAGCCAAACCGTACACAATTTTTATCCTGAACCAAAAAGCAAGATGCTCACCTCGATCGTAAGAAGGGGTCCCAACTTTTCTTTTCTCAGTCACAATCCAAAAATTCCAGCAAAACTGATATACAAAGCCGAATGTCGCGATGGGTTCAATCGTAGATTTCAGCACCAAAACCTTGTAGTAGAGCTCCAAAGACGGGAAAAGTTCCCCTTCAAAATGCCTTCAGAAAAAATTCAACAAAGGTACGGTTGCGTTCCTCTCGAAGCGTAGATGGAGATCTACTCCAAAAACATCCAATTCCGTCAACAAACGGCCGAAAAAAGCATAAAAGTTCCTTGCTGTCCCAAAACACGGTACAAAATAAAGTATAGAGTTCAAGAAATTTTAGAGCTCAATCTAGAAGAAATTCCTCTTAGGTGTCAACATGAAAAATGCTCCTCTATATCTTGTTAACACATCCATACAAAGAAATCCCCAAAAATCATGATAATCTCTTAGCTATCACCATACAATTGTTCATTGCTCAAAGGAACCATAAGAAATCTGCACTATAAAAATCTACACTATAGGGTCGGGAAGATGACGGGATTTACCTAACCTAACGAGCTCCGAATCTAGTAATAAAGGTGTCAATGGATTCCTCGTCGAGTGTAGATGCGAATCGAGCTAAAGAACTCCCAAATCTGAGCTCGTATGAATGAGAAAACCCAAAATTACCCAAGGCTGTCCGAGAACAAAATCCGTGCTTGATGGTCCCAGAAAATCCACAAATATTCCAAGAAATCTCATGATCTACGAAAAATGTTGAATACCAGAATTGTAGATTTACCTCTCATGGAGATCCCCTCCAAATTTCAGCTCGAAATCCTACGAAATGAGGTATGGGGGATTTTTGCACTAAAATGCAACAGTGAAGCTCCGAAAATCCAGCAACAATGGTGGCGTTCCAACATGGGGAATATGATGATCAAGCGAGCACCATTAGCCCTTCCTTGGTGATGAAGATGAAGAGGAGTTGTTGGTGAAGCTCTGTATGAAGTGCTCCCCAAAAAACCAAATGCCCAAATGGAGGAAGAAGAAAAAGAAAAAAAAGAAAAACAATTTTCTCTCTCCCTCTCCCTCTCTCAGCAAATCCATAGGGGAGGCCCGGCCCGCTGGCCCACCCCGTGTGGACACGTGGCGGCCATCCGGGCCGCCACGATAGCCAGTTTGGGCCGCCCGGATCAAGCCACGCGGCTTGATCCGGTTCGGCGCGGCACAGCCAACGGGCGTGCGCCGCGTGTCCAACGCGGGGGAGAGCGTCGCAGCGCCGATGTCGCACATGGCCGCGCGCCACGGGGGCTGCTGGCCAATCGCGGCCCGCCACATGTCCGCCCGTGCGCTCGGTGGACCGCGCCTACACAGCCGGCCCAATTGGGTGCTGCCACGTGGCCCCCCCGGTCCACAGCTCTTCCATGCACCCGTAAACACCAAGAAACTTCCGGTTACCCGTTTTCGCGCGTCCGAACTCCGAAAAATACATCCAAATAGCCGATTTTTATCATTTTTCTGCGCTGAATCCAAATCCGGCCTCCGTTTTACAAGAAACCACTTAAATTTTCTGATGAAGGCATCCGGATATACAATCTCGATCTATTTTTTCGCGCTGGGTCCAGTTTTTGAAGTCTGATTTGCACGCAACCAATACCATCACACAACATGCCTCCAGAAGCCGTTGAACACCCTTGTAAAACCTTCGCGGAGATCCGGGTCATCACATGTAGCGTCAGCTTCGACACCAGGTCTCCCACGCTTAATGACTTGGCCTTTACTTTTTTATTGTATGCATTTTGAACTCAGCTTTGGTGGGCCCGTAGATGATCTAGCGCTTTTAGCCGAGTCTCGCACTCCTCACTCAAATCTTCATTCATCAAGAGCTCATATTCTTGATTACTCAGGTCACGTTGCCTTTCGACCCTCAAAGACGGAATCATGATTTCAGCCGATAATACGGCCTCATGTTCGTAGACCAAGCAAAAAGGGGTGACTCTTGTGGCGGTCTTGATGGTTGTTCGGCAAGCCCAGAGAACTTTAGGCAATTTCTCGTGCCATCTCTTTGGGTGTTTCCCAATGTGTCGTTTCATCAAATTTATGACCACCTTGTTCATTGCCTCGGCCTGCCCATTAGCCTGAGCATAGTAAGGAGACGAATTCAACAACTTGATCCGTTCCGCTTCTAAGAATCGAACAAATGTCTTGCCGGTAAACATTGTTCCCTGATCGGTTGTTATGGTCTCCGGAACACCAAACCGATGCAAAATCGATTCTTCAACAAAGACGGTTAATATCTTTTTGAGGGGCCTGCCTTGTTGGCCTGGCTTCTACCCATTTGGTAAAGTAATCCACGACCACTATTAAAAACTTGTGCTCTACTAGAGTGTTCGGTTAGATCTCGCCTATCAAATTCATGGCCCAACCCCTGAATGGCCATGGCTTAATAATGGCGTGCATGTCCGAGGCCGAAACCCGTTGGATCAGCCCATGGAACTGACACTCCTGGCATCCTTTGGCATAGTTGATGCAGTCCTCGTGCATTGTCGGTCAATAGTAGCCTAGGTGCCGAATGGCCCATCTGAGTCTTCTCCCGGCCATTACAATCGATGCCTCTTCGGTCCCCAAGCACCTCAGAAGCACTTCTTCGGGTGTCTTCTTGTACAGCTGCCTATCCAAAAGGCAGTATCCGAGGGCTCTCTTCCTCATTTTGTAGTCCGCTCGGCTGTTAGGATCACTCAAATAATCCATCAGAGGTTGTCTCCAATCCTCAATTACTTCGATCAGAGCGACCATCAGTTCCCTTACATAGACCGATGGCAACAACCTTGAGAAAACGGTGATGTGATCAGCCGTCATCGACTCTTTGTAACTCGACGCTATCTGTGCTAGGTCGTTTGCGGCGGCATTTTCCTTTCTTGGTCGATGGCTTAGTTCCACGTCTCGAAACTTGCAAAGCACTTCGACATCTTTTCGCAAATAACCTTGGAGGTTAGGACTTACACACCAGTATTCGCCCGTCAGTTGTTTAATCACAACTAGCGAATCTCCGATTACTTCTAAATTCTTTGCTCCTAATTCTTCCAAGATCTCGAGGCCAATGACTAGGGCCTCATATTCAGCTTGATTATTCAAATAGCTGAAGTCGAGCTCGAGGGCAAACTGAACTTCTCTCCCTTTAGGTGATCGAGTTACTATTCCAACCCTAGCCGAATCAACAATTCTTGAGCCATCGAAATACAAAGTCCATCTGGGTAGGCCGACGAAGTCGGCCGTCGATTCCTCGATCTCGACACAAGGATGGTCGGCTAAAAAATTTGCTATCGCTTGTCTCTTGACAGCCTTTGCCAGGACGTAAGTTAGCGAGAATTTGGACAAAGCGAGCATCCATCGCTCGATTCTGCTCTTTAGCACCGGTTTTGACAGCATATACTTGATTAAATCAGTCTTGCAAATGACCGATACTTCTACTGGCAACATATAATATCTGAGCTTTGTACACGAGAAGTATAGTGCTAGACATAACTTCCATTGCCGAATACCTACGTTCGTTATCAACTAGCCGTCTGCTCAAGTAGTAGACGGCCTGCTCGTCTCTTAGCTCATTGTCTTGAGCCAACAGGCACCCTAGGTTTCCCTTGGCAGCCGATATGTACAACTTCATCGGCCAATCGTATTGAGGGGGGAACTAATACGAGCGACTTAGTGAGATATCTCTTAATATCATCTGCTTGGTGTTCTACGGCCCACACGAACTCGTCCCGATCTCTCGGCCGTAGTAAAGGGCTAAATGCCTCTATTCTTCAGGCTAGGTTGGTAATGAATCGCCTCAGGTAGTTAATCTTTCCCAAGAGAGACTGCAATTCTTTCTTCATCTTTGGCACAGGCATTTCTATAATCGCCTCTGTCTTGTTTTGATCGACCTCGATCCCCCTCTGATGCACTAGGAAACCCAAGAAGTTTCCGGCCGAAACGCCGAATGCGCATTTTAGCGGGTTCATTTTTAGACTATACTTTCTCATTTGTTCAAAAGCTAATCTCAAATCGGCCCATTGATCGGTTTTAGATTTTGATTTTACCGCAATGTCATTGTTGAGACTAAAATTTTTGCCACTTGAGGGAGTGACACGTGGCGTCTATCATCGGCTAAAGGTATCGACCGACGGGGGTTTGAGTCAGCAAAGAGGGACTCGCATCTCAATTGAGACCGGTCTCGATTACGGAAGAGAACAGCTCACGATGCATGCCATCGGCCAAAGATATCAACCGATGAAGGAAGAGGGATCCGCGTCCTGATCCGAGCCGATCTCAGTCGCGTAAGATTACGACACGCGACATAGGCTATCGGCTAAAAGTATCAGCCGATAGGAGAAACAACCGACGAAGAGGAGTAATGCCTCGTCCAAGGCTAACTTCGGCTGCCACCAGACCTCACTAGTCAAGCGATAAAGGAGGCGAAGGTCGAAGATAGTTTTTCGGTTGCTCGAACCGAGAAGAAAGGAGTGCAAGATTTAGGCACGAATTCCACAGCTAACCCAAAAGGGCAAGCAGCGCCCACCACCGAAAAGCGCCAAGAGTTACGCTCGCCCGCGGCCGCTCCGCCGCCTGCCCGAGCCCGTCCGCCGCGCTCCGCTGCAGCCCGCCGCCGCCGCCGCTGCCCGCGGGCCGCCGGAACAGTGCCAAGCGCCTCGAAAACCATGTTTTCGCATCCGGGTTCCGAAAAATACAAATGAATAGTCCATTTTCATCGTTTTCGCACGCTGAGTCCAAATCCGGTGTCCGATTTGCCAAATTCTAATTCCAAAATTTGTCGAATGCATCCAGACAAGTGTTTTTTACCCAAATTTCGTGCTGAGTCCCATTTTGATATATGTTTCGCGCGAGAACACTTCTAAACACTCGACGGGGTCTTCCGACTACTCTCGGGATCCATTCAACACACTGAGTCCAACACTGGTGTCCAATTTGTGCATAAACCCCTCCAATACACAGTACATGCCCCCAGAAGCTGCCAAACGCATTGCAACAGCTCTGCGGAGATCCAGGTCATCACATCCTCCCCCACTAAAAGAAAGTTTCATCCTCGAAACTAAAGTCATTCCTCAAGCCGGAACCTCAACCAAGTAGGGGGGGTAGATATCCAATCATCCACCACTCAAGCTCCCAAGGCTGTCTAATACCTCCTCCGGAGACGCGATGCAATCCTCGGGTCTCTAACTAGAACAAAATAGAGGCGGGCACTCCAGAAAACCGCACCACCTCGACCAAGTACAGCTGGGCTAACCGCTCGAGCTACCAAGTAGTCTGCATCGATACAAGCATCCGCTCTTCCCAGGGCCCCCGATAATCCAACCACAAGCCCATCAGCACAAAAGCTCGATCCAAGTACCTCTGTACTCCCGAGGTATCCAATATAAGTCCCCCAACTGATCACGTAGACTCTGATCTCTAATCTTTAAACCGTCGGGGTGTAGAAGCAATTCCCCAACTCTCCGGCATCAACACACAGCCATATGCAGTCGAGAAAAGCAGATCACAAATCCGCCTTCAGGAAGACCCGGGACCCTTACAGCTGGTAAATCAAATCCTCCATGCTCGACAAGGGTGCTAGCTCCAGATGGTCACTTCATCAAATTCCCGGGGATCCACACAAAGCCGAAGTGAACCAACCTTCCACAACTCGAATAGCACCGGCACCCCCAAAGGCGACACACTTGGTCTGACAAAATTTCCAAAACATCGAATCCTGGAGTTGTGTCCTCAACTCTCAAACTAGTGACATGCTAGACAACTCCGATAGGAGAACAGCCGGGAACTCGCAACCAAAGGGGGTATCCCCGAGTCCCGGCGCCGCCGTAGGTCCCTCAACCACACTAGCCAAAAAGGCTACGAATCCACTGCGAAACATCCGCCTCGCTCACGAAGTCAAAACTATAGAGGCGAAGATAACCCTCAAGCAACCCAGGTACACCAACACCTCCGGGCCTGGCTCCCCAAAAAAACTGTCCTCGCGGCATAATCAACCACCGCAAGAGAAAAACCAAACCAGCCAGCCCAACGGGGACCACAACAACATCCCGCAGCTGAGCCAAGACCATCAGGTCTACCGGCAAAATCCAGGACTCAAGCTGCACCGGGCAGGACCAACAACTCTCCTCCACGTGCCATGCGCGATCGGGAAAATAAGTCTCCCGTGCACGTGGTGACCATCCTACCCCTAACCCAAGCAATGAAGCAAAAGCACTACCCTCCAATAAGGGAATACTCCCGTATCAAAAAGATACGAACCCAAAAGCCCGGGACAACTCAAACCTACCACCACCCCGACCGCTGTAACCTATGTGCTCTGACAGTCTCAGAAATCCACTATCCAGGAAAAGAAATCGGGAATGCCTCCTCCGACTGATCTGTCCTCCATCACCCGGCGCCAAGCGCCTTAATCAGAACTCGCCTCAGGCGGCAGATCCCAACCCAAAGAAACTACAATGCCACGCTCTATACCCGGCGCCTACTCCAATGAGGCGTCCCAAATCCGTAATTGAGGGACCCAACGAGTTAAAAGGTATCCTGGCGCAATCCACTCTCAGACACTCATATCCTATGCGCCCCGTCCCTCTACACATGGAGCGTGCAGTTCAGCAACTGCGTTAACTCTTGACGCAAAAGGCTTCCAAGTACTCTCTATCCCCCACCGAACAAGACCCTGCCTCCAAGGGCTCCATACTCAATCCCACGAATCGGAATGACTCATCCGCCAAAACTGGCTCACTCGATCGACGCAATCCCACAGCTTACCCACTGTCAACTATCCACCCTGCCTCGGTGCCCCAACACTAATCGTCGGCACGGAGGGGGCTACTCGCTACTCCGACAACTGTGCCACTACGCTGCTCCGACAACTGTGTCACTGCTCCGACAACTGTGTCACTGCGCTGCTCCGACAACTGTGTCACTGCTCTGCTGATCT
This sequence comes from Tillandsia leiboldiana, assembly GCA_029204045.2. Classification (NCBI taxonomy): domain Eukaryota; kingdom Viridiplantae; phylum Streptophyta; class Magnoliopsida; order Poales; family Bromeliaceae; genus Tillandsia; species Tillandsia leiboldiana. The sequence goes on from CM055076.1 coordinate 8,920,710, forward strand.
GCCTCCAACACTCCTACCCTTCGGGTCCGGAGCTCTCAGACTCCAATGTGGGTATCCGGCCCGAAACAACCAGCTCAGACCCAACCGTCGCACCAAGGTGCACCCGGGTCAGGGCCCAACGTCGGGGAGACACCGCTCACCACGACAAAACCGCAAATCAGCACACCCCAAACACTCGACCCAATCTAGCGAAAGTCAAAGACATCCCCCTATTTTTGTAACTTTATGTTGTCTACAGCCAACATAACTGTCCCACAAAAATAGGATATGTCGATCCCTCTTCACTCACAAGAAGAGTCAAATAAATAAATCACCGACTTTCGCAAAATGTCGCGTCTCTCACGCACTAACATCCTAGGGTCCGCCCAAAAGCCTAGGGTTTCCTAAGTCCCAACTGACCTATCCCTAAGCTCTGATACCAACTAATCTGTCACGCCCCGGGTGTAAACCAGAACCCGGGCCCGTCTACAGATCCGCCGTGCGCACGGTATTTCCCGCGTACACGAAGCGCCAAACCTGCTCAGATATAAGAGATAATAATAAAAGAGCAATAAAAACAAAGCTGAACTAAAACTAATACATCTCAGACTGAAGCTGAAAATAAAATACAATACATCTGTATAAATGATACATCAGTCCCTCCCAGCTCACCAAAAATAAATACAACCTGCTGGCAAAAGCCAGTCCCATAAGTAAAAGTACAACTGTCTGAGGAAACAGGGGTACACCAACAGTCCAGCTAACTCGCTCATCCTGCCTCGAGATCTATCTACTCAGCCGTCCTCTCTCCTCGACCCGTCGCTAAAAGCCCAGCAGCACCCGCAGAAGTCACTGCAAAACAAGGGAGAAGAAAAAGAGGAAAGAAGAATGGGGGTGAGAACTACTAGTAAACCAGTAGCCTCCCCTAGTGAGTAAAACCTCAAACTCTGACACACCCACTAGGTCTACCAGAGGTAAAAAGGAAAGAAGTGTGGTAAGCAATAATGACTGCTGAAGAAAGGAAACTACCACTACTATGCCTCTAAAATACAGTCCTAGACTAGAATAATCGTATGCAACAGTAACCAACCGTCCCAGATGAACCCAATCTGTACCGCCCTCATCATCGGGCAAGTAAGCCACGCCGATGTGATAGCAAAACTCCTGCTGCCGCCCTCATCATCGGGCAAATAAGCCGCGCCGATGTGATAGCAAAACTGTCAATAACTGTCTGGCCCCAGCATCCGGAGGGGAACTCGAGGGGAGCGACCCACACGAGGAAAGCATCACCGGGCAATAACCGCGCCGGTGTGATAAGTATTAAAAACAGGACTGGATCACAACTATAAAGCCCCAGTGGAACACACCCCTCCACTAAAAGAAAACTGATTCCCAATCTGATGCATAAGTAACCATCCGGTCAATCGCCCAATATCCGCGATTGCCGCAATACCCCAAAATCCTCGACCAGGTCTCACAACCGACCTCCGGTCAACCGCCCAATATCCGCGGTCGTCGAAATAACCCACAATCATAATCATGTCCCACATCCGACATCCGGTCAACCGCCTACTATCCGCGGTAGCCGCTATAACCCCCAATCCAAAATCGGGTAAAATAATACATATCCGGTCAACCGCCTACTATCCGCGGTAGCCGCAACTCTACCGACTACATCAAGTCCAACCCCTGACTTCCGGTCAACCGCCCAAAATCCGCGGTTGCCGCAAAGCCCTCTAGTCCATAATCATGCCCTATCACCGATGTCCTATAACCGACATCCGGCCAACCGCCCAATATCCGCGGTCGCCGCCAAAACCCATAATCCACAATCCAGGCCCCGGCTACACTATCCCAAACCCCTGCTCAAACCCGAGCAACATGAACCACCTGACTAACAAAAGGAGAAAAGAAGAAAACATGGTTTCTCCTAAGTCAAGTTCCAACATGAAAGTATAGCGATAAAAGATGGCCTATCTAGATGTCCATACAAGCATGCAAGCGTTCTAAAGAAAATATAATTTAAGTCATTGATCATTAACGGTATCCACCTATGCATGTCACCTATCCTCAAGTAATACCACTAACAGGATAAATCATATAGTCCCAATTAAATATTCAATTCCACATGCAAGGTTAAGTGCTAATATAGCAATCCATATGCCCAAACAAGCATGCATAAGTTCCATCCCCACTTGTTAATCAATAATCCTAACATTGGGAGATCACTCTAATAATCCTAGTGAGCATGTCAAAATAGAGGTAAACAACAACCACCCACCTGGACACGCGCAATCCTCAGCTGTAAGTCCTCCTCGCTGTCCAATATCCCTTTTCACGCCAAATGCCCAAACAGATAAACCGCTGCGATCGCTGTTCACAATTACCCCAAAACATACAATTAAACACAAAAGTACCCAAATACACGCTATCCCAGAATTCAGTCCCAAAGTTGTGCCATTTTCACCTACGAGCTATACACAGAAAATTCCCAAAAAAATACCGTCGCGATCCTCGCGACGAGCCGGTCCAAACGAGTATCTGCACGTTCAAATCCGAGTTTCCTACAGTGAGATACAAATTCGACAAGGGAACCGCCCCGAAATAAACCAGTCTCAAAATCTGTAGCACAAAGTCCTGTACACAGGGATTTTTCACCTTCAGGAAATATTCAGAAAAATCTCAGAAAATTCGAGGGTGTTCCTTAAGCTATGTAGATGAAAAACGCCTACTGGCACGCCTCAATCCGACGCCTGTGCGCAAAGATATCGCCGAAACACCGATGTGCTGTCCAAAACTCCGCCCCAGAAAAAGGGTCAAAAGAAAGCTCAGGAAACTCCAAGATAAACTCGAAACGAGGGGAAACTCAAATCATGAAGATCGTAGCCCTACCTGTCATGAAGCCAACGGCGCAAGAATCGACGAAAACGGTGGTCGGAGTAAGCCGAGGAGTCCTCGCACCCAAACCGCGACGAAGGAGATCACAGATGAACGAGCGTCGCGCCACGCCGTAAAAATGAAAACCTCGGGATGCGTGTCATAGAAAAATTCGGAAATATGCAGATGAAACCAGCTCTGGGAGAGGAGGAAGTCTTGTGAAGGTCCCCCTGTGAGAAGAGGAACAGAGAAAAAGCTTTCTGAAGTTGTTCTCGGCCTATATATAGGCTGAGAAAAACAATTCACAAAATGACCCCCATGTCCCTGGATTCGGGCGCCCACAGCGGATCCGGGCGCCCGAATCCGCTGTGCCGCACCAAACACACAGCGCCCGAATCACTAGGGGAATGCCACGTCACCGCATAACAGCGGAAAGCTAGCCCCGCCACTCGCGGGGTGCCGCGTGGCCGCTCCCCGGTCAACACGGGTGGTGGCGCCCGCGAATCAACGGGCGCCACGTGGCCCGCAATGATGCCCCGACCAATCCTGCAGCGTCGCCTGGCATGCCCCCTGCCGCGCATGGTTCCGAGGCGACCCCCTGCGCCACGGTGGACCCCACCTACCTGAGCCATCCAACCGGAAGCCAACACGTGTCCCTCCCGGTCCATGCACCGCCCCACACCACTCCGTGAACCGCGTCCACTGAACCGACCCTACCGCACGCCGCCACGTGTCCAATGCGCCCCCGTGCACCGCGCGCCTGCGCGCGCGCTGCCCGCGCCCGCGCGTTGCCCGCGGCCGCTCCGCCGCCTGCCCGAGCCCGTCCGCCGCGCCCCCGCCGCTGCCCGCCGCCCCCGCCGCTGCCCGCCGGCCGCCGGAACAGTGCCAAACGCCTCGAAAACCGTGTTTTCGCATCCGGGCTCCGAAAAATATAAATGAATAGTCCATTTTCATCGTTTTCGCGCGCTAAGTCCAAATCCGGTGTCCGATTTGCCAAATTCTAATTCCAAAATTTACCGAATGCATCCAGACAAGTGTTTTTAGCCCAAATTTTGCGCTGAGTCCCATTTTAATATCTGTTCCACGCGAGAACACTTCTAAACACTCGACGGGGTCTTCCGACTACTCTCGGGATCCATTCAACACACTAAGTCCAACACTGGTGTCCAATTTGTGCATAACCCCTCCAATACACAGTACAGGCCCCCAGAAGCTGCCAAACGCACTGCAACAGCTCTGCGGAGATCCAGGTCATCACAGATCCGGACTGGATTCCCGATCTGACCCGGACCGCGGCTAGGGTTTAATAAAAACGAAAGGGTATTTGATTTCTTTTTAACTCAAGCTTTTGTTTCTAGTATCCCAAAGCTTCTCTCTCTAGAATCCAACTGATTTGGAGCCTTCCAAATTCAAGTTCTTTCGATTTCAAGTAAGTCTCTTTGATCAAAACTCGGTTTATTCACTGTTTTTGCCTTGTTCTTCAAAACGTGAGAAGAAATATTGTATCTTTTCAATTTTGAACGATTTTTGGTTAAATTTCTTTTGAAATAAGAACTCTGGATAGATTAGTTTTGTTTATATGCCTTGTACTCTCTTGATTAACGGATTTTTGAGCTTCGATTTCTAAAAATTCGGTTTTAGGGCATATTATGAGAATTTTTGAAAAATATGGAATTGATCTACTTTTAAAATTCTTCTAGTCTCTATGCACGATAATGATTGTTTGGGTACAATTTTCCAAATTTTTGAAAATTAAACAATTTTTCGTGTTCTTGAGTTCTTGCTCGCAAGATCTTTGTTCTCAAACGCACTAGCAAGATGATTCTTGGTTGCATTTTAGTGCTCATCACAGCGATGGTAGGGACACGAGCGTCAATTAAAAAGGAGCAAGATAGAGTGAGTCAGGAAGAGACGAAGAATGTCCTTCAAAATGATTCAAAGTCAGACGAAGAAGATTGGGAAGAAATTTGCAGAGAAATACAACAGGTTGTTGATGATGAAGATAGGTTTGACTTAAAGAATAAAAAGCTGATGAAGTCTTGCTCAACGACCAAGCAGTATACTAGGCGAAAGAATCCAAGTGATAGTGGAATTCAGATTAATGAACCCCTCGCCAAAGAACAACCTCCTCACAGAGAATCTTCATGGATTGAAGGTAGAAATGCACCATCTGCATCCTCCCTACCTCCTTCGACCTCTAAGAAAAACACCGCAGAGGATACTACATTTATGACCTCCATCCGACAAGAGCAAAGGAGATTGTCTATAGAACAAGAAAGAATGTCCATGGACATACAACGCATCACTTCTGGACAACAACAGATGAAACGAAGATGTTCAAAAATATCAAGAATGCTAAAGGGAATTTTAAACAAATTGGATTGTAGCAGCTCGGACAGGTCAGATCTAGATTGACTGATTTGTTCTAATAATCATCTTTTCTGCAGGTTTTTCTGTTTAAGTTCTTTTCTTTTCTGAACTTTACCTCCCTTTATTGTAATTTTGGCTACTTTTTTTGTGACAAAAAGAAGGAGAGAAACATTGAAACATTGAATCTGAATGTTTGGACTTAAACTTTGAAGGTAAGTATGACACGATGAAGTAAAGGTAAGTATGAATACTTGTGTACTTTGAATGCGTGCCCCGACTAACTATTTGACTAACTATTTGGGCATGTAATATTACTAACAAGTTGCTTGATAACTGACACATTTACTAACTTATTAATTGTTTTGACATGACATTTGGATTGTTAATACATTATGATATGTGAATCTTTGTTTGCTAAACTTTCATGCATATCTGATAATTAATATCTTGGTGAGTATAAACTCTATCTCTCTGATTGATTTTTGAATATTTAAATTCTTGAAGTATCTAACGATTCGTTGTGTCAAGAATTATTTCTTTTGCAGAGAGTACAAATGTCTAAGTCTAGAGTCTGTTTTAGGAGTTTATCTCCTGTATTCATCTTATTTGGTTTTTTCATGTAAATTTTTGTTGTATGGTGATAACAACAAAAATATTCTTTAGAATTTTTAAGTGAATTTTTGTTTTGTCACGAAACCGCCAAAGGGGGAGATTGTTAAGGATTTTGTATTGGCGTATTTCGTGAAGTGGTTTAAGACTTGCAGATTGAAGATGAAGATTTTTGGATCATATACCTCAATCTCAAGAAAGAAGAATTCAAAAGGATCAGGTACGTTTAACTAAATAATTTTTGTGATCCGAAAACTTCTTATAATGTAGAAACACTTGGATGGATTTTTAATTGCATAAAAATAAAAAACTGGACATGTTATATGTTCAGGATTCGGATCAGGACATTCCAGTCCGGACCCCGAACATAGATTAGTTCATGCGGAATTTTAGTCCGGACCTCCCCTGTTTCAGTCCGGACCCCGAACAAGGATTCTGCAGAAATCGCATGAACAGTCCGGACCGTTCATCTTTCAGTCCGGACCCCGAACATGATTTTTCAGGAAATTCTCTGAAAAATGACGACAGTCCGGATCAAGCCAAATCCAGTCCGGACCGCCGAGCGGGAAAAATTCTGTTAAGTTAGTTTTTGATGCTTATCTCTTTCCAAAAGTTTCTAACCTATAAATAAACCCTGATTTCATCTTTTAGGGTATCCGTGAATTAATCAAAAAATTGATTAAGTAAAATTAGAAAAATTCACAAATATAGAGAAGAAAGGAAATCACGATTAAATTCATGTTTCTTCATCTATATTGTTCAATTTGATTCTAGGTTTTTCAAACACCTATTTTTCATAGAATCAAATTGAAGAATACTTATATGGTATTTCCTTATCTATCTTTGATCTAAGTATTCGGAGAATCATCACCAAACAAAACAACGATCTATCAAAATCGGCGCGAGGATTCGCGTGGCCTTGTGGATTCAAGGTGTGATCGCTCTCATGGATTCGGAGCGAGGCGCGTTCATGTGATCGAGGCGTGCCACATTGGTGAAGACCGTGGATTCGGTTGGACGTCGTGGATTCGGCGTTGGGACGCAAATCGTGGATTCGAGAAGCGTTCGGAGCGAGCGGAGAAGATCAACTACGAGCGTATGAAAAAGGTTGAGTCGTAGGTTTACGGTAAATCACCTTGTACGTGTTTTAATTCTAGTGGATTTCGCCGTGTTATCGGTCCCGTGGTTTTTTACTCCTGTGACGGAGTTTTCCACGTAAATCTTGCGTACTTTATTTATTTTCCGCATTGGGTTATTTTTACGCAACGATTTGGTGTGTTTATTGTTTACACCTATTCACCCCCCCTCTAGGTGGTTTTTCCCCTATTCAGATCCATATATCCCATAACCCACACTTTTAATCGGCACTTATGAGTGCCACAAAAAAATGCCAGAAAAAATATTTTTTGTCACTTTTTATACTTTTTCTGGCTATTTAAATTGCCACGAAAAGTACCTTTCGGTGTAGTGAAATTTGTATATCTACAATCAAATCTGTATATCTGTATATCTACACCCCCCTCTTGAATTCATATCCTAAGAAGTGTATATCTATAATCAAATCTGTAACCCTTTCAAATAATCTCAACACTTGTAACATCAAATCGAGCAAAAAAACATCGAGATTGGATTCATATCCTAAAATACATCACAAATGAGGCATCACACAAATCGTTAACACAAAGTAATCGAATCTCTCAACTTTTAAAATAATCTCAACACTCGTAACATCAAAATCAAGCAAAAACATATAGAGTAGATTCATATGCTAAAATATAATCACAAATGAGGCATCATAGGAAGTGAATTTTGATGAGAGAGAGAGAGAGAGATAAAGAGAGAGAGCTCACTTTGCGATCTCGAGGCGATGGCGGGGATGATTGGGCCCTAGGCGAGGATCAATTTGTAGATCTCCACGAGCACCTTCTCGTCGTACTCCTTCCGCCGTGGCTGCGATCTATGGTGATCTATTTGGATCCATCGTCAGAATTGGAGCTCACCACGAGCACCTTCACATTGTATTCCTCTCGCAAAGGAAGAGGAGTGTCGTGTCGGGTTAGTGCTTGGATCAGGAGGGAGGGAGAGGATGAGAGGGGTAAAGGGGGAGGAATGGGGAGAGAGAGAGGGCAGATTTTGGTGGAGAAGGGTATTGGGCTTTGGGCCAAAGTTTGTGACAGGTAGAGGTGGTGTGTGGTGGGCTGAGTAAGAATAGTATTTTTTTTTTTTTGGGTTGGGTTTAAATTTGGATCTTGATGAATTATTTTTAAAAGGTTTTGGATATAAATGAGACACTTGCACAAAAGTGTCCCAATAATATGTCACTATAACCTTATTGTGTTGTAGTGTGTGTATATATATATATAGTACGTCTTCTATTTTCTTTAAAAGCACGGAGGCCTCTATGCTTGCAACTTGTTTTTGATAAAGGGACATGCAATTCAAGGATCGACTATGCTAGGTATGATCTACACTATTAGAATTATTTAGAAATCAAATTTTTCGCTTCCAATCCTTGCGAGCGAAGAGAATTTCTCGCTCGTCTCGGTCTCGACAGGGGCAAAATTCTTTTCATCTCCACCCAATTTAGGGCAGATCCCAATAGGGATTAGAATCCGCGGAATAACTTGCTATTCATAGATAAGATAGAAATTATAAAAATATGAGGGATAAAGTACAAAAGTGAATATTTATAGAGAATTTTTTACATGTTAGTTGTTTTTTATGGTATAAAATTTATTTGAATATAGATCATTTTGATTCGACTACCAATTTTTTAAAATTTTAATTTTAGTACCTAATAATTTAATTTATTCTATTTAAGTAATTTGATACTTAAAATATAAAATTTAACCTAGTTGTTTACTTTAATAAATTTATGATTATGTAAATTGCTTAAAATATACTAACGGACCGTAAAGATAGACAATACATTTAATTTTTGAAATTAAAGATCCACTCATGGACTCAAATTAAGTAAATCAAATCAAGTAAATTAAGTATTTAATTATACAATATTGCACTGTAATTTATATATTTTTTTACTTCTAGCAAGATTGCTTTCTATTTTTTTTTTTTCCAAAGCCATCACTCAACTATTATTGTTATTATTAATTTTTCAGTCCCTACATTATAAGCAATAAATTTATAATTTTGTGTGAAAGTTACTAAAAAATACTAGTTATAAATAACATAGCATATTTTCAAAATATTTTGACTTAAAAAATAACAAAATATATAAAAATAAAAAAGTTATTAAAAATAAATAGATAATTTTTTTTAATAAGTTTATCGTAGAGATTTATTTTATATATTTTTTACTTAACCGTAGAGATTGATGAAAAAAAATAAAAATGAGTAATATTTTTGAGAAAATAAATAGTATACCACAAAAAAGAAAAAAATTTAAATAAGAGATTGATAAAATATAATATGCAATGTTGTTTTTGAAAACAATGGTATTATATATATAGTAGATAAAACTAATAGTAAAGCAATAGAATGTAATTAAGCCTAAATTAAGAAAAAATTATTCAAAAAAAATGTAAATCTTAGGCCTCTCCGTTTAAGATTTATAAAAATCTAAATAAATTTTAATAAAACTAAAAAAATTAATGTGATAAATAAAAAATTAATAGCTTTTATATAAAATAGGCATAAGAAATAGACCATATTTTGAAATACTAGTTAAAGACCCGCGCTTCGCGGCGGACGAATAAATTTACAGCAAATTAATATTAATAATTAATAATTAATAAGCAATAAATAATAAAATATTTATAAAGATAAAAATATGTTATATATTATAAGGTTTTCAACATTATAAATTAGCAGAAAGGAGCACAAAAGTACAATTGCTACATATATTAATTGTTCATTAACTAATAGCAACATTTCAATTTTAAATCCAAAAAGATGCACGATTAATACGTAGAGCAGTCTAATTATTTGTTGTTAGTAGAAAAGACTAATTATTTCTTGCTGGTCGATGGTCCCTCATCTTCTGTGAGTTAACAAAAAATAAAAGATTTCATGGTGAAAAGCTCACTCAAAGGGAGGTTGGTACAACAAAATTACCTAAAACGTTTTTTGCCTGGTTCTTCTATATCTGAAGTTAATTCAGCAACATCTTTAGACAATCTGATAAAAACCAACATAGTACATTAGTAACTGGAACATGATATTTCATACATGCAAGATCATGTAGAGAGAAAAAGAAATTAGCTATACCTAGAACGTGATATTGCCGACGGAGATATTTCTCCAAATATGTCATTCTGAGTATGTGCGGAAGGAGTTAAAACTATCTGTTCTTCGATTTCAGGTTGATATTTTTGGTATAACTGGTTTTGGACCTTTGTTGGAACTTCGGAGGAGAAACACTTACTGACCTTAAATGATCTAATGCCCAAGCTTAACTTATAAGTATCGATCGTAACTTGAAAAATATGTTTTTCGCCGATTAAATTTTTAATAACTAAAGGGAGAGTAAATTGGTCAGAGTCATCAGCAGTAGCAAGGTTTTGGGCAGGTACATGGATTAGATCCTGTGCAACTCTCCCAAGTATAGTGAAGTTGGCATCACCAGTCTCATCAGCAACAATTGCATCCAATTTGTACCTGTTATTTTTTAATTTCACAGCAATATGTGAAATGCAAGAGTTGAAAAATATGAGATTAAAATACGTAATTTCATCCAATCAACCCACCATGGCATAGGGGGTTCATCATTTTTTCCACAATGTCCACAGCAAAATTCTTCTCCATAACTTTTAATTGCTGATCTGCATCCACGACAGGCTTTATACCACCAACCATATGAGCAGTCTATTGATTTCAATGTCACATCTCATGTAAACTTTACATTCTGGAGGAAGAAAAAAAATATATTTTCAAGTTGTCATGAAATTCTAAATAATAATGTAGTAGTCAAAAAGTATTTGTAACCTGAATTTCGGATTGCTCTAGACTCATCAGCTCGCATATTTTTTTTCTATTAAGCTGCATTTCTTCTAAAGGACTAATAGTTGCTTGTTGTGTGTTTGCAGTCCGATTAATACGATCAATTGGTCGTTGAATTCTGTTAATGATTTTTGTCGATTATAAACTATTTAGTTGAGTACAATTGAATGTAATTAACAAAGATTATTCATACCTGTGCTGAAAATCGAGAACCTCCGGAATCTGTAATTCCATGTATAACTTCGAGGCGGAAGATGTAGAGAGGTATATTTTATCTGGAAATCGTAGTTTGTAATTTTTTTTTTTTTCTTAGTCAGGAAAGTAAGGGAATATGTACATTTTAGAAACTACAGAGTATAGTAGTACCTTGATATGTTCGAACAGTCATAGCAGCGAGGATGACAACAACAGGACCGTTCGCATCTCTTTCGAATATCAAGCTTTCATCGATTTCAACAGCAAAATTATCCCATAATGTGATAGACAACTTGTTTTTCCTATATAAGAATAAAAGAAAGAAAAGAAATGATAGCGAAGAGCAATAAGACAGACAAATTATTTGTTTAATCATTACGCACTGTAAGTCTTCTATCTCCAATTTTCTAATCGGTGTTTGTGCTTGTCCGACGTATGTGTAGCCAATAGAACCCAAAGAAACGATACGACCAAGTACATCTGGTAGAAGTGAAATGCTTAATTTCTTAATGTATAGGGTCAAAACATAACAGGAAAAAAAAATGACGAACAAATAATATCACCTGAGAGACAGCTATCGTTATTTCTCCTACTGTGAATGCAGTCAAAACTAACAAATTTGAAGCTGTATAAAGGCATTGAGTCGATGTCCTCTGTGATTCGAACTACTTTCGTCCACTTACCAATCATGACCATATAATCTTCGTCGATAACCTTGAATTTTTTTACTCGGGATAACGGTAAAGTTCTCAACGAAGTATACACTTCCTTCTTCTAATGATTGCCTAAACTGTATAGCATCTTGTTTGCGTATGGTTGTCTGAATTGAATCTCGCCGAAGGAAAACGGCAAAAATATATTTCAGGAAATAACCATAATATGAAAGAATAATTTGAAAGTATTACAATACTTCACTTTTTCATCAATAAGAAGGCAGTCCAAACTCAGGATTTGTTCGCGCATAGTCGGTATTTTTGCATCCCACATTCTTCCGATCCTTACTTTAATTTTGCGACACTATTGTTTTAGGGATGGCTGAGATAAAAGAACATAGTCCATAGGAATCCTGCTAACCTGATTTCTATCACAAGGCAATAAGAAAGGAAATATCAATTTAAACCATACTTGGGTGTGTTGGAAAAAAGAGGGAAAAAAATTTGATGGCAGACATTGTAGTGTTATGAAGAACTTCTAGCAAACAGGGAAGTCAACATCAACTAAACCATTATCCGATGGCAGGTCTTCAAAAATTTCACGATACACAATGTTCCTGGTACATCCTTTAGGTTCATTTTCGTTGTTCTCAATCAAAATTCGTAGACCTTCTCGTGAAGTAACACGCGAAACAGCGACCTAAAGTTGGCCATGAGAGAATACCGGACGTGGCAAATAAATACCTACCCGTTGTAATGTATGTCCCTGACTTTTGTTAATCGTCATTGCATAACATAAACGGATTGGAAATTGTCTCCTTTTAAATGTAAACGGCCATTTTGTGTCAACGACATGCATTATAATGCGAGGAATATAAACCTTTGTACCAATGTGGCTCCCGGTAAAAATTTGTGCTTCAATAATCCTTGAGGCTATTTGAGTAACAATTAGTCGTGTTCCATTACATAAGCATGCGCTTTGATTAATATTCCGCAGCAACATTATAGGTGCGCCAACTTTCAATTTTAGCTCATGATGTGGAAGCCTATTAAACTTCAATGAATTTAGAAATTCAATAGGATAAAGAACGTTGTTCTCATCCGCCTTCGCCGAAGTATTACATATCGAGTCAGAGCTTAAATATATCTTTTCTTCACCGGGAATTAGAGATAGTACATATGCGTTGATTATGTCAGCCGTCTCATTTATAGGAGTAATAATAGCCCTATCCTTCAGGTATGCAGGATAATTGAACTTTTTATCAATGTCGTCATATATCATTGAAATAATAGTTTGCACTCCATTCACGGCAGTATGTATATTTATGTCATCTGGAATTTTGATCCAAGTTGCTTCATCCTCTCCCTCAACCTCTACTGTTTCTAATTTTCCATCACCAAGTTCGAGTATCCACTTTGCAAATTTAAGCATTAACCTTCTTGTTGAATTACTTATTGAATTTTGTCTGAGCCTCATATTGGTTTTTAAACGAAAAACTTTGCACTCATCCCATCTATACGACTTTGTGAGTGATACGCTAATTATATCTTGCCTTGTTCCTCCAGTAACAACAGGAAGTATTTGTCTAAAATCTCCACCGAGTAGAATTGTCTTGCCGCCGAAAAGTTTCTCGCCATCAGTAGAGTCCCATACTTGTACAATATCCTTCAATGATCTGTCTAAAGCTTCAAAACAATTTCTATGGTTCATTGGAGCTTCATCCCAAACAATCAAGTTAGTGTGTGTGAGCAAATCTGCAAGTTGGCTCCCTCGCTTGATCTCGCATGTTGAGAAATCATCAATTTTAATTGGTATTTTAAATCTTGAGTCCGCTGTTCGACCCCCTGGTAGAAGTAGCGATGCTATTCCAGATGAAGCAACGGCTAATACTATCTTTCCTTCACAACGGACTTTTGAAATAATTGTTTGCCAAAGATAGGTTTTACCTGTTCCTCCATGGCCATAAACAAATATAACATCTCCTTTATTTCCGTAGATAGAAGCCAAAACAGTATAGTAGACACTTTTTTGCTCATCATTCAATCCCTGGAACAAAGTTATATGTTCTTCTCGAAGTTTCTCGACATCATAATCCAATTCTTCCCTCAATAATCTATTGCCCATCTCATCCATAATTGATCTATTAGGAATCGGAAGTTTATACTGTGAAAGAGAACTGCCATTTTTATTGAACAAAACTTCCAATTCAAATAAAATCTGATTCTGAAGTTCAATTTCTGGCATATGAAGATGGCGAAAGCCTATTATTTCGCGAAAACGATAGACAATGTCGTCGGACATCAAATCCCAATAATCTGTCCATAATTTGCCAGGATCGGATACCTCGCAATACATTATTAGAGTCACAAAAAGTTGTCTCAACTCTCTGGAAGTTGACCAGTGTGCGGCTTCTTCCAACGCCTCACGCCATTCGATGTCATCACCTAGAAGACCCAAGGCACTACATGCAGAACAGAAAGTTTCATGGACAACACTATCAATCGTTCTGATTTCTCTATAATTCTTTGGGCCCCTCACTATATTCAGAAGCATTCTCAAAAAATAAAGTTCACCAGAATTCGGATGAATATAAACAATGCGACCAATACGATTTCCACGCTTTCGTCTTGTCTATATTTTATCCGTTGAATGCCATACCCATTCAGAAGGAAATTCTGCATATGTAAGACATCGTGCATCATCATAGGTGGCATTTGCGGCCATCCATTCAGTGAACATTGTTTTCTCAGCGCCATCCCTATTTAGCACGTGTATTAAATTTTCATTTTCGTGAAATGTAACACTATTCATCAGTGGTAAATGGACAGTCAATCGCTCAACTGTTGGTTCTCTAAAATGTATGTCAAATTGGAACAACCGCCAAATAGCTTCGTACGCTGATAAATATCGACAATCTAAGTATCTCTTAACCTCATCAATATTCCTTGGTTGTTTCTCTGAACCTGCATTTTTCGTTGCTAAGTTATCCTCGATTATAGCTCTAGTCCTATCCGGACCTTTGTTTACATACTTGAACAGATACTTAATCATTGTTGATTTATTGCACCATTCTACATTAATGTGAGCTTGATATTTAACAACCAGTCGTAAATTATGTGGGACAACAAATCTATTGTCAAGTTCGTTTCCATTTTTAATAACGTATCTATGATCATTCCTTCGCCTGTATATAGCGAAACCACTTTCATCAATGAAGGTCTCGCATTTGAATTCTTTTGGAAAATGCTTGGAGCAGTGCCCTTTCCCCATGCATGGTGCTCTAGGATTTGCTACCCCGCAAGGGCCATGCATCATAAATTTTCCAATAGATGCATAGCCAACCGGATCGGTTTCCATACATGGTATTTCTGCTGATATAATCGAATCTATATCAACATTTGTTGGATACTTATGAGCTGCATGCAACTAGAGTAAGATGTGTACATGTGGCAGGCCTCTTTTTTGAAATTCTATAGTGTAAAGCTCTGTCGGAAAACAGAAGGAAATAGCAAACATATTATTCAACTTTTTGTTGTTCTTTCATTTTCACATCAACTTCAAGAATAAATAGGTAAGGAAAGAACATTCAAAAAAAAAATAGGGGAGATAAATAAATACCCACCGGCCATAGATTTTCCAAAATATTCTCCATTTTTAAGATCCGACATTAATGAATGCAGCTTTAACTTAAAGATCCTGCTAACAATATCAGGTCGATCCTCAGGTTTTTGACCAGGAATTTGCTGCAAAGCATTATGCATTTCCAACCACTGTGCATTACATGTAAACGTAAAGAATAAATCAGGGTGTCCATGATGTTTACAAATCGCAATGGCATCCTGATAATTTTGGAACATATAACGTGGACCGACTGTAAAACTCGATGGTAAAACAATCCTTTTACCAATGGCATTACTATCCGTGTCACCTGCAATAACAGCATCCCTAACACCCTTGTAAATTTCAGTTCTTAGACTCCCCTGGTTCCTTCTTATGTAATCGAGCCTTTCTTCCTCAACACATGAAAAAGCATCTACTATGTATTGCTGAAAAAGTTTCCTGCCCCAAACTAAAGTATTACCTTCCGCTTTTCTTATCTGTATTCTGTAAGCATAAAATTCTCGCATGGTCACACATTGTCTGGACGCTATCGTTCTGCTCGATCTTTCAGTATACCTAATTCGAATTCTAAAACCATCTTCGTCGTATGGAAATAGGATTGGATATTGCGTAGCCATGAAGGAAGGATGTAAGTCACTAATACGCTTTAAACCGTTAGTTTTATGTTCAACAATAATGTCGTGTTGCCGATCTACACTCCCCAAGTCACCAACTATCAGACCGGCAATTTTAGCGCATGAATAAGGATTATACTGTACCGCATCCCTCGAACACGTGCCAACCAACCTCAATCTAATAGGATGGTAATCTTCAGTCCTAAAACGATCTCTAACCATCCTAAATGCTTTCACAAGTTCATTTTCGTAGTCAAACATCTCAACCAATTTTTCAACAATACCTCTGTCAATATTAGTTAGCTCAGCATCTATGCCAAATGCCCTCATCCTATTTTCAACTTCATTTTCTGTATCATATATGTATAGTTGAGCAAACTTTGGACGTTCTCCGTTACTTGGAAGAAGGGATCCTATTTTATGATGATTTTGTCCATTTATTCTAAATACATATGGCCCAGGCCTCCTATTTATCTCGATATCAATTTTTGCCCCAATTGATGTAAAGGCAAAGATGGAATTATACGTTCTTATATTCTCCCTGAACTTTGCAGAATCTCTACTACCATTGTAATTAAGTAAATTATCTAGAAAAGCAGGTGTTTGCCTTAGCATCGGTAAGCCAACCTTACCTTCTTGACATCATAGAGAAAACCTAGGGACCCGTTCATTCCTCGATTTGTATATTCTTTCTTCGTACCACAGAGAAGCCCCACAAAACTGACACTCATACTCTGGCAATCCCAAGTAAGATTGTTCAACATCTCTTTCTTCAATGATTGAGTTACGCGATGCCCCAACGGATGAAATGCGAGCTGACCCATGCGGGTGTCTTCTCCTTTTTTTACCACTATGCGGAGCATCGTGCGCCGAATTCGAGGTAGCACCATTGTTGTTCGAACATTGCACGTGAGAAGCAATAAGTCTACTCCGTTTTTCTACCAGTATGGCCTTTCTCCGTTTCCTATTCTCTCTAAACACACTCTCCAAATCCATATATTCTAGCAAAAAGGCACACTATATTTATACTGGAAAACTAATAAAGAAATATTTTACCATGAATGATGAAGTTAAACCACCATACAACAATGATATATTCAAGGAAAACAAAGCTTATAAAAATTTTGCAAGAAAGAAGAATACCGAATGAAACCAAGCTGGAGCTCTAGATGTTGGGACAACCAAAATGATCAAAGTACTTGAGCTGCAAAATCGAATAGAATGTCAATTAAAGAAATAAGAATGTCTTCTCTATTTTTAAAAGAAGATACTGGATCTAATATGTACTAAATCTAAAATAATATTATTTTCTCTATTATTAATTTAAAAGTTGTAGTTTGAACCCAAAGGGCTAAAATGGTTTTGTGACAATAATTAAAACACTTAATTCGCGACTGAGGTTAGCTCATCAACATATATTAGCCAATTATATATAGCCATCACTTTGTTTTGACATGTTGTTGACCAATAGCTTTAGCAATTTAGCATCATAGCATGGAATTAATAATTTTAAATTGTAACTCTTTATAGGGTAAATTACACTTTTGGTCAGTCACGTGATATTTTAATTTTCAAATTTTTATTTATTATAAATTTTAATTTGAATTTTTTTAATCATTATAAATAAATAATAAATTATTGATATAAAAATAAGATAGTAAATTAAGTATTATTACATCATCAATTATAATATTATTATATCATTTTTAAGTGATCTTATAAATATACTGACTGATTGGTATAGAAAATTAAAATTGAGTTACTTATTTATTGATTTAATTTTATTATTTATTTAATATTTATTAGTGTTTATTGATTATTATTTATTTTTCTATTTTTTTTGGTATGAAAGAAAGAAAAAAAAATGTGGTGGGTTTTTTGTCTCTGTTTTTACGCCTAACGCAAAAGAACATGGGACAAGTTCCATAACTCCCAACGTTCAACTCCCACTTCCCTTATTCCTTATTATTTTACTTTGGTATGGTAATTTTGATTAACTGACGAAAAAAACCATGATGTCAAGCTACCTTAAGACATAATGAAATCATACCAATAGGAACAAAAGCCTACTAAAACAGTACAAAAGTAGAAAACCATTGAATACATTTAAAAATCGGAGACTGAACTCGAGGGCGTAAAATAATTTTGTAATAAATCTGAGCAAATGGAGGAGACCCAAATAATAAGACACTAAATTCAAATCATGAGCAAAAAATCAGGCAGGTAATTATAATTTCATTAGTAAGTAAGAAATCATCTAAAAATACAAACATGGGAAACTGGGTTGAACATACAACTCATGTCGCGTGCTTCATAGTTTTAGAACAAATAGTGTAATTTAGCCAAGGAAAAAAGGAGGAAAATAAAAAATAATTAAAGGAAAAGTAAATAGCCCGTCAAGTTTCATACAATCTTGCCGGGATTTCCCTCACCGGCTCAGTAAGACTGAAGCCAAGGTTATTTTTGAACTCGACCATCCGGGAGGGGACACCGGTCAGGAGCGAACTGTGGTGGCCCTAAATCCCATGCAGTTTTCCTGGTGAATTCACAGTTTAGAACACCTATTATTGGTGTATCAGGCCCATAGTGCATCAAGGAGATGCCACAGATGGACCCTGTGAGATATCTTTTACTGTGTTGGCCTTCGGCTGCGTTTGCCGAAAATTTTAATGGGTTTTTGGCCAAACAGAGGTTGGAATTGGATTCAGCACGGAAAAACACTTGAAAACGGCTATTTGCTTGTTAAATTTGGAGTCCGGATGACCAAAAACGGGCTACCGGAAGTTTTGGGGGAAAACTGGTGCATGGGGGGTGACCGTGGACTGGCGGGAGCCACGTGGCGGTCTGTCATTGGCCGGCTCACGCCGCTCGGTCCACGGGAATTGCGCGCTGGTGCATGGACCGCGGGGGCGGGCCACGTGGCGCGTCCGGATTGGCGGGTGCACGCGGTGCGGCTCAGGGAGAAAGCGGCGGCCTGGGTGGACCGGGGCACGACGCGTGGCAGCCTGGCATTGGCGGGCTCACGTGGTCGCGGTCCACGGCCCGTGCGGTTGTGTACGAGGCAGCGAGGCAGCCGACGAGTGGCGACCGCACTCGAGTGCGCCACGCGTCGCCCCGCGCGCACTCCGCCCCACCTACCCCACCGACGCTGGTCTGGGCTACGTGGCGCGCAGGGAGGGCCTTTGCACCGCTGTTGCCTGTTGCATGGTGACGTGTCGTCACCAGGGCAATTCGGGCGCGTCGGATGGGGGGCGTCCGACCTTCTTTGGCGGATTCGGGCGCCCGAATTGAGGGCCCGAATCCGCCAGGCCCATGTATGGATTTGGGCCTATAAATAGGGCCTTTAGGTGGACTTTTCTCTCTTTTCTGGACTTCTTTTCCCTGAGAGCTCTTAAGGTGGATTCTTCCTTCCACATAGCAGCACACTTTGGAGGACTTTGAGGATTTTTGGAGTTCATCATTTCGGCCTTATCTGCGACGTGGCGCACAGTGACACTTCCACTTCGACGACCCGTTTCGTCGCGTTTTAGTGCGCGGACTCCCCCGACTCACCCCGACCTCCGTTTTTAGCGATTTTCACGCCGTCGGACTCATGACTGGTAGGACTCCAACTTTGATGTTCAGAGTTTTCACTGATTCCTTTAGGATTTTGGAGGTTTTTGAGCTTTCTTTTGTCCCTTTTTCTTTGCGGATTTTTGGACAGCATTGCTGAGTTTTAGCCATAACTTTGCGTACCGACATCGGATCGAGGTGATTCAAAAGGCAAACTTCATCTACTTCTCCCGAGAAATCTCCTGGATTTTTCTCAGAATTTTCTGAGTTGGCTTCGAAGGTGAGAATCTTTCTTCTTCCCGAGTTCTTATCTGTGGAATCTTGTACAGTTTAATATGGGGTGTTTCTCTTGCCGATTTTATATCTCAGCGTAGGGAACTCGGAATTGGTCGTGCAGGTATTCGTTTCGAAGCTATCGACGCGTAGATCGCAGGGATATTTTATTTGGATTTTTCTGAGCACTTTCAGCAGATGGATTATTTGCATCTTTACAGCTGAACTTTTTGGATGATATTTCTCGGCAGATTTTGGGATTTTATGTGTAACTGGAACTTTGTATTGTACCCAGGAAGGATTGTGGACAGTTCTGAACCCGTTGGACTTTGAGTTGCTATTTTCGGGTATTATCAGCTGTAGGACTTTTGACAGCTCGACTTGTCAGGTGGGTGGCCTCGTCTTCAAGATCTGCGATCTGTACATTAATTCTAGCTGTGTAGGGATGTGCGTATATTATTATCTCCGGTATAGCATGTTAGAGAGCATGAATTGAGATTCCTTGTGTATACAGTTGATCATGTGATCCTTATATTTTTCCCCACCACATCTTTATTCATTGCTATCTTTGGACTTGACCTAGCACCCCTGTCATATGCAGCATGTTCAACCAGACTAGTAGAAAACTCCAACTTGGGCTAGGTTACTTTATTGCTTTAAACACTCCCACTGTCATCAATATTTCTTTCTGGACTTAGTTTCTTCCTCGCCCAGATAGTGGGCCGAGGGGTCAGGTTATTGTGGGGTACATTTTCACTCGTGTCGGGGGACCGAGTGGAGTCAGATAGTGGGTTATTGATCTGAGTGTCTTTCGATTACTGTCTGAGGGACAGGGGGTCTCGGCTGTGTAGTGTTTCCAGCCAGTGAGTGAGATAGGGTTCTTTTGATTACAGCCGATCTTGTTGATCGTGGATTTGGATTATAGCCTGCATGGGCCATATTGAGCTCGACAGAGATGCGCAGATACTTTGCTCGTTGGGGTCGCGCCCCTCGAGTGCCACTCCGGAGCTAGGCGGGTTACTTGCTATCGCGACTTGTCGACACAGTCCCTCTGGCTGGCCAGTTTGGCGGTCACGGACGCCCTACGTAAGTCCGCTCCTCCGTGGACGTTCGGCAGTAGGTAGGCGCAGGTTTGACTGGACCCGATGTGGCAGTCAGTGTAGATTGGGTGACTTGAGTTGTGAGTTAGTAGTGGTACCAGGCTTCTTTCTGTTTCACCCTTGAGCATCTAGATAGAGGCATAGTAGCTGTAGAGTTAGTTTTACCAGCTTTTCTTTCCAGTATTGCATCTGTTACCTTATGCCTCTAGTAGACTTAGTGGGCAGACCGTCGGGCTTGTTGGCGGCACCCACTGAGAACTACTTTGGGATGTAGTTCTCACACCCGTCGTGGTGTCTTTTTCCCCAGGGACCGCTTCTTCTGTTCCTGCTGCACCGGTTGCTGATCCAGCTGATCGAGGTAAGGGAGTCGCGAGTTAGATCCCTACCAGATGTCGTCCTGAGAGTAGTTTGACCCCTCGTATGTTGAGAGTTTTTGTTGAGTGACCTTGTAGTGAGGATTGAGTTGTACTCTTCTTTATTTTGAGAGACTTATGTATTTATGGTGAGGACTTTGGTTGTATATTTCTAGAGTTGTATTTATTTCTTTCAGTATTTTTACTTTCCAGCTCTGATATATGTATAGTGTAGATGCTCTTTTGCAGGTTAGACGCTACGTTCATACGGGGCTTCCCGTATGGGCGGCGGATCTGTTGGCGAGTCCGGGTCGCAGTTTCGACCCGAGGCGTGACAGATTAGAGTGGTATCAGAGCCTAGGTTGTAGGTCAGTGAGGACTTAGAAACCCTAGGCTTGTGGTTGGACCCTAGGATGACTTACGTGAGAGCCGTTACCTTGTTGCGGAAGTCTTGATTTGGTTCTAAACTCTCCTAGTGGATGGGTGAGAGATTGACATATCTTCCTTCGGTAGCGACAATGTTGGCTGCAGACAACATAGTGCTGTTGGGAAGGGAGATATGCCTATTGACTTTCGCGAGATTGGGTCGAGTTTTGTTTGGAGGTTCTGACTGTTCTTCTCTTTCTCCTCAGGGGAGTGATGCCTCCGCGACCCGGGATGTCGACGCGTTCGCAGCCTTCTTCCTCGGTCCCGAGCAGGAGGACTCAGGACAGGGACATCAGGGTGAGGTGCTGGAGCTCCGTGCCCAGATGGCACAGATGTCTGAGGTTGTTCAGCGTCAGGAGGAGACCTCTCAGCGTCAGGAGGAGACCTTGCGACGCCAGGAGGAGGCTTCTCGCCGTCAGGAGGAGACCTTGCGACGCCAGAAGGATGCTTCTCGCCGTCAGGAGGAGGCCTTGGGTCGGATGATGGTTCTGTTAGAGCAGAGGTCGCAGCCAGCGGTAGCACCCCATGATAGTTCGCCTGTGCTTTCTTCTCCAGCTGCGGCGCCCCCTGTTACTCCTCCAGTACCGGCAGTTCCTGTTGAGCCGGTTCTTTGCAGATCACCGTCTGGGTCGACGGGACCTCTGACTTCAGCTGAGCAGCGAGTAGTGGTGGATCTGTTGATGAGGTTTCGCCAGTTTGATCCACCCTGATTTTCTGGTATGGGAGTTGAGCAGTGGGAGGCCGAGACTTGGATCACGGTCATGGAGCGTCATTTTGAGAGTCTATTCATTGAGGATCGCTTCCGGGTTCTCTTGGCTACACATTTCTTGGAGAGCAATGCCGAGGCTTGGTGGCGGCGTGTGCAACCGGCTGGGCCGTCGGGGACGCAGCTTCTCACTTGGACTGAGTTCCGCAGTCTTCTCCTTGGAGCCTTTTTCCCTGAGAGTGTCCGTCAGAGATTGGAGGAGCAGTTGAGGAGTCTCCGCCAGGGAGATCGGCCCGTGCACGTGTACATAGCTGAATTCAATCAGTTGTTGGCTAGTATGCCTCACGTGGCCAGGGATGAGGCTCATCAGATTTACATGTTCGAGCGAGGATTGCGCCGGGATATTTATCAGCTTGTTCGCTCCCGCAGACTGCAGACTTTGGAGGACTCCATGGAGCAGACATTATATGTTGAGTCAGGAGAGACAGTGATGGCAGAGGTGGCGCCAGCCCCTGTAGTGACTCCAGGGGCGAAGCGCCCGGCACCGTTGGATGAGGGGCAGTCGAGCCGACAGGGACCTCCGAGACCTCCACGACCTCATCCTCAGGGTCGTGGGTATCAGGGGCACCAGAGACCAGGAGCACCCCGTCCGTGGCAGCAGCAGCGTCGACCACCTCGGCAGCAGCATTCCCAGCAGCAGTCTCAGCAGCAGCAGCAGCCACGGCGACAGCCACGGCCAGACCGTTGTGTGATTTGTGGAGGGCCGCACTTACCGACGCAGTGTTCCCAGAGTCAGGGTCGTTGCTTCCGTTGTGGACAGACTGGTCATTTACAGAGGTGGTGCCCCAGAGCAGGTCCTCCAGCTACTTCCTCAGCTTCGGCACCCACTGTTCCGTATCAGTCGGCAGGGCCTTCAGTGGCCTATGGTAGGCCTGATCATGCTTCATCCTCCTCACGACAGCCAGATCGACGACCACCAGCACCGAGCGGGCGGGTTTATGCAGCGCAGGTAGAGGACGCTACAGCCGCTGGCCATGTCATCGCAGGTATTATTTTGATTTCCGCAATACATTCTCGAGCTCTTTTTGATACTGGCGCATCGCATTCATTTATTAGTAGAGCATTTGCATCCCTACATGGTATAGAGGTAGTTTCATTATCGCATGCATTAGAGGTTCAGATTCCAGACCATGTCTTGCATGTCGAGGAGTATTGTAGGGATTGCCCCGTACAGTTGGGACCCTGGATCCTGCCTGCAGACTTGCTCGTCTTGCGGCAGCTCCGGGATTTCGACGTTGTACTTGGCATGGATTGGCTATCTCGGTACTGCGCCACTATAGACTGCAGAGAGAGGACGGTGACTCTTCGTGAGCCTGGACAGGAGGAGTTCATTTTTAGAGGCTGTCAGAGTACCTTGTTTGCGATGACTATCTCGTCGTCGAGAGCTCGGCGGATGATGAGTAGGGGCTGCATCGCTTTCCTAGCGACGGTTGTAGAGGTGCCTACGGCGGCACTGGGACTCGAGGATATCCCTATTGTCCGCGAGTTCCCAGATGTGTTTCCCCCTGAGCTGACGACTCTGCCGCCGGAGAGGGAGATTGAGTTTGTGATTGATGTGGTTCCAGGGACCGCACCAACCTCGAAGGCACCTTATAGGATGGCACCGGCCGAGCTGAGGGAATTGAAAGCCCAATTGCAGGACTTGCTGGATGTGGGTTTTGTAAGGCCCAGTGTATCTCCGTGGGGAGCGTCGGTTTTATTTGTGAAGAAGAAGGATGGATCACTTCGTTTTTGTGTGGACTACAGGGAGCTGAATAAAGTGACCATCCGGAATAAGTACCCCCTACCACGGATTGATGATCTGTTTGATCAGTTGCAGGGAGCGTATGTATTTTCGAAAATTGATCTTCAGTCAGGTTACCACCAGCTGAGGGTGAGGGCCGAGGGCATTCCCAAAACGGCTTTTAGAACCCGGTACGGGCATTATGAGTTTACGGTTATGCCTTTTGGTTTAACTAATGTCCCTGCTGCATTTATGGATATGATGAACCGGGTATTTCAGCCGTACTTGGATCAGTTTGTCGTCGTATTCATTGACGACATCTTGATTTACTCCCGAAGTGATATGGAGCATGAGGAGCACTTGAGGATAGTACTACAGCTTCTGCGAGAGAAGAAGTTGTATGCCAAGCTTAAAAAGTGTGACTTTTGGCTTCGGGAGGTTGCTTTTCTAGGCCACGTTATATCAGCCGCAGGAGTGGCAGTGGACCCGACGAAGATTGATGCAGTTCGGGATTGGCCTAGACCGACGACGGTTACTGAGGTCCGTAGCTTTTTGGGTTTAGCAAGTTATTACCGTCGGTTTGTAGAGGGCTTTGCGAAGCTCTCTACTCTCCTGACCAGCTTGACTAGAAAGGGGGTAAATTTTGTTTGGTCTGAGCGGTGCCAGGAGAGTTTTGAGGAACTGAAAAGGAGATTGATCTCGGCACTAGTTCTAGCACTACCAATGATGGGCGATGAATACGTGATTTATAGTGACGCCTCTCACAGCGGCTTGGGTTGTGTCTTGATGCAGCATGGTAGGGTAATTGCTTATGCTTCACGGCAATTAAAGGATTATGAGAAGAATTACCCTACTCATGATTTGGAGCTTGCAGCTGTGGTGTTCGCACTGAAGTTATGGCGGCATTATCTTTACGGGGAGCACTGCGAGATTTACACGGATCATAAGAGCTTAAAGTACTTATTTACTCAAAAGGAGTTAAACTTGAGGCAACGCCGGTGGTTGGAGCTATTAAAGGACTATGATGTGAGCATCCTTTATCATCCCGGCAAGGCCAATGTAGTAGCAGATGCTTTGAGTAGGAGGTCAGCGCAGAGCTTGAGCATGTTGATCACTCAGCAGCCACCGCTTGTGGAGCAGTTGAGGCGTCTTCAGATTGAGATTGTATCCCCTGGGGTCTCTGCTAGACTCATGTCCATGGTCTTGCAGCCCACTCTGTTGGACAGGATTAGGGAGACACGGAGTGAGGACCCCCACTTGACGAGGACTAGATCGCAGATTCAGGCTGATCGGATAGGGGATTTTGCAGTGGATAGCTCGGGAGTACTGCGGTACAGGGACCGAGTGTGTGTACCTATGGACCCTGAGCTCAGAGATCAGATTTTGAGGGAGGCCCATTATACACCTTATACCATCCACCCTGGGGGTACTAAGATGTATAGGGACCTCAAGGCACACTTTTGGTGGTCTGGAATGAAGCGGGATATTGGAAGATTCGTGGCTCAATGTTTAACTTGTCAGCAAGTGAAGGCAGAGCACGGGGTTCCTGCTGGCAAGTTACAAAGTCTTCCAATTCCCGAGTGGAAGTGGGACCACATCACCATGGACTTCGTCACTGGACTGCCGAGGGCGCAGAGTGGAGCCGATGCGATTTGGGTTATCGTGGATAGACTCACCAAGTCTGCTCACTTTTTGCCTGTACATATGACCTGGTCGTTGGAGCGTCTTGCACAGTTATATTTGGATGAGGTGGTGAGGCTTCACGGTGTACCCGCATCGATTGTATCAGATAGGGACCCGAGATTTGTGTCGTATTTTTTGAGGAGTCTACAGTCAGCTTTGGGGACCCAGCTCCGATTTAGCACAGCATTTCACCCACAGACCGATGGACAGTCTGAGCGCACCATACAGACCTTGGAGGATATGCTTAGAGCGTGCGTTATGGATTTTGGAGGAGGGTGGTACCGGCACTTAGCATTGGTTGAGTTTGCGTACAACAACAGCTATCAAGCGAGCATTCAGATGGCTCCGTTTGAGGCGTTGTATGGACGCAAGTGTCGGTCGCCCTTATATTGGAGTGACGTGGGTGAGAGGAGGACTTTGGGACCGGATTTACTATTGGAGGCAGAGGAGAAAGTCAGATTAGTTCGCCGACATCTTGAGGTAGCCCAGAGTCGACAGAGGAGCTACGCTGATACTCGGCGACGAGACCTAGAGTTTCAGGTTGGTGATCATGTCTTTTTGAAGGTCTCGCCGTCGAAAGGGGTCAGGAGATTTGGAGTTCGGGGAAAGCTCAGTCCCCGCTTTATTGGACCCTTCGAGGTTTTGGAGAGGATTGGCCCTGTGGCTTATAGAGTTGCCCTTCCACCACGCTTGGCCGGAGTTCATGATGTATTCCACGTCTCGGCTCTGAGGAGATATGTCTTCGACCCTTCGCATGTGATCGACTTCACTTCTTTAGAGATTGGCGAGGATCTTGGTTATGAGGAGCGCCCGTTGCGAATTCTGGCTCGTGAGGTGAGGGAATTGCGCAACCGGGCCATTCCGTATGTGAAGATCCTGTGGAGCAATCACGGGGAGCGGGAGGCTACTTGGGAGCTGGAGACGGTGATGCGGGACACCTACCCTTTTCTGTTCGAGACTCCTGTTTGAGGTACGCCTGTTTGTTTTCTTCTTATTTCGGGGACGAAACTCCCTTTTAGTGGGGGAGGATGTGGGGGCCCTAAATCCCATGCAGTTTTCCTGGTGAATCCACAGTTTAGAACACCTATTATTGGTGTATCAGGCCCATAGTGCATCAAGGAGATGCCACAGATGGACCCTGTGAGATATCTTTTACTGTGTTGGCCTTCGGCTGCGTTTGCCGAAAATTTTAATGGGTTTTTGGCCAAACAGAGGTTGGAATTGGATTCAGCACGGAAAAACACTTGAAAACGGCTATTTGCTTGTTAAATTTGGAGTCCGGATGACCAAAAACGGGCTACCGGAAGTTTTGGGGGAAAACTGGTGCATGGGGGGTGACCGTGGACCGGCGGGAGCCACATGGCGGCCTGTCATTGGCCGGCTCACGCCGCTCGGTCCACGGGAATTGCGCGCTGGTGCATGTGTTAGGTTTTGCGCAAAAAAAAACGCAGCGGAAAAAGAAATCAAATAGGCAAATATGAAAAAAATTGAGATCTGATCTCAAAAACCACGCAAAACATGATCCCTCATGTATCTAAGATTAAAAGGGAAGAGGAAGATCTAATCTTCACCTTTGCGCGGGGAGATCTACACCGCAATTTGATGATCGTGGAATTTGGTTCTCTTGAAGCCGCACACGCGTCCGGCCTCTACGGGTATCCACACGAGGTTGTCGACTTGATCGAAATTCTCACCGGGGTGCTAGCTCCCTTGCAGAGAACGTCTTTCTTTTAATGTGGATATTTAGAAAAGAGGAAGACGAGGAAAGATGACGGCTAGGGTTTTCCTTTTTCTTTTCTTTCTCTTAAAGAAAACTCGTACGTATAAAGAGGATATAATCCTTTTTATAATTATTAAGATAAACATTAAAATTAGATTTAAGTTTATCTTATCCCTAATTGGTTCAATCGATTAAATCCTAATTTAATTCGATTTGAACTCAATCCTAATTTGATCAAATCAAATCATTAATGCAACATTAGCACTTAAGTCCTCTCATAACTTACTAACTATTAGTAAGCCCTCTCTTGCAACATTTGCACTTTAATATCCTTAATTTGTAACAATTACAAATTAGTCCAATTATCAATATATTGATAATTAAGTCCTCAGGCGATTCAAAAATCGCGATCCAACTATCCGATCAGTCATAACCTCTTATGTGTGTGACCCCATAGGTTCTATTCTATCTGGTAGTGAGATATATTGTGATTACCATCAACAATATCACTGAAACTCTTTTCAGTGGGTTAGAACTATTCAAACTCAGCCCAATAAGAATTATCGATCATCATCCAGATAATTCTCGTGAGTCCCACAATCCACCAGTGACGCCTAGCAGCATGTAGTGCCATTCCAGTAGAATGGAATACTGAACCTCTAGGTGCAGTTAACGTGTGATACAATCCTTCTATCCGGAGTCCCAACTAGACGAAGGTCATGGAATTGCTCGTCAAACCCTACCGTCTGTCATATGTCAA
This sequence comes from Tillandsia leiboldiana, assembly GCA_029204045.2. Lineage (NCBI taxonomy): Eukaryota > Viridiplantae > Streptophyta > Magnoliopsida > Poales > Bromeliaceae > Tillandsia > Tillandsia leiboldiana. The sequence goes on from CM055076.1 coordinate 8,948,944, forward strand.
ATTTATTCGACTCGAGTTTCTAATATCGAAAACCCTTTCCGTTATTTATTACGCCTTGGCCAAGGTCTTCTAAACTCGGTCTTATAAATCACATAGGACTAACTCCCTTCTCTACTAAGGGCGATAGATTCCATATAGGTGTACACCCTATTCCTACAACGAACCTACTGTAGCCAACATGCACCCACTGCAAGGACCCAAATGGCTAGGGACCAAGTGTATGTACAGTCAAACTACAGTAACCCCATTGTGAATAGCCGAGACACCGCAGGTCAAAGGACCAGTCACACTACTGCAACATCGAGTAAGTCACTGACGAGTGAGTAGACATCCAAGTGACTTCTCGTGGTGATCACGCTCGGTACCCTTGTTCTCTAACAACCACCTGCACATTCGCTCCAGTGTCCCCACACTGTTGACTCGAGACTCGTCTACCCTAAAAGGGAAGCGACTGTGCACCAATCTCACCGGATCAATCACTGCCCCCGTGATGATCCATCGATCGGGAGAATTTAGGAATTAATCACTAATGATACATGTCTCAAATTCTCAACTCTTGAGAGTACGTATCATTATCTTATTAACTCCTTGGACAATTCATGGACACATACACAACACGAATGGAAATAAAAACCCAATAACATTCATAATGTAAAATGTCAAATACAAAGTTATATCCTAGAAAGAATATATGTGTCGGCCAAGTTGGCTTCTAGGGCATACATCTAACAATCTCCCACTTGCACTAAAGCCAATTAGCCATATACCTAAGCCCCATCTTCTCAAGGTGGGCTTCAGTCTTCTGCTGGCTCAGCTGCTTAGTCAGTGGGTCTGCCACGTTATCCGTGGAGTCTACTCTCTGCACCTCGATAAATTTCTTCTCAAGATATTCGCGTATAATATGAAAATGTCGCTCTATATGCTTGGACCTTTGATGAGACCTTGGCTCCTTAGCTAGGGCTATGGCGCCATTGTTGTCGCAGTAAAGTGGAATGGCATCTGATGGCATCACACCTAGTTCCGCAACAAATTTCTTGAACCAAAAGGCTTCCTTTGCAGCCTCAGATGCGGCGATATACTCTGCTTCCATAGTAGAGTCAGCGATGATTGGTTGTTTGGAACTCTTCCAACACACCGAACCACCATTGCACAAGAACACGTATCCTGACGTAGACTTTCTATCGTCAACATCAGACATGAAGTCTGAATCAGTGTATACTTGTACTTTCAGTTCCCCTCCTCCAAAGACCAAAAACATATCTTTAGTCCTTCTTAAGTACTTGAGTATGTTTTTCACAGCAGTCCAGTGCTCCTCACCTGGATTGGACTGATATCTGCTTGTGACACTCACAGCAAGTGCAATATCAGGTCGTGTACATAGCATGGCATACATGAGGCTCCCTATAGCTGAAGCATAAGGGATCTGGCTCATTCGTTGAATCTCTTCAGATGTATTGGGGCACATTTTCTTGGAGAGATAAATTCCATGCCTGAGGGGTAGAAGTCCCCTCTTAGAGTTTTCCATGCTGAACTTCTTCAGCACCTGCTCTATGTACATTTTCTGTGAGAGGCCTAGCATCCTTTTAGGTCTATCTCTATAGACTTTAATCCCCAAAATATAGGATGCTTCCCCTAGGTCTTTCATAGAGAATTTCTTAGATAACCATATCTTAACCGAAGTCAGCATTGGAATATCATTTCCAATCAGGAGAATGTCGTCCACGTACAATACGAGGAATGTAATAGCACTCCCACTAACTTTCTTATAAACACATGGTTCCTCCTCATTCTTAACGAAATCAAACGATTTGATTACATCATTAAAACGAGTATTCCAAGTCCGAGATGCTTGCTTAAGCCCATATATGGACCTTTGCAGCTTACATACTTTGTGACTTTCGTCACTGGAAGTGAAACCCAAAGGCTGCTCCATATAGATATCTTCCTCAAGAAATCCATTTAGGAAAGCAGTTTTCACATCCATCTGCCAGATCTCATAATCATGGTATGCTGCAATGGCAAGTAGTGTTCGAATGGACTTAAGCATGGCCACAGGCGAAAAGGTCTCTTGATAGTCAATGCCTTCGCGTTGACTATAGCCTTTCGCCACCAGCCTTGCTTTATAGGTCTCTACCTTTCCATCCAAACCTATCTTTCTCTTGTAAATCCACTTACACCCGATAGGTACTATACCTTTTGGTGGATCTACCAAGGTCCAGACTTGGTTGGAATACATTGAGTCAATTTCTGACTTCATGGCTTCCAACCACTTCTCGGAGTCGATGTCAGACATCGCCTCGTTGTAGGTTTTAGGATCATCTCCATGTTCCTTATCTCCTATGAGGAACATTTCCTCTACTTCCTCTGTAAGAATACCTAAGTATCTTTTAGTAGGAAGGGAGATCCTACTCGATCTTCGAGGTGGATTAGGTGCTACATGTACTGGCTCAGCATGAATAGGTTCCGTAGGTTTTGGGACTCGTTGCTCTTCAGAGACTCTCTCTTCGAGCTCAATTTTCCTCCCATTTACTACTTCTTGAATAAACTGTTTTTCCAAGAAAGTAGCGTGTCGACTCACAACTATATTGTGATCCTTTGGGATGTAAAAATAGTAACCTAAGGATTCTTTAGGATACCCTATAAAATGAGCCCTTTCTGACCTAGCCTCTAACTTGTCCGCTTGTAGTCGCTTGACATGGGCCGAACATCCCCAAATCTTAATATGACTAAGGCTTGGTTTCTTACCATGCCACATCTCATAAGGCGTGGTAAGAACGGATTTAGAGGGAATCCTATTCAGTAGGTAGGCTGCGGTAAGCAAAGCATGTCCCCAAAGAAACAAAGAAAGATCAGTGAAACTCATCATGGATCGAACCATATCTAATAAAGTTCGATTTCTCCGTTCTGACACTCCGTTGAGTTGAGGTGTTCCAGGAGGAGTCCATTGTGAGACTATGCCATTTTCTTTGAGATATTTTAGGAACTCCCCACTAAGGTATTCTCCCCCTCGATCTGATCGAAGAGCCTTGATGGGTTTTCCAGTTTGTTTCTCTACTTCACATCTGAATTCTTTGAACTTTTCAAAAGCTTCAGATTTGTGTCTCATAAGATAGACATATCCATACCGTGAATAATCATCGGTAAAAGTTATGAAGTAGAGATAACCACCCCTGGCTTGCACATCAAATGGGCCACACACATCAGTGTGTACCAAGGCAAGTATCTCAGTGGCCCTTTCCCCTTGTCCTACAAAAGGTAATTTGGTCATTTTTCCTTGAAGACAGGATTCACAGACTGGATAAGGCTCAGAAGTCAATGGGCCTAGAAGCCCATCTTTCTCCAATCTGTTAATTCTTTCCTCTCCAATATGACCAAGCCTTAGGTGCCACATATACTTTAAGTTTATCTCTTCTCTAGGTCTCTTAGACCCAACGGCACTCACTTCCTGCTCGGAAATATTTACAGATACATCCATATGTAAATGGTAAAGACTGTCTATCATAAAACCACGACCAACAATTTTATTTCTAAAATAAATTGTGCAGTAGTCTTTATCAAAATTAAAAATATAATCGTCCTGTGCTAAAGAAGAAACAGAAATCAAATTCCTGCTAGCAGCAGGCACATAATAACAGTCTTTAAGTAATAAAATATGTCCTAACGGTAATCGCAGAGGATAGGTGCCAGTAGCCACAGCAGCAACTCTTGCTCCGTTGCCAACCCGTAGGGTAACTTCACCTTCTCTCAGCCCTCTAATTTCTCTTAGACCCTGCATTGAAGTACACAAATGAGAACTTGAACCAGAGTCTATGACCCAACTTGAAGTAGAGGTAACCGTAAGGTTAGTTTCTATTACGAGCAGGTCTAACATACCTTCCGAAGGTGTGTCTTTCTTCTTGTTCTTTAGGCTCTCCAGATAGACGGGACAATTCCTCTTCCAGTGGCCATCAACATTACATTGGAAACATTTTCCTTTATCAGCGGCCTTCTTCTTAGGAGCTTCCCTCTTGGGCTTGTTTTCAGTCTTTTGTTTCTTTGCGGCTTTCTTCTTCCAATTAGACTTTCTTTTGGAAGAGGAAGCCCGCTCCACAGCAAAAACCGAGCCCCTTGAACTCTTCAAGGTTCCCTCAGTCGTTACCAACATGTTCAATAACTCAGCATTGGTGCAGTCCATTTTATTCATATGGTAGTTTACAATAAATTGTCCATATGAATCTGGAAGAGATTGCAGAATCATATCAACTTGCAATTCCTTATCCATTTTCATGCCGAGCTTCTCAAGCTCCTCGAGGTCTTTGATCATTGTCAAACAATGATCATGAACAGACTGCCCTTCATGCATCTTGGCTTTGAAGAGTCTTTTGGACACTTCAAAACGTGCTGATCGGCTTTGCTCACCATACAACTCCTTGAGGTGAGTTAGCATTTCATTAGCAGTCTTCATATCCTCATGCTGGCGTTGAAGTTCATTTGACATCGACGCTAGGACGTAGCACCTTACTTTATTATCGTCATCCATCCATTTTTCTTGATGGTTTGGTGACATGGGAGGGTTCTGGTCGAGAACATAACTAAGCTTTTCAGAACTCAAAACTATTTTTAAGTTCCTAAGCCAATCTTTATAATTCGTTCCGGTTAAGCGGTTAGTTTCGAGAATGCGAGAAAGAGGATTGGAAGCGGACATTTTGTTCTGCAGAGAGTAAAGATTCAAATTAGATATTTGTATTTGTTTCAAAATTTTGTTTATAGGGATATTTTAAAAACAAACGTTAACCTCCCACTATTTCCTCGAGTCTCTTACACTCCTCGGGTAGAGAAACGGAAACCCAACGCGATAAGAGTTTCAAGTGGGTACTACGGTCCCACCAGTTTGCCGCACCACCTCACCTGACAGATATTGGTGACACGAAAACCAATGAGTGGACAACTCTTGTCCAATGCTTCTTAAGCAAATTGCAGCGATATTCGATCTCTAAGTCCTGTAGGCCTCACCTGACAGATATTGGCCTCATTCTTTAGTTAAGTCAGACCCACCGTTCAAACGCGTAAGCAAAGCCGTCATTGGGTCCCTCACCTGACAGATATTGGGCCCAACCCCATCTTTACTTCGCAGCATCTTATGCTAATAGAGTGGTTGCGCCTTTCCAATGCAACTGACCACTGTAACCAGCCGTGCCAATCAACACCAGAAAAGACGCTCGCACTTCTACAACGGTGGAAGACCGCTCGACTTAATATTTATGAGGAGATTTGTATTTAGGTCTCATATTTAATTTTATTTATTTACATCTTATGCAAATAAAAATAAACCGCAAACAAATATAATGCAATCGGTGATGATCATGGATCTAAAAAGAAGATTCGTGCTCGAGCCACTGAGCTGGAATCGGGGTCTAGGGGTCATAAATACAAGCACACGCACATCATTGGTTTGATCGTCTTCAACTTCTTGATCCAATCCGGAGCTACAACTTGATTCGATCACCATCAACCCCTTGATTCGACCGCTATCAAGTGCTCGTCTCGATCTGGGCTTGTTGTGTGCTAACGGCTTCCCACCAATCAACCAATGACGTACAACCATACATAATACAACCCAATTAAAGAATAAAATAACTTTTATCTCTAATCTATTGAGACACGCAGGTCTCTAAATAAAATTGGCTCGTGCTCGCAGGCACCCAAACAGCCCTAACACAGAGTCCTTAATTTAAACAAATTTAAAATTACAGGATTCCGCATACATATCATACATCACATGTCCATACAAAATAAATCGGTTGCTATCCATGATCATCACCCATATGTATCTCATACATCACAATCATAATAATTAATTTTGGATATTTTAATTAACCGTTTACCAATTATCCAGAAAAATAGGTGATCAAATCACCATAACGATACGATCTTATCAATCGTTTGATTTAACTCTACAGTTAATTCATATAATTTTGATCAATATTTTAATCCGCAAAAATATCTATTGATCTCATCAATAATTCACATCTTATGTGAAAACAAAAACTATATAAAATTTGATCTCATCAATTTTTACGATAAAATAAATTGATCTAATCAATATAATAAAATTTTAAAATAAATTTTGATCTTATCAAAATTATATAAATATTAAAAACAAAATTTGATCTCATCAAATTTTACTAAAATAAAATTTTGTTTTATTTATTTTATTTTATTTTAATTTTGCGGATCAAAATAATTTCGAATTGATCAAAATTTAATAATTCTTTGAATATGGTAAAACGATTTAACAATCATTCAATCAACTAAGAATGATTTAAAATATCCAAAACTATAATTTTAATCTTAAATAACATGAGGATGGCTCTGATACCACTGTTAGGTTTTGCGCAAAAAAAAACGCAGCGGAAAAAGAAATCAAATAGGCAAATATGAAAAAAATTGAGATCTGATCTCAAAAACCACGCAAAACATGATCCCTCATGTATCTAAGATTAAAAGGGAAGAGGAAGATCTAATCTTCACCTTTGCGCGGGGAGATCTACACCGTAATTTGATGATCGTGGAATTTGGTTCTCTTGAAGCCGCACACGCGTCCGGCCTCTACGGGTATCCACACGAGGTTGTCGACTTGATCGAAATTCTCACCGGGGTGCTAGCTCCCTTGCAGAGAACGTCTTTCTTTTAATGTGGATATTTAGAAAAGAGGAAGACGAGGAAAGATGACGGCTAGGGTTTTCCTTTTTCTTTTCTTTCTCTTAAAGAAAACTCGTACGTATAAAGAGGATATAATCCTTTTTATAATTATTAAGATAAACATTAAAATTAGATTTAAGTTTATCTTATCCCTAATTGGTTCAATCGATTAAATCCTAATTTAATTCGATTTGAACTCAATCCTAATTTGATCAAATCAAATCATTAATGCAACATTAGCACTTAAGTCCTCTCATAACTTACTAACTATTAGTAAGCCCTCTCTTGCAACATTTGCACTTTAATATCCTTAATTTGTAACAATTACAAATTAGTCCAATTATCAATATATTGATAATTAAGTCCTCAGGCGATTCAAAAATCGCGATCCAACTATCCGATCAGTCATAACCTCTTATGTGTGTGACCCCATAGGTTCTATTCTATCTGGTAGTGAGATATATTGTGATTACCATCAACAATATCACTGAAACTCTTTTCAGTGGGTTAGAACTATTCAAACTCAGCCCAATAAGAATTATCGATCATCATCCAGATAATTCTCGTGAGTCCCACAATCCACCAGTGACGCCTAGCAGCATGTAGTGCCATTCCAGTAGAATGGAATACTGAACCTCTAGGTGCAGTTAACGTGTGATACAATCCTTCTATCCGGAGTCCCAACTAGACGAAGGTCATGGAATTGCTCGTCAAACCCTACCGTCTGTCATATGTCAAATTTATTCGACTCGAGTTTCTAATATCGAAAACCCTTTCCGTTATTTATTACGCCTTGGCCAAGGTCTTCTAAACTCGGTCTTATAAATCACATAGGACTAACTCCCTTCTCTACTAAGGGCGATAGATTCCATATAGGTGTACACCCTATTCCTACAACGAACCTACTGTAGCCAACATGCACCCACTGCAAGGACCCAAATGGCTAGGGACCAAGTGTATGTACAGTCAAACTACAGTAACCTCATTGTGAATAGCCGAGACACCGCAGGTCAAAGGACCAGTCACACTACTGCAACATCGAGTAAGTCACTGACAGTGAGTAGACATCCAAGTGACTTCTCGTGATGATCACGCTCGGTACCCTTGTTCTCTAACAACCACCTGCACATTCGCTCCAGTGTCCCCACACTGTTGACTCGAGACTCGTCTACCCTAAAAGGGAAGCGACTATGCACCAATCTCACCGGATCAATCACTGCCCCCGTGATGATCCATCGATCGGGAGCATTTAGGAATTAATCACTAATGATACATGTCTCAAATTCTCAACTCTTGAGAGTACGTATCATTATCTTATTAACTCCTTGGACAATTCATGGACACATACACAACACGAATGGAAATAAAAACCCAATAACATTCATAATGTAAAATGTCAAATACAAATTTATATCCTAGAAAGAATATATGTGTCGGCCAAGTTGGCTTCTAGGGCATACATCTAACAGCATGGACCGCGGGGGCGGGCCACGTGGCGCGTCCGGATTGGCGGGTGCACGCGGTGCGGCTCAGGGAGAAAGCGGCGGCCTGGGTGGACCGGGGGCACGACGCGTGGCAGCCTGGCATTGGCGGGCTCACGTGGTCGCGGTCCACGACTCATGCGGTTGTGTACGGGGCAGCGAGGCAGCCGACGAGTGGCGACCGCACTCGAGTGCGCCACGCGTCGCCCCGCGCGCGCTCCGCCCCACCTACCCCACCGACGCTGGTCTGGGCTACGTGGCGCGCACGGAGGGCCTTTGCACCGCTGTTGCCTGTTGCATGGTGACGTGTCGTCACCAGGGCGATTCGGGCGCGTCGGATGGGGGGCGTCCGACCTTCTTTGGCGGATTCGGGCGCCCGAATTGAGGGCCCGAATCCGCCAGGCCCATGTATGGATTTGGGCCTATAAATAGGGCCTTTAGGTGGACTTTTCTCTCTTTTCTGGACTTCTTTTCCTTGAGAGCTCTTAAGGTGGATTCTTCCTTCCACATAGCAGCACACTTTGGAGGACTTTGAGGATTTTTGGAGTTCATCATTTCGGCCTTATCTGCGACGTGGCGCACAGTGACACTTCCACTTCGACGACCCGTTTCGTCGCGTTTTAGTGCGCGGACTCCCCCGACTCACCCCGACCTCCGTTTTTAGCGATTTTCATGCCGTCGGACTCATGACTGGTAGGACTCCAACTTTAATGTTCAGAGTTTTCACTGATTCCTTTCGGATTTTGGAGGTTTTTGAGCTTTCTTTTGCCCCTTTTTCTTTGCGGATTTTTGGACAGCATTGCTGAGTTTTAGCCATAACTTTGCGTACCGACATCGGATCGAGGTGATTCAAAAGGCAAACTTCATCTACTTCTCGCGAGGAATCTCCTGGATTTTTCTCAGAATTTTCTGAGTTGGCTTCGAAGGTGAGAATCTTTCTTCTTCCCGAGTTCTTATCTGTGGAATCTTGTACAGTTTAATATGGGGTGTTTCTCTTGCCGATTTTATATCTCAGCGTAGGGAACTCGGAATTGGTCGTGCAGGTATTCGTTTCGAAGCTATCGACGCGTAGATCGCAGGGATATTTTATTTGGATTTTTCTGAGCACTTTCAGCAGATGGATTATTTGCATCTTTACAGCTGAACTTTTTGGATGATATTTCTCGGCAGATTTTGGGATTTTATGTGTAACTGGAACTTTGTATTGTACCCAGGAAGGATTGTGGACAGTTCTGAACCCGTTGGACTTTGAGTTGCTGTTTTCGGGTATTATCAGCTGTAGGACTTTTGACAGCTCGACTTGTCAGGTGGGTGGCCTCGTCTTCAAGATCTGCGATCTGTACATTAATTCTAGCTGTGTAGGGATGTGCGTATATTATTATCTCCGGTATAGCATGTTAGAGAGCATGAATTGAGATTCCTTGTGTATACAGTTGATCATGTGATCCTTTTATTTTTCCCCACCACATCTTTATTCATTGCTATCTTTGGACTTGACCTAGCACCCCTGTCATATGCAGCATGTTCAACCAGACTAGTAGAAAACTCCAACTTGGGCTAGGTTACTTTATTGCTTTAAACACTCCCACTGTCATCAATATTTCTTTCTGGACTTAGTTTCTTCCTCGCCCAGATAGTGGGCCGAGGGGTCAGGTTATTGTGGGGTACATTTTCACTCGTGTCGGGGGACCGAGTGGAGTCAGATAGTGGGTTATTGATCTGAGTGTCTTTCGATTACTGTCTGAGGGACAGGGGTCTCGGCTGTGTAGTGTTTCCAGCCAGTGAGTGAGACAGGGTTCTTTTGATTACAGCCGATCTTGTTGATCGTGGATTTGGATTATAGCCTGCATGGGCCATATTGAGCTCGACAGAGATGCGCAGATACTTTGCTCGTTGGGGTCGCGCCCCTCGAGTGCCACTCCGGAGCTAGGCGGGTTACTTGCTATCGCGACTTGTCGACACAGTCCCTCTGTCTGGCCAGTTTGGCGGTCACGGACGCCCTACGTAAGTCCGCTCCTCCGTGGACGTTCGGCAGTAGGTAGGCGCAGGTTTGACTGGACCCGATGTGGCAGTCAGTGTAGATTGGGTGACTTGAGTTGTGAGTTAGTAGTGGTACCAGGCTTCTTTCTATTTCACCCTTGAGCATCTAGATAGAGGCATAGTAGCTGTAGAGTTAGTTTTACCAGCTTTTCTTTCCAGTATTGCATCTGTTACCTTATGCCTCTAGTAGACTTAGTGGGCAGACCGTCGGACTTGTTGGCGGCACCCACTGAGAACTACTTTGGGATGTAGTTCTCACACCCGTCGTGGTGTCTTTTTCCCCAGGGACCGCTTCTTCTGTTCCTGCTGCACCGGTTGTTGATCCAGCTGATCGAGGTAAGGGAGTCGCGAGTTAGATCCCTACCAGATGTCGTCCTGAGAGTAGTTTGACCCCTCGTATGTTGAGAGTTTTTGTTGAGTGACCTTGTAGTGAGGATTGAGTTGTACTCTTCTTTATTTTGAGAGACTTATGTATTTATGGTGAGGACTTTGGTTGTATATTTCTAGAGTTGTATTTATTTCTTTCAGTATTTTTACTTTCCAGCTCTGATATATGTATAGTGTAGATGCTCTTTTGCAGGTTAGACGCTACGTTCATACGGGGCTTCCCGTATGGGCGGCGGATCTGTTGGCGAGTCCGGGCCGCAGTTTCGACCCGGGGCGTGACACGAACGAACAATAAAGGTCGGGCAGCGGATACCGGAGGGAGGGGTAGACAAGAAGTTGTATAGCAAATTTAAGGAAATGTGCATTTTGGGCCTCTTGTTGTGAATTTGAGCCCGGATGTCAGTGTACTAATGCTTGAAAGAAACGAACAGTTCAAATTAAATTTAGCCTAAAAGCCTTCTCAACATTAATTCGAGCCTGGGTGTCAGTACACTGATGCTTGAAAGGAATGGCGAGTTCAAACTACATTTAGCTTCAAAGCATTTTGATTGCAATTTCCTGCAGAAGAAGAGGGAACAGTTTCCATTTTTAACTTAAATCAACAATTTAAGTTAAATTATTCATCTATGATCTGCAAAGATCTAGAACATCAAAAATAATATAGCATGATTAATAACCATAACCATAACCATGATCAAGATAATTCAAATAATATTGAGTTATAAGCCAAATTTGTACCTCAAAAGAGTTTATGATTGTATGCACCTAGAACCCACTGCTTCTCATTGAACCAGGTCCCTATATCACAAGAATCATCACCATTAGATGTAGAAGATATACTTTTTTCATTGGGCAACGGTCCAATATAGAAACCACAAAAATGTATAACTAACAAAATCAACATTAAAGAGGTAAAAGGAATGAAAGAATATATCATTTTGCCTATATAATATATTTTATACAAAGAGTTAATAAATATATGAAAGCATAAAGTTGACTGTATTATGCCAAGTAGTGTAAAAAATAGCTAACTCCCCAAAGCAATGTGTTCCACAGAACTGAACACTACAAAAAGTTGTATCATGCAGCAGCTGACTTAGGACAACAAAGCCGTATCGCCCACCACACTGGGTATTAGAAAAAAAAAAGGAACAAAAAAAAAATACAATATGAAGCATAAAGCTGACTGTATTTTGTCAAGTACAACTTAAAACTTTTCAATTTGTGTCATTCGAGCCATTCAATCCGTAGCAGCTACCTTAGGGCATCCAATCCACCTTGCCATCACATCCGAAACCAGCATGAGAAAGGAATTAAGGAGAAAAAAATTACCCCATCTTAAGAGTACACAGTAAATAGAGTGCCCAGCAAAAAGCATGTTGGGCTCAGATTTGACCCCCTTCAACATAAATAATTAGATTGGCCATAATGGCAGACCAAAAGATGGAGTTTTATCAAGAAGGTAACAAAAATCACCCTGAGGCCATTCAATATGCCACATCCTTTTCTATGACAGCGAACTATCTTCTGAAATAGTATTGGAAAGGATGCGCCGATTGCCCCAAGGCCATTTGCCACGATGCACCACACTGTGCCACTGGGCAGCAACAGTAGGTCAAAAAATATGAGGGATTTATATACATCATCATCGCCTTACACTTCGTAACCGACTAAGAGACCTTCGGTGATCACATAGCAAATGCAAGCACCCGAAATCGAATTCAACATTTTAATTCATGTGGTTTAGGGCACCACACTGTGCAACATTTCAGAGATTAAGGGCAGTTAATAACAGGAAAAATAGTAAAAGAAAACTTTAAAAAATCTGGGACATGCCACAGGGAAAAAACTCATTATGAGAACTCCTATAATCCAACATCCATATTGGGATTGATTTATGAAAAATATGAGGACATCCTACCGTTGATCAATTCCTCGCCCGTCCTATATATGTAGTTTTTTCTTAGTAGTCCGATTATGTCATCACCTTTTCATAAATCAACCCCAACATGAATACATGTTGGAATAAGTAATCTAATTATTGCCGGGTCTATCCTCATCCTCTGCTGCTCCAAACCAAAACCAACCCCCCTGGCAAATGAAGAATACGCACTAACCTGCAAAGAAAAGCAGCCATTCACAACCTAGACTGAAGATTTGTTGTCCTGCGAAATAGTGTTAACATATATATATATATATATATATATATATATATATATATATATATATATATATATATATATATATATATATATATATATATATATATATATATATATATATATATACGCAAAATATATATATAAGGATCATTAAGAAGCAATATTGCAAATTCCATTTCAAACACATAAGTAAGAAGAATAAATGCTTGAATCCAAAACTATCCTCATATGCCTTCTGTTTTGTTCTCAGGGGTGAGTGATGCTTGTACAAAGAGAAAGACAGAAAGTACTATACCCTACAATCAAAATTATCTAAAACTATGTAATACCACCTTCTTTCTTTGATTTTTTTTCTTTTTTTCAGAACAGATGAATCCACCCTATCTACATCGCCAAGAACATAATCATACCTCGATCGGACTTCTGAACACTGGGCAGTATCTCGATGTAGCATGTATCCTTGAATGATGTTAGGATCAATATTTTGACACCATACTGCAATTTGTTTGGAGCAATGGAATTATATTACCAAGATGCTCAGCAAAAAGGAGTTTATTATTATCATAGATTAAAGGCTATAATAAAAGGTAAGAAAATAGTAAGCATACCCAGTCTGCAGCAGCCTGCAATGTGACATGGTCACCCCATTCCCCACTCCTGCATTTTTTTTTTTTTTTTTTTTTATGAAATGTCATCAAATAATATATAGGTATTAATGTACGAAGAATGATAACTTACTTGGACATCTTTTTCAGGTAGTCATCATAGGACATAGGAACATATCCCTTGTAGAATTGGCGGCATGACTTAAGCTGAGGATGAATGTAAAAGATAAGCACCAATTCATAAATGAAGACTATCATCTAAGACGAGCAAAAGAAATTAACCAAAATCACAAAAAAAAGTAACAGACTATCATCAATTGGACTAACCTGTTTGACAACTTGACGTCTCGCAAACTTATGGTACTCAGAAGGACGGTAAAGTTGATCAGAGAGTGCTCGGAACTGAAACGATATTAGTAAAGAAAATACGAGCTAATGTCATTTAGCGAATAGTGGATCGCTGTAATATAGAAGTACGGTGTATAAAACATGCTTTACCAACTTTGGTTCATCACACAAACTTAGCGAAGCATTTTTAATGGAAAAAAGTCACAAGACCAGCTACACAAATGGAAATAAGTACTGACTGAAACCCACTGTAGTTTGCGTTTTTTATGGAATTACAGCCAATTAGGCTTCTTTTTGTCTTAACCCCCCAAAAAAATAATACCACATAGAAGAAGACAATTAGTTGAGTAACGACTAACCTGGCAATTACCGTCTCCTTTAACTTCCAGTTCGACCAAATCATATAGCTGCAGCCTACATTCGTAAACAACGGTTAACCATCTAATTAGAACTATAGATCTAAGCATTTCTATTGGCGAGCAACATAACTAAAAAAATGCAACCAATCGTACAAAAGTAATTCGACTTTATTGAGCTCAAGAACTGTAGAGGGCAGAGAGGGGCACACGACCAATCGAAACTATTTGCATGTCCTTCTTCGCAAAGGCGAATCATCAATTTCCATGCTGCTGTTCTGAAAAAGGCATGTAAGTTCAATTAATCTCATAAGCAAATAAAAGAGAAAATACAGGCTCTTATTCCTTAAAGCTGCAAATGAGTATAAGTAATATGGAACTCAGCAGACATGCATAGTTCACCCATATGAAACTCAGCAGCAGCAGAAGGACAACAAAAATATATTATAATTGAAATTCACTACAGTTAGAAGAAATGTTTCATAAACTGATGTAGCAGTTCTAAATGAAAGGAAGTCTTGATTATGCTCTGTATCCCTATAATAATCTGTGTAGGACACTCAATGTCACCTCCAAATGAATATAATTAAAGTTTTTGAGTCAAGGGGCATAACTCTTTGAGTTCGTAGATTCGAATTAGGCTGCTTGATTTCATTCAGAAAAGCATCCACTAATTTATAACAATAATATCCCTTTTAGATACTAAACCATTATTTCATAGCGCAAATCAGCATGTTTTAGAAGAATCTGAAAGTAAATTTTGAATAACATACTAAATTAAGAGTTACCTGTGGGCCGCCAAGAGTTCATCGTACCGTAACTGCAGGTCCAATTTCTCAGCTTGTAGTTTTTTATATTCCCCTCAACAAATTAGTACTATTAAAGTAAGCTATGAAAAATCTTACACCTCAACATCCCTACTTATAAAATCACAGTTTATTCAAACAGGAAAAGAAAAACCTATTACACATAAACAAACTAAGTTTCCAGGCAGGATCAAACCAGAGAGTTGTTGTGATATGTTAAAAAGAATTCATAAAAGAATTCATAAAAGAATTCATAAAAGCCTGAGTCTTCCAATATGATGGAAGTATGTTTCTTATTCAGCAAATCGAGTTCTTTGCCATGCACATGAACGCCTTATCATCACATATGAAATGCATATAAAAATCACAATCTGATTCCCCTTAGTTGTATAACCACAAATTTACATTGATTAGCACTGTATCCTGCAACACCGTACCCCGCTATACAGTAAACGAAGTGTTTGACGAAAAGTACGTAAGACTCAGATTTTACCACCAAAACATAAATAATTATGTTGACCATCTTGCCGGGCCAAAATTTGGAGTCTTATCGAAAAACCAACTACGATTACCCTGAGGCCATTCAATATGTCACATCCTCTCTTACCACGGTGAACTATGTTCTGAAATAGTATCGAAAAGGATGTGCCGATTGACTCAAGAAATATCAGAGATTTCTATACATCATCATCGTCTTACATTCTGCAGCCGTCCAAGAGACTCTCCGTTAAGCTATCCATCATAGCATGTAATAGTGCTGCAGAATACAGTGCTTAGGAAGTTACTTTCAAAACAGTTTTGTTGTATATATTGCCTATGATTGCTGATAAGGAAAGGAGAAAAAATGCAAGAATATTTATGAAGGATCAAGTATCCGTGACATGTAAATATTACAGAAATAGAACAGTAGCACACTAAGGCAGTATTAAAATGCACGGCACAACTATGTGTCACCCATCACCAAAAAAAATTGCAAACGGAACTGAATTGTCTACAAAATTAATGAAACATTGCACAAATAGAACAGTAATGATAACAACGCTAAGGCAGTACTAAAATACACGGCACAACTATGTGTAACCCATCACCAGCAAAACTGCAAAAGGAACTAAATTGTCTACAAAATTAATGTATTTGGGGAAGTACCATCAGGATTTGATTAAGTAAGATTTGAAAACTCACGATACAAATCCAACCCAACATATCAACCGATGCTAGCCATTTTGAAATGATTTTTAGTTCGATATGGCATAGTTTCTTTGGACTGGCTGTGAATTTGAATAAAGCTAAACCAATACACTCACAACCTTCCATCTCATATACAGTAAGGGTAAACAAAAGCGCATCTAATAAGGAAGAAGAAATCCTGACCTTAAATAACAATGCACGAAGGCAAGCCAAACCTATTGTTAAACGGCCAAGAGGCAAGACTAAATTACCGACACTTTCTTGTAAATAGCTACTAAGTTTTTGATATGACATCAGCATGCTTTCAGGATCATGAACTTTTCCACCCATGTAGTTAGCTACCAAATTAGCAAGCCTCTGCACCAAAGCATGCTCAACAAAGTCTGAAGAATGTGACCTTGCTTCACGGGCCATGATTAAGGCCTTCTTCTCAAGTTTTAAGAGGTCACCATCTTCTGTTCTATTAACCAATACAGCCTCCCAACTCACATTATCTGAAAATGGTGCTCCTTGCAGATCAATAAGGAAAGGCATCTTAGCAGAGTTAGGCTCAACCATTATGCCGCAGAGGTCATAGAAACCATCCAAGATCTTATCAACAAAGTTCAAGGAGTTGTAATTCTGTGGAGAACGAAGAAATCTACAATATGAGACAAATCAAAAAAAGATAGTCATGAAAGAAAATTGAACCAACAAATGTGAATGAGTAGAATATCTTGGTTATCATATACTTAAAAGCATACAGGAAACATGCCATCATAGAAATAGCTGCCTGGCTAAAGAGGGAAGCTTCAACGATTTAGAATGCTCTCCACAATTTCGCTTGAGTGGTTCTCTCAAGAAGAAATCCTGACCTTAAATAACAATGCAAGATGGCGAGCCAAACCAATTGTTAAACGACCAAGAGGCAAGACTAAAGTACCGACACTTTCTTGTAAATAGCTACTAAGTTTTTGATATGACATCAGCATGCTTTCAGGATCATGAACTTTTCCACCCATGTAGTTAGCTACCAAATTAGCAAGCCTCTGCACCAAAGCATGCTCAACAAAGTCTGAAGCCTGTGACCTTGCTTCACGAGCCATGATTAAGGCCTTCTTCTCAAGTTTTAAGAGGTCACCATCTTCTGTTCTATTAACAAATACAGCCTCCCAACTCACATTATCTGAAAATGGTGCTCCCTGCAGATCAATAAGGGAAGGCATCTTAGCAGAGTTAGGCTCAACCATTATGCCGCGAGGTCATAGAAACCATCCAAGATCTTATCATCAAAGTTCAAGGAGTTGTAATTCTATGGAGAACGAAGAAATCTACAATATGAGACAAATCAGAAAAAGATAGTCATGAAAGAAAATTGAACCAACAAATGTGAATGAGTAGAATATCTTGGTTATCATATACTTAAGAGCATACAGGAAACATGCCATCTTAGAAATAGCTGCCTGGCTGAAAATCATGACATTCATGGCAAGGTAAGTCCTTATCAACAGATGAAGTGCTCTGCTAAATCAATTATCACATAAAACTCATTTCTAGACAAAAATAGCATCATTTATAAGCTGCTCCATAGAGTAATAATGATGAGTAGACAAATGTTTCCCACTTCAAACTCAAATATTGTGAGTAGAAAAACAAGCATCCTTTTGGAGGCAGCTGAAAATAATGAGCAGTTGATTGGACACTAACAGTCAGTAAAAAAGTAAAATCCCAAAATAACTCACTAAACAAAAGTAATCCAACATGCACAAATTTAAAGAAAACAAATATAATTTATTAATAAGTAACAGGGTAAAATTAGTGACATATAAGGTAGAGTATGAATACCTCCATTCTTTCAGCGAAAAATATCACCTAATCCAAAATATGATGGAAGTATGTTTCTTATTCAGCAAATTGAGTTCTTCGCCATGCACATGAACGCCTTATCATCACATACGAAATGCATATAAAAATCACAATCTGATTCCCCTCAGTTGTATAACCAGCACCGTACCTCGCTACACAGTAAACGAAGTGTTTGACGAAAAGCACGTAAGACTCAGATTTTACCTCCAAAACATAAATAATTATGTTGACCATCATGCCGGGCCAAAATTTGGAGTCTTATCGAAAAACCAACTACGATTACCCTGAGGCCATTCAATATGTCACATCCTCTCTTACCACGGCGAACTATGTTCTGAAATAGTATCGAAAAGGATGTACCGATTGCCTCAAGAAATATCAGAGATTTCTATATATCATCATCGTCTTACATTCAGCAGCCGTCCAAGAGACTCTCCGTTAAGCTATCCATCATAGCATGTAATAGTGCTGCAGAATACAGGGCCTAGGGAGTAAACCCTATGTTCCCGTCTTTGGCAAAATACAGTCAGCTTTATGCTTATAATACCCACTATAGCGATGTAGAACAAAAATTTTCTAGGCAATATGCAACTATTGGTTTTTTAGGTGATAGCGTAGTCTTTGCTTTCATGGTTGGAAGTTATTCAGGGTCATTAAACATTCAAGTCTGAGCACAGCACAGAAGAGAACTTAGCATAATTATTTTATAACAATTGTCGCAAGCATTAATAGTAGGGAAGTAGAGGGAATATATAAGAAACAACATTAGCAGGAAAAAAAAGCAAGTAAAAACCTAGGACAAAAGAAAGGAGAAGGGGAAAAACAGTAAATAAGATAGGTAAGCAAATGTAGGAAAGTTCAAAGTGCAGCAAACCAAAGAACATAAAGGAACGTGAGACACGCAATAGAAAGATCCATTTATCCTTACATGGAATTGGAGAGTTCCCACCTGACAAGTAGAAAAAACGTAAGTAACAATAGTAGGGAAAATTAGAGAGCAATAACAATAATACAACAGGGTAAAATTAGTGGCCATTCAATTTTGAAAACAGGAGGGGAAACATGCCAAGCAGTGGAAATAACATAAGCAAAACAATCAATACAATTTACAACTACATTAAAGGGCAAAGCCTCAACTCTTCCCACAGTTTTTTGCAGATATGTGAGCAGCTTAGCGTACATTCTCTATGCATCCCATCCATGCAGAGATAGCAAAGTAGGAAGCATATATTGCAATTGTTCTATATATCACTACTGTATCACCATCACCACACAGCAAAGAGTGGAAGGAGAAAAACACAAACTGGGAATAACAATATTCAAATTAGGAATGCAAAAAGAATGCGATGATTGCCCTAAGGCAACGCATGACAATCGCCCCGAGGCCGTTCAGCATGCAACATCCCATCTTTTCACATAGAACCATAGCTGATTACCTTAAGGCAACTCATGACAATTGCCCCGAGGCCATTCAGCGTGCAACATCCCCTCTTTTCATATTGGACCATATTCCCAGTTTGTGTTGGAGCAACAGGACCGAAACAAATGGAACTATATAAGGAATGAATAACCAATAGGAAAAAGTAGGGAAATCAAAACTTGATATACATATATATATATAGGCAATAAACATGAAGGAATAAATCTACCACAACATAAAGAACATTTGTAGATAAACACAAATCGAGATAGCAAGTACAAAAAGCATGAGTCTCTTTAAAGGAAAAGGGAAAACAAAAGGCAAAAATACAACGGTCGTAAAGAAAGGAAGGAGAATGCAACATTCTAAAGTCCCAATACTGGCAAAACAAAAAAGGGTAGACCAGATCTGCAAGGCCAAATCCCGGCCAATCAAAAGGGGATAGATTGCGTATGGAACAACTATTCGGACACATTAGTAGGATCCTGTGTACCATATTCCTGAGAGGTGTCAACAACCATGGTAGATCCATTAATTATGTCAAACATCTTCTCCAAACTCTTATGTATTTCAGAGCGCTCACTAAAGTAACGGTCTCTTTCCTCAGTAGCCTTGTTGTAACAGTTCTTGAGCATTTTGTAATCCCACTTGAGAGTATTATACTTCGACGACAATGTGCTATATTGTTCAGAGAGATGAGTGTACAAATTTTTATAAAATTTAGCATCCTCGAAATTTGCATCCTGAATAGTGAAGCCAAGGTCACTACGAAGAGTACTAATACATTTGTGTGCTGCCTCCTCCTCAGATGGACCAGCAGCACAGGCAGGCGAACCCCATGAACGAATGGTTTCGACAACGGAGTCATTTCTCTCGATCTCCACATCGACGTAAGCGATAAGTCGCGCAGACGTGTCAACTGTAAGGCCATACTTTGGTGCTGGGATAGCCAGTTTTTGGGCTATATCCGATAGCAAGATCGCGACGACATCCATGCCTGCACCAGCAGTATTGAGAACCCCAGGAAAGCACAGAAAAAAGAAAATAGAGAATAAACCAGAGGGGAAGTAGGTAAACCAGGGAGGAAAAAAATCAGGCACAAAAGCCAATCTAAATTTAGCAAACACAATGTCCTAGTTAACCATGGTAAAGCTAGGAGGACTAGCAAAAATCAGAGAAGTAAAAAACTGACAGAAAGAATCAAAAATTAAATGTTGGACATACCAGCCACATAGGAAAGCCTAATATGATATTACCTTAAAATTTAGATCTGACCAAAGCTGACTAAGCCCTTGTCTGCAGATATAGACAGCAATAGAAGAATAGAAGGAAGAAGAAGTTGCAAGATTCAAAGCAAGTGGGCAAAGGAACACACCATTCCAACAGTATATATAGCCGAATAAAGTAAGGGAGAGAGGGGGAGAGAGAGAGAGGGAGAGAGAGTCACGGGTAGTATATACCTTGTACCTTGTTGATCGGGGGAAAAAAAATGAGAAGAAATAGAGATCATGCCATATCCGGCCGTACACAACTTCCTGTCAGCAGAAGGAGGAGAGGTAGAGAGAGTACCATGGAGGAGGAGGACTATCTTCTTACCGATGGGAAAGAAGCCCCACACCACGGAGAGAGGAGGGGCCCATGTAGCCGTAAACGCGGAGAGAGCGGTATGGCGCAGAGAAGAAGGAAGAGCGGGACAGAAAAGCGACGATGGAAAAGAAGCCCCAAACCACGGAGTCGGTAAGAAGCGGTATGGCGTGCTAGGGTAGGCACAACGCACAAACTCGGCAGCAGGACAGCGTTCCGCGGCGGAGTTGGTGAGAGAGATGGGAGTCGCCATGCCGCGGCGGCAACTCCGTCGTCTGCAACAGGACACCAACTCCGCAACAGGACAGGGCTTCGCGGCGGAGTCGGTGGGAGCTAGGTCAGAGAAGGTGAGCCACGCGGTGGAGTTGGTAAGACTGAGAAATGAGGGGCGAAAATCGTCTCAGAGCAGAGAGAGAGAGAGAAGAGAAATGTACGGGAGAAAAGAAAAAAATACTACATGAGGGAACCACTCAAGCGATGAGAGGCGAAAATCGTCTCAGTGCAGAGAGAGAAAAGAGAAATGTACGGGAGAAAAGAAAAAAATACTCCATAAGGAAACCACTCAAGCAAAATTGCGAAAAACGTTCTAAATTATTGAAGCTTCCCCCTTTAATGTATTGTATTGATACAAAGTACTGTTCTAAATTAAATGGTAGTATAATTAAAATTTTTAATTATTAAGTAGTGGAATGAAAAAGGGTAATTAGTTTGATAAGTTTTATATTATTTTTTATTTATTTATTTATTTATTTTAATAGTTAAAACTGAGTTGGAAACTTGGAATCGCCATATACTTCCGTAGGCTATTCGAAAGTGTTTTTCGTTTCTTCAGAACATTGCAAGCAAAACCCTCGTCCTCCTCCGATCGTTCCCTTCTCCTTCCTCCTCCCTCCACTCCGCCCCCTCCTTCTGGCACTCCTCCCCACCTACTCACCTTCTCCCATGGCGGCGCATACTGAAGGCATCCGCCTCCTCTCCATGTACGACGACGAGGAGGAGGAAGACGACGAGGACGAGGACCACCAACACGACCCCAAGCCCGCCGACGCCGACGATGGCGATGGCGATGGTGATGGCGATGGCGATGGCGAACCGGCGGTTCCGGAGCCCGCGCTCGAGAACCCTTCTCCTATGGTTCGGCTCCGATCCCCCCTCCTCGCCGACGAGGTCGCGGATCGGAAAACCCTAGCGAGCCCCCTCCCCCCCACCCCGCCGTTGCCTCAGTCGCAGCACTCCTCACCTTTCCACTTCACTTCCCCTTCTCCCCCGCCGCCGCCACCCGTGGCGGCGCCCTCCGCCTCGGCGGCGGAGCCTTTGGATCCACAGAGGATTAGGCGGGGCTCGCTCGCGATCGTGGATTACGCGCACGATGAGGCGGCGATGTCCCCCGAGCAGGAGGTAATCTCCAAGCTGTTTGTGGCTGTAGATTTTGAGCTCTTAATCCGTTTCTTATATTGATTTGTGAATATTTTCATTATTCGTGGGAATCTAACTAAATTTTGTTAGTTGTGGTATTCGACAGGAGGGTGAGATAATGAGTGGCGGTCGCGTTGTATTCGGAATGGAGCTCCAAGTTGCTGAGGGTAAGGCTTTACTCGTTCATTTGGTTTATAAGATCTTGATTAAGCCTTTTCTCTACATGTAAGTAGATATAAAACTTTGCATGCATGAAGCATGGTATATAATTTTGATCTTGGAGGTGAGATTAATGTAAATAGGCCTAGGGCCTGCCGAAGCTACGTGCTAGATAAGCTAGGCTTCAGTTTTTTTTTTTTTTTTCCCTTCATATGAGAATGAACATAGGTTGCTAGGTCTTATTTGTATCGTAGTGCTAGTGTGGTAAATTGCAATTGGAGACTTGGCTATAAATTGATACACTAATAGGGTTTGATAGAACTCAAGATGACTCCTTCCTTACAGAAGGTCATTTTCCTTGTAATTTCAGTGAACTTTCTTCTAGGCCTTCATCATTCATTTTCATGTGCTAAGTGCTAACATTAAATCCAGCTATCGCCCATCCAGACGATTTTGTTATTCTGTTCAAACTACTGGATTCATTGTAGCAGTTGGATCTAAGATCTAAATTATGTGGACTGTTGATATTTCAATGTTTTATCAATTACTGAGCAAACTCTTGTAGCTTAAGTTTGATGCATTTATCTGTGTGAATAGCATGTATGAAGGGTAGGATATCACTGAAGTCCGATTCAAGAGAAAGAACCTTAACCTTTAACATATTTTTGATTTGTACGAGTTTGAAGATGATTATTTTCTATTGTTTTAGTTCTCTATATCAATCAGGAACTCCAAGTGGATCAAATCATGCCATTTGGTAGTATCGGTCAGAGGAGAACAAAAGGACAAACTGATCTTGGTTAGCTGTCCAATGTTGATGAGCTCCAATGGGAGTTTCCTGAATCCATTGATTCATTGCCATTCTGGCTTTGAACTGGACATAACTCCACTCTCTTGTATGTTGTAAGCAACTTGATTACGAAGTCTGCATGATTTACTGTGAGTTTCTAGAGAAGATCTGTTGTAATTAGTTGAACCTGATACCTTAATATTATCCAGTGGATTGGTAATTCTTTATTACATTAATTTTCTCATTTTTTGTAAGAAGGGTCAAACAGGTCTACAACTTTAGTAATGCCATTCTACTAACCTCATTAGTGTTATAATTAAGGTACTGCACAACCCATGGACTCCTTTGAATGTCTGCTTTATCCTGAATTTGATAGTTCAACGAGCATCTATTTAGAAAATTGTGGATATTTGATACTATGTGTGTATTCACCGATATACAGTACTAGGCTGCAGGCAAAATGTAAAACTAATGCTTATTTGAGGCCATCATATAGGGACTGTCCGCAGCATTGATTCTTCCGATGTTAAAACCATATTGGTTTATAGGCTCTTGAGGCTAATTAATGGCTTGTCAAATTTTTATCTTAATGCAGATTGCGACAAACTTGGTTCTGTATTCTTCATGGTGGAATAAACAGCTTTAGGCAGAAGTCCTTTCGCCCTGGATAACTCAGTTTCTATGCACTAAAGTCCCTTTTGAAAGTTTCTTTGTTTTTCATATTTGTTCAAATGGCAATTTTTCTTAGCGAAATAAATTTAACACCCTAAGTTAGACGTCTGATGTGCTGCTGCAAGCTCAGTAGATGGCTAATAAGAAGAGGAAGTATGTGAGATTTTAGTTTCCGCTGAACCACTTAAATTTGACAATTGTAGTAAAATGTATTATGTCTCTTACAGATGATTTGTCATTATTTGATTGCCGCAAATATATGGTTTAAATATATGCTATCTTGTGCACCTGATAGATCTTGGTAGGGGTTAATTGTTTGCATCTCATTATTTGTTCTTTCTCTTATTTAATCTTTGTAGGGAATATTGAGGGAAGAACACCACAAGGAACAGCTTATGTTGTGACACCTGGAACACAACCAGAATCTTCTCAACCTTCGGATATGCCTGAGCAGTCAAAATCTGAGACCAGTATGGCAATGGATTTTACTGGAATGGAGCCTGAAGTAGCCCAGGTTGAGGAGGCTGCTGCAGCTTCTAACGATATGCCAAACGATGATCCTCTCAGTCGTTTTCTTCCTCTACCTGTGACAACCAAATGCTCTGAGGAGTTGCAGGTGATTTTACAATTGGTTCAAGAATTATTCTAAAGTTCCTTTTTATGTTGTTCGTTGATTCTTTGCTCACGCATGAATGCAACAATTGGCTTGCCAAAAAGACTGGCTTGCCAGCAAGACTAGATATTGTTCGGATGTTTCTGTTGAATAAAGAGGAAGAATTTTTTAAATATTGGATATGACCATCCATTGCTTCATGTGACAAATCCTACCAATAAATTTATAGTTTTTGTATTTGCGTCTAACTTGCACTTCATTGTTCCCTCCATTGTTTGTTTCTCTAATGCATGCAACTTATCATTTTACACAGCCCTATTAATTTGTGACTTTAACTTCCATTTAGCAGTGATGATAGTTTCCTCTAGTAGTTGATTATATATATATATATATATATATATATATATATATATATATATATATATATATATATATATATATATATATATATATATATATATGTATACATATATATGTACATTCCGACTTGTGTGCCTTTAGAAGCACGGAGACCTCCGTGCTATCAAGCTGTTTCTGATGTTGGGACTTCCGAATTGACGATCGGCTCCGTTAGACTTGATCTAGAATATTTGAAGTGCCTAAAAAATAAATTTCACAATTTTTCAATATCATTTGCTTAGTGATAAAAAAGGCTTAAAATCAACAGCTGAAAATTTTTTTTTCACAAAAATGTGATGATGTGACACTAAAATTTTAGATCAAAGATATTAATCTTGTTTTATATAGTATAAAGAATTTTCTATCAAAATTTCACGTGATTTGGATATTTTTACATCATTAAACCTGCAAACGGCTCACCACAACCATTAAAATTGTTAATTTTGAACCCCTTCGATCACTAGGCAAACGATATTCAAAAATTATAAAATTTATTTTCTAGATAATTTAAATACTCTAGATCATGGCTAATGGAGCCAATCGTTCATTCGGAAGTTCCAACATCGAAAATGACTTGGAAACACGAAGGCTTCCATGCTTCTAAAAGCATACAACCTAGCGCGCTCTCTCTCTCTCTCTCTCTCTCTCTCTCTCTCTATATATATATATATATATATATATATATATATATATATATATATATATATATATATATATCCGGTATATTGTGCTCTTAGGAGCACGAACTCCTAAGACGTTTTCAATGATAGAACTTTCGAATCGACGATTAGTTCTGTTAGACTGGATCTAGAGTATTTAGAAAACAAGTTTTGCGACTTTTTGATATCATTTGCCTAGCAGTTGAACGGGTTCAAAATTATTGGCTGAAACCCCAGCATAACACCGGCCCGAGCCTCAATCTCCGATTCAGCCGTCGTAGGGTTGCATGCCACACCTCGCTCCGACGCAGCCCTGTCTCGTAGCTCTGCCTCTGTAACGCTCCTCCTTGGATTGCGCGCCCAGACTACCCGAGGAAGCGCTGCACCGGCCACCGGCTTTGCTGCCGTTCGACACCGGAGAGGGTCTGCGGAGTTGCGCCACCGAGAGACCGCCATCAACATGGACCGGCACTGCGCCTTTTTTCTAAGTGCTCCTAACACCCTGGTTGACGGATATCTCAGACCGGTAGTCCTGTTCTATGGCCTCAGCTTCCTTCCTCGTCACTCCAACGCCCTCACCTCCAACAGCTCCCCTTCCCCACCCCTCTCGTCACGCAGACCACACCGGTGGGCAACACCCCGACCATCGGGGTTTGCTCCGTTTTGTGGCGACAAAGGTGGATCATCACCACCACCTTCTCGGACCCTCTCCGAGCTCTCCAGTGTATCTGAATATCGACGATTTCATCTCCCAGGATGATGGCCAATCATTGAGGAATCTTTCTGATGTTGTTGATCGCAATCCGACACCGGTAAGCCCGCAGATCCGTCATGGCCTTATTTATCTCGTCCGTTCGGATAAATCTCCCGAAACCACTAATCATGAAAGCAACCCTCGCAGGCATCTAACACTCGAAGGGCACGTTACGAAGCTGGATCCACGTCGTGTACTACGTCCTATGTGGTCGGGAGTTCCAATACGGACCTCAGTTATAGCATCTCAACCAGATCGCTTCGAGTGTGAGCACCTGCCTTCGAATTAGCATTCCACCGATATCCAACCCGGTGGGTTAATCACAAAGTCTCGCTCCCTATACCTAGCTATGAAGAAATCGTGCGAATAGCCCCCAAACCGCCTCGCAAGCACGTTCGCTATCGTCTGTTGTGGAGCGAGACTTAGATCCGCCGGTTGCACTACATCCGCAAGCATCGCATCGCGCCTCAGCTTCGCCCTCCTAAGATACTCAGTATAGGGAACGAAGGCCTTAGTGTTCGGGACCCTCCCTCGGCGACGGTGGGTTCTATTCAGGTTCATAGTCTTAGCCGCCTCACCTTTCCGTCCGTCTCTCGTGCACTGGTAGGCTCTATGTCCGGTCTTCCAACATACAAAGCACCTCACCGGGTCCCTATAGTCGCCCACGAGGTGGTCGGCCGCGAGACACCTGAAGCACCTCCCCCCCTTCCGCTGCTTCGTCAGGTCCGACCTGCTGATCTAGCAGTTCAAGAGCCGCTGATCAGTTCTTGCAAAAGCAGCCACAAAACAAAGCAGGAGAATCTAGCAGAGCAGCCTCTTGGTGAATCAAGCGAGCTCTGTCTGTAGTAGAGAATCCGGGAGGAAATGGCGAGAACCAATCTGCTGGAAGAAAACAAAAGAAGGTGTTAAAAAGAGGGTTGAGTGGGCGGACGAAGCTGGTGGAAAACTTTATGAGGAGAAGATCTTTATAAAGGATTCGGATACTAACTCAAGTAGGGGTTTCAAGGGGCTTGGTAGAGGAGGAGTAAATGCTGAACATGAGGACGGAAAGGGGTTTTAGTCTGTAGTTAAGGCTCGACAGGGTGTCCACCAACCTGGGAGGAATGAAGGCAGATTTCACCAATGTTTGGCACCTATAAAGAGGTACTTTTGAGGCAGTCGCCGACGAAGCCATTGATACTCTCGTCCGTGTCTAGGAATGGTGCATCCTCTTTGAAGGGGTAGGGCCTAACGAAGCAGCGGAGGGGAGGGGGAGGTGCTTCAGGTGTCTTGCGGCCGACCACCTCGTGGGCGACTGTAGAGATCCAGTGAGGTGCTTTGTGTGTTGGAGGACTGGACATAGGGCCTACCAGTGCACGAGAGGCGGACGGAAAGGTGAGGCGGCTAAAACCATGAACCTGAATAGAACCCACCGTCGCCGAGGGAGGGTCCCGAGCACTAAGGCCTTCGTTCCCTATACGGAGGAGTATCTTAGGAGGGTGGAGCTGAGGCGCAACGCGATGCTTGCGGATATAGTGCAACCGGCGGATCTGGGTCTCGCTCCACAACAGACGATAGAGAACGCGCTTGCGAGGCGGTTTGTGGGCTATTCGCACCATTTCTTCGTAACTAGGTACAAGGAGCGAGACTGTGATTATTCTGCCGGGTTGGGTATCGGTGGAGACACTCATTTGAAGGCAGGCGATCACACTCGAAGCGATCTGGTTGAGATGCTATAATTGGGGTCCGTATTAGAATGCCCGACCACATAGGGCGCAATACACGACGTGGATCCAGCTTCGTAACGTGCCCTTCGAGTGCTGGACGCCTGCGATGGTAGCTTCCATGATTAGTTGTTTCAGGAGATTTATCCGAGCGGACGAGACAAGTAAGAACACGACGGATCTGCGGGCTTACCGGTGTCAGATTGCGGTCGACGACATGAGAGATTCCTCAACGATTGGCCATCGTCCTGGGAGATGAAATCGTCGATATTCAGATACACCGGAGCGCTCCGAGAGGGTTCGGGAAGGTGGTGGCGATGATCCACCTTTGTTGCCACATAATGGACCAAACCTCGGTGGCCGGGGCGCTGTCCACCTGCGTGGTTTGCGTGACGAGGGGGGAGGGGAAGGGGGAGCTGCTGGAGGTGAAGGCGTTGGAGTGGCGGGGAATGAAGCTGAGGCCATGAAACAGGACTGCCGGTCTGAGATATCCGTCAACTGGGGTGTTAGGAGTACTTGGAAGGAAGGCGCAGCGTCGGTCCATGTTGATGGTGGTCTCTCGGTGGCGCAACTCCGCGGACCCTCTTCGTTGTCGAACGACGGCAAGGCCGGTGGCCGGTGCAGCGCTTCCTCGGCTAGTCTGGGCGCGCAATCCAAGGAGGAGCGGGACAAAGGTAGGGCTGCGTCGGAGCGAGGTGTGGTGCGCAACCCTACGACGGCTGGATCGGGGATCGAGGCTCGGTCCTGTGTTATGCTGGGGTTGGATCGATGCGGAGCATCCGGGTGGATCGGTGGGTCGGAGAGCTTCCTTGCACTGTTCGGGCTTCTTCTCGCTGTGGTAAAGGAGTTTGCACAGACTTCTTTTCCCCTAATTATGCAAAGGTGGTATCTGGATTTCCTTTTGAGGTGAACCTTTTCAACTTGGTGGCACAAGGCTCAAGGTGGTAGGTGGGGTTGAAGTTTGGCATGTGGTGTGTGGAGGTGGTGGGGCATTAATTGTGGTATGTGGTCTTGGGAACGGGGGTTTGACCTGGTTGATGTTTAAAGACTAGGAGGGGCTTTTGGAGAAGGATGAAATCTTGTAGGGTTTGAGGTGGTGCTTTGGACCTTGCGTGGGCGTAGGTTGGAAGGTGTGAGTAGGTGCTGTTGGGCCGGAGGCCTAGTGGGCGTTGAGGAGTATAGCCTGAGCAAGCTCGCAAGCCTTTTCGTCTTAGACGGGTTGCTGTGAAATTTTGGGACCTGCGCTAACTCGGGACGTCGACTGCCACGGTCATCAGTTCGATGGGCATGGGGGGACGTGCAACGCCGAAGAGGGCGATGAGGGCGGGGGTGGGGACATGGTACAGGATACCGGATCTGTGATGGGGGTCACGAAGGACAGCACACTGGCCGTTCGGAAAAGCCCTCGTCTTGCAAATAGGGATACAACACCAATCTTATATAAGGCAATCGTCAGGAAATCGCGGCTTTGGGATACCGAGAGGAAGGAGGGGGGGTCGCGTGCCTTCTACAACAGGAAGAAGATCTAGGATAGTAGTAGATTGTGCGGGGTGCGTTTAAGCGTTGTTGAGGATAGTAGCAGATTGTGTGTGGTTGTGTTGTTTTGTGGGGGTGGGGGCATGGAGTCCCTGTGGGGTGGCTGGGGAATGCGCAGTATGTGACATTGTGTTTTGTCGGCTGTTTAGCTGGAGTCTGGTGTGTCTTGTTTTAGAATGATTAGGGTTTGTAGTTGGAACGTAAGAGGGCTCAACGACGCCTCGAAACGTATTGTTGTTCGGTCTGTTGTCTCTAAGTTAACTCAATGTTGTGGTATGTCTTCAAGAAACCAAGGTTAAACAAGTTTCATGGTCCTTTCTTAGAACCTTCGCTGGTTCTTATTTGGATAAGCGACAGATTATCAAGGCAAATGGGGCTTCAGGAGGATTAATCACGTGTTGGAGCTCCAAGGTTTTCGAGTGTAGTGATGTTATCGTACGTAATTTTTCTTTCATCGTTCACCTCTGTCACTGCTCCAGCGGGGTGTCTTTCTTTGTTACGAACATTTATGGTCCACCTTCATGGGACGGGAAAGACGCGTTGTGGGGAGTTAGCAGAACTGAAGAACTGGTGTGGGGGCAACTGGGTTATGTGTAGGGGTTTCAATCTCACCAGATCACAAGAGGATCGTAACGGTAAGAGGTGGAGCAATAGAGAGACCTGCATGTTCAACGACCTAATTTTCGCGCTTGCACTCATTGATCTACCTATGAAGAATCTCCGATTTACCTGGTCGAGTATGCAGCGCTCTCTATCTCTAGCGAAACTTGATCGATTCCTAATATCGACGGAGTGGGACACGAACTTTCCGCTGACAGAAGTAGAGGCCCTGTCTAGAATAACGTCTGACCACTGCCCCATTATGTTGTCTGCAAGAAACCAAGGTTCAACAAGTTTCATGGTCCTTTCTTAGAACCTTCGCTGGTTCTTATTTGGATAAGCGACAGATTATCGAGGCAAATGGGGCTTCAGGAGGATTAATCACGTGTTGGAGCTCCAAGGTTTTCGAGTGTAGTGATGTTATCGTACGTAATTTTTCTATCATCGTTCACCTCTGTCACTGCTCCAGCGGGGTGTCTTTCTTTGTTACGAACATTTATGGTCCACCTTCATGGGACGGGAAAGACGAGTTGTGGGGAGTTAGCAGAACTGAAGAACTGGTGTGGGGGCAACTGGGTTATGTGTAGGGATTTCAATCTCACCAGATCACAAGAGGATCGTAACGGTAAGAGGTGGAGCAATAGAGAGAGCTGCATGTTCAACGACCTAATTTTCGCGCTTGCACTCATTGATCTACCTATGAAGAATCTCCGATTTACCTGGTCGAGTATGCAGCGCTCTCTATCTCTAGCGAAACTCGATCGATTCCTAATATCGACGGAGTGGGACACGAACTTTCCGCTGACAGAAGTAGAGGCCCTGCCTAGAATAACGTCTGACCACTGCCCCATTCTGTTGTCTGCAAGAAACCAAGGTTCAACAAGTTTCATGGTCCTTTCTTAGAACCTTCGCTGGTTCTTATTTGGATAAGCGACAGATTATCGAGGCAAATGGGGCTTCAGGAGGATTAATCACGTGTTGGAGCTCCAAGGTTTTCGAGTGTAGTGATGTTATCGTACATAATTTTTCTATCACCGTTCACCTCTGTCACCGCTCCAGCGGGGTGTCTTTCTTTGTTACGAACATTTATGGTCCACCTTCGTGGGACGGGAAAGACGCGTTGTGGGGAGTTAGCAGAACTGAAGAACTGGTGTGGGGGCAACTGGGTTATGTGTAGGGATTTCAATCTCACCAGATCACAAGAGGATCGTAACAGTAAGAGGTGGAGCAATAGAGAGAGCTGCATGTTCTACGACCTAATTTTCGCGCTTGCACTCATTGATCTACCTATGAAGAATCTCCGATTTACCTGGTCGAGTATGCAGCGCTCTCTATCTCTAGCGAAACTCGATCGATTCCTAATATCGACGGAGTGGGATACGAACTTTCCGCTGACAGAAGTAGAGGCCCTGCCTAGAATAACGTCTGACCACTGCCCCATTCTGTTGTCTGCGGGCGTTATGAGAAATAGTAGGGGAAAAATCTTCAGATTTGAGGAGGTCTGGCTTAAGAGTGAGGAATTCACTGCGTGTGTACCGATCTCGTGGAAGGAGGTTGAGGACAGAAAATCAGGGGTTCTAACTTTCACAGCAAAGCTAAGACATTGTCGAAATAGGATTAAAAGGTGGTGTGTTGCAAATTTCTGTAGTATTAGGGCGACGAAGAAGAGGCTTATGTTGGAAAATTAGGAGATTGATAATTTAGAGGAACGACAGTATCTTGCTTCGGAATTGTTCGATAAAAGGGAGGAGTTGAGAACTACTTATTAAGGTACTAGCCACGAGGAAATCCTATGGAAATCTCGAGCTAAACTAAGATGGTTGAAGAAGGGTGACGGGAATAATAAATTCTTTCACGCTTTTGTAAACGGGAGAAAGCGAGCTAACGAGATAGGCATGATCGAAGACGACGGAAGAACCTACCGTTCAGTAGAGGATAAGAAGTCGTACTTCTATCGGAAGTTTAAGGAGTTGTTTTCCCCTAGGGACACTGGACCGACGTCTGTCGGAGACTGGAGTGCACTTTTCCGCACTCGTCGGGTATCGGACGCAGACCGTGAGATTAGGGAAGCGACTTTCCAGCTTGGAAGGGATAAAGCTCCGAGTCCGGACGGTTCTCCACTCAGCTTCTACCAAACCTTCTAGGACACGGTTAAAGACGACTTTGGTAAAATTTTTCAGGAATTGCATGACGGTACGATCTGTACTGATCCTATAGGCTACTCCTATATTTGTCTTATTTCGAAAAAGGAAGGACTCGAAGGCTAGTGAATTTCGACTGATAAACCTCTTGAATGGTATACAGAAGATTATTTTTAAGGTTCTGGCTAATAGATTAGCACCAGTTTTACAAAACTTGATCTCTGAGTCACAATCTGCATTCCTGAAGGGGAGGAATATTTCAGACGCCTTCGTGACAGCAAGTGAACTTTTTGGGTGGGGAAGTATGGTTAAATTTGAGGCGGTCGGAGTGAAAATGGACTTCGAAAATGTGTATGATAGACTCAATTGGGCCTTCTTACGCAGGGTAATGGAGTAGTGGGGCTTTGCTGACAGATGGTGTGGGTGGATACAACAATGTATCGAACATGCTAAAGTGGCGGTGTTGGTGAACGGTGATGCAACTAAGTGGATCAAAAGTAAGAGAGGGGTGAGGCAAGGGGACTCCCTATCCCCCTATTTGTTTTTTATGGCGACTGAGGGCTTAGCTCGGTTATCGAATGAGGCGGCGAGAAACAAGTATATTAGGGGAGTTGGCCTGTTCGAGGAATGCCGGATTACTTTAATTCAGTTTGCAGATGATACCCTCTTTTTTTGCAAAGCTCGGACGAAGTTTCTAAAGAATTTAAAATTTATGTGGTACCTGTTTGAGTGGGCCTCTGGACTTAAAGTAAACAAGGAGAAGACGGAATTGTTCTGTACTGGCAGACACGTGGATAAAGCGGTTAGACTTGCGAACATTTTGGAATGTGAGGTAGGAGTTTTTCCGACGAAATACCTTGGATTGCCGTTATCCAACAGGACTCTACGCAAGGAGGACTGGAGAGGGGTAATCGATAGAGTAGAAAACAGGATTGACGGATGGCAGGCTAAACTCCTCTCGAGAGGCGGAAGGCTTACACCAGTGAATGCAGTTCTTACGAACCTACCTCTTTATTTCTTTATTTTTAAGGCACCAAAATGGGTCATCCAGAGGATCGAGGCTCTAAGAAGGAATTTTTTTTGGTCAGGCACATCATGTCTGCACGGTTGGGGGCGGCTAGTAGCGTGGAAAAATGTGCGTAGGGATAAGAAAGAAGGTGGTCTAGGAATCCTTGACCTTAACACGATGAATGATGCTCTTTTGTGCAAATGGTGGTGGAGGTTTTTCTCAACAACGACTCTTCAATGGAATAAGCTTATAAGAGCTCTATACTATTTGAAGAAAAGACCATTGTGGGAGGGGAGCTCGTTTAAGCCAGCCTCACAATGGTGGAAGAATGTCATCACCCTTAGAGAGGTTTTCAAAGGAAGGGTATCCTACCGGCTTGGAAACGGTAAACTTATCAATTTCTGGACTGACAGATGGTGTGACAAGGTGGCATTGCAGTCCCAGTTCCCGGAGTTGTTTAACAAAGTGGAAAGGAAGGCTATTAGAATCAGCGACTGCTTTGAAGGCAACAGGTAGAGATGGCAGAAAATTCTAAGAGGCGCAGAACTTGGGGGGCAGTTGGGCAGGGATCGCGTGCTTCAACTTAAGGACCTCTTGGGGGGCGTCACGCTTGGGAATGGGATTGACGGAGTGGTATGGAGATTGCATGAGAAGGGTGTTTTTACGGTCAAGTCTACGTACTCAGTTCTGAGCGACGGGGGAATACGGGACTTTACTGCTTTATCCATTTAGAATCTTCGTATGCCATCTATTGTGAAGATCTTTGTTTGGCTTACCCTTAAAAAACGGCTTCCAATAGCAGATAACCTTGTCAATAAAGGCTAGACGGGGAACAATCTATGCGTGTTATGTGGTATTGAAGTTGAGACGGTAGACCATTTGTTCACGCGATGTGTCTACTCACGATTCGTGTTTGGAACGGGAGATGGGGCCATTTGGATCGAGAACTTTGGTACTGACGTTCGAGGTGTTTGGGAGGGACGGATGATAAGTGAGGGGCCTTCAGCTGGGAGCAAGATTTTGTCTTACTTATCATCAAATTGGTGGGTCCTCTGGACAATTAGAAACAAAGTTATCTTCAATCGTGTCAACACCGATCCCATATTGGCCGTTAGTTAAGTTAGGAGAGGTGAAACAATGGGAGGAGTTGGGAGGACTATGGTAAAAGAAACATATCGATATTTTTAGTGACTAGACCGCACTGTCTCACTCTTGTAGCCTAGTTCATTTTCCTTTTGACTGAAGCGGGTAGCGTGCTATCTTTTTCTCAAAAAAAAAAAAAAAAAAAAAAATTTCACAAAAACTGATGGCACAACACTAAAATTTTAAAACAGTGGTATTGATCTTGCCGTAGAAGTATAAAGAATTTTCTATTAAAATTTTATTTAATTTGGATATTTCTACATCGTTAAATTGAAAAAGATTCACATCAACTGTTAAAATTTTCGATTTTGAACCTTATCAATCACTGGACAAATGATATTGAAAAGTCGCAAAACTTATATCCTAGATATTTCAAATACTCTAGATCAAGTCTAACGGAGCTGATCGTCGATTCGGAAGTCCCATCATCGAAAATGACTTAGGAGCACGATGGCCTCTGTGCTCCTAAGAGCACTGCATTCTAGCTCCATATATATTTGTATTTATAACCATATACATACTCAACATACATAGTTCTATGCATTCAAATTTATATTGGTACATATAGGTATACATGTACATATGTACACTTCAGTTTTTTCTGTTTGGGTTGGTCTATTAATTTTTCGACCCAAAATTGAACCCAAATTTTTAGTTTTAAAATTTGTCAAACCAAAATTGAATCGTTTATGACCAAACCGATTCAAACCAAACCGAAATTGTCTGTTTGGTTTGATTTCATGGGATTTTCAGTTCCATGGAGACCTTTAGCTGTTAATGATGGTGTTGGAAGTCTGTGGTGATGGAAATTGTTTTAGCAGACAATCAAAGTAGTTTAGAAACTGATTCTTAGGAGAGCATGACAGCTTGTCAAATTGTCTTAAGCAAGTGTTTTTTCATTTTTTGTTTTTTTAATACAGTGATTATAGTCTATCTCACCTATTTAGCTACAGGGGCTTTTGAAACAGATGCTAACAATTTTCTGTGCTCCTTAAATGAGTAAAACACTTTATCTACTGATTATTGAGAAATTTCTTGCCTTTTAGCAAATCCTCTTGTAGTAAAGTGTTTCAGTTGTAATAATGAAACTACATGAAACCTTGAAGCGATAATCCTCCCAAATGGCCAAACTACATTATCAGATATGTAATTTTATTTACTTGTCGGTCATCGAGAATCAAGAATCGTTTGAATTCTGCTAGACAATAATTCTAAATGCAGTTTTTCATGTTTTACTTAACCAACAGTAATTGTTTACTCTTGTCCACAGAAAACAATTTATAGTTTACTCATGTTTTGCCTATTTCATTATAATGTGGATCTGTATATGTGCAATTTATTCTTTTGCATCATCATATACTTTCTTTTGAGTATGCTTTCTGACTCTGTATCTTTGTTCTGTTGTTTTAGCAAAAGATCAATAAATTTCTTGCATACAAGAAGTCTGGGAAAAGTTTTAATGCTGATTTGCGCAATAGAAAGGATTACAGGAATCCGGACTTCTTACAACATGCAGTGAGGTATCAAGATATTGATCAGATTGGGACTTGCTTAAGTAAAGATGTGTTCGACCCTCATGGATATGACAAAAGTGACTATTATGATGAATTAGGTAACTCAAAGCCCTTTTGATTTTTCTTCAGTCATCAGATTAGTCTCTATCTTAATTCTGAACTTTGCTTTGATGTGCTTTGTAATAATATTTCAACACACAACTTTCGTTTGAGTTAGATGTTTATGTAAAAGAATTACTAGACATTATACGCATAATCGGATTTGCAAATGGTTTAACAGGGTCTTGTCCAACCCTTTTAGGATAGTTACTTTTGATGGTGGTGCTGTATGATTCTGGTATAGGTATGTACTATTTCGTGTGTACCAGCATTTGTGGTTGATGGGATGGCTTGCAGATTAGCTTGAGAAACTGTTGGGAAGATCATTTGCATTTAAATCAAGTTAGAAGTTGTGGGCGGTAATGATCTTATAAGCACCATTGGTAGTCACTCAGTCTCACGTGTTAGAAAGTTGTTGTCTTGTAGATTACATCATGATATACAAACTAAACAAATTTTATCAGGGTTTTTAATCTTTACTTTGGTTTGGACGAAACATCCAAATAATGGATTATCAAAGAGGGAAAGATTTTGTATAAGGCAGGCGAGTTACAAATTTTTTTGCTATACCTTTATCGTTTTTGCTATACCTTTATCTTCTTTCTGTTTGGTGTCTTTAGGTATGTAATGTACCAGAACTATGGTATATAAATAAATGTAAATAAAAATGGTATGAAATACTATTTTTATTGAGTTTAGGAAAGTAAGGGATGACCTGGAAATGAATTAGGTCCAAATCGGGATTAAAGTAAGAGATCTAGAGTCTCATATGAGAAAGTGGGCCCAGATTGTAAGTGAAAAATTTACAGTGTCGGAAAATTTTAAAAAAATTACGGGAGCTCCGTAAATATGTTTTAAGGCCAGAGTAAAAGTTTCGCGTTGAACGGACACCCGGATAGTGAGAACGGGGCCCGTCAGCGATTGTGATTATAGTGAGACTTTTGGCGACCCAGAAAGGGGTCAAACTGAAAATTTGAAGTACCATGAGGTAAATCAAGTTAAACTGTGGCTGCCCGTCAAATTTGAGCGAAAACGGGCGAGAAACGGGTGAAAACGAACGAAAACGGGCGAAACTGGGCTTGGGCCCAAGTTTCGGGCGCCCGAAAGTAGGTTCCGGGCGCCCGGAAAGTACTGTAGCAAACCGGCTTTTAAGGGCTGCAGCGAACCGGGCTGCACTGTAGCAAATCCGGTTCACTGTAGCAGCCCGGTCCAGACTGGGTGTGCCCGAAAGTTACTGTAGCAGCGCCCGAATCCCGAGGTGACACGGATCCTGAGGCAGTTGGCACGGATCCCGAGGCACGGGCGCGAATCCCGAGGCATGGCAGCGCGCGCGGTGCGCTGTGGCGCGCGACACGAGGCGCGCGGGGTAGGTGGGGAACGCCACGTGGCGTCTCCCCATTGGTCGCGGCGACCGAGGGTACTGGCGCGCGTCGGGAACATGCGCGGGCCCTGGCGCGTTGTCAGCGGGGGAGGCCACGTGTCGGCCTCCCATTGGTCGGTCAGCGCGACGTGACGCGCTGACGCGACGCGTCGCTGCGGCCGGCGTCAGCGAAGGCGCGAGTGCGGTCCACGTGGCTGCCTCTGATTGGCTGCCACTGGTTCGTGGTCGCGGTGCACGGGTCCAGGGACACGTGTCGCCTCACCATTGGCCGAGCGACGCTGACGTGGCGCCTAGCTGGCATGGCGTGGACCCGTGGATCGCGGCTGGACGGTTACTGTAGCAGCCCGAATCGGTTTCGGGCGCCCGAAAGGTGCGCCCGAAATCGGGTTTTCGACCTATATGGGCCCGAACGGCTTCGTTTTTCCTCCTTTTCCCCTTTTTGGCTTCACCCGAGCGCACAAGGAGAGGGAGAGGGC
Organism: Tillandsia leiboldiana; assembly: GCA_029204045.2. NCBI lineage: Eukaryota > Viridiplantae > Streptophyta > Magnoliopsida > Poales > Bromeliaceae > Tillandsia > Tillandsia leiboldiana. The sequence continues at coordinate 8,986,911 of CM055076.1, forward strand.
GATTCCGCGGGGGGTTTTCGAGGGCGCAAGAGCGCGCCGTGGACCCCGTGGAGCGCGCAAGGTGTTCCAAAGAGCCGAGTGGGCGCGATGGACGGCACGGCGTTGTCGAGGTAGGCCCCGTGTGTCGTTTTTGTGGTATTTTTGGCATAGTTTTGAGTTTTCCTTTTGGATTTTGGATTTGACCTCATGCCGTTGTGCGTGTTAGGGATCGAGTTTTACTGTGTCGTTTTGCTGCTCGGAGTGTCGCCGGGCGTTTTGGCGCGCATCGTTTTGCGTGCAAGCTTGCGGGAGAAATGCACCGTTTTGCGTGCGGATTCGACGACTATGCGTAGTTTTGGGCGCAAACTCGGAAAACGTGCACCGTTTTGCGTGCAACGTTGAAAAAGGAACGTGCACCGTTTTGCATGCAGGTTGGACTAACGGGCACCGTTTTGCGTGCAGACTAATGTTGCGCATCGTTTTTCGTGCAGGGCTAAAAAAATGTGCAACGTTTTGCGTGCAACCCTGCAGTCAAGCGTGCACCGTTTTGGGTGCAGATTTGAGGTACGTGCACCGTTTCGCGTGCAGGTTATGTTGTCGCGCACCGTTTTGCGTGCCGTCTCTAATGTTATGCACCGTTTTGCGTGCAGGGCTAGAACGCGCACCGTTTTGCGTGCAACCTTAAGAGAAGCATGCTCCGTTTTGCGTGCAAATTCGAGGTACGTGCACCGTTTTGCGTGCAGGTTGAATTAACGCGCATCGTTTTGCGTGCCGACTGAAGTGGCGCGCACCGTTTTGCGTGTGGATTTTACTGGCGTGCACCGTTTTGCATGCAGGTTTGGAGGACGTGAACCGTTTTGCGTACGGACTCGAGGGATGTGCACCGTTTTGCGTGCAAGCTCGAGGAAACAAGTGGAATCGCGCGGAGACCAGTTGGAAGTGTCTACAAGCAATTGGGGACACCACAAGGTGGGGGATTCTGCCGAAATTGGGTGACCTCTCCCCTTGCTCCTTTGCTTTTCGATTTAGAAGCATGATAGTAGCCTGTTAGAGGCGTTAGGTAATCATGATTAAATGTGCATGTGTAAAAAGGACACTGATGAAAAGTGCAACTGTTGGTTGCCAGAGATAGAGGATAAATGTACATGTGTAGAGGAACTTAGAGGAAAGTGTTAAAATATTGATTATCCAAAGTAGGGGATAAACTTGCATGTGTAGATGGACACAGAGGAAAAGTGCAACTGTTGGTTGCCAAAGTTATATGATGAATATGCATGCGTAGAAGTAAATACTATTTTATGAATGAGATGAAAATAATTGCATGCATAAAAATGATTAGCTATTTATGATTGTGATCATGTTAGGGTATAACCCTAGGAATCATGTGAGACATCAGGAAAAAGAACATGTTGGTAGTAAGACTAGGAGAAAACCTAGATTCAGGGTTTAATGAGTGACATCAAACTTAGGAGTTATCTTAGGATTGGACGAGTGGCATTGTCTTAGGAGATAATCTAAGGACACTGGAACTAGTGATCAACATAGAGTCAAGGAACTCTAGGATGTGTATGGCATGGAACTTAGGTAAAGGGAACCTAAGGTGAACTAGAGGAGTTTAAACTCACAGACAGGAAATTAGAGTCAGTGTAACTCTAAGTTCAAAGTGGAACAGGAAAATAGAGTTAAGTTAACTCTAGGATTCAGTGAGGAATCAGGAAAAAGGGGGATTAGATCCCAAAGTTAAAGAATTAAATGAACATAACCCTAGAGAGTCATAGGACGTTTGGGTAAATGGATAAATGAGTTTAACTTCAAGCAGAGTTAAATAAAGAAAATTGGGAAAGGATCAAGTGTGGAGACATGAAAGGAAAAGAAAATGAAAATAGGGTTAATAAACTCTAAGTTTGATAAAATTGAAAGCGACTAGTGTCCTTGTGACATAGTGCAACCTTAAGGGTAATTGAAACATAGGGCTGTGAATTGAGAACAAGAGGTTCCAACCTAAATTGGTGTTAGAGACACCCAAATTATCCTAGAGTAAAGAACTTAGGATAACAGAGATAAAGCTTAAGAGAAAGCTAAAAGTGGCTTAGTGAGCAAGACAAGCAAATTGCTCAAGATAGAGCAAAAAGTGGTTAATAAGCAAGACAAGCAAATTGCTCAAGATAGAGCAAAAAATGGTTAATAAGCAAGACAAGCAAATTGCTCAAGATAGAGCAAAAAGTAGTTAATAAGCAAGACAAGCAAATTGCTCAAGATAGAGCTAAAAGTGATTAATAAGCAAGACAAGCAAATTGCTTAAGACAGAGAACAGAAAGAGAAATGATAAGAGTCCAAGTGACTCTCTAGTTATCCTTATGGCGAGACCTAGGATAAGAGGTAAATTGTTGCAAAAAGGCAAAGTTTAAAACAAAGCTAAAAGTGGCTAAAAAGCATAAAGAGAATGTAAATGTTGCCTTCGAATTCGAATTTGAGACTCGTCATTGTGGAGCAGGACTCCCTGGGCAGTGACCCGTCGGACGAGGTACTTTCGAAAGGCTAAAAGTGAAAGTAAAGAGCTAAATGCTCAAAGGAAAAAGAAAGAGATTTGCCAGTGGCAAAAAGGGAGCTATAAGCTCGAATAAGAAAGAAAAGCAAGTGTTTAAATGCAAAAAGGCTAAGAACTAAACTAAAAAGAGAAAGAAAAGAAAAGAAAAGAAAGGAAACATAAAGATAAAACGGGCGGAACTACGGAGTGAAACACGTCCCATGTTGGAGTTGCAGGCAGTGCCCCTCTCCCGGGTAGAGACCCGTTCGGGACGTTTCTTCCGTAGGACGGGGTAACACTTGCGAGTGTTATCGGCAACCTTAAAAATCTTATCTTGTGGTAGCATGGCTACCGGGCTGGGGCCCGTTGGATAAGAATTTCTGAGGGTTAACTTGAACTAAAGCACCAGAATCTAAAGAATAAAGAGAAAATAGAGTGGCCAAGGTGGCCGGGTTAGTTTAACCCTGTATATAGCGGCATAGTTGCCGAGTTGGTGCATAGCAGCTTGGTATGGCTAGACAGAGTAGTGATGGGTTGGTTAGTATACACAGATAGTGTAGTAATCCATTGTATCAACATTTCGATATTAAGGATTTTAGTTTCCTAGCGTTCTATTATTATTGCTTCCATTGGACCAAGTGGTGTAGGACATTTTTTCTCGGTGGTTGAACCCACTGGGAACTTTAAGTAGTTCTCACACCCTCGGGTGACCATTTTTTCAGATTCAGATGCAGACGGCGAGTCATGTGACAGGGGCAAGGGCCCAGCAGCATAGAGACCTAGTGGGTCTAGCTGAGGTACCTTTTTATATATTTCTTGACTGAACCTTGTATGGTGAGGAAATGATGTAAAAGTATTGTAATAATTTTATTTGCAAGTTCAGAAAAGTAAAGTGTAATAAATTTAATTTATGGTTCACTCTTGTATGCTTTCATTTTCGCTTAACTGTTTGTTATTGAATGAAAGTTTTAAATTAGTAGTGATTTTTAGTACTCTGATATTGAGCTTCCGCATACACTTGTTGTGTTATTATGAATGTTACCGTTCCTTTCGGGTAGTGAAGGGTCATACCCGATTGGCGGGTCTGTTGGCGTGCCCGAACCGACCAAATTGGCGCATGTTGGGGCGTGACAAGGTAGAGTCACAAATGCAAAATTATGAGGTGGGAAGGAGAGATACTATACCAATGTTGCATTTATCAACTTCAATCAATTATCACAAGGTTTTTTTTTTCTTTCTTTCTGTTTTTTTTGCGTTTTTTGAGAGATACGCAACAATCTGCCCGCTTCATTCATTTTTTTTTTAGAAATGAACTCAAGCTAGAAATGTGAAACAAGCTAGAAATGTGAAACAATTAACCTTCGAACATGGGAACTCGGATACCAACCATTAAGATATGAGGATTGCGGGTTTTCTGAGTGGTGTGAATAATGTGAGGAAGTGGTCCATTATATAGTGGGTTGTGAAGGTCTACTAATTCGGTTGACATAATTAGTGAGTACTTATGCAAAATTAAGAGGTGGTTATACTAATGCAGAGTGTAAGAGTGATTGGCTAGGTTATTGAACATGCCAAGTGTCTTTAACGATCTCAAGACCTTGAGATAGCTTTTTAGGATTTAGGGTTTTACTGAATTCTCTTCAAATCTATTTGCATGGAAACCCATTACAGTAATAATGTTATATAATCTTATACATTGTATTACAAGCTTATTTGGCTATTTTTTGCTCATCATCTTTTATTTACTCATTTTCTTTATCTTACTTGGGAACATGATCTCCAACTTCAATGTGTTATTGCTTGCAGAGGTTGATATGAAGCGTGAACTAGAAAGGAAGGATCAGGAAAGGATAAAAAGTCCGAAAGTTGAGTTTGTTGCAGGAGGAACACAACTTGCCACAGTTGCACCAATATTAAAGACCAGCACACAACTTGCAGGTATTGTAACTAATATGCACAAAGGATGATTTCTGTCTGACTAATTAGGTTTCCATCTTTGTTCTTACCAACTTATTATAAAATCCGGTTTTAGTCTCTTGACACTCATAGGCACTTATAAAATTTTGCAATTTGCTTATCGTCAGTTACTGGCATTTCGGCTGCAATCAGTAGCGGAATACCCCTAGCCCCAGTAGCTGTAGATGCTGCTGTTAAAGACACTAGGCAAAGCAAGAAAACAAAGTGGGATAAGGTTACTTTTTTACTACCTAAAGTTACTATCCTACATCTATATTTTAGTAGTATAGAAATAAATTTTGATCTTGACCATTGAATTTGATTTTCTATCATTATTTTAGGTTGACGGTGATGTAATGAATCCTGCACTTTCTGCTGGACATGATAATATATCAGCCGTTGGTGTGCATGCAGCCCTTTTAACTGCTGCTAATGCTGGAGCTGGATACACTGCTTTTGCGTAAGTTTTATTGGTAGCTAATGTTCCTTTTGCTAACTTGTTTTTGTGAGCCAAATTAATGTAATTTTTTATTGCTAGTTTGATGGTACTTTCAGTTAATAAGTAATCTTTCATACTGGAGTGATTTGTGGTTTAAGTTGTTAACGTTACCTGCTTCTGGCCCAGCTATTAACTTGTTTTTTTTTTCTCCCTTCTAAATTTATACTGCTATGCTATTTATATTACCATCATGATTTTCCAATGATTTTTCATTAAGTTTTTTATTTTTTATTTTAATTTTCTTTTGTTTAAGAGTTATTATGGTTAAGTTCTAAAGTTTTTCATCGTCTTTACTCATCTTTCTTTCATTAGGCCCTTGGTAAGATATAAGAAGCTCTCGAGAATTGGTTTTCTTTCGTTCTTTTCTTGATCTTATGTACTGCTTAAGTTTTCTTGATTGCATATTTTAAGCTTAATGTAGCTTAAATCCGATGCAAAGTGGCTCAGCTATATTAATCTTCAAAGTTAAATTAAGGATCTGTGCACTAAATCCTCTTGCTGTTCCATCTTATTTTTCTGTATGTGTGTACCTTTTATCCTGAGTCTTCAGTATAATCTTTTCTAATCACCTCTAATTATGCCATCTTCAGCCTTCGTATAATACTGTGGAACATAACAATTAGCAAGCCTCTTTAAAGGGAATGCTTTTGGGACTTCCGGCAAAATTTGAGGCGATTCTTGTTTTTGGCATAAAATTCCATATTTGCCGCAATTTAAACTTTTGAAGTTCTAAATGATAAGACTCGCAGTTAAATGCATTTGAAGTCCACCTACTTTTTTAGTACTCTAGAAGCAAAAATAGGACCTAATTTTTGTGGGCAAATCCTTTTTTCTCTTTCTTGTCATTATGATCTTGCCAGCTGTCTAATAGAGTTAATTTTTGGCTGGCTTTGGTTATTTTTGTTGCCCTTCTGATGATGACATATAATTTCTCATCTACCTTTCGACCTCCCTCTTACCAAACCTACCTTTTTATAGTTTGTCTCTAGTCGTCATGTTAATGAGTGCGGCAATGCGGCTGCTGTTAGGAATATGTAAAAAAGTTTTCCTCCTCTTTCCAAAAATTGTTGAGGTAATCTTTTATTACTCCTTTTTTTTATTTGATCGTGACCAATAATGAGAAAAGCCACTGCCAAATATCAAAACCTATCATTTATCTCCTGTATCTGTCAGTCCAAGAGTACAAGTGGTCTGGTTTCAAATCTGCTGATTTTGAAATAGTTTTGATTCAAACCGAATTTAGAACCTTTATTTGATCAATGCTAGCTTAATTTCTGCTTTATTTTCCCCTAGAATCTTTCATTTCAACTATCCTGTTAAACGTGCTGGTTTTTACTGTTGACTTTTCTTTGTACTTCTCTGTGCACTCTTCTTCTCATAATTAAGGTTTTGTATCGTAATTGCAGGCAACAGAAGAGAAAAGAAGCAGAAGAGAAGAGGACGGGCGATCGGAAGTTCGATAAAAGATCTTGACCTACTTCAATTTTTTGTAAAATTATATGATTAAAGTTGTTTATTGTTTCTTTCTGTCACATAGTTACGGTAACATTAAGGTAGTGCTCTTTTCAAAAAGCAGGACACAGAGGAAATGTATTAAGCTAAATTAAGTATTACAAAATTCATGGTGCAAAGTGTCCGTAGCTTTAACTTTGTGGAAGCCGATTGTTTAGGCCTTCTCTATCGGTTGTGCTATCAGTTTTCCGCTTTATTTAAGTTCTCATGTCCAATGCAACGAATGTGCTCGCAGATGGCAGATTGCTTGTGATCTATGATCTATGATCTATGTGGTTCTTAGCAGTAGAAAAGGGAATGCTCACAATTCTATACCTTGTGATTGATTGGGTCTGATTGGGTTCTGGTTGGATCAAAATTGCCGGCGTTTCATGCTCTGATCTGCATTGTGCTACACAAGATAGCTTATATTACATTCGTTCACTGTTTGGGTTTCCCATTGATTCTACTTGAATCTTGTGATGAACACCCTCTTATTTGCGAGTTGCATTTGCGGAGTAGCACTGATGAATGCTGACTCATCTTTAATGGTTTGTTAAGTTTGACTTCTGGGATAACTTTTTAACTTATAAGCGGTGTTTAAGACGTGTTTAAGATGTCAAAAATAAAAGCTCCATTATGAAGTCCTATTAAAACAGATAATAGTAAATGAAGATTTTAATGAAAGACAAAAAAAATTAAGTGCTTCTGCCGATGGATTGGCCCAAACGGCTGCCCGACAGCGTACAGAAGCTGCTGCAGGTGGAGGGTCCAAAAGGGGATTTTTTTTTTCAAATTAACCCTCTGAAAAATCAAAATTTGCAAAATAATCCTCCCCAAAAAATATTTGCAAAACTAACCCTCCTTTTGCCACCTCGGCGCCACGGTGGGTAGACCGCCTGAAGGCGCTGAAGCGTTCAGCGTCTTTACAAAAAACCTGTGAAGACGCTGAATGCATCAGCGCCTTCATGAAGGCGCTGAAGCGTTCAGCGTCTTCACAAGAAAACCTGTGAAGGCGCTGAATGAATCAGCGCCTTCATGGTATATATTGAAGGCGCTCTTTCATTCAGCCCCTTCAGCATACACTATAAGGCGTTGAGGACTTAGCCATTTTTCGTCGCGAAAAATGGCTTAGTTCTGTTTCAGCGAAAAATGGCTTCTGTGTAAAGGCGCTGAGTGGCTCAGCGTCTTTAGTATAAAACACTAAAGACGCTGAGTAGCTCAGCGCCTTTAGTATAAAACACTAAAGGCGCTGAGTTGCTCAGCGCCTTTAGTGAGTTACACTAAAGGCGCTGAGCCACTCAGCGCCTTCAGTGCAGAACACTAAAGGCGCTGAATGGCTCAGCGCCTTTACCTGGACCTACACACATTACTTAAGATCACTTTAAAAAAATCTCAAATTTGTACAACAAGTTGCAAGCAAGGACAATTAACATTGAAAAAGCAAAAACTACATTCACAAACACCAAATGAAGGTCCAACAATCATTACATTCATAAATGAGAGTTGAGTAACATAAAAAAATGAACTTTACAAAAATGTGTATACGACAACTTCGAACTCAAAAGCTCAATTTTGAGCACGTCCTCGACCTCGACGTCCTCGGCCACGCCCACATCCACGCCCTCGCCCTCGCCCTCGCCCACGGGGAACAACAAGGTCGATGATAGGTATATCATCGAGATGCTCGACTGCTGCCAACTGATCGAGCTCCTCGATGATACCACCCTCATCCTGCTCAGCAATAGTCTGAACCTCCTATGGCGATGATGACGATGGACAACGGCGTGAATATGTAGAAGTAAATGAAGTCTGTGATACTGGTGGCGGGAGCGACGCTGACGTCGAAGGAAATGTCATCGGGGCCTGAATGGTAGGAGATGGAGATCGTGGCACCTGAAAGAGTGTAAATAGTTTGTTAATTTGAATTTGAAAACTTAATTTGAATTCTATGCTAAATGGTACCTGATGACTCGAGGTCGCTCCCTCATGTGAAGGTCCGCCTGACACTCTGACCGTAGGTTCAGATGGTACATGCTGTAGTACCATCTGAATATTGTCGTTCATTCCTCTCAAAGTATGAAGAATAGTATGAGTCGGCGGTTGGTCCTGCAATAACTGGTCGACAATAGTATGAACATGTCGTAGTGTGTCGGCTTGCATTTTAATTTAGAAATTAAAATTAAATTTATATGAGGAAAGTTGAACATGTTAAATTTATATATATAAATTATTATACCAGTCTTCTCTCGACATGCCCACGAGGATGAAAAGTCTGCGGAGGACGCTGTACTGGATGAGATATCCATCCTCTCGTAATCATCCAGTACCACTGCATATATATGGATGCCGCTTGTAGTGGGTCCTCACCAGCAGCCGGGAGTTGATCAAAAATCTGATCTAGCCTCCCGGACCACCTCTCAATGTGGATAGCATGAAATGCGATCCAATCCTCATCCGGACGCCCACGTGATGTGATGCGTTGGATGGACTCCACATTGAGAGGTATATGCTGGAGAAGACCGAACTGCCGCAGGACTCGGTCCGGCACGTGCATCTCGACAATATGAAAGCAAATAAGGACTGTCCTTGCACGCCAGACCGCTGAGCCATGCACACAGAAATCTGGTAATGTATCTATAATATGATCCGTGTATGGCATCCATATAACCTGTTAATGGACAAAATGATTAGTTAATATAGAAGTGTTGAAGCAAAATATACTTAAAGTATTCAATAAAACATCTACATACCTGCGCCTCTCGCTGCTGATCTAGTTCGTCTCTGTAAAACTCAATGTCACACGTCCTGACATTAGTTCCAAAACGTAGCCCTCCAGTGTTGCCCCATCTAGATTATAAAAAATATATATTAGTTGCAATTACAATTGAAATACAAAAATCTACTATATCAAATATCTTACCGGCAACCCAGAGGTCGATCGACTATATCGGGCATATCTAGGACGCCTGTAGGTCGGCCGATATGAATATGGTCCCAAGCCCAGATCTATAAATTCACGCCAACGGGTTAATATAATAAATAAAATATACAATACCAATATATAAAGATAATACTGAAATAAAAAAATTAGATTTTATACCTGCAATAGGGTCCCAAAACAGCAGCATTCAGCCTTCCCGTTCAGCGCGGCATCTCCTAGCGCTCGATATAGATATGCCAGAGTCGCAGCACCCCACGCATAAGCGCCGCAGATATCAAAGTCAGCTAAAAGTGGTAGCCACTTTAGATGAACTTTATATCCGCTGGGGTTTGGAAACAAACTACCCCCGATCTGATATAGAATGTAAGCACGGGCGGTAGCTGCGATTGTTCCGGCAGGGGCATCTAGAGGTATATCATGAAAATGCTGATATAACCAATCTAGAGATACCGTAGCCCCCTTGATGTGAGTAGGTACCACCCCCAATAAATCTATACATAGAGCACGCCAATCGTGAAGCGTGGATCCCGAGACCGGCGCACCATGCACACGGAGACCCGAAATAACCGCCACATCCTGGAGTGTGACGGTCATCTCACCGTGGCGGAAGTGGAAGGTCTGGGTCTCCGGTCTCCACCTCTCGGCAAGGGCGCCCAGTAGAGCCTGATCCAGCACCAATCGTCGCAGTCGTGATAACCCGTAAAATCCTGACTGGCGAAGTAGATCTATTACCGCTGGATGTTCAAGCTCCCACTGGTTCATCTTGCGCCCGTGCTCTGCGAACAAGACAGGACGATAACCCTGTGATGCAAAAAAATATAGTTAGCTCTTACATGAATTCAACTTATTTATAATATTTTAAAAAATAAAAATTTATAGCTCTTACCTCAGTCCTGATAAAGGCGGACCTATGGCGATGCTGGTGTACTAAGACAGACGCATCAGCTGGCCCCGCGTCCTCGTGATCTGCCATCTGCAATAAGCAATCTACATATTAGTAACATGATAGCTAAAAATAATTAAATATTAAGACAAGATAAATATAATTGTGTAAATCATACGCCGGCGTCCTCGTTGCACTATTTCTGTATTTTGTGGACAAGTGCTCCTATAATGGCCTCCCTGCTTACAAATGGAGCATTTTTCTCGTCGGCCACCCCCCTCGTCCATTACATTACGAATACGTGTAGATCGTGGACGACCTTTCTTCCTTCGTATAGGAGGCAGTACAATCGGGGGACCTTGGGGTCGTGGCCAGTGCCGTCTATCAGGAACAGGATGAAATTGTGGTGCGTACGCCGCACGATAGCAGTCTGTACTATACCAGGGTGAAGTAAAATTCTGGTAGGCTAATCTCATATGTGATCTACTACAAACTGCTAAGACATGCGAGCAAGGTATTCCTGTTAGATATAATTCACAACATGAACATTCGACATTTGTTCTATTGACGATCACTTTGTAGTCGAAATCTCCAGTTTGAACTTCAAATTCTGTGAGTCCAAATCTTTCAACATGATGTGCCCGCGCCGTATCTAAATTTTCAGTAATCTTATTTTTGACTTTAGGGACAAAAGGGTCCGTCGAATGTTCACCGACCGCACGGCGCTCGCAGAAATACTTATTAAGCTTATAAAAAGTAGCCGCAACAAAAGCCGTGATAGGCAAACCACGAGTGTCCTTAAGAACCCCATTTAATGATTCAGAAAGATTCGTAGTCATCAATCCAAACCGGCGGCCTCCATCAAATGCTCTTGCCCAGTACTCTTTATATCTGTCAAGATTATGGACCCACTCCCAAGCATCGTGATCCAACACCTCTAATTCTTCCTTTAGCTTATTATATGCCGTCGGTGTTGCAGCTTTTTCGATATGCCAGAATTTATCTAACAATATGTCGGTCTTGAAGCGCTTTTTCATGTTTGCTTTCATATGTCGAAGACACCAACGATGCGAGTGACCCTGTGCTGGAGGATAGATAGTAGCCACTATTTCCCTCAATCCAGGAAATCGATCAGATATGAAACAAATGGCTCTATCACGGGTAACATAGTGACGCAAGTTATGCAAAAACCATCGCCAACTCTCGGTATTCTCTCCCTCACAAATTGCAAATGCCAAAGGATATAATCCATCATTTGCATCTGCAGCCGTCGCTATCAAAGCATGACCTTCGTATTTGCCGTACAAATGCGTGGCATCAATACTCACCACCGGCCGACAATGTGCGAATCCATGGATCGAAGGTTCAAATGACCAAAAAACACGACCAAAGGGAAAAATGCCATCAGCGGGCCACCTATGATCCAGACGCCATAAAGTACCATGATTAGAATTCTTTACCATAGAAAGGTAACGAGGCAAGTCAGTGTACGATTGCTCCCAGCTCCCGTAAATCATTTGTAATGCTTTACTCTTTGATTGCCAAGCCTTCCAATATGTTATGTCAGTATGGTACTCTGCTCGCACCATATCTCGAATTTCTTTTGGCGTCATATTAAGTCTAACCTTTAATGTCGGAAGAATCAATTGACATATAAGGGTCGAATTACAATTACGGTGCGCCGCATTCAGTATTGGAATTACACATGTGTGTGGACCAGCATATGTTTTTACCCTAAAATATGTCGTATCTTCGGGTACTGAAGCATGTAATCTCCAAGAACATCCCTCTACTAAGCATTTGACAGTGTAAGTCGTTCTTGTAGATTTCAATATTTTCATTTGTACATTATGCTCAATATGCCACCGGTCTAGAGCATCCAATAAAGATGCCTTATCTTGAAAGACACGTCTAGCCCAACTCCCGTCGATGCTAGGGAGACCAGTATTGATTTGTCGAATATTAAGATCTGTATGATCTACAACATACTGATTTATCCAATTAGTATCTGAAAGAAAACGTTCCGGATGATCAATAAATTCATTTTCCTCGTCAGGATTGTCTACGTAATCATTGCTGATTTGTGGGTTGTCCATTTGACTGTAAATTGTATTTGTAAGATCATTTAACCCTCCATCATGATTATCATCTATATCTGGAAATGAAACATCCAGTTTGTCATCCTCACTACTATTCTGATCATCATTGATTGGTGAATCCTCATGATTAATATCACTATCACCACCCCTATCAACATTACAATCTCCTTCGTCGATATTATCACATCCTTCCTCAACATTAGTATCAAATTCATTAATAGCAGTTGGATTCCAATGTTCATAGGAATTAGATAACCTGCAAATTTGGTAAACCTAAAATTCCAACATTGCCATTAATTTAAAACTTAACATTTAATTTACATTTGTACTTACCCCCAATCAGAAGGTTCTAGTTGTAAATGAGACATCCTTGGTTCTATACGGGAGGTCGTGCATTGTTCGCGTGATGTCGTGCAGTGTCCGCGTGAGGTCGTGGTTTGCGTGTGTGTGGTCGTAGGTGGCACACATGTGGTCGTTGGTGGCACACTACTAAACGAGCAAGGTACAACACTCTCAATAGGGTCATACTCACTTTCTCTACAATATATACAATGATTAAGTCCATTTAAAGAAGATTACAAATTACTAAATTATTAGGTTATTTTTCTAACCTTGTCATTCTGACACCACCTTCGTGTGGAATATTTTGATCACTCATTACATTGGCGGAAGAACCCAAATCAATATAATTGTGGAGCATTCTCGTGTAATAACCTTGCGGTTCAAAATTATCCGACGGATGTAGCTCTTTCTCAATGAATACCGTCACAACACCATGATATTCACATAATCCAATCATTCCCTTCAATGATTCATCATCTACTACTTCGTGAGCTAAATATCCACTACCGATCGTGGGGCAACTAATAGTAAATTTTAAACGAAATTGTTCTCTTGTACAATTTACTAAACGATACATTCTCGTCTCGAAACTAGTATATGTAGAATCAGAACGTATCACGATTAACTTTTTTTGACCGCCGATATATCGTGGACCATTCTCATCGATAACTAACTGTCCATCCCAATGAACACTTATGGGCATGCGACGATTAGCCATTTCAACTACAAATCAAAATTTAACCACTTCAAAATACTACTTTTAACTTTACAGTCGGAGACCGACAGTGAAACCTCTCACTTTGAGTGATCTCACAGTGAGGGGATTGCTCACTGTGACGGCGAAGCTCTCACTGTGAGGGGATCTCTCACAGTGAGCGATCTCACTGTGAGAGATCACTCTCTCACAGTGAAGCTCTCTCACTGTAAGGGGATCTCTCACAGTGAGCGATCTTTCACAGTGAGCGATCTCTCACTGTGAGGGGATCTCTCACAGTGAGCGATCTCTCACTGTGAGAGATCACTCTCTCACAGTGAAGCTCTCTCACTGTGAGAGAGTGATCTCTCACTGTGAGAGTGATCTCTCACTGTGAGAGTGATCTCTCACAGTGAGAGAGCTTCACAGTGAAGCTCTCACAGCGAGAGAGATTCATTGTGAGAGACACTCACAGTGAAGCTCTCACAGTGTGAGAGATCAAGCTCTCTCACTGTGAGAGTGATCTCTCACAGTGAGAGAGCTTCACTGTGAGAGCTTCACAGTGAAGCTCTCACAGTGAAGCTCTCTCACTATGAGAGAGCTTCACAGTGAAGCTCTCTCACAGTGAGAGAGCTTCACTGTGAGAGATCGAATGCCCTGTTGCTGCAAGAATGCCTTCTTAGGAAGAATAGGCAGCTATTGAAGCTCTCTCACAGTGAGAGATCAAGCTCTCTCACTGTGAGAGTGATCTCTCACAGTGAGAGATCACTCTCTCACAGTGAAGCGAGATTACTGTGAGAGAGTGATCTCTCACTGTGAGAGATCACTCTCTCACAGTGAGAGAGAGAAAGAGAGAGAGAGAAGAGAGAGGGAGCAAGCTCAGAGTGAGAGGGAGAGCACGAGAGAGACGGCGACGGCGAAGGCGAAGGCGACGGCGACGGCGAGAGGAGATCGGCACTGTGCGCGAGAGGAGATCGGCACTGCGACGGCGAAGGCGACGACGATCTCACTGTGCTCGGGCCACTGCGACGGCGATCTCACTGTGCTCGGGGCACTGCGACGAAGAAGGCGACGGCGATCTTGGAGCTCTCACTGTGCGGGAGCGGCTCGTGCGGGATTGAAGATGAAGAGACTCTGCCCGCGCAGGTGGATACGGTGGTGAAGAAGGCGCTGAATCGGTCAGCGCCTTTAACATTATAAGTTAAAGGCGCTGAGCCATTCAGCGCCTTTATTTTTCTTCACTGAAGGCGCTGAGCGGCTCAGCGCCTTTAGTGTAAATCACTAAAGGCGCTGAGCAACTCAGCGCCTTTAGTGTTTTATAATAAAGGCGCCACTTAGCGCCTTTACACAGAACTTAGCCATTTTTCGCTTACACAGAACTTAGCCATTTTTCGCGACGAAAAATGGCTAAGTCCTCAACGGCTTATAGTCTATGCTGAAGGCGCTGAATGAAACAGCGCCTTCAACATATTGCATGAAGGCGCTGATTCATTCAGCGCCTTCACAGGTTTTCTCGTGAAGACGTTGAACCCTTCAGCGCCTTCCACATATAGCATGAAGGCGCGGATTGGTTCAGTGTCTTCACAGGGTTTTTGTGAAGACGCTGAACGCTTCAGCGCCTTCAGGTTGCCTAGCCCCCGTGGCGCCCTGCTGGCAAAAAGAGGGTTACTTTTACAAAATTTTTTTTAACAAAGTTATTTGGCAAATATTAGGTTTTAACAAGGTCATTTTATAAAAAAGTCCGTCCAAAAGTTGCAACAGAAGGTAACGACTGATGAATCAGCAAAGCTCCATTGTATAAAACAGTGACTGCCATAGAATTGCTGTATCAAGACTCAATTGATAGGCACTTTCAACAAAAAACCAATAAAGAGAAAAGAAAGAAAAGAAAAGGAAAACAAATTGATAGATACTCCGTTGTAGTTCCTCCAAGTTACGCCCAAATTCGTCATGGAACTTGCAAGATTGGGAGAATCTTCAATTGGCTTTTCTCTTCCATTTTGCTATACTATTGGTATTCATAGGAACATGCGCCTTATGGGAGGATAAGGCGAAGATCCTAATTCATAAAAAAAAAAAGGAAAAAAAGAAAGAAAAAAAATCATCTTCTTTTATTGTGGAAAAAGTCTGTTAAGTTTGCATGCCAGTTTAGCTCAGCTTTCCGACTGCCATACATTATTACATTCTGTTGTAGGATTCGTCCTTGACTTTTTTTCAGAATGATTCTGAAAATTTTTATAATTAGCTGAATGATCTTCTTAAAAATGTATTTGAAAAAATAATATTTTTTTTATCAAATCAGCCCCAAAATTTAATAGGTTTTGGAGAATAATACAGATAGGGATTACGGTGAATCATTCACCATCTTTTCTACGTACCAAGAGGGTCTCCTTCCTCACTTATCTCCCGCAGACCGCATAGTTCTCTCTCTCTCTCTCTTATCCCTCCCCCATTCCCGTCACCGTCAACCCCGCACACTGTCGCCCTCCACAGTGTCTCTCTCGCCATAGTCATGCCCACATTCCCACTCTCCTCTCTCTCTCTCTCTCTCTCTCTCTCTCTCTTGTAAGGGCTGAAATAAGAAGAGGAGAAGGTGAGGTAGCATATAGGAAGTAGAGTACATAAAGGAGGAATGAGGGAGAGCTTAGCCGGTTTCTTGGCGTTGTTCCGAGGGGAAGCAGGGCGAGGGAGAAGCGGTGCAGCAAGGGAGCCATGGTGGGGAAGACCCAGGGTGGTATCCCCAAGGATGGGAACTGACATAGTGTCACATGGGGAGTTGAAGAGGGGGGGTTCCAACTGGGTGCCACCTTAAGCAAGATAAGGGAGGGAGCTCCAGCAGGCCGACCAGCAAGCCAAGGGGAGGAAGCCCACGCGTGGCCCAGACCAGCTGCACCACTAGGCCCAAGCCCGAACCCGGATAGCCCAGCCGGACGCCCAGAGAGAGAGAGAGCTCAGAGCCCACTCTTACCACTTGGGTCACTAATCACAGTCATTAATGCACTTTTCTGTAATTGTTATTTTAAGTCTAATAGTAGTCTGCATACATATATAGGAGAAAACTTTGTAATGTGGATTATGAATAGAATACAGAACTTTTCACCCAAGCCTCTCCCTACTCCAACTCTACCTCTATCTCAACCTCTTCTCCAATCTCCCCCTCCAATTCCTCCTTACTCCTATCTTCTCTCAATTCCCTCTCTTGATGCACCCATCAGGGGACCATCATCCTCCTCCGCCATACCGCCTTAGAGCTCCGTCATCATAGGCGATTGCGGAGGAGTCAGGAGTGTTATAACTGGTATCAGAGCGGCACGATCCCAGGGATCGACGCACCATCATCTACCAACCATCGAGCAACCAGGATTCAAAGGCAACAAGCTACTGAAGCAGCAGCAACATCACAAATAACTCGCAAGCAACAAGAAACCGACAACATCGAGCAGCAGGCAACAAGGATTCAAAGGCAACAGAGCCACAAGAGATCTAAGGCAAACTAACAACTGGAACAGAGGTCTGCAAGCAACACAACTAACCACCAGAAGCGACCGGAAGCAAGATAGGGAAGAAGAAGGCTACCCGGTTTAAATACCTGAGCGAACTCGACCAAGGGGGAAGCATGGCAGAAGGTGCTCGTGCTAAAGACCTCAGTGAAAGTTTGCGGGCCATCGAGGAGCAATTGTAGCAATACAGCTTAGAATGCAATCAGAAGATCGGGGCCCTAGCATTGCCCTAGCATTGCAGCTGGAGGGAGCGCAAAGGGAAGGGCAGCACAAGTTTGAGGCATTCCAAACCGAGGCAACCAAGAAGTTCGAGGTCATGTTCCAAGACAACAATCGCAAACACGAGCAACTACTAAACATGATCCAATCTCAAGCCCAGCAGCAGGGCTCTACCCCCAGTAGCCATGTCCCCAACAGCAACCCCCCGTTGGTGATCCGGGAGGGGTTACAACAGGCTTATAACCAGAACAACGGTAGTACGTCTCGCAGCGCCGAAGCGGACAGAGGGAAGGGTATCCTGTAAAATCCATACAGAAATCATGAGAGGTGGGAAGAGAACAACCAGAGGGCTAACTATCACTTACCGTACCCGAAGCTTGAGTTCCCAGTTTTCGGCGGAGAGGAGCCGAGAGAGTGGAGTAGTAGGACTGAACAGTACTTCAAGATTTATCAAATACCGGATACGCACTGGGTCGAAGTGGCTACCATGCATTTCACCGGAAAGGCGCATAGATGGAAGGAAGGGTACTTGATAGACAAGCCCGACATCACTTGGGAAGAGTTAACCGAGGCCGTATATAAGAGGTTCGAGGGCTTAGGGGTGAGGACCTTGATAAGAGAATTCAACAAACTAACCCAAACCGGGACAGCGGAGAGGTACCAGGAAAAATTCGAAGATCTAAGAGCTAGGATGCTGTATATCAACCCCACGCTGAGTGAGGAACACTTCATCCCAAGCTTTATTAGCGGATTGAAAGAGGAGCTAGTTCCCTACCTAGATCTCTCCAAACCAGCCACGCTTGAAGAAGTTTACGAACAGGTCAGGTTGCATGAACAAGCGATATCATTGCTGTGGAGAAGGCAAAGGGTGTTCAACAGGGCTCTAGGGGCACAAGCAGTAGGCAACAACCCCGCTAAGGCCAACTCCTCGAGGCCTCTGTACAGGGCTTACGAAGGGAACAGAGCTAGTCCTCAGGGGAACACAGGGGGACAAACACTTATCAGCAAGCAACTATTTGAGCAGCGGAGAGCGGCGGGACTTTGTTACAAATGCGGGGACAAATATCAACCGGGGCATCACTGCCCTGGGAGAAACCTCAACCAAGCGGAACGTCTTCCGGGGGTGGAAGAAGTGTTCGACGAGAGTCTGTTGCAGCAGACTGAAGAAGAAGAAGAAGAAGAAGAAGAAGAAGAAGAAGAAGAAGAATAAGAAGAAGAAGAAGAAGAAGAAAACTGTCCACTTGAAGGAGAAACCGAAGAGATTGGCATGTCCGTCCATGCCCTGAGTGGGGAGAAACAGCAGGAAACCATCAAGGTTCAGGGTGAAACCAGCGGCAGAACATTAGTGATATTGATTGACACCGGAAGCACTCATAGCTTCATAGACTTCCAAGTGGCAAGAGAGGTGAAAACCGCGTTAACCTCAGCTTCACCCCTGGTGGTCACTGTGGCGAACGGGCATAATGTCCTAAGTAAGCTGAAGTGTACAGGATTTAAGTGGACTATGCAGGGAGAACCCTATCAAGCCGAGTTGAGGGCAATCAGGCTCGACGGATCAAGTATCATATTGGGCATCGATTGGCTTCGCCAATACGGGAAAGTCACTTTCGACTACGACAATCACTCGGTGTCCTTTAACAAGGAGGGTAAGCTAACAACACTTAAGGGGATCACGGAAGGAGGAAAATTGACGGTCATCAGTGCTCAGCAACTGTACAGGGCAAGTTTACAAGGTCACTGTTGTGCCGTAGCGCGCTTATCGGATTGTTTGACAAAATAAATAAATAAATAAAAAATATATATATAATAATAAATAAACAAATAAATAATAATAATAATAATAATAATAATAATAATAATAATAATAATAATAATAATAATAATAATAATAAATATATACCCCAAAATTGAATTCGAACGCCACCTATACCCGAATCCGACCCCAATTGAAACTCCTCACGCGTCAATTATCTGAAACACACTTTAAAATATCTCTCAACTAACTTACCCAAACTCACCTATATCTTGTTTTGAATTTTTGAATCCAAACAAATTCCCTCGTTCGTTAACCGTTCAATTTTGAAATTCGAATACAACCATACTTCCTCAAATTTGAACATAACCGTTCAATTTTGAAATTTAAAATTTGAAATTTAAATACAACCATACTTCCTCAAATTTGAACATAACCGTTCAATTTTGAAATTTGAAATTTGAAATTTAAATACAACCATACTTCCTCAAATTTAAACATAACATGTTCAGTTTTGAAATTTGAAATTTAAATACAATCATACTTCCTCAAATTTGAACATAACCGTTCAATTTTGAAATTTGAAATTTGAAATTTAAATACAACCATACTTCCTTAAATTTGAACATAACCGTTCAATTTTGAAATTTAAAATTTGAAATTTAAATACAACCATACTTCCTCAAATTTAAACATAACATGTTCAGTTTTGAAATTTAAAATTTGAAATTTAAATACAACCATACTTTCTCAAATTTGGACATAATCGTTCAATTTTAAAATTTGAACACATATTGAAATTTGAACATAATCGGTTAATTTTAAAATTCGAACATATTCAATTTTGAATTTTGAAATTTGAAATTTTAAATTCGGACATAACCATACCCCCTCAACATATTGAAATTTGAACATAACCGTTCAATTTTGAAATCTGAAATTTAAAATTTGAATATAACCATCTTCCCGCAATTCGAACATATTCAATTTTAAAATTTAAAATTTGAAATTTGAAATTTGAATATAACAATTTTTCCAACGTATTCAAATTTGAACCACGAATTTTTCTCAACAAACCCACATTCCCACGTACGTCGTTACTCAACAAACCCGCATTTCCTCGCCAACCCCTTAACAAATCCCAACAAACCCCACGCGATATTTCTCTGCCACTCCCCACTATAAATAGAGAAAATAGAAAGAATAAAAGGGAGATTTTTCTTCTTTGCCTTGTCTGAAACAACCTCCCAGATTCCACCATCCTTTCAGACGTATTTCTCAGGTAAAAAAAAAAAGGAAAAAGAAAAAGAAAAAAAAAAGAAAAAGAAAAAATTATAATAAACCGGTTCGGGTTTTCTTCGGACGCCCTAACTTTAGGCTCATTTCAAAAAAAAAAAAAAAAGGAAATTTAATAAAGCCGGTTCGGGTTTTCTTCGGACGCCCTAACATTAGGCTCATTTTTTTTAAAAAAAAAGAAAAGGAAATTTAATAAAGCCGGTTCGGGTTTTCTTCGGACGCCCTAACTTTAGGCTCATTGCAAAAAAAAAAAGGAAAATGAAATTTAATAAAGCCGGTTCGGGTTTTCTTCGGACGCCCTAACTTTAGGCTCATCCCAAAACCGGTTCGGATGATTTCTTGGGACATCCGAACTTAGGTTAAGTCAAAAAGGGATTTCTTCGGATGCCAAACCGAAATATAAGATAAAAGGGATTGCTTCGGATCCCAAATCAAATTACAAGATAAAAGGGATTGCTTCGGATCCTAAATTATATAAAAAAAAAAGAAGAAAAAAAGGAAATTTAATAAAGCCGGTTCGGGTTTTCTTCGGACGCCCTAACTTTAGGCTCATCCTAAAGCCGGTTCAGGTTTTCTTCGGACGCCCTAACTTTAGGCTCATCCTAAAGCCGGTTCGGGTTTTCTTCGGACGCCCTAACTTTAGGCTCATTCCAAAACCGGTTCGGATGGTTTCTTCGGACATCCGAACATAGGTTAAATAAAAAAAAAAAAGAAAAAGAAAATTTAATAAAGCCGGTTCGGGTTTTCTTCGGACGCCATAACTTTAGGCTCATCCTAAAGCCGGTTCGGATTTTCTTCGGACGCCCTAACTTTAGGCTCATTCCAAAAAAAAAAAGGAAAAGGAAATTTAATAAAGCCGGTTCGGGTTTTCTTCGGATGCCCTAACTTTAGGCTCATTCCAAAAAAAAGGAAAAAAAAAAGAAAAATTAAATAAAGCCGGTTCGGGTTTTCTTCGGACGCCCTAACTTTAGGCTCATTCCAAAAAAAAATAATAATAAATTAAATAAAGCCGGTTCGGATTTTCTTCGGACGCCCTAACTTTACGCTCATTCCAAAAAAAAAAAAGGAAAAGGAAATTTAATAAAGCCGATTCGGGTTTTCTTCGGACGCAACTTTAGGCTCATCCGAAAACTGGTTCGGATGATTTCTTCGGACATCCGAACTTAGGTTAAGTCAAAAAGGGATTTCTTCGGATCCCAAACTAAAATATAAGATAAAAGGGATTGCTTCTGATCCCAAATCAAATTACAAGATAAAAGGGATTGCTTCGGATCCCAAATTATTTTAAATAAGGAATTTCTTCGGATTCCAAATCAAAATAAAATAACGGAGATTTCTTCGGACCCCAAATTATTATTATTTTTTTTAAAAAAGGGATTCCTTCGAACCCCAAGATAAGATTAGTGGATTTCCTTCGGATCCCAAATCATCCCAAGTCAAAATAAAATAACGGGAATTTATTCGGATCCCAAATTATTTCAAAAGGGATTCCTTCGGATCCCAAATCAAAATAAAATAACGGGGATTTCTTCTGATCCCAAATAATTTCAAAAAGGGAATTTCTTCAGACCCCACATCAAAATAAAATAACAGTATTTCTTCGAACCCCAAGATAAGATTAGGGAATTTTCTTCGGACCCCAAATAAAAAAAAATAAAAGGGATATCGAAACAAACAGAAATTTCTTTGAATCCAGAGTCAATTTCAAACAAGATTCAAATGGGGTCTAATCAACTTGGAGTCTAAGTCCAAGAGACCTAATAAATAACGCGCCCAGTCCATATATGGGCACGGAATCCAATCCACATATGACATAGGCTCAATCCACATACTGCCCCAAATCCAGCCCATATATAATATAAGCTGAGTCCACAAATAAAATCCAAAACCCATTCTAACCCACAAATAAAACCCAAAACTCATTCAATCCCATCGCCTTAACACATATAATTAAGGCAAAATATATACAAACCGACTAGATTCTAAATCATATACTTAGAATTGAGTCAAATCAAATTCAATCGAGCTCTCATATATAGAGTTCCTTCAAATCAACCCAACTAACCCTAATACATATATTTAGGGTCTAGTCAACCATTTAGAGTAAAAAACATATCAAACTCGGCCAATCCTAATACATATAGGACTTAGCCACCTTATACTTTCGAGTAGCATCAAATCCGACCCACCTCAATACATATCCTTGGAGTTTGGTCATGTCTCCACTTTGGAACATACGCAAATATGGAACCAAATATAATTGGACTCTAATACATATACTTAGAGCCAATTGAACCCAATTAAATTCTAACACATATAATTAGAGTTTAATATCGACTAGTTCTCAACATATATAATCGGGATCAAGTCAATTTCAAATCCAGCTAAATCCTAACACATATACTTAGGATTTGGTCAATCATTAGGATAGGATTTATTCTATCCTTCCTACAAAGGTCTCTTAATCGAAGGTGCCCCAATCACATGGGGGTAATTAACAATAGATGCTTGCGTCTATTGGAAGTCATGGATCCGCAATACCTGATACCCACATACACCCATCCACATATAAATATTCATCTGAATCGTGAATACCATCCCACGGGAATCCCGAAAAAGGTGAACCGCGCAAGATGAGTCATTCAAGATCGCTGACAAAATGGCACGCCCGGTGGGACCTGACTTCTCATTCCATCTTTGAGAACTTTAATATATATAAAAAAAAAAGAAAAAAGAAAAAAAAGCGGTAAAGGTAAATCCTAATGCTTACATCGAGAAAATAGCACCAACATATATGAACATTGTTGCTTTTACTGGGGGGATGATTACCTTTACTACCCTTTCCCAATAATGCACACAATATGGTAAATTCCTCGGCTGCAACCTCGAAAAAATAATCTAATGGGGGCATACCCAATCCTCTTCACCAACCCGTAGGTGAACACCTCACCTACTCACATACATCCAAAAGGATGGTCAAAGGCAAGCTCATATTTTCGAAGAACCAGTAAAAAAAAATCGTCGGTAATTGATAGTCTGATATTTTCTGGTGGCACGACAATTATAATCCCTCCAACCGGAGCTTCCTTTAAGAGGAGTAATCGCAACCGACTCAACCGAGAAAAAGTTACCAGGGGGTTCGAAAAAAAAAATGCGATCATTGTTATTTTTATGGTCAAAATGCATCGATTAGAAGTTTGAAGGAAATGTCACAAAAAAAAAAACAACAAAAAAAGAAAAAAAAAGGGAAAAAATCTCAAAAAGAAAACAACAAAAAAAAAGAAGGAAAAAAAAAGAAAAAAAGGAAAAAAAAGGGAAAAAAAAAGAAAAACAAAAAAAAAGAAAAAAAAGAGAAAAAAAATCTAAAAAAAAAACAACAAAAAAAAAGAAAAAAGAAAGAAAAAAGAAAGAAAAAAAAAACAAAACAAAAAAAAAAGGAAAAAAAAATCTAAAAAAAAAACAACAAAAAAAGGAGAGAAGCAAAAAAAAAAAAGGAAAAAAAAAAAAAAAACCATTCCTGGCTGTGGTATAACCTCACAGTCAAAAATGGGATCCCCGCTGTGAGAATACACAATTCGAACTCACAGGCAAAAGTTAGGGGAAGACATCGGGTGAAAACACATGGGCGCCCGATTGCCACTAAAAACATTTTTTTTTTTTTTCAAAACAAACCCATATTTTTTAATAAATTCATATTTTTTAAAATAAACCAAAATAAACCCATATTTTTTAAAACTCAAAAAATATTTTTCTTTCAAACATATTTTTGTCTACGACGGAATGCTACCTGATCTTAGGGTCGGTTATGTACAGTAATTTTGTTTGCTCATCGAGACAAAATACACTCGTATTTTTCAATACCAAAAAAAAATCTCAAAAATCTCAAAAAAAAAAACCAAAAAAGGAAAAAAAAGAGAAAAGAATAAAAAAAGGAAAAAAAAGAGAAAAAAAAAAGAAAAAAGAAAAAAAAACCATTCCCGGTTGTGGTATAACTCCACAGGCAAAAATGGGATCCCCGTTGTGAGAATACACAATTCGAACTCATAGGCAAAAGTTAGGGGAAGGTATCGGGTGAAAACCCATGTGGGCGCCCGATTGCCACCAAAAACATATTTTTCTTTCAAAACAAACCCATATTTTTCAATAAACCCATATTTTTCAAAATAAACCAAAATAAACCCATATTTTTCAATACTCAAAAATATTTTCTTTTCAAACATATTTTGTTTACGACGGAATTCTAACTCACCTTAGGGTCGGTTATACGCAACAATTTCGATTGCTTCCCGAGACAAAATAAACTCATATATTTCAATACAAAAAAAGAGAAAAAAAAATTAAAATGCCCCCAAATTATAAGCCAATTCAACCTAAATCGAATTTAGGTGGAATCATATGAACTGGACCATGCACTAGCTCGACCCCAAATCAAAGTCAAAGGGTTTTGAGCCAAACCGCAAAGAGGGTGACTCAAACCAAACTCGAAGGCATCTTAAATCAAATCCAAACCAAATGCAATGGAGTTTCAAGTTCAAACGGATCTCGAACCTAACCATAAGGTTATGAGCCGAACCAAACCGAACTGCAGAAGGGTCCAAGTTGAGCCGAATTATAAGGGCCCGACCGAAATTGAATTCAAAGGGTCTCGAACTAAGTCATAAGGGTTCGACCTAAACCATGTCTTAAAGGGTTCTGAACCAAAGTATAATGGTTCGACTCAAATCAAATTCAAAAGGGAAAAATCAAGTGAAAGCCTAAATCGGCTCAGTCCAAATCAAATACAAAATGTTCAAACCAATTCAATTTGAACCCAACCTGAACAAAGGTTCAAATCGAACTTCAGGGATGATCCAAATCAAGCAAACAAGCTCCACCCGAACTGAAACAAATCAAGAGTTCAAACCGAGCTAACTCCAAATAAATCTGCTGAGTCAACTTAATCGACTCACAAACCCAAATCCAAACGACCGAAAAGTCATTAAACTAAACCCAATTTCAAACGACCAAAAAGTCATTAAACTAAACCCAAATCCAAACGACCGAAAAGTCATTAAACTAAACCCAAATCCAAACGACCGAAAAGTCATTAAACTAAACCCAAATCCAAACGACCGAAAAGTCATTAAACTAAACCCAAATCCAAACGACCGAAAAGTCATTAAACTAAACCAAATCCAAACGACCGAAAAGTCATTAAACTAAACCCAAATCCAAACGACCGAAAAGTCATTAAACTAAACCCAAATCCAAACGACCGAAAAGTCATTAAACTAAACCCAAATCCAAACGACCGAAAAGTCATTAAACTAAACCCAAATCCAAACGACCAAAATGTCATTAAACTAAACCCAAATCCAAACGATCGAAAAGTCATTAAACTAAACCCAAATCCAAACGACCGAAAAGTCATTAAACTAAACCCATTTCAAATGACCGAAAAGTCATTAAACTAAACCCAAGTTCAAACGACCGAAAAGTCATTAAACTAAACCCAAATCAAAACGGCCGAAAAGTCATTAAACTAAACCCAAATCCAAACGACCAAAAAGTCATTAAACTAAACCCAAATCCAAATGACCGAAAAGTCATTAAACTAAACCCAATTTCAAACGACCGAAAAGTCATTAAACTAAACCCAAATTCAAACGACTGGAAAGTCATTAAACTAAACTCAAATCCATAAACTGAGCGACCCATATTCATATCGACCGCCATGTCAATAAACTGAGCAACCCATACCCATATCGACCGCCATGTCAATAAACTGAGCGACCCGTATTCATATCGACCGCCATATCAATAAACTGAGCAATCCATACCCATATCGACCGCCATGTCACTAAACTGAGCGACCCATATTCATATGGACCGCCATGTCAATAAACTGAGCAACCCATACCCATATCGATCGCCATGTCAATAAGCTGAGCGACCCATATTCATATCGACCACCATATCAATAAACTGAGCAACCCATACTCATATTGACCGTCATGTCAATAAACTGAGCGACCCATATTCATATCGACCGCCATGTCAATAAACTGAGCGACCCATATTCATATCGACCGTCATGTCAATAAACTGAGCAACCCATACTCATATCGACCGCCATGTCACTAAACTGAGTAACCTATATTCATATCGACCGCCATGTCACTAAACTGAGCAACGCATATTATATCGACCGCCATGTCAATAAACTGAGTGATCCATATTCATATCGACCGCCATGTCACTAAACTGAGCAATCCATACTCATATGGACCGTCATGTCACTAAACTAAGCAACACACATCAAATAGACCGCTATGTCACTAAACTGAGTGACCCATATTCATATCGACCGCCATGTCACTAAACTGAGCAACCGATGTTTATATCGACCGCCATGTCACTAAACTGAGCAACCTATATTCATATCGACCCCCATGTCACTAAACTCTTATGCCTCTAGTAGACTTAGTGGGCAGATCATCGGGCCTGGTGGCGGTACCCACTGAGAACTCCCTTTTAGTGTAGTTCTCACACCCGTTGGGGGTTTTCCCCCTCCTTTTTCTTTCCTCTCCTTTGTTTTGCAGAGTCTTAGCGGGTGTTGCTGATTCTGCGGTTGTTGTTCGAGGCGAGAGAGTCGCGAGCTAGATCCCTACCTATCTTTGGAGAGTAGCTGTACCCCTTCATTGGAGATTTGCAGTACAGCCAGTAGATTAGTTATTTTATTTCCACTTTTGAGAGATCATTGTATTGTGAGGATCTGACTTGTAATGAGAGCATGTACACTGATGTATTATTTCAGGTTACCTCCCTGTTGAGTTCGGAGTTATTGTATTTGAGGATTTTGTATGATTATCACTTATGGGGAGATGGATATTGTATCATTATTTTCAGTCGTATAGATGGTTGGTTTTTAGTTTTACAGCAGTTTTATTTTATAGCTATGATATTTGTTTAGCTGTAGTCCCTTTTCTTGCAGGATGAACGCTTCGCCTATGCGGGGTTTTGTATAGGCGGCAGATCTGTTGGCGAGCCCGGGTCGCAGTTTCGACCCCGGGGCGTGACAGATTTGGGTGGTATCAGAGCCTAGGTCTTAGGTCATGGTGGACTTAGAAATCTTAGGCTTATGGTTTGACCCTTGGATGACTTCGTGAGTGTCATGATTTATAGCGAGAGTCCTGATTGAGTTTTATACCTCTCCCAGGGGATGGGACGAGTGATTGGCATGTTTATTCTCCTAAGTGATTATGTTGGCTGCAGACAACATAATGCTGTGGAATGGGTAACATGCTCTAAACTTTCGCTGGATTGGGTTGAGTGTTTGTTGTGTGCTGTGTTGCGGTTTTGTCGTGGTGAGCGGTGTCTCCCCGACGCTGGGTTTTGACCCGTGTGCACCCTGTCGCAGCAGTTGACCCTGAGCTGTTAGATTTGGATCGGATACCTAGATTGAGGTCAGAGAGCTCCGGACCCAGATGGCAGGATTGTTAGAGGCAGATCAGCGACGGAGTGAGCAGCTGGTTTAGGTGTCACAGTTCTCGGAGCACTGAGTAGCCCCCTCCGTGCCAACGTTTAGTGCCGAGGCACTGAGGCAGGGTGGATAGTTGACGGCAGATGAGCTGTAGCACATCATCGATTGGTTGAGCCAATTCCGACAGATAAACCATCTCGATTCTTAGGATTGAGTTTGGAGCCTTTGGAGGTAGAGTCGTGGTCGGTGGTGATGGAGAGACTACTTGAGAGCCTCCTTGTGTTAAAAGATTACGCAGTTGCTGAACTGCGCGCTCCATGTTTCGAGGGACGAGGCGCATAGGATATGTGTGTCTAAGAGTGGATTGCGCCAGGATACCTTTCAGCTCATTCGGTCCCTCCGTTATGGATTTTGGATACCTTAATTGAGTAGGCACTGCGCATGGAGCGTGGTGCTGCAGTCCCTTTGGATTGGGATATGTCGGCAGGGGCGAGTTCAGGATAGAGGCGCTTGACGCTAGGTGATGGAGGACAGATCGGCCAGCAGAGGCATTCCTGATTTCTCCCCAGGATAGTGGATTTCGGGGATGCCAGAGGTCGGGTGGACCCCGATGGCAGCATTCAGCATTAGTATCAACAGTAGCGGCAGCGTGGATGTGTTATATGCGGAGGACTGCTTTTGTCGCCCCAGTGTGAGCAGAGACAGAGGTCATGCTCCCTTTATATTTGGTCTAGATATTGTCAGGCAGATTGAGCGACGACCACCTGCATCGGGCAGATGAGTCTGTGCCGCCCGATTGGAGGGCACCACGGCAGGGGATCGAGTTATTGCAGGGGTGATTTCATCACAGCAGTCGGAGTTAGAGCATTTTGCATTCCGGCATGGACTAGAGGCAGAGTCGTTATCACGTGCACTAGAGGTACAGGTTCTTGTTGGTGTTGTGCACGTGAAGGAGGCTTGTGGTTTATGTCCAATGCAGTTGAGACCGCGAGTTATATCAGCAGACTTGTTGGTAATTGTGGCAGTTCGGTATTTTGACCCAGTGCTTGAGATTGGTTGGCACAGTACCACATGATGTTTGACTACGGAAGAGAGGACTATGAGCTCCTGCGAGGTAGACAAGAGGAGGTTTGATGTAGAGACTATTAAAGCACACAAGTTCCAGCGACAGTGTGAGAGGTGCCTACGGCGGCACTGGGACACAATGTGATGACCCGGATCTTCATTGGGGGTTATGGCTTGATCAGTGGCTTCTGGAGGACCATCTTGGAAGATGGGAGTGTTTGGGTGTGTATCGGACTCAAGAAATGGACTCAGTGCGTTGAATGGATCCTGAGTGTATTCGGATACCCCCATCGAATTTTGGGAGGAGCTTTGGGCAAAGCGGAGGCCGTATTTGGATTTAGCACGGAAAAACGATGAAAAACGGCTATTTACTTGTATTTTTCTGAGTCCGGACGCCCAAAAATGGAGACCCAAAAGTTTCTGGTGTATTTTGGCGCATGGGGGAGCCGTGGACTGCCGGCCAGGACACGTGGCAGCATCGGACTGGCCGGCGCACGCTTCCCGGTCCACGGGGTGAGGCGCTGGTGCAGTGGACCGGGCGGACTGACACGTGGCAGTGCCGGATTGGCGGGCGCAGCGCGCTCGGTTCACGGTAGAGCGCGCGGGTGTACGGTGGACCGGAGCGGGACACGTGGCAGCTCTTCATTGGTTCGGTGCAGCGGACGCGGCGCACGCGGGGGTGCGCGGGCAGGCCGGGCAGGTGCACGGGCAGGCGCGGAAGTGCAGGCTGGTGGTGTGCCACGTGGCGGTTTCCTATTGGTTGAGAGTTGGACACATGGCAGGTTGTGGTTCGTCTGGTGCAAGGAGTGTGTGTACCGGGCGCAGCGAGCGCGGGGGCCTGACACGTGGTGCGCGGGGATTGGGCGCGTCACTGTGCGCGTACGGGGGGCAGGTGGCGTGGCAGACGGCATGGCAGCGGGGGCGGCTGGCGTGGCTGGCGGCCACGGCGCCGACGTGGCGCACGTGTGCGCCACGTGGCGGCCCGCCATTGGCGGGCGCCAACTACTCCGTTGACCAGGGCGGGCCACGCGGCAGCACGGGAGCGGCTAGATCGGCTGTACGCTGTTCGGGGACATGTGGCAGCATCAGGTGGATTTGGGCGCTGGATAGACGGCCGGGATTGAGTTACTGTGCGGCACTGTAGCAGCCCGAATCGATTCGGGCGCCCGGATTTAGGGACACAAGGGTCATTTCTTCAATTGTTTGGAGTGGGCTATATAAACTCCTCTTGGGCTGTTCTTTTGGGCCTTTTCCCGAGCCCCTCTTGGGTTGGGCCCTTAAGAAGAATTGTTCATCATCTTGTCCTCTACTTCTTGATGGATCCCCGGAATTTTTGGAGGCCTCGGCATCGGCATTATCTGCGATTCGGCGCACTGCGACGATTCTCTTACAGTTGGGCTTTTCCGTCACATTTCAATCTGAATTTTCCTGTGAGCAAACAAGGAGGAATTTTTAGGCGATTTCTACGGCGGTGCGTTCCTAAGAGGTAAAGCTTCGTTTTCTATGTTGATTGTCCCACCTCATTTTGGGTTTTTGGCATAGTTCCCGAGGCATTTTTGACCCCCCTTTTTTCTGTGATGAATTCTGGATAGCACCGACTTGTTCGATTTATATCTTGGTCTAGGAGTATCGGATCAAGGTGTATAAGTACTCGATTTGGATCTACTCGTCGCGAGGAATACAGTGGTGATTTTTCTGGGATTTTTAGAGATTGCTGCGAAGGTGATAATCCCACTTTTCTGGACAGATTGCTACAGGAATTTTGATTGTGGGAGGTTTTGAGCATGCAGCGATGTTTTATTTTTATCTTGGCCTACAGGTATCGGTTTGGAACGTGCGAGCACTCGTTTCGACCGCCTCGACGCGACGATCGCAGCTGTTAATTTTATGGATTTTTTAGGGGACTGCAGAGAGGTGAAAATCCCTGTTTTCTCTGCTATTTTACAAAACAGCAAGGTGCTGTTTTTTGGGGAGTTGGTTTGTATACCGGAATTGACTTTTGTACAGTGGTTTGCTGTTTTTGGTGTTTTGTGAGGAAATGAAGGTTGGACAGCGAGGAGACTTCTACAACTGTGGATTGCGCTTTTCGAGGTGGGTGGTTGTTGCATACCTCTACTTCTGACTTGCTCACTAAGTTTATTAGAGAAGCCCTCTATTGGACATATTAATTGATTACCATGCATGATTAAATGATATAAATGTAAGCCTATCATTTGAGATTAATTCTGTGGACATAGCATGTTGGGAATATTATTGGGATAATATTGTTGTGGAAACATGATTGCGTGGACATATTTAATAGTGATAATTAACATGCCATATTAGCACATAGATTTTATGAAAGTTGGTTAAATGGACTAATTATTGGGACATGATGACATATCTATGTGCGGATACCACTTTGGGATTTATTATGGATCAGAGATTATTTACATGTGTAGTGGACTGATGATTTTAGCATGATGGTTATATCTATGTGGATTTATTATTTGTTACACATGTGGAACTGTTATTTGATATTCTCTCTTTCATCTTGCATGAGGACTTTTGCATGCTTGTATGGACATCTAGATAGGCCACTATCTATTGCTACACTATCATATTGGTATTTTACTTAGGAGAAACCATGATTGTTTCCTTTCTCCTTCTTATTTAGACTTTCGAGTCATGTTGCTCGGGATCGAGCAGAGGTTTGGGATAGTGTAGCCGGGACCTTAGGGTCGGAGACAGGGTGTACTTGATGTTGAATTTGTGGGTTATTGCGGCAACCGCGGACAGTAGGCGGTTGACCGGATATTGATTATTTTACCCGATTGTGGATTGTGGGTTATTGTGGTAACCGCGGACATTAGGCGGTTAGCCAGATGTTGATTACTTTATCAGATTTTGGGTCTCGTGGGGTGTTGCGGCGACCGCGGACATTGGGCGGTTGACCGGATGTTTACTTATGCATCAGATTGGGTATCAGATTTCTCTAGTGGATGGTGTTTCCCCACTTATTGAGTACTATTGCATTAGATCGGGGTTTCATTAGTGGACGGAGTTTCCCACTTTGATCATAGTCTTGATCCAGCCCTGCTATATTGAGATATTTGTGACAGAGTTACTTTACTCGTGTGGGTCGCTCCCCTCGAGTGCCACTCCGGAGTAGGCTTTAGACCGTGACGGGTACCGGTCCATCTGATTGGGATTTCGAGCCTTGTGTGCTGGTCCTTTGGGATTTCGAGCCTTATGTGCTGGTCCCCTACTGAGTTCTTGAGTTCGACAGCAGAGCAGGCAGTACCAGTTTTACTGGTGACTAGATTGGGTTTATTTGGTCAGATACTATTTCCTGATGCATTCATACAGTCATTTCTTTCGGTATTGCATTTAGAGGCATACTAATGATGGTTTTCCTTTATTCAGCAGTTCTATTTACAGCTTTACCACTTATTCCTTTTCTTACCTGTGGTAGACTTAGTGGGTACGCCGGAGTTTGAGGCTTTACCCACAGGGGGAGGCTACTGGTTTACTAGTGGTTCTCACCCCTATTGTTGTTTCCCTCTTTTCTTCCTCCTGTTTTGCAGAGTCTTCTGCGGGAGTTGCCGATCTTTCGGTCGTTGTTCGATGCGAGGGAGTCACGAGCTAGATCCTTACCGCCCGAGGAGTGTAGCTGTATCCCCTGGTTGGAGATTCCTTGTAGCTGTCAGCTGGTTTTTTTACTGTTTACTTTGGAGAGGGATCATTTGTATTTGGAGAGACTGATGTGGAGACTGATGTACTATAGTTTTAGTTTATCTCCCTTTTATAGTTGAGAGATGCTGTACTGAGGACATTGTATGATGATCATCTGTATTTGAGGAGATGGATGTTGTACTTTATTTCGTGTTGTACAGTGATTGGATTTTATTTTACAGCATTTTATTTTCCGCTCTGATATTTGCATAGCTATAGTACTATCTTTTGCAAGTTAGACGCTTCGCCTATGCGGGATTTTGCATAGGTGGCGGATCTGTTGGCGAGCCCGGGTCGCAGTTTCGACCCCGGGGCGTGACACACAAGGATATCCCTATTGCCCGTGAGATCTCGGTTGTGAGTCAACCTGAGTTGATGATGATGCCGCTGGCCAAGGAGATAGAAATTGCGATTGACGTGGTTCTGGGAACCGCGCCAACCTCGACAGCACCTCATTGGATATCACCGGTAAAGCTTAGAGAGCTGTTAGCGCAGTTGCAGGATTTGGTGGATCGAGGGGTCTGTTTGGCCCAGTGTCATGCGTTGGTACAAGGTGGTGATGCCACGTTGTTGATACACGACGGTGAGGGTTCTATGGTGGTTGAGGTCCAGGTTTCTTTCCGAATCATTTGATTGAGTTATACTCCGGCAGTGTTCTCTTTGTTGTGTGTGGTTATTTGGAATCATACAGCTGAGTACTTTGCCAAGACAGAGTTCAGGACATGGTAAGGGTAATATGTGCTCATAGTAAGGCCAAGTGGATTGACTAATGCCCTACCGCCTTTATGATTGGAGGAATTATGTGTTTCAGCTGTACTTAGAACAGATTAGTGGTGATATTCTGCCTGGATATTTAGAATTACCCCAGAGTGACTTGGAGCATGAGAAGCACTTGTGGATGGTGCTACAGTGTCAGTGGGAAAAAAAAAAAAAAAACTATTAGCCGCATTGTTGAGATGCGAGTTTAGTGTCGGGAGCGTACCTTCTTGAGCTACATTATCCTAGCCGTAGGAGCGGCGGTAGAAATCTGGCCAAAAATGGATGCTAGTTGAGATTGGCCGAGACCGACATTGATTGTTGAAGTGAAGAGCTTCTTGGACTGGGCGGTGCCAGCAGAGCTGGACGAACGGATGATGAAGTTGATACCAACGCTGATTTTAGCTTTGCCAGAGATGGGAGATGGACTTTGAGTTTTGGTGATACCTCCCATAGTGGCTGTGGAGTTACCGTGGGTTACCTTCGATCCGCGCTTTATCAGTTCAACCCTATGGGTATTGTGATAGGACGGACCTCTATTTTGTTGGTAGCTTGGACCCCACAGATGAGCCTTTCATTTCGCCTATCATTTCCAGCTTTGATTGATATATTTGGGCATGGGCCATGCCTGCTTGGTCATCAGTTTTGTTTACTCAGCATTCCTGTTCTATACTAAATGTTAGAATAAGAGTTCAGCTTCAGATTACAGCTATCAGCATCTCGAGTGGGATTTTCTCGGCTTGTCGCCGATTGTTCGGACTTTTGACCGTGAGCTTGAGCATCAGCATTATGATCGCCTTTCTAGCCAGCTTTCAGTCACGTTCACCGACGGTTTGGCCACCGTCAGGGTGTTCTTTACTAGTTGAGAGGTCGACTTCGACCCGTGAGCCCGTTGGGGCTATGATAGCATGTGCAGTGACCAGCAGTGGCATGAGGTTGTTTTCCCTAGGGGTCCCTTTTGTTGGTAGCATGCGGTTGAGCTGTCCACTCGGGTGGTATGGATCCGAGAGTGACCGAGTGAGGACCCCAGCTTGTTGGATTCTTTTCTTCATGGATGATTGTGTGGGTGTGTTTCGGGTCGCCCTGATTGAGTTGGCACTAGGGTGTGGTGTTGGTGCGCGTCGCACTGGTTGTTCTTCCCTTTTCCCAGACTTTTTGGAGTCCTTGAGGTTTTTTCTGCGTCTCAGCTCAGGGGTGTTTTGCTGTTGGATTCCCCGCCCGTGATTGACTCGCTCAATTTGAGATCTGTGAGTGTTGGAGTACGAGGGGCGCCCGTTGTGAATTCTGGCTCTTGAGAGGAGAGGATTGCACAACTGGGCCATGTCGTACTGGTTATTGCTGTTGTCGAGGAGTAATCACGGGGTGTGAGTGGCAACTTAGGAGCTGGAGACGGTGTTATTGAGTACCTACCCTTGGAATTTGAGACTCCATCTGAGTTGTGTTAGTTTCGAGGATGAAACTTTCTTTTAGTGGGGGAGGATGTGAGGACCCGAATTCCTGCGATTGGATTACTGTGGGTTCGACAACTTCTGGAGGCTTTTGTTGCGTGTTGGAGGTGTTTGCGCGCAAATCGGACTTCAAAACTGGACTCAGCGCGTAAAATGGACCGAGTTGGTGTGTTCGGATGCCCCCGTAAATTTTTAGAGGTGGTTCTGCGCGAAACGGACATCGTATTTGGATTCAGCGTGGAAAAACAATGGAAATCGGCTATTTGGTTGTATTTTTCGGAGTCCGGATGAGCGAAAACGGGCAACCTGAAGTTCGGGGGGTCATTCGGGTACATGGAGGAGCCGTGGACCGGGGTGCCACGTGGCGGCGCAGCATTGGACCGGCGCAGAAGGCGCAATCCACGGGGGCGCCCAGCGGAGCGCGTGGCGGGCCTTGGTTGGCCCGCCGCCGCGCGGTGCCCGCGTGAGGGACACGAGGCGCGCGCCCGTTGGTAGCGCCGTGGCCACCCGGATCAAGCCGCGTAGCTTGATCCGGGCGGCCCGTCTCGGGCGACGTGGCGGCCCGGATGGCCGCCACGTGTCCCGGCCCACCGGGCCGAGCGGGCCGGGCCCGTCCTGTAGCAGCAGGGAGAGAGGGAGAGAGGGGAACTTCATATATTTGTGTTTCTTCTCCTTCTTCTTTTTCTTCTTCTTCTTCTTCTTCTTCCTCCTTCTTCCTCCTTGGACCTTGGATTTTTGGAGGACTTCAGGCAGAGCTTCACCAGCACCTCTTCTCCAACTTCATCACCTTGGATGGCCATTAGAGCTCTTGTGATTATCTTTTTCCCATGTTGGAGCACAAGCACCATTGTTGGATTTTCGGAGCTTCACTGTCACATTTTGGTGCAAAAATTCCCCAGGCTTCATTTCGTGGAATGTCTAGCTAAAATTTGGAGGGGATCTCCACGACAGGTAAATCTACAATTTTGATATTCAGTGTTTTGCATGGATCATGAGATTTCTTAGAGAATTTCTGGTTTTTCTACAACCTTCACGCACAGATTTTCTTTTTGGACACCTTGGAGTAATGTTGGGTTTTCTCTTTTATACGAGCTCGGAATTTGGAGTTCTTTAGCTCGATCTCTATCTACTCTCGACAAGGAATCCATTGCCACCTTTTTCACTGTATTTGGAGCTCTTTTGGACAGGTAAAACTCATCATCTTTTCAGCCCTGTAGTGCTGGTTTTTACAGAGCAGAGTTTTGTAGCAATTGCATGTTTGTATGGTGTTAACTTTGGGTTTGGCATGATTTTTGGGGATTTCTTTGTATGGATGGATTAACAGGGTTAAGATGAGCATTTTTCATGTTGATATCTAAGCGTAATTTTTGCTAGATTGATCCCTAAAAATTCATGAAGTTCATGCTGAAATTTTGGTGGTTGCCGCGTTGTTTTGGGTGTATCTTGGCCTACATCGGAATGAGTAGTGTAAATACTCGTTTTGCATCTACTCGTCGCAAGGATCGCAACCATGATTTTTCTGGATTTTTTGAAGGATTGCACACAGGTGAAAAACTCCCTTTTCTGTGCTGGTTTGTAAAACAGCAAGTGCTATTTTTCGGTGTTGACCGTGGTGTTGTTTGTGGGCCGTTTGTCAGTGGACTTGGCGGTGGTGTGGCTGAGATGTTGGTCGTGGCTGAAGCGCGAGCGACGATGTGCCGAGGGTGCGGTTTCGGCGGATGTTGTTAGCGAGTGACTACGCACTTCACCGACTTCGGCTTTGCCTGTGGAAAGCGATTCAGGTGGGTTGCTTCGTCTCCAGAACCGGTGGACGGTTCTTTAATTCTATATGTTAGAATGCATGCATGTTTAGGGTACAATATATGTGGTTGAGGGGAAAGCTTAGGAATGATAATTGTATAAGGAATTGCCAGTTAATTATTCATGTTATGACTTATGGGAACTGGCAAGATCTATATCCATGATGATGATTGTGGAAAGCTTACCTTAGGGAACATTGCTCTTCTGATTATTAGCATGCCATGTTAGCACATAGCTGTTATGAGATTTGATTATGTGACGGGGCAGGATTATGTATCTATGTGCGGCTATCACCTGAGATGATTTCTTATGAATCATGTATTATGGACAGGTGTAGTTCATTAGTGATTTTGGCATGTGATTATACCTTGTGGAGCTATTACGTGATTTACTCCCCTTTTTCCCTTCTTGAGGACAAATGCATGCTTGTATGGACATCTAGATAGGCCATCTTTTACTGCTACACTATCATGTTGGGACTTGACTTAGGAGAAACCATCTTTGCTTCTTTTCTCCTTTTTAGTCAGTCATGTGGTTCATGTTGCTCGGGTTTGAGCAGGGGTTTGGGATAGTGTAGTCGAGACTTTGAGTCTGGGACAGGTTGGGTTTGATTGTGGATTGTGGGTATTGCGGCGACCGCGGATATTGGGCGGTTGGCCGAGTGTCAGTTGTACTTGATTGTGGATGGCAGGATAGTGCGGCAACAGCGAATATTGGGCGGTTGACCGGAGGTCGGTTATGGGTTTATGGATTGTGGGGCATTACGGCAACCGCGGATACTAGGCGGTTGACCGGATATTTACTTATGCATCAGATTGGGTATCAGATTTCTCTAGTGGACGGAGTTTCCCACTTATTGAGGTCTATTGCATCTGATTGAGGACCGGGGTTTTCTTTAGTGGATGGGTTTTCCCACTTTGATCAGAGTCGTGATCCAGTCCTGCTGTTTTATGATACTTGTTACTGAGATACTTTACTCGTGTGGGTCGCTCCCCTCGAGTGTCACTCCGGAGTGTGCGACAGGCATGCTTTGAGTCCTTGAGACTCCTTCTTCTCATCGGTGCTATGCGTTGGCCAGCATACCCGATATGGCAGGCACAGCAGGCAGTACCAGTTCTTACTGGTCCATTGATTGGGTTTATTACAGGCAGATACTTTATTCTTGCACTCGTGCCTGGGGGGCTGAGTGGAGTCTAGTAGCTGTGTTTAGACCAGTGTTAGTATTGTTGGGAATCGTTTGGGGTTGACGGTGGTCCCGTGTCGTTGTGAGTATTTCGACCGTTGCGCGAGATGTTGAGGATCTTGAGTCTATCCGTTCTGAGAGAGAGCGTGGATTTCGACTATAGCCAGCATGTGCCACTATTCGATAGCGAGTTAGTCCGTATGGACACCCTACGTAATTCCTGCCCGGCAGTGGGAGGTGGTTGTAGGTGGGCGCAAGCTTGACTGGACCAGATGTGGCAGTCAGCTCGATTGGGTCGATTGTGCACTTCATGTGCGATTGGTTGCATATCTTTCATTATTTTCCCCATTTGAGCATTTAGATAGAGGCATGGTAGCTGTAGAGTATCTCCAGCATTTTGTTCAATTTTTACTGCATGGTTATCTTATGCCTCTAGTAGACTTAGTGGGCAGATCGTCGGGCCTGGTGGCGGTACCCACTGAGAACTCCCTTTTGGTGTAGTTCTCACACCCATTGGGGGTTTTCCCCCTCATTTTTCTTTCCTCTCCTTTGTTTTGCAGAGTCTTAGCGGGTGTTGCTGATTCTGCGGTTGCTGTTCGAGGAGAGGGAGTCGCGAGCTAGATCCCTACCTATCTTTGGAGAGTAGCTGTACCCCTTCATTGGAGATTTGCAATACAGTCAGTAGATTAGTTATTTTATTTTCATTTTTGAGAGATCATTGTATTGTGAGGATCTGACTTGTACTGAGAGCCTGTACACTGATGTATTATTTCAGGTTACCTCCCTGTTGAGTTTGGAGTTATTGTATTTGAGGATTTTGTATGATTATCACTTATGGGGAGATGGATATTGTATCATTATTTCCAGTCGTACAGATGGTTGGTTTTCAGTTTTACAGCAGTTTTATTGTATAGCTCTGATATTTGTTTAGTTGTAGTCCCTTTTCTTGCAGGATTGACGCTTCGCCTATGCGGGGTTTTGTATAGGCGGCGGATCTGTTGGCGAGCCCGGGTCGTAGTTTCGACCCTAGGGCGTGACACCCTCCATCTTTGAGACCAAACAATAATACTAATAAAAGGTCAGTACGTGTATACAAGTGTGCATGCAACTAACACCTATTATTTTATGAATGCAGCGCAATGGCATCGAATAATGCTATGATCAAGGCAGGACATGTCTTCTTCCCTACTTCCACGCTCATGGTGGAAGCTGTCGGTGTCACCATCCAATTTGGCACCATCACGCAGGACATCTTGGCTACTATCATGCCTCAACCTACCGCTCAAACTTATGGGGGCAAGATTTCAACTGACTCCCAAGACGAAGTTGTCCTTACCAACAGTAATCGTAAGACTGTGACCCCTCGCCTTCCGTCACGTGGGAGGCACCCTAATGTCATCATCTCAAATCCGCCTAGCAAGCCTGCCAAAAAGAGATTGGTCGTCCCCTCTGCTGCAGCAAGGATGGTGACGGAAGGTCGACTTAAATTTCCTAACAGCCAATTGGTGAGGACATCTTTCTTTAAAAGATTGGCCCCTGTCAACCCTACAGTCGCTCACGTGGAGATATCAAAGAAGTCAGTTTTTGATTGACTAGTGACTTCCAAGGGTGAAGTTACCGAAATGGCACTTCATCCTAAATCCAAATCTTTCAAGAGAAATGCTCGACGCTCTTTGAAAATGGAACAAATAAGAGAAAACAAGGGAGTAGCGGCACCTCTGCCAATCAAACTTGTAGTGAAACCAGCGGAGCCCATGCATAACAAGTTTGCCCCACTCAGATTCGTCAAAAAGAATTCACCCACTACCGTTCTTCGTCCGGAGGTGGAAATGGGCCACCTACGACCTGTTGGAGAAGCCTTGCCAAGGCGCAATGAAACAACTATATCTCAATGCATTTATGAGGCCTTGGAAGAGGTTAAAAGGCATCGTAAAGCTAAAAACATATCTACAATTAAAGGGCAGAAACAACCTTTGCAGCTTAATAAAAAGATTACCAAGCAGTGGAGGGCGAAGAACTCTGTTAAACCACCCAAGAATCAAGAAAAACAAATAAAGAACTCTAAGGGATTGACCATTCACATAGTTAGGATGGTCAACCATTTAGAAGAAGACAATGATGATGATAACCACACACTCAGGGAGATAGTTGCAAAGGCCGCACTTCTACACAAAGGAAAGAAGGTATCAGAATCAAGAGGAGGAGAGCCCCCTCAAGGAACATGAGTACATCCCAACCCTGACCTGCCTCATGACCCATTCGACATAGAGGAGACCAAAGAGGAACCTGCCTTTGTCCCCATGGATCCTAAAGATCTCCTGATTGCTTTAATGAGAAAGAGGCTAGAAGAGAAAGATAAGAATATATCGAACTTGAACAAAAAGTTAGACGAGGTGTTGGAGATGGTCATCGGCATGCAAACACATGTGGGAATCCAACAACACACACCTAAAGTTCAAGCTACGCCGCCAACCTTGAATTTGTCCACACCATCGACTCCAGGACATCCAACTAGACGAGCAACACCCACTCAACTAGCTATGGCAACTCAAGTTCAGGAAAATCTCCATGGCATGACTAGGGAGGAAATATCAGAACTTATCGCCTCTCAGTTGAAAGAATCAGCTGCGGGATCGATACCTAAGGAGAGAGGGCGGCGGCACCCATACCCCGTAGAGTATGACGAGGTGCTTTTCCCTCAAGGGTACTTTGTCCCTAAATTCAAGCAATTTAATAGGGTAGGTAACCTGGATCAACATTTGGCACATTTCAAGGCCACATATGGAAACACTGGAGGCAATAACGCCTTACTTCTGTGACAATTTCCTCAAAGTTTGACGGGGATGGCCTTCAATTGGTATTATTCTCTAGAAGACAACTCTATCAGTATTTGGAGTGAAATGAAGAATGCATTACGAGCAAAGTTTGCCACAGTTAGCGACAGAATTTCAATAGCTGATTTGGCAGGTACCAAAAGAAAGAAAAATGAGTCAATATTGGACTATATAACACGATGGAGAAATTTAAGCATAAAATGTGAGAAAACCTTAGAGCAACCCCAAGCAGTAGAGTTGCTCAAAGGGAATATAGACAATTGGATGGCCCTATTTCTTTGCATTACTAGTTGTACTACATTCCACGAGCTCATACTGAATGTTTCAAAATTAGAAAAGACCGATCCACAAATCTTGATGGGTCTTTATGCATCTAGAGCCCGAAAGGAGGACGGGAAGAAAGCCGAAACTAAAACCACTCAATCAAGAGCGGCTTATAGCAACATGGTTGAGAAAGGGAGAAAACTTGCTACTCTAGCCGAACAGACATCCAAACTAATGTTGGGAGATGGCAATTATAGGCCGACCATGGAAGAAAGAAAGAAAAAAGTCTATTCCTTCAGAAGGGATAAAGTAAACAAAATATTTAATGATGCCATCAAAAGTGGTTTACAATTGCCGAAACCGAAGAGACTGGAAGAGATTGGAAAGACTAATGATCCCAAATATTGTCTTTATCATAGAATCATTAGTCACCCCATCGAAGACTGTTGGGTGTTTAAAGATTGGATTGAGAGGCAGTACAAAACCGGTGCCATCACTCTCTTTAGCTCAGTCCTAACCGACCCACATGTCGAAGAAACTAATGTAGTCAGTACAGGGACTAGCAAATCAGCAGATAATGACAACTCATTTCCTTTCGACTTCTGGAATACTTTTCTGACAAAGAAGACACAAAAAAAGCTCAAGCAACTGAAAGAAACCCCAGGGATCACATGGCGAGGCCCTTTAAATCCCGAAATTCCATTAATACCTTTTGGAAATCAACCTTCCTCATCTTCTACATTAGCTAATCCTCCAACTTTATCTAACCGAAAGGTGATTAAGGGAAAAAAGGGCTAAGAAGTTGGTGAATCCAGAACCGTACGAATCTAAGAAGACCGAACTCGAAAAGTATATTGACTCACTAGAAGAGTATGTGCAAGAAGAACGAGAAGCGGTATTGATTAAGGACTTTGTAGCTGGGGCAATGGAAGGTGCTACCGTCCCCAAGCGTAAAATTGATGAAAATGGAAAATTACGAAAGTATGTTGAGCCTCCTCTTCTGGTCTACAAAAAGGTCTATATAAACTCGGAAAATGAGTCTAGAGAGTTAGGGATGGAAACATATGAGGAGGAAGAAGATTTTTGGCGAGAGGTATGCAGGATCACCTCAGTTCGTGATATTGAAAGTGAAGATGAATTTGCCTCAGTGGAGGACAATGCCAATGGCGATTTCAACGATGAAGTGAGGACAAATTTCTACAAAAATTTAAAATAAAGAAAAAGGAGGAAACAGATTCACTCGTATATGCGCAAAAGATAATGAACTATAAATTAGATTTGATCAATGAAGAGCTCTTTAATATGAGGGTCGAACAAAGAGGGATATCCAAAATGGTAATTGGGCTTGAAGCAAGAATTGAGCAAGTGTTGTGATTGATGGCCCCAACCCCTCGATGAGCTCGAACGATAAGAAACAACCCTCTCCAAGGAATTGTGGAACGTATTCAAAGGATCATGTCCACTGACACTCGTCAAAGGCAAATAACGGAGAATAGACCTTCTCGAAACTTGGGACAATCTGCCAGTCAAAGAAATATAGAAAATCAATACCCGTCGGCTCAAGGAGGGAAACAACATTGGTCTCAAGAAAATAGAAATAATCAAATAATAATCCCTAAACAACAGCTGCCAAGCAATAATCAAAAGAAAGCACCGATCATGAAGAAGAAGAACAAATTCTCGAGCATCAAAATCAATGATAAGGGAATGATTGAAAGGCCGCAGCACCGAAATATACAAGCTCATAAAGAGAAAGGAAAAGTTCTACTCGTCGAGAACGAAAATACGAAAAAGATCTGAAAATTAGAGCCGAGAGAAACGCGAGCTCAATTTCGTTCGACGTGTGGGCATAATTCGAGGAGTCTGCAAAAAGTGATCAAATGCAACCCTCGACCAGTAGAGGCACCAAGAAAAATCAAACCCCAGGAAATATAAAACCCCAAAGAACATATCTACCATATGACGAAAACGAACCCGTCATCTGTGGCTTTTGCGAAATGATTGGCCACTCTTATAAAAATTGCTGGCATTCAAAAGAGTTAGAAAAGAAAACACATAGTAAAGAATTTTGCAGAGTGATCACTATTTCCGAAGACTACTCTGATGAATCTGTCACGCCCCGGCATCGAAACTGCGACCCGGGCTCGCCAACAGATCCGTCACCTATACGGGAAATCCCGCATAGGCGAAGCGTCCAACCTAAAAAAAAAGTAACAACTACCAACTATACAGATATCAGAGCTGAAATAGATGCAGTAATAAAAATCTGAAACCACTGTATAACTGAAATAAAGATACAAGTAGAAACCTCCTATACAGCATCTATGAGTCCAAAAGGGGAGGTAAACTAAAATCATAAATACATCAGTGTACAATAATATCCATAGTCCGGGTTGGTACATCTATCTCACCAATAAGACAACACTGGTAGGGATCTATCACGCGACTCCCTCACTAAGATTTGTCGAGGCAACCGAAGCAGGGATGAAAAGGAAAGCCTCTGCAAAACTATCACCAACAGAGGGTATGAGAACTACACCGTCACGTAGTTCTCAGTGGGTACCGTCTCCAACCTTACGGTCTGCCCACTAAGTCTACTAGAGGCATAAGATAACAGAAAATACTGTAAATAAGAATAAAATAGCTGGAAAGGAAACTACAGCTATTATGCCTCTATCTACGATGCTCAATGGGCGGGTAAAACAGATGATGATATGCAACCACTCTAACTCGAGGTGCCCAAACCAACCGAACTATAATGACTGCTAAAAGGGCCAGTCAAGCCTGCGCTGACCTACCACCACTGCCCAATCTGGACTAGGCCTCATAGGGAGTCCAAACGTACCGAAACAACCATCGCATTCGGAGCGGCACTCAGGGGGAGTGACCCCACTGAGGAAAAGAACCATGTAGAATCGAGAACCAGAACTATAGCACAAGCAGGCTGTAATCCAAATCACGAGCGAACAGATCGCCATCCAAACCAAATAACCATATAGTCGGAACCCTCATCGGCCCAACATCAAACCCAACCGTCCAACAACACTAGGACCGAGAATTCTGGGAGACTGACGCCTACAACCCCAATCAAACAAGAACAGGTTCCAGGCACAGCCGCCCGTAGCTCTCGTCCCAAAAAGGAGGCAGCCCTTGGAACCCAGATCACTCGAACCCTCGTTGGGGGTGAGAAGATTTATATAAAAAGATGACATTTGTTTCTAAAAACCATTTCACTCGACCCCTCTCTGGGTAAGGACAAAAAGTAACTCCTTTTTAGAAACCCATCTTGATTGAAGGAAAAACCTAATTTTAATACCATTTAGTTTATAAGAAAATCAGTCAAAAATGGTTTTATTTTCCCAAGTTCCGAAGGATTAGTGCCTTCGCCTTAATCAAACAAGAACAGGTTCCGGCGCCCCTCGAAGCTTTGGAAAGAAATATTAGTTTACAAAAATCATGTGTATCCAAAAGTATTTCTGGGTTCAAGGTCCTACTATCACAAGATCAATACTGTCTCTACTCAATGACAATGAACCTAACAGAAGAAAACCCAACAACCCGGGATCACCGTCATCCCAAAAGGCTTCCGACACTAACACCAACTAACCACACACACCAGACTCCACTCGCCCCCCCGGCATGAGCGCAACATGCATCCTACACTGTCCTGACCACTCGGCCCACTACCCGGGCGAGGAGAAAACTCTAAGTCCAGAAGAAAATAAACATGTAATGTGTAGGAAGACTAAAGCATAGAAGAACCTAGCCCAAGTGAGAGTT
Organism: Tillandsia leiboldiana; assembly: GCA_029204045.2. Lineage (NCBI taxonomy): Eukaryota > Viridiplantae > Streptophyta > Magnoliopsida > Poales > Bromeliaceae > Tillandsia > Tillandsia leiboldiana. The sequence continues at coordinate 9,031,399 of CM055076.1, forward strand.
TTTTACTAGTCTGGTTAAACATATAAATATATGACGGGGTGCTAGTCAAGGTTCCATAATTGAACATACAACATAATCAATACCCAGAATGCTAACTCTAGCATGCATACATCCCGAATAATAATGAATCCCCAACTATAACATGCATATATCCTGATCAGTAATTAAGTCCCCAACTATGCCATGCATATATCCTGAACTATAAATAAGTCCCCAACTATCCCATGCATATATCCTGATCAGTAATTAAGTCCCCAACTATGCCATGCATGCATATATCCTGAACTATAAATAAGTCCCCAACTATGCCATGCATATATCCTGAACTATAAATAAGTCTCCAACTATGCCATGCATATATCTTGAACTATAAATAAATCCCCAACTCTACCATGTATATATCTCAAACAACATAGAACACATATCTATCATGCATGTCCGCTACAGATAGAATTAGAAAATAGTCCGTCGATTTGGAGAAAAATCTAACCCACCTAGATGCGCGCATCGGTCCAGAGTCCAAATAAGCTGAGATTTAACGTGCGCGATCCTCACGTTCCCACAGTTCCAACGAACCAAAAATCACTAGAAAACTCCTTCCATACACTAAGATACAAGCCAAACACCGCGATAAGCTCAAATCACTCAAAATAGTAACCTCACCGCACATCTGTCCATGAAACAGGAAATTACCTCCTATGATATGCCCTTCAAAAATTCCAAGAAAAATATGGCTGTGATTCTCGCGAAGTATAGATAGAAATCGAGTCCTTAAACACCAAATTCCGCCTCCCGTAGGCTGAGAAAATGTAAGATCACTCCTCCGCTGTCTAGAAACATGCTGTAGAAAAAGGGGGTCTAAAGATGTTGCGAGAAATCCCATAAAAACTCGAAACGGAGAAGAGTAATGCATATTAAAATCGAAGGCCTACTTATCGTGGAAACGCCACCACAAAAATCGGCAAAAAACTCCAAGAACTCAGCTCGGGGGAGCCGGCGGACGAAGAGTCAACGGAAAAGACCAGTGTCAAAGAAACGTCGCAGCTCGCGAGATCGGGTAGGAAAAATATCAAAATATCTCTAAAAATCCTCCAAAACCCCAAGAAGCGAAGAAGACTCAAAGAAGAAGCTCACTGTCAAAAACGGATCCCAAAACGGATTTTAAAAAGTCCTCAAAAGAAGCCCAAAATGGCCTATTTATAGCTGAATCCAAGAAGACCACTATTTCGGGTCAAGGGGGAAGTTTCGAGCGCCCGAATCCACCCGCAGCGCCCGAATCCACGTGGCGTTCATCTAGTCATCCACGCCCAGCGCCCGAATCCATGGGATTGCGCCATGTGTCCTGCTCCCCTCTGCTCCGTGCGCCCGGTGAACGCGCGGCCGCTGGCGCTCGCCAATGGGAGCGCTCCACGTGTCCCACGTGGTCCACGTGCAGTCCACGCGCCGAGTCTACCGAATCCTGTCGGCCAATCAGAAGGCTCCATGTGGCGCCGCCCCGCCAGTCACGCCGTGATTGGCGCGGCCCGACCAATCCCGTGCTGCCACGTGGCATGTGCACAAACTCCCTGGTCCCGGTGCACGCGCCTGGGCCGTGGATCAGCCTGCCCGCGCCTCCGCGCCTGCCCGTGCCTGCACGCGGTCGCGGCCATGCCTGCCCGCTGCCGCACCGGCGTGCTCCGCCACCTGCCCACCGCCGCCGGTGCTGCCCGGAATGTGGGTTATGTTAATATGGATCTGAATAGGGGAAAAACCACCTAGAGGGGGGGAGGGGGTGAATAGGTGTAAACAATAAACACACCAAATCGTTGCGTAAAAAATAACCCATGCGAAAAATAAATGAAGTACGCAAGATTTATGTGGAAAACTCCATCACAGGAGTAAAAAACCACGGGACCGATAACACGGCGAAATCCACTAAGATTAAACACGTACAAGGTGATTTACCGTAACCCTACGACTCGACCTTTTCCTTACACTCCTAGTTGATCTTCTCCGCTCGCTCCACAACGCTCCTCGAATCCACGATTTGCGTCCAACTTCGAATCCACGAAGTCCAACGTCGAATCCACGACGTCCAACTAAATCCACAGTCTTCACCAAAGTAGCACGTATCGATCACACGAACGTACCTCGCTCCAAATCCACGAGAGCGGTAGCACCTTGAATCCACAAGGCCACGCGAATCCACGCGTCGATTTTGGGAAATCGTTGTTTTTGTTGGTGATGATAATGCGCCGAATACTTAGATCAAAGATAGATAAGAAAACACCATCTAAGTATTCTTCAATTTGATTCTACGAGAAATAGGAGTTTGGAAACCCTAGAATCAAATTGAACGATATAGACGAAGAAACATAAATTAGATCATGTTTTCCTTTCTTCTCTATATATGTGGATTTTTTTGTTTTTGGATTACCCTAAAAGATGAATGATAGGGTCTGTTTATAGGTTAGAAACCTTTGGAAAGAGATAAGCATCAACAACTACCTTATTTGGAATTTTTCCGCTCGGCGATCCCGACTGGATTAAATCTGATCCGGACTGTCGTCTTTAGATAGAACTTTTCTAGAAAAACAAGTTTGGGGTCCGGACTGGAATTTCGTAATCCGGATTGTTCATGTGATTTCAGCAAACACATAGTTCGGGGTCCGGACTGAGCAGAGGCTGTTCCAGACTGGAATTCCGCATGAACTAAACTATGTTCAGGGTCCGGACTGGAATGGTCTGATCCGGATCCTGAGCATCCAACTTATCCAGTTTTTTATTTTTATGCAATGAAAAATCTTCCAAGTGTTTCTAAACTACAAGAATGTATTCGGATCACAAAATTTATTTAGTTAAACGTACCTAATCCTTTTGAATTCATTCTTCTTGAGATTGATGTATATGATCCACAATTCTTCATCTTCAATCTTCAATACGTAAAACACTTCACGAAATACGCCAACACAAAATCCTTAACAATCTCCCCCTTTGGCGGTTTCGTGACAAAACAAAAATCCACTTAAAAAATTCAAAAAGATATTTTTGTTGCTATCACCATACAACAAAAATTTACATGAATGATCGAAATAAACTGAATACTAGAGATAAACTCCTAATACAAACTCTAGACTTAGACGCTTGTACTCTCAGCAAAAGAAATAATTTTTGACAAAAGAAATCGTTAGATACTCAAGAATTTAAACATTCAATAAACAATCAGAGAGATAGAGTTTATACTCACCATGACATTAAATATCAGATATGTATGAGAATAAGCAATCACGGATTCACATATCATCTAATCCTTAAAAGTTCAAATGTCATATCAAGATTCTAACAATTTCACAAATATGTCAGTTATCAAATAGCTTGTTAGTAATATTACATGCCCAAATAGTTAGTCAAATAGTTAGTAGTGGCATGTATCCAACTTACCTTCAACTTACATTCAAAGTTCAATGTTCAAGTGTTTCAAGTTCTCCAAACTTTCAAGTTCAAGTGTTTCAAGTGTCTCTCCCCCTTTTTGTCACAGAAAGTTAGCCAAAATTTAAAAAAAGGGAGTGCAAAGTTTGTAAAAACTAAGAACTTAAAATAAAAACCTGCAAAAGAAGGCATTAGAACTAAACAAAACATATAAACAAAATACCCTGAAGAAGGAAAACTTGTTCAACCTAGATCTGAACTTTCCGAACTGCGGCAATCAAATTTATTCAAAATTCCCTTAAGCAGTCTTGAGATTTTCGAACATTTCCTTTTAATCTGTCGTTGTCCGGTAGAGATATGCTTTAAATCAAGTGACATTCTTTCTTGTTCTGTAGACAGTCGCTTTTGCTCTTGACAGATGGCGGACATAGATGTATCATCCTCTGTCATGTCTTTCTTAGAGGTCGAAGTAGGTAGCGTAGATGAAGATGGTTCATAGCTACCTTCAATCCATGGAGATTCTCTAGGTAGAGATCGTGTACCGCTAAGAGGTTCATTAATATGAAGTCTACTACCCCTTGTGTTCTTCCGTCTAGCGTACTTCTTAAATGTTGAACAAGAGTTCATAGGTTCTTTGTTCTTTAATGCGAACCTATCTTCTTCATCAACAATCTGTTGTGCTTCCCTGCAAAATTCTTCCCAATCTTCCTTGTCAGATTCTAAATCATCTTGAAGGACATTCTTTGTTTCTTCCTGACTTTCTCTATCTTGCTCCCTTTTTATTATCGCTCGTGTGCTGACCATTGCTGTGATAAACACAATCAACCAAGCAAATGCCATTTGAAAGATTTTCAAAAATCAACCTGTGAGTAAGAACTCAAAAACATGAAAAAAATTGTTTAATTTCAAAATTTTGAAAAATCATACCCAAGCAATCTTTATCATGTATAGAGACTAGGAATCAAGTTAGATTTGCAAAAAGAATTTTAAAAATAGATCAATCCCATGATTTTCAAAAATTCCTAAAATTTACCCTAAAATCGAATTTTCAGAAATCGAAGCCCAAAAATTCGTTAATCAAATGAATACAAGGCATAGAAACAAATCTAAGGTGTCTAGAGTTCTTATTTCAAAAGAAATTTGATAAAAAACCGTGCAAAAATGAAATCATAGCATTAATTCTCTCACGTTTTGATAAACATAAGCAAAAACAGTGAAAACAAGAGTTTTGATCATAAGAACTTACTTAGATTGAGTGAAAACTAGTTGCAAATGATCCAAATCTCCTTGATTCTAGAGAGAGAAACTCTAGGAAGCTAGAAACAAAAGTTTAGAGAGAATGGAAATAAAAAAACCTTTCGTTTCATATAAAACCTAGCCGCGGTCCGGATCGGGTCGGGAGTTCAGTCCGGATCGGCTACCCGCAGAGAAATCCCAGCGTTCGGGATCCGGACTGAGCCCATCCAATCCGGATTGCCTGCAACTTTTTCTCCAGAAAAATTTATAAAAATTTTAGAAAATCCAGAAAAAGTATGTAAGCATTCTTGCATATCAACTTTAAACAAAAAGTATTGTTTCACATCAAAAGAAATAGATTATGCTAAATCTATCATTAATACTCAAATAACGAAACGAAAATTTATAAAAGTTATATCCTCTAAAGTTGAGCAAGTTCAAAACATCAATCACGATCTAATAAGTAATGTGTTTATCAAATCATCAATTGAATAAAGAAAATGAAAGCACAAAGATCGATAGATGTTTGAAATCCTAAATAAATTAGATAATGCTATCAAGTCAATATGTTTTAGGGAGTGGCTCTTTGAGCATCTTTCAATTTGAAATCCCACCTTATACCAACCTTGGAATTCGACAAAATCAAGTATTTCAAAAAAAAAAAATTCTAATAAACAAGAAACACCATGCTTGGTAAACATGTGGTAGCCGCACACAGTACTCGGAGGACCAAGATGGTAGCTCTTTCCTCCATGTGGTGGTAGTTTTCACACTCCACTAAGGGATGTAACTCTTTCCACATCTTTTGAACATGAAACTTTAAATAATATTCCCCCTCAATTGGCTATCAATTATGTAAAATATTAAGTATTCAACCAACCATTGATCTCATGTTCATACTTAACTCAATTATCAAATAAGATAAAAACTATACCAATAGATCATTGAGAGAGGAATTGACTTTGATCAAATAAAGATGAAATAATTGATATAAATGATCAGTGCATCAAGAGAGTTATAATGATATCCAAATCATAATAAATTTCTCAAAACATGAAAAGATGCAATTAAAGTTAATTTAACAAATGCTCAGTTAATGTTCTATATACAAAAAGAAAAAGAACACAAAACAAAACCTAACCTAAGCAATGGTTCAAAAAAAATGGTTATTTCAAAGAAAGCATTCCAATTACTTTACGCAAATGAATAAAACGTTTTTGATCCAAAGGTTTTGTCAAAATATCGGCTAATTGATCTTCAGTTGAAACATAAGAAATTTGTAAAGTACTTGATTCAACTAGCTCTCTAAGAAAATGATATCTAAGTTCAATGTGTTTTGTTCTCGAGTGCAACACTGGGTTTTTAGAAATATTTATGGCACTAGTGTTGTCACAAAGTATTGTTATCGAAGTCGCAGGAATGCGAAAGTCGCTCAACACACTTCTCATCCAAATCAATTGAGTTGAACAACTTCCCGCTGAAATGTATTCCGCCTCGGCAGTAGAGAGAGCAATGCAGTTTTTCTTTTTACTATGCCATGCAACAAGACAATGGCCAAGGTAAAAACATGCACCACTCGTGCTCTTCCGATCATCCACTGATCCAGCCCAATCGGTATCCGAATATCCTATAATATCGAGAGATGTGCCCATAGGATACCAAATTCTGAAATTTAACGTACCTTTGATGTACCGAATGATCCTTTTCACCGCTTTCAGGTGAATTTCCTTCGATGCTGATTGATATCTCGCGCAAATCCCAACACTGAAAGAAATATCCGGGCGACTAGCCGTACGGTAGAGTAGACTTCCAATCATGCTTCGATAAAGCTTCTCGTCTGCACTTTCTCCATAAGATTCACTTCCTAATCCCTTATTGCTAGTTCCCATAGAAGTCGGAAAGTCTTTAGAATTCTCCAATCCGAATTTCTTGACCAACTCCTTCGCATACTTGGATTGACATAAATGAATGCCATCTTCACTTTGCTTAACTTGCAATCCAAGAAAATACATAAGCTCGCCCATCATGGACATCTCAAATTCGCTTTCCATCGTTTCAGTGAATTTTGAAGCATCGTTATTCCTTGTAGCTCCAAACACGATGTCATCCACATATATTTGTGCTACAATGAAGTTGTCTTGAAAGTGCTTCACAAATAATGTCCGATCGGCTCCCCATCGAGTATAGCCCTTTTCCAAAAGGTGCTTTGTCAATCTTTCGTACCATGCTCACGGTGCTTGTTTTAAATCGCAAAGAGCCTTTTCAATCGAAAAACATGGTTAGGTAGTTTATGATCAATGAAACCTTTCGATTGAGCAACATAAACTTCCTCATTTAGAAAACCATTTAAAAATGCTCTCTTAACGTCCATTTGAAAAAGTTTTATTTTAAAATGACAAGTAATTGCAAAAAGAATACGAATGGACTCGAGACGAGCTACCGGGGCTAAAGTCTCATCAAAGTCTATGCCTTCGACTTGTGAATAGCCCTGAGCAACTAAAGGTGCTTTGTTTCGAACAACGGTACAATCTTCATTTTTCTTGTTCTTGAAAATCCATTTTATATCGATTATATTTTGTTGCCTCGGGGGCTTCGTTAATTCCCAGACTTTGTTCCTTTCAAATTGATTGAGCTCTTCTTGCATTGCTTCAATCCAATAGTCATCTTGAAGAGCTTCATCAATATTCTTTGGTTCGACCATGGAGACATAACATGCAACTCCACAAACCAATTGTCTCCGAGTTCTAACACCTTCTTGAGGATCTCCAATGATGTTCGATTCCGGGTGGTCCTTGGAGATTCGAAGCGTTTGAGGTAACGGAGTACTCGGGAGAATTCGTGATGATTCCTGCACATTAGATGAACTAGAAGAACCATGAGATGCATCAACATTTTTAGAAGAATTATCATGCAAAGATGCAATATCATTAGCAAGAGATTCATCATCAATAGACATATCAGGAGTAGATTTATCAGAAGAAAAATGAAAAGCTTCATCTACTTTAACATTGAAAGATTCTATCATCGCTTTAGATTCAAGGTTAAATACCCGATATGCTCTACTGTTTGTAGAATAACCCATAAAAATTCCTTCACCACTTCGAGAGTCGAATTTTCTAAGATTTTCTCAATCGCGTAAAATGTAACAGCGACTCCCAAAGATACGAAAATATTTTATATTTGGTTTTCTACATAACCAAAGTTCATAGTGGGTATTCAAAGTACCCGGGCACAAATAGATGCGATTGATCACATAGACCGCGGTGTTAACTGCTTCAGCCCAAAAATGTGACGGGAGTTCCCGGCTATGAAACATAACACATGCCACCTCCTAAACAACTCTATTTTTGCACTCGACTACACCGCTCTGTTGCGGTGTATAAGGTGCAGAGAATTCATGTTTTATGCCGTTTGAAGTGTAAAAATCAATAAATTTAGAATTGATGAATTCTCCACCTCTATCACTCCGGACACGAACGATATTTTCATTCTTCTCAATCATAATACGATGACAAATCTCATGAAAAGAATCAAAAGTATCTGTTTTCTCTTTTAAAAATGCTACCCATGAATATCTAGAGAAATCATCAACCAAAAGAAAAATATACCATTTTCCACCCAAACTAGGTTGATGAGTTGGCCCCATTAAATCCATATGCAATAATTCTAATGGTCGTTTTTTTCCTACATGGTTCAAATTTTTGTGAGTGGATCTAGTTTGTTTTCCCTTTTGACAACCACCACACACAAGGTTTTCTTTGAAATTCAATTTAGGAACACCTCTAACTATATCTTTGTTAGATATTCTAGATAGTTCCTTAAAATTTAAGTGACCTAGTCTTTCATGCCAAAGTGTTTCATTATCAAGTGACACTAGGTTACAATGTTCAGAAAATTTATTAGAAACTAATAGCAGTTATTTTGATATCTAAACCCTTTCAAAAAGAATGAATGGTTTTTGTCAGTTACAATACATTCAACAGAAGACAAATTAACTGGGAAACCATTATCACACAATTGACTAATGCTTATGAGGTTAGTCTTAAGGCCTTCAACAAATAAAATATTGTTCAAAATCGGGCCATCTGGAATAGCAATTGTTCCTTTGCCAACTATTTTTGAAGATCGTCCATCTCCGAAAACTACAAGTCCTTCGGAGGTTTTCTGTCACGCCCCGGGGTCGAAACTGCGACCCGGGCTCGCCAACAGATCCGCCACCTATGCCAAACCCCGCATAGTCGAAGCGTCCTACCTGCAAGAAAAGTACTACAGCTAACAGATATCAGAGATATAAATGAAAATCTGTTGTATAACTAAAATCAACCACTGTACAACTGGAAATAAGTACAATAATGTCCATCTCCCTAAATAATAATAATACAATATCCTCAGATACACAATTCAGAACTCAACAGGGAGATATCTCCAATAAATACATCAGTGTACAGGCTCTCAATACATATCATGTCCTCACTACCTCAGTCTCTCAAAAGAGGAAAAATAAAATAGCTAATCTACCGAAGCTCTCCTCTGAAGGCGTACCGCTACTCTCCAACGACAGGTGGGGATCTAGCACGCGACTCCCTCGCCTCGATCAACAACCGCAGAATCAGCAACACCCGCTAAGACTCTGCAAAACCAAGGAGAGAAAAGAAAGGGAGGGGGAAAACCCCCAACGGGTGTGAGAACTACACCAAAAAGGGAGTTCTCAGTGGGTACCGCCACCAGGCCCGACGATCTGCCCACTAAGTCCACTAAAGGCATAAGATAACCAAAGTAGTAAAGACTAAAAAAAGAAAGTTGAAGACTCTCAACAGCTACCATGCCTCAATCTAAATGCTCGAAGGGGAAAACTATGATAAAGATGTACAACACTCGCACACGAGGTGCTCAATCGACCCAATCGAGTTGACTGCCACATCGGGTCCAGTCAAACCTGCGCCCACCTACAACCACCTCCCGCTGACAGACAGGAATTACGTAGGGCGTCTAAACGGACTAACTCGCTATCGAGTAGTGGCTCATGCAGGCTATAGTCGGAATCCACGCGCTCTCTCAGAACGAATAGCCTCAAGATCACCAAACCTCTCGCACAACGGTCGACTAACCCGCAACAACCTCGGGACCACCGTCAATCCCCAAACGGTTCCCAACAACACTAGCACTGGTCTAAACACAGCTACTAGACTCCACTCAGTCCCCCCTGACACGAGTGCAAAAAATAAATTAAATGCCTGTAATAAACCCAATCTATTGCCACTAGTAAAACTGGTACTACCTGCTGTGCCTGCCTGTATCGGGTATGCTGGCCGACGCATAACACCGATGAAAAGGAGTCTCAAGGACTCAAAGCCTGTCTGTAACACACTCTGGAGTGGGACTCGAGGGGAGCGACCCACACGAGTAAAGTATCTCAGTGATAAGTATAATAGTAATATAAATCAGCAGGACTGGATCATGACTCTGATCAAAGTGGGAAAACTCAACCACTAAAGAAAGCCTCGGTCCTCAATCAGATGCAAAAGTACTCAAATAGTGGAAAACTCTGTCCACTAGAGAAATCTGATACCCAATCTGATGCATAAATAAATATCCGGTCAACCGTCCAATATCCGCGGTTGCCGCAATACCCTGCCGTCTATAATCAAGTCCTATAACCGACCTCTGGTCAACCGCCCAAAGTCCGCGGTCATCGCAAAACCCTGCCAGCCTCAATCCAGCACAACCCATCCCTGACACCAATGTCCCGGCTACACTACCCCAGACCCCTGCTCGCACCCGAGCACACAGACCGCCTGACTAACAGAGAAGGAGAAAAGGATAACATGGTTTCTCCTAAGTCAAGTTCCAAAAAGTAGTGTAGCAGTAAAAAGTGGCCTATCTATATGTCCATACAAGCATGGATTGTCCTCAAGAAAAGATAGAAGAAAGTAAACCACATGCCAAAATCATCAATGCCTACACCTGTCCATAATCCTCAATCCATAACAACTCTTCAGAGTAAAATCCGCACATAGCTATATAATCCTGCCCCATCGCATGAACCAATCGCATAAACGGCTATGTGCTAACATGGCATGCTACATAATCACATAGGGTAACATTATCCTAGATAAGCTCACACTAACCATCAACATAGATATTATTCTTGCAATTAATCATACAATTATCATTATCAAGCTTACCTACCTCTCAATTATATGCCTTGTACCCTAGACATCCATGCATCCTAACATACAGAATTAGAGAACCGTCCACCGGTTCTGGAAACAAAGCACCCACCTGAAGCTCTTTCTGCAGGCTAAGCCGAAGTCGGTGAAGAGTGTGACCACCTGCTAACAAAATCCACTGAACCCGCATCCTCGATACATGTCGCGCAAGTCTCGACTCCAAACAACATCACGCCAACCATGCAACACCACAACGAACAACATCACGATACAAACTATACCCCAACAAACACACAGATAAACACACAAGTAGCCACGTACATGCTGTCCCAGAATTCAGTCCCAAAGATGCCCGGTTTTTACCTACGAGATGGAGACCAAAATTCCCCAAAAAATTTCCGTTGCGATCCTCGCGTCGAGACGATCGAAATGAGTACTCGCACGCCCAAATCCGATACCTGTGGGCCGAGTTACAAAATCAACAAGATAACCATCCCAAAATTCCCAAGAACAAAATCTGTAGCACTAAACTCTGGAAAATGGGATTTTTCAACTTCAGGTCTACCTCCAAAAATTCCAGAAAAAATTCGAGGACATTCCTTGTGATGTGTAGATGCAAAATGACTATTGGCACGTCTCAATCCGATGCTTGAGCGCAAAGTTATCGCCGAAACACTGTGGCGCTGTACAAAACTCCGCCCAAGAAAATGGGTCAAAAGAAAGCTCAGAAAACTCCAAGATACACTCGAAATGAGGGGAAGCTCAAATCACGGAGATCGTAGCCCTACCTATCGTGAAGCCAACGGCGCAAAAATCGACAAAAACGGTGGTCGGAGTAAGCCGGGGGAGTCCTCGCACCCAAACCGCGACGAAGGAGACCACAAATGAACGAGCGTCGCGCCGCGCCGTAAAAATGAGAACCTCAAAATCCGTGCCTCCCAAAAATACAGGGAATCCTCCACAAGGTGCAGCACACAAGGGGGAAGAGGTTTGCTGAAGAACACTTAGAGAGAAAACACCCAGAAAAGTCCCAAATCGCAGCTCAAATCCCTTTTTATAGGCCAAAGGAACAAACCCAAAAATCCCCCCTGGGTCCTCGGATTCGGGCGCCCGGAACATTCGGGCGCCGAATCCGAGCCCGCAAGCCCGCAAAAGAGAGCGCCCGGATTGCTCCCGTGCTGCCACGTCCACCCCGAACAGCGGACACCAAAACCCGCCGCTCACGGTCACGCCCCGGGTGTAAACCAGAACCCGGGCTCGTCCACAGATCCGCCGTGCACACGGAATTTCCCGTGTACACGAAGCGCTGGTAACCTGCTCAGATATGAAGATATAATAAAGGAGCATAAAACAGAGCTAAACTAAAACTAGTACATCTCAGAAGAATACTGGAAAGTAAAGTACAACATAATTCTCAAAAAATATACATGTGTCTCTCCCAGCTCACAAAAAAAACATCCAGCTGGCCGAAGCCAGACCCAAAATAAAAGGAAGTACAACAGTCTGAGTGTACCGGGGATACATCCAAATCTATCAAACTCAGGATCAGGGGAAAACAGCTAGCTAGTCAACGATCCTCTTACCTCGGTCCAGGGAAGAGGGTCCCGCAACTCCCGCAGAGGACTCTGCAAAACAAAGGGGAAAAGAAGAGGGAAAAAGAGTGAGGGTGAGAACTACTATAAAGACAGTAGCCTCCCCTAGTGGGTAAACCTCAACTCGAACCTGCCCACTAGGACTACCAGAGGCGAAAAGAATAAAAGTGGTAAACTGAAAATAAAACTACTGATAAAAGCTACCACTAGTATGCCTCTACATACCCAGCTAAAAGATAGCTACATATATACATCAGAATAACAAAGCCTGCCTGACCAAACCAATCTATACCCCAGTAAACCCTGGTACTGCCTGCGATGCCTGCCAAATCGGGTATGCCAGCCTACGCATAACACCGATAGGGGATAGGAGTCTCAAGGACTCAAGTCTGCATAACGCGCACTCCGGAGTGGCACTCGAGCGACCCACACGAGTAAAATGCCTGAGTAAAAAGTCCGCAGGACTGGATCATGACACTGATCTAAATGGAAATAACCATCCACTAAAAGAAACCCAAATCCTCTCCCCGATCTGATGCAATAACAACTGTCCGGTCAACCGCCCAAAATCCGCGGTTGCCGCAACACCCTGCCATCACAGCCTGCCCGTCCTGAATCCCAAGTATCTGACTACACTATCCCAGCCCCTGCTCTAACCTGAGCATGACATCCCCTATGTCAAGATAACTGGAGAAAATGAAATCATGGTTTCTCCTAAGTCAATTCCAGCATGATAGTTCAGCAGAAAAAGGTGGCCTAACTAGATGACCATTCAAGCATGCAAAAGTCCTTTACTAAGCAAGATAATTTTAATATTCCAATCCTTACATTATGCCTTGGGTAAAAATATCCAAAATATTAACCTGCCATAAGCTGATTTAGACACATGCCTAAGTCCTTCAATAAACATTAAGTATGAAACAGATTTAGCCGGTTATTACCATTTATTAGTGTCTAGTCCTCTAAAGATGCAAGTATCAATCGTGAGTCCTTTTCCTTTCATTAAGCATACTATGTTCATTTTTACTAGTATGTTGGCCATATTACAAAATACAAGCTCCAATATGCCTAGTGGGTTGTCCAAAATAAGAGGTTAACAACGGTACCCACCTCGAGCGCTAAAATCCTATCCCAAATGCGAAAACCCGCGCTCGCACCAAAACTCACCGCAATGCTGTGCCAAACCTCCAAGAAGAACATACATAATTTTAGTCCTTCAAACATCACAAAATCTGTCCCAAAATTACCGATCCAAAGATCTCAGATTTTCACCTGCGAAGGGTGCTCAGAAAATTCTAATAAAAATACCGTCGCGTTCCTTGCGACGAACCCGTCGAAACGAGTACCTGCACATTCAAAACCGAGCTTCCTTCGTTGAGATACAAATTCGGCAAGGGGAACACCCCAAACAAAACTGTGCAGAATTTCTGTACCAAAAAGTTACAGAGAAAGGAGATTTCCACCTTCGAAAAATATTCAGAAAAATCTGAGAAAATTCCAGGAGATTCCTCGCGAGATATATATGTGAAATGCCTTTTGAATCGCCTCAATCCGTCGCCTGAGCGCGAAGTTATAGCCAAATCAAACAGGTGCTGTCCAAAACTCCGCGAGGAAAAATGGGTCACAAAGAAGCTCGGGAAAACTCAAAATCCACAAGAAAACCAGGGGCAACTCAAAATATCAAAAATGAAGCCCTACCTGTCGAGAGTCCAACGGCGCAAAAATCACCCGAATCGGAGGTCGGGGTGAGCCGGGGGAGCCTAAACACTGTGAAGGGACGAAACGGGTCGTTGAAGAACGAGTGTTGCGCCGCACCGGAAAATGACCAACCTCGAAAAACGTGCTCCTAAAAATCTCAGGAGTGAGCAACAAGAAGGGTTTCAGGTAGAGGAAAATTTTTCATTAAGGGTTCACTGTGGAAATCCTCACAGAAAGTGAGCAAAAGGGCCCCCCAAAAGGCCTTTATATAGGCTGCCAACACCCCCACCTTTTTGTCGGATTCGGGCGCCACTTTCGGGCGCCCGAATCCTCAAAGCAGGTCGGACGGGGGGCCGTCCGACCGCCCGAAAATCCCTGGAGCGGCCACGTGTCCCCCGCACAGCAAACAGCCGTGCGGGGCAACTGGCCGCCCGCCACGTGGCCCGGGTGCGCTGGAGGCGGTGCATGCACCCCTCCGCTGGCCGGCCGACACGTGGCCCGCACTCGAGTGCGGGCCATGTGCGGCCGACCAGCCGCACTGTGGCCCTGCACCGGCTCGCGCCCCGAGGCGCCGCCTCGGGCACGCGTGGACCGAGTCCAGGTGGACCACCCAACCAGCCGGTGACGCGTGTCGTGCGCCCGGTCCACGAGCCCCGCGCCAACCTCCCTGGACCGCGCCCCACACGCCCGCCAGTCCGCGCCTGCCACGTGGCCCGCCGCGCGGTCCATGCACCGCCGCGCCCTTTCCCGTGGACCGAGCGACGTGGGCCGCCCAATGGTGAGCTGCCACGTGGCATAGGCCGGTCCACGAAGCACCCACATGCACCAAAAATCCCCCGAAACTTCCGGAAACCCGTTTTTGGTCATCCGGACTCCAAATTCGACAAATAAATAGTCGTTTTCAAGCGTTTTTCCGCGCTGAATCCAAATCCGAACTCCGCTTGGCCCAATTCCTTTTCTAAAATTCGGCAAACACCGCCGAAGACCAAATCAGCTCAAATACCACACAGGGTCCATCTGTGGCACCCCTTTGATGCACCATGGGCCAGACACACCAACACTAGGTGTTCTACACAGTGGATTCAATGGAAAACTGAACGGGAAAAAACCAGAACACTACACACCGTGCCGCGTGGCCCACGCGGAGGTCGACACGTGCGGCGCACGCGCGGGAACCGCGCGTCAACGCGCCTGACGCGCGCCCACGTGCGCCTGCGCGCGCCGCCTGCGCCCCCTGCCAGGCACGCAGCCCGAGGTGCCCCGGTGCGCCATGGTGGACCCCGCCTACCTGAGCCAGCCAACTAGAAGACAACACGTGTCCCGCCTGGTCCATGCACCGCCCAGCGCCACTCCGTGAACCGCGCCCACTAAACCGACCCTACCGCACGCCGCCACGTGTCCAACGCGCTCCCGTGCACCGCGCGCCTGCCCGCGCGCCCGCGCACCTGCCCCCGCGCTGCCCGCGCCCGCGGGCTGCCCGCGGCCGCTCCGCCGCATGCCCGAGCCCGTCCGCCGCTGCCCGCCGGCCGCCGGAACAGTGCCACGCGCCTTGAAAACCGTGTTTTCGCATCCGGGCTCCGAAAAATACAAATGAATAGTCCATTTTCACCGTTTTCGCGAGCTGAATCCAAATCCGCTGTCCGATTTGCCAAATTCTAAATCCAAAATTCGCCGAATGCATCCAGACAAGTGTTTTTACCCAAAATTTCACGCTGAGTCCAATTTTGATATCTGTTCCGCGCGAGAACACTTCTAAACACTCAACGGGGTCCTCCGATCACTCACGTGATCCATTTTAAGCCTGAAGTCCAACACTTGTGTCCAAATTGTGCACAATCACCACCGACACACCACGTAGGCCTCCAGAAGCCACCCAACGTACTGCAACAGCTCTGCGGAGATCCAAGTCATCACATTTTCTCTAAAGACTGAAAATAGTTTTTATCACCAGTCATGTGACGGGAACATCCACTATCAAGATACCAAGACGAATTGTCATATGCATGTAGTGATGTATGAATGACAAGACAAGGGAAGAGTTCACCTTTGCGCACCCAAACCTTACGAGTTTTGGAATACGTCGGCAATGATCGTGACGGTGATCTCTTTGGTGAACGCGTCTTGTACATTTGATCAGTTTTCTTTGGAATCCATGATGACGTCGTCTTGTGGGGTGTACTAACAAAGTTCTTCACCTTTGGATGGTTCTTGCGAAATTTTTGGTGGACGAACTTGTTGGTAGTTATTGCAAGTCTTGCTTGATTTGTCCGCTTGGCTTCAAACTTGCAATTTCGTCTTATGTGCCCTGCAAAACTACAACGATAACATACCTTGGAAAGATTTGATCTTGACCGAATTGAGGTAGACTTGTTAACGTTGGATGCCTTGATTTTCGTCGAAGGAGGAGCAACCGACTGAGGCACAAAAACTGTTCCACTCGAACTCGGATCTTTGCCTGTTCGATCAAATCCAAGACCCAAGCGATTCGTTTGACCAAGACCAAGCAACCTGTCCAACTTACTCCTTCCAGAAGAGAATCGCTTCAAATCTTCCTTAAGTTGGAATATGGTCTTTGTCATCTCTAATTTTTCTTGTTGAGCCTTGGAGTGGAGCTTCAAGAAGTAATTAGCTTTATCCACCAATTTGATATGTTCCTTCTCGAAATGCTCGTTCTTCTTTTGAAGAAAAACATTTATTTTGACCAAACTATCCCTTTTCTCTTCAAGAGCGTTTGAGAGAGAAGTTGCCTTTTTAGCTTGTTCTTCAAGATCCCACGACCTTCGTCTCAAACTCTTGTTATGCTTTGCCAATTTCTTTGAATCCTTTAATAATTTATGATAGGCAAAAGCAAAGTCTTCACCTTCGGAATCGCTCGGTTCATCATCCGTTGCAGTTTTTTCATTCAAGGAGGAGATGGATAATGAACTAGAGGAGGTCGCTGAAAAACACACGAAAGGTGAAGTTGTGGACACCGTGAATGCTGTGGCGTTGTTATCCTCATCACTGGAAGATGACTCATCAGAAGAGGAAGTGTCATCCCATGTGACGGCTTGCATAGCCTTCTTCTTTGACGGATTCTTGTTGGGACACTCCGTTGAGATATGGCCATAACCTCGGCATTTGAAGCACTGGATTCGTCCCTCGGTGTTCTTCTTGTCCTTTGAAGAACCCTCTTACTTTCTTGATTTAAAGCTTGAATTTCCTTTGCCTTTCTTGGACTTAACGAAGGATGATGGTTTGCTTGAATTTTCCCTTCGAAAGCTTCGGCGAAATTTCCTTGTCAAGAATGCAATTTGTTTCTCAAAATCCTCCATAGATAGATTATCATCAACGTCTGAGGAGGATGAATCCACGTCTTCTTCTTTTGTTGATTTCAATGCAAAACCTGAAGACTTAGAAGAAGAAGAAGGCTTTCCAGAAGAATAGTTAGCAGGAAAAGTTATTTCATAAGTTTGAAGTGCACCAACTAATTCTTCTACCTTGATTTCGTCCGGGTGTTTTACTGTTTCAATGGCTGCGACCTTAGGGCGAAATCTTTTAGAAAGAGTTCTCAAAATCTTTCTTACAACTTTAGATCCTAGAATTTTCTCTCCCAAGTTAGCACATGTATTAACGATGTCTTGCAATCGTGTATAATAATCTGTGAACGATTTATTTTCTGCCATATGAATAGAGTCAAACTTGCTCGTAAGCATTTGCAATTTTTGAATCTTCACTAAACTTGTACCCTCATGTGTAACTTGTAGAGAATCCCAGATTTCTTTCACGGTCTCACATGCCGAGACACGAGAGAACTCGGTTTGTTACAAGACATTAAATAAAACGTTAATTCCCTTGCCGTTGTAAGAAGAAGCATCAATTTCTTTCTTAGTCCATTTCGACCTAGGTTTGATTGTGACATCATCGACAATAATCTCAGTAGGATTTGACCATCCAAACTCAATTGATTGCCAAATCCGTTCATCGATGGAAATCAAGAACGCTCGCATGCGTACTTTCCAGTAGGCATAATTTGTTCCATCGAAGAACGGTGGTTTATTGATGTTTCCACCTTCAACCATTGTTTACAACCCTATTCCCGCTCTGATACCACTTGTGGGTTATGTTAATATAGATCTGAATAGGGAAAAAACCACCTAGAGGGGGGGTGAATAGGTGTAAACAATAAACATACCAAATCGTTGCGTAAAAAATAACCCAATGCGGAAAATAAATAAAGTACACAAGATTTACACGTAGAAAACTCCATCACAGGAGTAAAAAACCACGGGACCGATAACACGGCGAAATCCACTAAGATTAAACACGTACAAGGTGATTTACCGTAACCCTATGACTCAACCTTTTCCATACGCTCCTAGTTGATCTTCTCCGCTCGCTCCACAACGCTACTCGAATCCACGATTTGCATCCAACTTCCAATCCGCGAAGTCCAACATCGAATCCACGACGTCCAACCGAATCCACGGTCTTCACCAAAGTAGCACGTATCGATCACACGAATGTACCTCGCTCCGAATCCACGAGAGCGGTAGCACCTTGAATCCACAAGGCCACGCGAATCCACGCGCCGATTTTGGGAAATCGTTGTTTTTGTTGGTGATGATAATCCGCCGAATACTTAGATCAAAGATAGATAAGAAAACACCATCTAAGTATTCTTCAATTTGATTCTACGAGAAATAGGAGTTTGGAAACCCTAGAATCAAATTGAACGATATAGACGAAGAAACATAGATTAGATCATGTTTTAATTTCTTCTCTATATATGTGGATTTTTCCGTTTTTGGATTACCCTAAAAGATGAATGATAGGGTCTATTTATAGGTTAGAAACCTTTGGAAAGAGATAAGCATCAAAAACTACCTTATCTGGAATTTTCCCGCTCGGCGGTCCGGATTGGATTAAATCTAATCCGGACTGTCGTCTTTAGACAGAGCTTTTCTAGAAAAATAAGTTCGGGGTCCGGACTGGAATTTCCTGATCCGGACTGTTCATGCAATTTCAGCAAACACATAGTTCGGGGTCCGGACTGAGCAGAGGCTGTTCAGGATTGGAATTCCGCATGAACTAAACTATGTTCGGGGTCCGGACTTGAATGGTCTGATCCGGATCCTGAACATCCAACTTGTCCAGTTTTTATTTTTATGCAATGAAAATCTTCCAAGTGTTTCTAAACTACAAGAATGTATTCAGATCACCAAAAATATTTAGTTAAACGTACCTGATCCTTTTGAATTCATTCTTCTTGAGATTGATGTATCTGATCCACAATTCTTCATCTTCAATCTTCAATCTTCAAGACTTAAAACACTTCACGAAATACGCCAACACAAAATCCTTAACACGGAATAGTAACATCATGCCCTAAGTCCGTTTTAGGGAGTCCGGATCCCGAAAAAAATAAGTAAATAGCCGATTTTCATCGTTTTCGCACGTTGAATCCAAATTCGATGTCTGTTTTGCCAAAATCCACTTCTAAAATTCGACGAAGGCATCCAGATAGGCAAACTTGATCCAATTTTCGCGCTGGGTCCAATTCTGGGGTCTGATTTGCGCACAACCAACTCTATCACACAAAATAAGCCTTCAGAAGTTGCTGAACATACTACAAAAGCTCTGCGGAGATCCGAATCATCACAGAATCCGTCACAGGGCGGAATAAAAAGGGCAAACGACCAGCCACGGCAAATGAAGAGAATGACAGTGCGTGGCTAGCATACGAGCCCCCCACGCAAAATCAAGAATTGAAAAGAATGGAAACTCGTATCTTGGAAGTGGAAAATGATGTGAAAAGATTACAACTTGACATCCAGTCTTTGAAATTGAATTTAGATTGTGTAGCAACCGCGATAAAAAATGTGAGCTCCCATACAAGAATGACAATAAACATGCTTCACTCTCAAGAAGCCGAGAGCTCAAAGAAAGCTCAGAATGAAACTTGTAGGGCGGTCGATATTGGTACTGATTCGGAAGAGGATGAAAGAGAACCAATAGGTGCCTTGCAAATAAAATTAAGATCGAAAAGAGTATTTGCCAGAGAAACAAAACCCAGTTCAAAAAGGAAAATACAGAGAAATCCAAGTCAATGAAGAAGTCCCAACTTCTTCGGATCAAGCAAAGCTGAGAAGAATAGAATATAATATTCTTTCCCACTTACGAAAAGTGCCAGTACTTTTAAGTGTTTATGATGCTCTGATGATGTCTAAAGAATTACGAGAAGCGTTGATTCACGCCCTCCAAAATCCTGAGCCCTTCCAAGCATTCTTCGCGGAGGCAAATATGAAGGAGGCGTTGTATCTCATCCACATGGCCAACATCACCTTTACATAGAAGGATTTATTGATGGGTACAACACACCATAATCGGCAGTTATATGTAACTGGCACAAGTGACAGGGAAAGAATAAACCGGATTTTAATCGACCCTGGGTCTTTAGTGAACCTAATGACTTTAAGAACGCTCAAGAGTCTGGCAATGGATGTTGGTCAGGTAAACTCAGAAAAAGTTGTAATTCAAGGGTTCAAACAGCACAGTCAAAAAGCCCTTGGGTCTATTACACTTCCGATAAAGTTTGGAAAGTTACAAACCGAGGCAAAATTTTATGTTATAAATTCAGATACTTCCTATAAGGCATTAATAGGAAGGCCTTGGTTGCATAAACACCATGTGGTTCCATCTACCCTTCATCAATGCCTGAAATATTTAAAAGATAGAGAGGAATACAGAACTGATGGCGACATTCGACCATTTGGAGTTCATGAGATTCGTTATGAAGACGCAATATACTTTATAGAACCTGAAGCTATGGACGAAAAGCATGGGTTAATGGTAGAAGAGATTAAAAAAGAGTCAACGATCCCCCATTTCGAGAGCGACTCGGATAATTCTGATATTGATGAGGATACATTGTGTTGGGCTATGAAATTATTATCAAACGATTCAAATATACCTAAGGTCGAGAGGCTATCAGAAGACAAACATCACTTCACGGCTTACGTTAATACCAAAATCCTTGAGCTGGTAGAGGATACGGTAGAGATTATCAAAGTTCCAGAAAAATATCGCAAACCTCTTTTTACGAAACAAGTCGCTATTGTTGATCACCTAAAAACCTTTTTCGTCCTGCCAAAGATAGAGGTGATTAAGGGAAACAGAATGGTGAGGACAGGAATTCTCTTTTATAAATCAGACGATTTAGCGCCAGCTGATATCATCGAGTTAGAGGATAATGATGAAGATATATATGAGGATATAAAAGTTTCAAATTATTTTCCTACTAACTTGAAAAAGATGATGCGCAAATTGGGTTTTCCCACAAGAAGGCCTCGGTCTGATCATAAATTCTTGCAACAAATGTGGAATCCACCTCAAAAGAGATTCATACTCCCATGCAGAAAATCTAACAATACAAGAGGCTTAGGATATTACGGAACCCCCGATTATCAAAATATCTATACCTGCAATATGATCAATGCAAATGGACACGTGAAGGACGATAATGAAATTGTCGCAGGGCATTTAATTGATAAACAAAAGCCTCTCGAGATAAAAGAAGCACCTCAAGAGCTCGAAGATGGAGGACAAGCTACTATAGATGAACTTCTCGAGATAAATTTGGGGACAGGAAGATCCAAGACCTACTTATATAAGCGCACTACTCCCAAAAGAAGAGAAAGAAAAATTAAAGGCATTACTAACAGAATTTAAAGATTGCTTCGCATGGACCTATAAAGAAATGTCGGGCCTAAATCCAAAAGTGGTTGTGCATAGTCTAGCTATAGACCCTCAAGCTCACCTAGTCAAATAAGCTCCTAGGAGGATGAGAGTGGACCTAGAAGAGCAAATCATTGCGGAAACCAAGAAACTCATTGAAGCAGACTTTATAAGGGAGGAAAAATATGCTAATTGGATTGCCAATATTGTTCTTGTCAAGAAGAAGAATGGGCAGATCCGTATATGCGTTGACTTTCGGGACTTGATTAAAGCTTGCCCAAAAGACGGCTTTCTATCACCGATAACCGAGCTAATGATCGACGACACTTCATGTTGTGAGATGTCCTCATTTATAGATGGCTCATCAGGATATAATCAGATCAAGATGGCGCCTGAGGATGAGAGACATACTGCATTTAGAATCCCAATGGGAATACATTGTTATAAAGTCATGCCTTTTGGCCTCAAGAATGCCGGAGCTACGTACCAACGAGCGATGACTAGGATATTCGATGGTTTGCTCCATAAGACGATTGAGTTCTACGTTGATGATCTGGTTGTGAAAACAATGAACAAAGAAAATGCCCCCTCCGAAGAATTTAAAGCTACTTCGATCCTTTCAAGGAAGATTAACATGCGTTAGAAGATTCATTTCAAATCTCTCTGGTAGGGTCAAACCTTTTTCCAAACTAATAAAGAAGGATACGTCATTCATTTGTGATACAGAGTGCCAAACATCTTTCGAAGATATAAAAAGGTACCTAATGAATCCGCCAGTACTTGCCACTCCAATACACGGCAGACCCCTGATATTATATACAGCTGCCCTCGAAGGATCACTGGGAGGACTTCTGGCACAAAATAATGAAGAAGGAAAAGAACAAGCCCTATATTACCTTAGTAGAATGTTGGTGGGAGCAGAAAATTCATATTCACCAATAGAAAAACATTTCTTAGCACTCGTATTCGCAGTCAAGAAGCTAAGACATTATATGCTCGAGCACAAAATCCATTTGGTTTCAAAAGTTAACCCGCTCAAATTCTTAATGATAAGACCTGTTTTAACTAGAAGGCTAGCAAAATGGACAGTTCTTCTTCTAGAGTTTGACATTACATGCATGACACAAAAAGCCGTAAAGGGGCAAGCACTGGCTGATTTTTTAGCAGCACACCCAATACCTGATGGCTTGCCACTAGTATGCAATCTGCCGGATGAAGAAGTATTATTAATTGAAGATGACCAACCATGTTGGGAGATGTACTTCGATGGGGCATCCTCCATTCAACCTGCATACAGTCTGAATATTCCGCAAATAAGAGGAGGGGTTGGCCTAATTTTTGTGACACCCGAAGGAGGAATTTTGCGATATTCCCTAGCACTTTCTGAACCTCGCACAAATAATGAAGCTGAATATGATGCCTTAGTAG
This sequence comes from Tillandsia leiboldiana, assembly GCA_029204045.2. Taxonomy (NCBI): domain Eukaryota; kingdom Viridiplantae; phylum Streptophyta; class Magnoliopsida; order Poales; family Bromeliaceae; genus Tillandsia; species Tillandsia leiboldiana. Next base: position 9,054,647 of record CM055076.1, read on the forward strand.
CCGGGCTGGAGATAGCTCTCTTCATGAGTATACAACGACTGCATATCTACGGGGACTCTCAACTGATCGTCAATCAGGTGATAGGTGAATATAAAGTTCACAAACCAGAGCTGATTTAGTATCAAAAAACGGCACAAGAACTCATGAAGAAAATACCAAATGTCACGCTAGAAAGGATCTCACAGGCCATAAACGGGAAGGTCGATGCCTTAGCTAGATTAGCTAAGGAGCTAGCTGATCCTGATCTTGACGAAGTCCAAGTGACCATCAAGAATAGGAAGATTATGTCGCCTATAGACATGAATATTGGAGAAGCATTAGAAGAAATTCATAACACAAATGTGCTAATAGTTGAAGTAGAGGACAATTGGAGGGAACCCTTTATCAACTATTTCAAACACAACGAACTCCCTGAAGAGAAATCAAAACAAGTTCAGCTGAAAAGGAGAGCAATGCGGTATGCCGTCATAAATGATACTCTTTACCGAAGGTCTTACGATCAGTTATGGCTAAGATGCATTTCACCAAAATAAATTAAACAGGTCATGCACGAAGTCCATTCGGGTATATGCGGTGCACACCAGTCCAGCCCAAAGATGTACCTCAAAATTAAACACTTGGGTTATTATTGGCCCGCAATGGTTCAGGGTTGCATAGAATATGCTAGAAAGTGTCATCAATGTCAAATCCATAGCGACTTTATCCACCAACATCCGAATCCTCTACACCCAACCATCACCTCTTGGCCATTCGATATGTGGGGAATAGATATTATAGGGCCAATTAATCCTCCTTCATCCAGAGGGCATAAATTCATCCTAGCTGCAACAGACTATTTCTCCAGATGGGCTGAGGCTATTCCTTTGAGAGAAGTGAAAGCAGCCAATGTCATAAAATTCTTTAAAGAAAATATTCTGAATTGATTTGGGGTTCCCCGTCGAATCATCTCTGATAATTGTTCGTCTTTCAAAAGTTTTAAAGTCAGCAGATTCACTTCTCATCATATGATCGATTGGCAATATTCATTGATCTACAATCCAAGGGCTAATGGATTGGCCGAAGCTTTCAATAAAATCCTAGTTAAACTTTTGAAGAAGATCATTGGTAAAAATATGAGGGAATGGCATGATAAGATTTCAGATGCGCTCTGGGCTTATCGAACAACTTTTAAGACCCCTACTCTGGCCACACCTTATTCTTTGGTTTTTGGAACTGAAGCGATGCTTCCTTTAGAAGTCGAGCTGCCATCACTGAGGATAGCGGTTCAATATGAAATGACGAATGAAGAAAATATCCTTTTAAGACTTGATGAACATGATTCTCTAGATGAGATGCGATTGACTGTGCAACAAAACTTGGAACTTTACCAATCCCAAATGTCAAAGGCTTACAACAAATTGGCACATATCCGTACCTTTGAAACCGGAGATCTGGTTTTAGTCCACCGACGACCGATAATTATTAGCAAACATGCTGGGGGCAAGTTCGATCCAAACTGGGAAGGTCCCTATGTCATAGAGAAAGTATATGAAGGAGACGCTTATCAATTAATTGATACAAAAGGAGAAAGGCCGATGCCACCGATCAATGGCCGATTCTTAAAAAAGTACTACCCGTAACAAACAAACAAACAAACAAAAAAGAAAGAAAGAAAGAAAGAAAATTTTTGGCTGTGATTAGAACCTCACAGGAAAAAATGGAATCCCCGCTGTGAGATACCCACATTTGGTTCACAGGCAAAAATTAGGGGAAAGGGTTTCTAGCGAAAACCCTCACGAGCGCTAGTTACCAATAAACTTAAAACCAACACCCATCAGGCCAACGATGGAATGCTAACTCACCCTTTGGGGTCGGTTATGCGCAGCAATCTTGATATACCAGATTGTTTCCGGAGGCCAAACAAACTCAACAAAATACATGTTTCAGGCCGACGATGGAATGCTAACTCACCCTTAGGGGTCGGTTATGCGCAACAACCTCGACATGCCGGGTTGTTTTCGGAGGCCAAACAAACTCAACAAAATACATGTTTCAGGTCGACGATGGAATGCTAACTCACCCTTAGGGGTCGGTTATGCGCAGCAATCTCGACATACCAAGTTGTTTCCGGAGGCCAAACAAACTCAACAAAATACAAGTTTCTGCCGACGATGGAATGCTAACTCACCCTTAGGGTTCGGTTATGCGCGGCAATCTCGACATACCAGGTTGTTTCCGGAGGCCAAACAAACTCAACAAAATACTTGTTTCTGCTGACGATGGGATGCTAACTCACCCTTAGGGGTTGGTTATGCGCAGCAACCTCGACATGCCGGGTTGTTTCCGGAGGCCAAACAAACTCAACAAAATAAATGTTTCCGCCGACGGGGATACTACCCTTAGGGGTCGGTTATGCGCAGCAACCTCGACATACCAGGTTGTTTTCGAGGGCCAAACAAACTCAACAAACCTCATTTATCAACCCACCCTTCGAGGTCAGTTATGTGTAGCAACATTGCCAATGTCGGGCCATTTTCGAAGACCAAATAAATCGAACAAATCTCATCCGCAAGCAGACATCAATAAATTGAGGTATTTCGAATGATAAGATGAAATAGGGGCAATGCCTTTGCTTATTCAAAAAAAGGAATAGAAGGAAATAACCAATACATCCTGATAAAATGTTTGTGGAATCAGGATCGTAGTCGCAAAAAAAAAAAAGACAAAAAAAAAAAAAAAGAGTTGACCTAGTGCTCCAAAAAGAGGGGGAGCCTCATAAATGAAATTCCTTACAATGACATTCAAAATCCTTTATAAGGTTGGAAAGATTATTGAGCTCTTCTGTCACATTGTGACCATCTTCAGTTGCCTTACATTCGTCAACAGCTTCCTTAGCTTTCTTCACAGCCTCATTCTTGCATGAGTCGAGACGGAGTATGTATTCATTAATAACGTCGACTTCACCACTCAACTCTACCTCTTTCGCCTTCTCTTGTGCAAGGGACTTTTCGAGATCTTCAACTTTGTGACGCTGCTGATTAAGTGAGGCTGAAGCCTTTTCCCTAGCTCGGATTAAAGAACTTCTTTTAGAGTCATAGTCCACAAGCTCCTTAGTGACTAGATCCATGTGCTCCTTGGCTTTCAAAACACGAGCTGAAGAAATATAGGATGGATGGGCTGCCACTTCTTGAATAGCTTTTGCCTCTTTAAGCAACTTATGGAGGCACGCCTCCAAGCTCGAAACATCGACCCCCAAACGGGATAGAATTCTACAATACTCAGTAGCCCTTTCTTGAATGATTGGATAATTATAATAGCTAGAAGTCTTCACGATCTCCACTAAATGTTCCACCAAAGTAGGCCTACTTCATCGTCCAATGGCTCGGTCAGAAAATGTCGGGTAACTTGTGGGTCCACTTATGTCTGGAACTTCCAAGACGTCATCATCCTTTGCAGCCGCGATATTGCCACCTTTATCCATGGACTCAACCTCTTGATCTTTTGTCACAGTTGCATCATCATCATCCATGGATTCATTTATCATCAAAGTGTGCACAGAAGTTGTTTATATCAGAAGCATCTTCGTCGACAACCCACTAAAAGGGAAAAAGAGATATATCATCATACATAAATATGCAACAGTGTTTGTATGTAAGTCTCGAAGGATTACCGTATTTTGGGGCGAGTCCGAATCATTCTTGCCAACTGTTAGAGATGATTCATAATCAACCTCAGGGTTATATCGAGTAGTTAAAAAAAAAAAAAGATGGGGGTACCTTGGAGAGGAGCAGCATCTTGAGGATTCGCTACGACAATCTCCGCATCAACTGAGATGGCATGATCATGACCTACATGAGCAAGCCTATGTGAATAAATAAATAAAAGGATGAATTCTTTATTAAGACACAGAAAAGAATAACTCATCGCTCTTTTTGAGGGAAGCAAGATCTAGAGAATGCTCTCTCACCGGCAATGATAGGAGAATAAGTACTAGGCGTCAAAACAAACTCTCTCGCATCAAAATAGCCTGCTCACAAGGCATAATAAAAAATAAAAAAATAATAAAAAAAAAAGAAGTGAAGAAAAAAAAGAGAGAAGAATAAGAATAAGAATGAGAGTAAGAGGAACAGATACCTTCAGAGGGCGTCGGTGTTGATTGCCTTTCCCTTAGAGCCCACCTCGTGCGAACTTGAGGCGCATTAAAAGAGAGAGGGATCGTGATGAGCAAGAGCACCATGGTTGTTGTACTGTTAGACTGGAAGGCTTTGACGACACCTTTTCGGTGTGTCGGAGTCCTCGCCTCGCCAAATAGATAAGAAATATGGATCCAGCGCTAAAAATTGTGAAAAATACACGTATTTTTGGTTTAAAAGGAGAGTTGCTGGAATTTACTATGCGGTGCACCAGGCCCACAGCCGCCGCACAGTCGGCCGGTGTATGGGCGTGCACCGGCGCGCATGCGCCAAGGTGCGCGCATGGCGCACAACCGCCCTGGGCCGGCCCGCGCTGGAGCGTGCGCGGGCTGCCGCGTGGCTTCCAGGAGGGTCGGGCCTACTATAGCTGACCCGGAACCCATTAAGAGGGGATTTTGATGGCTTTTTGGGGTTTTTTGGTTGATTTTGATCAAATGAGAGGCTTTTTGAGGGCTGTAAAAGAGGGGCTTTTGCACTAAAAAATTGTCTTCAGTGTTCTCCTTTTTCTCCTGCTGCAAGTAAGTGATAATACACTCTTTTTAGCAATTTAAGTGGAGCTTGAAGTTTACTTGTTGAGTGAACCACTTCGTCACTTTTTCTTCCAGAGGACCTCCAGAACTGTAGAAGTGGAATTTTGTGGTAATTTTTGTAGGATTTTCTTCAGAACTTCAAAATCTTCAACTTTGGTATCGAAGAGGAGACCTGGTTTGAGCTCTAAGTCAGGTAAAATTAATGATCTTTGAAGCACTTATTTTTAGTTTGTTGATTTTGAATAGTAGTCAGTGTTTTTACTCCCCTGGGCCGTTCGAGTGGAATTTTAAGTTGATTTTTTGTGGTAAGGTTTAAAGACCTTCAACTTTCGTATTTACTAGAACTTCAAATTTGGGCTTTAAGTTAGGTAAATTAAGCCATCTCTAGGACTTTTGTGCACAGCTGGGAATTTTGATCAAGTTTTGAGTAATGTTCAGTTTTTTTACTCCCCAGGACAGTAGGAGTGGAGTCTTGAGCTCATTTTTATGGGGAATTCACCAGGACTTAAAGCCCTACAATTTTCATGTTGAAGAGGAAGTGTGATTCTGGCTTCTAACAAGGTAAAGTTTACCATCTTTGAGCCTCTATGTTCAGATTGTAGTTTTGGACAGCATGTAGTAATCTTGGGATATCTTTTTATCCCCTTTATGAAATGCTGAATTTCAAGTTGAGTAATCTTCTAGACTTCAAGAGGAACAATTTGACACCTTAATCACGAAATTTGGATAAGAATTGATACACCATCTTTAATGTTCTTCTCAGTGCAATTGTTGCTGAAAATCTGCATGTAAGTTGGAATGGCTTATGAAGTTAATTAAGGGTTGGCTATAATTTCGTGGTTAATATTAGTTGTGCGGGTTAACTCAAAGGGATATGTATAATCTCATAAGCATGATGAATAATTTCACTTTCGGTTTCAACTTGTAATTATATTTAAGTTGGAAGTTATAGCAAGTTGAATCTCAGCTTATGATTTCATATCGGGAATGTGGATAGCATTTGTGCTTTCTTGTCTTGGACTTATGTGAAAAAGGTAAGTTTAGATTTTTATGGACTTCTTGGTTAATTGTATCTTATTTGGAAACCCAAGAGGCAAGTGTGGCCTGTGGCAATGGAATTTATGAAAGTATATACCAAATTCAGAATCTTTTCACTATCGGTTCGAGTTGTTGGATTTCTGTGCATTTAGTAACGTGCATGTTATGACTTTCTTTCCAACAGGAGTTTCAGGGCATATTCAGATTTATTGGAGAGGTATCGAGCAGCATATCATGGTCGCCAAAAATCTGATCGATCGGATTCTAGTTTACTGAGTTAGCAGGTGGGTTGTTGAGCACATCGAAATTGCGGCCTACAAGTCGACTCAACCAAAAGTGCAACCTTGTGTGATGCTTACTATCTATATTGGTTTAATCATGCTTATATTCAAGTTTCTTGTTGAGAACTATATTGATCATGTGTGAGAACTATTCCTTGATATCTGGACATATAGATAGGCCATATTTCCTTTATTCATGCTATACTATTCATGTTGGAATCAAACTTAGGAGAAAATCTTTTCTTTTTCTCTTATACTATTATTGCTTGGGTTAGAGAGCAGGGATGGGGATAGTATAGCTATGTGTTGAGTCGGGTGGGATAGCACCAGATTATCGACTCGGGATTTGTTTTGGCAACTGCGGATTTTGGGCGGTTGGGCCGATCAGTTTTATGCATCAGTTGGGCCGGGTATTGCATTGTGGATGGAGTGAGTCTGCACTTTGAGCATAGTGTCGACCTTTGCCTGCTTGACAGAGATACTTTATAGAGATACTGGACATGGGCTATTTATTTACTCGCGGGGGTCGCTCCCCTCGAGTGCCACTCCGGAGTAGGCGTGATAGTTATAGTCTGTCAGAGAGATATAGACAGTTGTAGTCTGTCTGAGAGATATAGATCGTTATAGTCGATCAGAGGTTCTATTGTGATACGAGCGCAGGCAGGTCCGGGATTTATTCAGGACCATTGGATTGGGTTATATCCCGACAGTTGTTCTTTTATGATGCATACATATATCTATTTGATATCATACAGTTGAGGACATCATATAGCTCAATAATGGTTTTTCATGATGCATATATGTATCTATTTGAGATCATACAGTTGAGGACATCATATATCTCGGTAGTTGTTTTCCATGATGCATACATGTATCTATTTGATATTATACAGTTGAGGACATTATTGGTACACGAGGGTAGTGATACATTCATACATAAACTTTCTATTATTCAGTTGCCATTGGGCATAGTAGAGTACTTTTCTTTCCAGCTATTACTGTTATTCTTCTTACCATCTCCTACTTTGCCCTTTCGGTAGACTCGGTGGGTAAGTCGGAGGTTCGATGATTTACCCACTGAGGACTGCTTGTTAGTAGTTCTCACACCCGTTGTTGCTCCTCAGTGATCTCTTCAGGAGCAGTGGTACAGGCAGAGCGCGGCAAGGGAGTCGAGGACTAAATAGAGCTCCACCCCTATGGTTCTGATAGAGGTTGCCCTATAGTTTATTTACTTCTTTCAGTCTTTTAAAATATCCAAACAACTGTATATATTTGGTCTGGCTGGAGCCAGCTTTATGTATTTATGTCAGTCCCAGAGTTGTATTTATTTGGAGTTGTTCATGATGTTGTAGTAGAGTTGTATGTATACTGGAGTTGTATTATAGTCGTTGTAGCGGGTATGTCTATTGGTGTTGTGTTAGAGATGTATTTGGAGTTACTTTTATTGTATTTGTTGGAGAGTTGGTTGGAGTTGTGTAGTAGTGGTGTACTTGTTATTTCTTGTGGTAGAGTTATACTTGTCCTTTATATTGGAGTTGATTTCTTGTGTATATTCGTGTTATGTCAAGAGTTGTATTAGTAGAGTTGTTCTTAGACTTGTAGTATGGTGCTATTTTTGAAGTTGTACATGTTCTTGTTGGAGGCGGCATGGTGGATTATTGCTGGAGTTGTTTGGGGAGTATTCTTTTGTTCATAGAGGTGTTGTTGATGTTGGAGTTGCTCGTGTTGTTGTTGTGGAGGTTTTATTAGAGAGTTGTTTTTATTTATGTACAGTTAGTCTGTGATTTATTTCCTACTCTACACCACTTTTTTGTGGTTTTACTCACTCCTATATACTTTATCGGGTAGTTTGAGTTGTTGTATCGCTTCGTATACATAAAAAATACTGCGTATACGGCGGATCTGTTGCCGAACTCGGATTCTGATTTACACTCAGGGCGTGACAGGAATAAATACATGTATATGCATAGGAGAAAAGGGAAGAAAAGAAATGATACTTATCTTCCTCTACATTGTTTGTCGAGGCCATCGTTGCATCAACACAAAGCCTCTTCGGGACCTCAGGATTTAAATTTTTAGAAGGCCCTCTCTTTTGGTTAGTTTGATTGTTCGCTATACCAAGTCCCAACAAATCATGCATTGGCAAAGGTGGATAGACGAGAATGGAATATTGATCATGAGAAGATAAAGCTATCTTACCTGCCATACCTTGAGGCTCTGTAGGTAAAGGTTCAGGAATAGGTCTAGTAGATTCTTCTACAAGATCCAGCCTATTTGCATGAAAAGATGGCAATGGTCTGTTTGCACGAGAAGATGGACCCATCTCATTCTAAAGATCCACAGATAAAAGTCTGGAAATGGGCATATGGATATTAGACTTGCAAGCTTTCTCTGGATTTAGCTCGTGTTCAACCAAAGAATCAATTCCAGATGAAAAGTAAGGCTCTAACATGGTCCTCCACCAAAGGGCATACAAACGTGTCGGTTTTCCAACACGACTTGCTTCTGGAATAAAAAACCTAGTGAAATAATGGACTCTTATAAAGTGCGACCAATATCTTGTCAACACACCAGCTGAAACAGCAATTCTAGCTGTATTACCAGTATCCTTAACATAATGCTGGTCAAAACCAAATTGACGTGCAAATCTGTGAGGATTATAAGGCTGTGCATGAAATACGTTTCCTATACGAAGGGGATACTCTGACGAATAGACATTAAATACTCCTTGACATCAGGTGGGAACTCCGTCATGTCGGTCAAATTGATTATCTCATGAACCCAACCTTCTTTGGAAAGAGCGAAGGGAAATGGACGCCAAATGAATTTCTCTTGTTGCCATAGATTCATCCTGGATCTTCGGCATCTTGTTGATGTTTTCTCAAACTATAAGAAGTAATCATAGCATCTTTAAATCGCAACATTTCAGGGACTCGTATGTGATTCATCACCTTTGTAACTTCGACATCGAATTTTGTGCGAATACAAGTCCCTCGAAAGTGAGAATGGACCCATGTTGTAAAAAAATGGATAGGAAAACAACAAGTAGAATTTGAAGGCCCTCGTGGATCAGATGCCATTTGACCCAAAGCCACTTGAATTGAGCATAAAACATCATGAGCTAGAGTGATTTTGGTACCCCCACTTAGTTTGGAGGCCAAAGTAAAAACTTCTGGGCGAATCGTATTTCTCCGACCTGATGGCATAATAAACTTACAAAGCCATAATGATAAGAACGCGACCCTATAACCATCATTACTAATCAGACGTGATTTGAGCTTGAAGGAAGATGCAATATTACGTACCTCGATACCAATAATCAATCCAATGATTGTAATACACTGGACCTCCCTTGTTTTTTATGGTAAGCCACTCATATACCATGAGCAATGAAGTGAGACTAGTATTATATGCATCAAGATCATAGTTCCTTGGTACAAATTCTTCATACATATCTCCAAGAATGGGAATACCTCCCAATACTCTAATGTCCCAAAGAGAAATACCGATCTCACCATAAGGAAAATGAAAAGTATTAGTCGCAGGACACCAAGCCTTTACTAAACCCTTGAATATTCTTGAGTCTAGCTCATATCTGCCACTAAAAGCAGTAATTCCTCCCAAGATATCGGCAGAACACAATATACCCCTGAATCAACGAATTATATCTGTTAGAGATAATGCTAATTAGTTAGAATTAGATTATCTAAGATATTTGGTTGTTTAAATTTTGATAAAGATAAATCTAATTAGTTAGGATATCTAATTGGAATAGGATTTTGTGTAATAATCTATAAATAGATAGGTCGGGCTATTATGATTGTTAATGAACCGGAGTCGCCTTAATTAATTAGTGAGACCAAAGAAAGACGTGTGGGCATGAAGTTATTTTTTCAATAAAGGCAAGTTTAGTTTGCTTCCACCAAAACGTACCAGATTCTTTATCTCTTCTCTTTTTCATTCTATTTTTGTGGTGATTCCTATATACCATAACAAGTATATAGAAAATATTTGGAGGCCCATCACCGTAACAAGTGGTATCAGAGCCTTGTTTTCAAGAGAAGAAGATACCGATGGCATTTAACAGTGCCAATGGAGTTGCACAAGGATTCCCAATATTCAAAGGAGACAATTATGATTTTTGGTGCGTGAAGATGCGGACGTTGCTGCGATCCCAAGATCTATGAGATTTTGTTGAAAAGGGATGTAAGGAAGAAACGGGAGAGAATTTGAAAAAAGATGCGAAGGCGCTTTTCTTTATTCAACAATCTATTGACGACTCAATATTTTCCCACATTGCCGGCGCTACCCGATCGAAAGAAGCATGGGATATATTACAAAAGGAATACCAAGGTAACGAAAAGGTACTCAGAATTAAAATTCAAACTTTAAAAAGAAAATTTGAGACTTCATTTATGGAAGAAAAAGAAAATATTCATACCTTTTATTCTAGAGTTATGAAATTAGTTATCTTGATGCGTACCTATGGTGAACAAATTTCTGATCAAACAGTAGTTGAAAAAATGTTAAGAAGTTTGACGAAAAAATACGGTGATGTAGTTTCTGCTATAGAAGAAGCAAAAGATTTATCTAAATTGTCTTGTAGCGAACTTCTTGGTTCTCTCTTAGCACATGAGGAACGAAAACATAGAACAGAAAATTTTTCTGAGCATGCTTTTCAAAGCGAATCGAAAGGCAATGAAAAAGATAAAGCATATACTTCTAATCGCCAAGCTTCAGCATCTGGAGACCATGGTAGAGGTCGTGGTCGTGGCCGTGGTAGAGGTCGCGGCGGTAGATCGGGTGGATACAATAACAGAAACGGTGAAGGATCAAGTAATCAAAATCAGAGAACCTACAGAGGTAATGATCAGCCCCATAATTATAAAAATATTCAATGTTATTATTGTAAGAAATTTGGCCATATCGAGCGATTTTGTCGATTGAAACAACAAAACGCTAATTTTGCTCAAGGAAATAATGAAAACGATAATGTACTTTTTGCATGTCGTTCATCAGAAAAAGCTGCTAACAGTATTTGGCATGTCGATAGTGGTTGTAGCAGTCACATGACAGGAAAAGAAGAGAACTTTATTAATTTGGATAAATCTGTTAAAGGCCGAGTGACGATGGGTGATGGCTATGTTCAGGACGTGCATGGAAGAGGTACAATTGAGGCAAATATTTCAGGAATTCAAAAAATAAATAATGTTTTATATGTTCCTGGTTTGAATTCCAATCTTTTTAGTGTGGGCCAATTTTTGAAAGAAGGTTATTCGCTTATTTTTGAAGATTCTAGGTGCACTATTTATAAAGATAAATATAAAAGGGATTTATTTTTTGAAGTTCCGATGACAGAAAATAAAGTTTTTCCTGTTCATGTTGCAATGAAAGTAGTGCTAGATGATGATTGGTTATGGCACTATAGATATGGTCATTTGAGTTTTAAGGGGCTTGATTTATTACATAAAAAGAATATGGTTGATGGTTTGCCTTTGGTGCATAATAATGGTTCTGTATGTGAAAGTTGTGTGTTAGGAAAGCAACACAGAGACTCTTTTCCAAGAAACAGCAATTGGAGAGCCAAAGAACCACTAGAATTGATACATGCTGATGTTTGTGGGCCGATGCAGACACCGTCGCTCAGCAGCAATTATTATTTTGTGGTTTTCATGGATGACTACAGTCGGATGACTTGGATTTATTTTATTAAAAATAAATCCGATGCTTTTGATGTTTTTCGAAAATTTAAAAACTTGGTCGAAAACGAATCCGGTTATTATATTAAGACTCTCCGTACAGATCGAGGGGGAGAATTTATTTCTAATAAATTTGAAAATTTTTGTGAATCAAATGGTATTCGCAGGCAGTTGACAACCAGTTACACGCCTCAGCAGAATGGCGTTGCTGAGCGCAAAAATCGAAGTTTGGTAGAGATGGCAAAAAGTATGATGAAAGTGAAAGGACTTCCAAATAAATTCTGGGCAGAAGCGGTATCTACTGCAGCATACATTCTTAATAAAAGCCCAACTTTGGCGCTGGATAATATTACACCTTATGAAGCATGGATAGGTTGGAAACCGAAGGTAAAGCATTTTAAAATTTTTGGATCGATTTCTTTTGTTCATATTCCATCACAAAATAGGAAAAAATTGGATAATAATAGTAGCAAGTGTATTTTTGTGGGCTATAGCGAAAGAAGTAAAGCCTATCGATTTTATAATCCTGTTACTAACTCCTTAATTATAAGTCGTGATGCTATATTTGATGAACAAAAAGGTTGGGATTGGAGTGCAAAAGTAAAGGATAATCCACTTTCGATGTTAGGAGATGAAACTACTATTGAGAATAAGAACAATGGTGAAAATATTATAAGTACTGAAACAACACCACATGCTTCACCACGAATTTCTCCAGGAACTTCGCCTGAGACAACACCGAGAAAGGTAAAATTGCTTAGTGAAATATATGAGCAGTGCATGTACACACAATGTGGAGAACCACAAACTTTCGAGGAAGCGGCAAAATCTGATGATTGGTGTAAAGCTATGAATGAAGAAATTGCAGCGCTAGAGAAAAATAATACATGGGAGCTTGTTGAACCATCCACAGAAAAAGAAGTTATCGGGCTGAAATGGATATACAAGACAAAATATAAACCAGATGGATCGATCCAGAAATTAAAAGCACGTTTAGTTGCAAAAGGTTACTTACAGCAAGCAGGTATTGATTTTAATGAAACCTTTGCACCCGTAGCTAGATTTGATACTATCCGAACTGTTTTGGCTTTGTCTGCACAAAATAAATGGAAAGTTTTTCAATTTGATGTTAAATCAGCTTTTCTTAATGGATTTTTGGATGAAGAAGTTTTTGTTGAGCAGCCGCAGGGCTACAAAATTAAAGGACAAGAAGATAAAGTCTACAGACTACGAAAGGCGTTATATGGATTAAAACAGGCACCAAGAGCCTGGTATAGTCGGATCGATTCGCACTTTATTCAAAATGAATTTTCTAGAAGTGAAAGTGAACCCACACTTTATATCAAATCTCGAGGTATGGTGATTTTGATTGTTTGCCTTTATGTTGATGACTTGATTTACACTGGAAACAGTACAGATTTGATCAATGATTTTAAGAAAAATATGATGATTGAATTTGAGATGACTGATCTTGGCCCCATGAGTTATTTTTTGGGTTTAGAGGTAAAACAAGAAGATAATGAAATTTTTATCTGTCAGAAAAAATATCTTGATGATTTACTTGAGAAGTTTAATATGAAAAATTGCAATCCTGTGCAAAATCCAATGGGTACGAATATGAAGCTATCATTGGATGATGGAGAAGAAAAAATTGATTCGAGCTTGTACAGAAGTCTGATTGGGAGTTTACTCTATATTGGTAACAATAGACCGGATATTATATATGCGACATCTTTGTTATCGAGATTTATGCAAAGCCCAAGTAAAATTCATTGGGGAGCGGCGAAAAGGATATTGAGATACTTGAAAGGAACAAGAGACCACGGACTGTGGTATACTAACACTAACGATTTTTATTTTTTTGGTTGTTCTGATAGTGATTGGGCAGGTTCGGTAGATGATCGACGAAGCACGAGCGGGTTCGTCTTCAATTTTGGTGCAGGAGCAATATGTTGGTCTTCCAAAAAACAGCAGTCGACGGCTCTATCATCTTCTGAAGCCGAATACATAGCGGTTACGACTGCTACATGTCAAGCAATCTGGATGCGGCGAATTTTAACAGATTTGAAGTACGAGCAAAAAGATCCAACTGTAATTTATTGCGATAATCAATCGACTATCGCAATTGCGAAAAATCCAGTTCATCACAGCCGAACCAAACACATCGAACTGCGACATCATTTTATTCGTGAACAGATCGCTAACGGTCAAGTCGAGTTGATACACTGCTCTACCGAAGAACAGATGGCCGATATTTTTATAAAGCCGCTACCATTGGAAAAATTCATATTTTGCCGAGAGAAGATCGGTGTGAAGAACATTAGCATTATGGGGGAGTGTTAGAGATAATGCTAATTAGTTAGAATTAGATTATCTAAGATATTTGGTTGTTTAAATTTTGATAAAGATAAATCTAATTAGTTAGGATATCTAATTGGAATAGGATTTTGTATAATAATCTATAAATAGATAGGTCGGGCTATTATGATTGTTAATGAAGCCGGAGTCGCCTTAATTAATTAGTGAGGCCAAAGAAAGACGTGTGGGCATGAAGTTATTTTTTCAATAAAGGCAAGTTTAGTTTGCTTCCACCAAAACATACCAGATTCTTTATCTCTTCTCTTTTTCATTCTATTTTTGTGGTGATTCCTATATACCATAACAAGTATATAGAAAATATTTGGAGGCCCATCACCGTAACAATATCATCCTTCCACTGTATAAGGCCGTCCAGGATGGTTCCATCTCCCAAAGCTCTAAGGCTTCGCCACTAGGGCGACCTTGTAAGATAGAGAGACCTAAATAATGCATATCCTCCACCCCACTCGTACTCTCCACGGGTTCTAGTAAAATAGCAGTATCTGATTCGGCGTCAGTAAAATACCCTTGGGAAAAATTTGCCATCACAAAAGGACGCATGACTACCCACCGGTTTACTGGAATTCCTTCGTAGAAGATTTCCGGAGCACAGTCAATAAGTGAGCGTGTGTGAAGCGTAGGAGCTCGTGCATCAGCATAAAACTCCCGAACATCCATCCTAAAAAAAAAAAAAAAAGACGTCACCCAAAGAGCGTTAAAAAAGAAAAAAAAAAAAAGGGCGGAGAGTTTGAAAAAAAAAAATAGACGTCAAGCAAAGAGGGTAAAAAAAAAAAAAAAAAAAAAAAAAAGTGCACGTGAAGAGAGTTCATGCAAAAAAAGAGCCCATGCAAAAAAAAAAAAAAAAGGAAAAGAAAAAGAAAAAGAGGTGCACTTTTTTCTGCTTTCATAAACACTCGCAACAAAAGATGGGGGACAATTTGTTCAGATCAAAATAATAACAAAAGAGCTTGTATATAAAAAGATAAAAAAATATACAAATTAGAATAGTAAGAATAGTCTCTTTGGAAATAAATAAAAGAAGAGAAGGAAATAAGATAAAAAAAAATAAAAAAAATCCAAAAGAAATAAAAGGAAAGAAATAAAGAAAAAGGGAAATGAGATATAGGAAAAAAAAAAAAAAAAAAAAAAAAGGAAAGAAGAAAATTTGATGTGGAGGTTGCCTTTTTGCAAAATGGAATAAAAAAAAAAGGAAAAAAATGGAGGATATGATTGAATTGTGAAGTTACTATCTTTTAAACAAAATTTTAAATAATTTTTTTTAAAAAAATTGAGACTCCTATGAATTGAAGATAATGAAAAAAGCTTGGGGGGGAAGCTAGAAAAAAATATCGGTGAGTTAAAAGAAGAAGAAAAAAAAACTTCACAAAGAGTTTTTTTTTTCTCCCTCTCTCTGGCGTGCAATAAGGGTTTCCTCTTTTCCATCCACGAGGCAGCACCAAGCAAAGGCAATGCTTGGTGCACCTTGATTTGTCCCAGCAAGCAAAACAGAAAAAGGAAAGAAAGAAGAAAAGGTGGCTTCGGGCTTTTGTTCTTCAACAACAAAAACATGACGGTAAAAATAATGGAGGCGACTCGACTTCCACGACAGTAAAGAGATGATGCATACATGCATGCAAATGATAAAAAATACGATCTCTTGTCTGTTTGACTGAGCGGCCATCTTAGTGATAGGCTCGAAACGATCAAATACGACTTTAGATTTTTTTTTTTTTTATCGCGCACATGTATAGTTAATCTTCGTACCGAGCGGCCATCTTCGTGATAGGCTCGACACGGTTGAAATATGACGATTCAAACCAAACCGTTCTTTTTTGTGCGATCGAGCGGCCATCTTCGTGACAAGCTCGACACGATCAAACCCGATTTTAGATTACCATTGTTTACCAAGCGGTCATCTTCGTGATAGGCTCGACAAGGTCGAAACATGGCGATTCAAACCAAACCGTCCTTTTGGTGTGATCGAGCAGTCATCTTCATGATAGACCCGACACGATCAAACCTACCCAAAAAAATAAAAATAATAAAAATAAAAATAAAAATTACAAAAATAAACTGCCATCTTTGTGATAGGCAACGATCGAGCTAATCGCTATCTTCGTGATAGGCACGGCTCGACTCGATCAAACCGCCATCTTCGTGATAGGCACCGATCGAGCCAACCGACATCTTCGTGATAGGCACGGCTCGACTCGATCAAATCGCCATCCTCGTGATAGGCACCGATCGAGCCAACCGCCATCTTCGTGATAGGTACGGCTCGACTCGATCAAACCGCCATCTTCGTGATATGCATCGATCGAGCCAATCGCCATCTTCCTGATAGGCACGGCTCGACTCGATCAAATCGCCATCCTGGTGATAGGCACCGATCAAGCCAACCGCCATCTTCGTGATAGGCACGACTCGACTCGATCACATCTACATCTTTGTGATAGGCACCGATCGAGCCAACCGCCATCTTTATGATAGGCACGGCTCGACTCGATTAAACCGCCATCTTCGTGATAAGCACCGGTCGAGCCAACCGCCATCTTCGTGATAGGCACGGCTCGACTCGAACAAACTGCCATCTTCGTGATAGGCACTGGTCGAGCCAATCGCCATCTTCGTGATAAGCACGACTTGACTCGATCCAACCGCCATCTTCGTGATAGACACGGCTCGACTTAATTCGATTTAAATCGGATTGCCAACTGAACCCAATATGGACATGATTTAAAATGAATTCAATAGAGATAAACAGTAAACCAAACCATAAAGGATTCAAACTGAACCATATGTGGTTCTAGCTAAATCAAATTAAACGACAAACTGGTTTGACTTAAATTGAACCTAAGCAGTTTGATCGAAACAGAGTTATAAAGGATTTAACTTGAGCAAGCCGGTCCAACCCAAACTAAACTACATAAGGTTCAACCCAAACTAAATCATATGGCAAGATTCGGACCGAACTTCAGGGACGAATCAGATCAAGAAAACTAATTCCACTAGAATTGAAGCCTACCAACTGTTCTAACCGAGCAGATTTCAACATAACCAGCTAAGTCAACTTCCTTGACCCATAAGCCAGATTCAACTTGACCACCAAGTCATTAAAACTGAGCACATCAAAATCAAATTCAAATTAAATTTGACCACTAAGTCTTTAAACTAAGAAAGTTAAAATCAAACTTATTTTAATTTGACCATCAAGTCTTCAAACTGAACAAATTAATTCCGATTGACCGCCAAGTCCAGGAACTAAGCATTTTAATTTTACTTATGTACAGTGGGGGTATGCCCCCGCTTAAGTCATGTACACAGTAAATTATATTAATAAATTTTATCCATTCACGCTTTGGTCCTTTTCATATCAGCACTTATTTTTGGTCTCTTAATCGAAGGTCCCTTAACACTGCAAGTGTGGAGTAATTAATAGCAGATTCTTGAGTCTGCTAGAAGCCATGAGCCTACAAACCTGATTTCAAATAAAAAAAAATTAAACAAACTCAATTTGTATCATGAATGATCATTCATCACGGGCCGGTTCATTCATGGCGGTAGACAGTGATTTTTCGAAGTAGTCAGGCTTCTGTTTAGAGCTAATTCATACATTTTACATGTGGGCATGGAGCCTATGAGATGCTGAAGGTGGTCCACATGACTTCACAACGACAGTGCACTGAATTCATTTGACAATCTCACCAAACACCGATGTCGCAACACTTGACATTCATGCTAGCATAGAGGGTGTTTCCAATTTGAATGGTGGTTTTAATTCTTTTCGTGATTGGAGGAAAATTGTAAACGGTGTTTGTTTGCCAAGGGCGTAGTCATGTGGTAATTCTATTTTTTTCTAAAGAATTGAAGCCCGAGTATAGATTTTTGAACTTTATTGTTTGTTACAATATCCTCCCTACAATGAATTCCAAAGTAGTTCACTGGGAACGTTTGTTGTATAATACCTGGTAAGGCATCATGCGGAGGCATATAGTTTCAATTTGAACATTCCGTATCTCACGTGGCAACGAATGTTATGGGATATCAAGTCTTTGAATCAATCTGAGCGACTTCCTTACCCAATGATAATCATGAGGATTTTGAAACAGCACGGTGTCAACACTCAGTGTAATAGTTATGAGCATAGCTTGGGAACAATTAATGACTCAACGATTGTGAAGTCGTGACCTCCAAAGACTTTGACTCAGCATGAAGAGGCTCCTGGTTCTTCTCATCCACATGAGGAGGCTTTAGAGGAGGACGTATCTATGACTTCTATATATTGCGAGCAGCAGCGACTTTCATCTGAACAAGAGAGAAACTGAGTTCCAGCGGATTTCTATTGAGCATGAGCGTATTGGAGCAGAACAAGAGAAGATATCAAAGAAGTTTGGCAAACTCTCGAGGATAATGAAAGCAATCTTCGACAAGCTAGGCCATTGTCGCGCGAACATACCCGCACAGGACGATGAGTTTGATTACCTATCATGATTGGGCTTCATGCATTTTCTGTTGACCATGCATTTTGCATCTACTCTCTACATGCATGTTTTTATGTTTTATTCCCCCCTTGGTTCTTTTTGGCTTTTGTGACAAAAAGGGGGAGAGTAGTATGTGATTGTGATGATATGTGCATATGACTGTGACTGTGACTGTGATGATATGCTTAAACTGGAACTCTAACTATCAAGTTATTTTTGCAAGATTGGTATTAATGATCTATTTTTGTCAAGAATTTATTCTTCTGCAAAGGATTACAAGACTTCAAGACTGCTAGTAGCGTCTTACTCATAGAATCTGTATTAGGAGTTATTCTTATATTTTTTATATTTTTTTGGGTCGAGCATGTGAAGAAATTGTTGTTTGGTGGTTGCGACTAACTCCATTTATTTTTTATTTTGTGAAGAAATTTTGGTTTTGTCACAAAATCACCAAAGGTAGAGATTATTACAAATTTTGTATTGGCAGATTTTGTAACGTTTTTAAGAGTATTGAAGGTTTAAAGAAGAAGACATGAAGACTCGAATGCTTGGATATTAAAGCTCACGATCCTCAGGCATAATTACTTGAAGTTAGTGGTAATTTATGATTATATTTAAATATTTAGAAGACATAGGAATAGGTATAAAACTTGA
Organism: Tillandsia leiboldiana; assembly: GCA_029204045.2. Taxonomy (NCBI): domain Eukaryota; kingdom Viridiplantae; phylum Streptophyta; class Magnoliopsida; order Poales; family Bromeliaceae; genus Tillandsia; species Tillandsia leiboldiana. The sequence continues at coordinate 9,073,860 of CM055076.1, forward strand.
TAATATACTAAATTGGAGATTTTCTAGTGTCAGGATATGGACTCTGTGAGAGGATACGGATCTCGACAGTTTTTTTTTTATTAAACAGGGATATACCCTATTTGAAGAAGTACAGGACCAGGACCAAAACAGCAGGAGGGAAGAGAGAACCCAATGCAACAAGAAGTGAAAGGAAAAACCCACACGTAGTGTGCGTAAGAAATACGGATCTCGACAGTTATAACAAAAATTTATTTATAGAGGGTCTGAACCCCAAGGGAGAATCCGGATCCCGAACAGACTGTTTGGCTATTTCGTAGAGAAGATCTGAACCTTCAGGAAAGATTTAGACCTCGATGTTTTTCCAAAAATCACTACAAACAATTCGTCTTTATGCTCCGATGGAGAGTTTGCACGAGGATACGCGTGAGGGCCGAGGATTTAGTGGAAGCTTCATGGATTCGAAGCGAAGGGTGTTGCGCGGACTCATAGCATGTTGAGGACCAACGAAGAAATTCTACTTCGAGTATACAGTAAAGATTGAGTCGTGGATTCGGTATATCACTTTATACTTAGATTTTTTTTTTAGTGAATTTTTTCGTGTGATCGGTTCTGTGGATTTTTTACTCCGCTTGAAGTTTTATCACGTAAAAATCTCAGTGTGTTGGTTTTAATATTCCACATTTGATTTTTATTTGCCGAGTTGGTTCTTTTTATTATTGCATCTTTAGGAACTGAAACGTGTAGTCTCCAAGAACATCCCTCTATCATGCACTTTATAGGACAAAGTCGTTTAGTGAATTTTAAAACTTTTTATTTGAAAATTATGAGTAATATACCACCAATTTAGAGTGTCCAATAAAGATGTCTTATCATGAAAGATCCAACCAACTCAAGTTTCGTCAATGCTAGGTAGACCGGTGTAGTGTTCTGGTACTTTGTGGCTATGCGGACGCGTACTGTTAGCTGACCGACACATCTGGAGATGGTCGGGTCGAGCAAAATCCGTTTCGGGCAAAATTGACGCAGAAATGAACTCAGAGTGGTGAAACTATTGGAAATTGGTGTTTCTAGGAATTCGGGCTCCCAAATCCTTGTTTCGAATGCCTGGATTGGCAATTCGGATGGTCCGAATTCTTAAGGGCTGAGGAGCTGAATTCGGGCTATTCGGATCTTGATCTGTAATATCTATAATTTTGTATTTCAGGATTTGACTCTTTAAATGTGAAAATTTTTATAAGTTGGAATTTTTACTTTATGGAATTTTAAAGAGGGTATCTTTTTTAGCATTTTGAGGAATAATTCCTCGAAAATGAAACCATCACGTAGTAGGTGGATTAGCGCTGAAGGGAGTGGACAAGTCGGTTTTCGGATTCGCTATGTTGGTTGCACGAAAAAAGCGTGAAAAATCGGGACTTGACGGAAATCGTGAAAAAGGTTTTTTTTTTCTCTGTATAAAACGATTAATTTCATGATCGGGGAGATTTTCAAAGAAAGAAAATCGTCACTTGGATGGTGTCGTCGAGCTGAAGACGGTGGTGCGATCGGATTTTAAGTCCGATGTCCGGATCTTCCGGATCTGCATGTTTTGAGAGAAAAGCGAACTGCAATACTCATTTTTTGTGATTTCGGGTAAGATTGTAGCTTTTCTGCTCCGGAATTCATGAAATCTGTTGATTTGGGGTGAGTTGGCGTTGGACACGTTTTCAAAAATTCAAAATTCAAAATACTAATTTTTGGGGTGAAGGATTGAGTTTAATATCATGGGGACATGAATGAAATTACTCATAAAGTTGAGTTATGAGGGGTATATAGGTTGGATTAGGATTAGGGCTTGCTAAATCTTAATTAGCCCTAACCTTTCTTCTTCCTCCTCCATAGCCACCAAGAAAAAAATAAGAAAACCCTAGATCCCCTCATCCTCCTCCCCAGGTCAATGTCATCACGTCGTCGTCGAAGCCGAAGAAGAGAAGGTGCTGGATCTGGGCGCTCCATCCTTGCAGCCGCCGCGCGCCAGGACACCACACGCGCGGCAGAGAAGGTGCTAGATCTGGGTGCTCCATCCTTGCAGCTGCCCCGCGCCAGGACACTGCACGCGCGCCGCGCGTGGGAGCCGCCAGCGCCTAGGGCTCGCGCAAACTGCGCGGGGGGCAGCCCCGGACGCTACCTGCCCGAATCGGGCGCCCGCCGCAGCCCGCAGCCCGCAGCCCGCAGCCGTGCGGGACAGCGCGCTCGCGCAGGGCCCAGGTCGCTTGAGGCCCAGGCTGCGCGGGCCTGTGCGCGTGGGAGCTGCACGTCGCCCTGCTCCGCCCCCCTTGAGTCCGGGCGCCCTCTCCACCTGGGTGAGCCCGAATCCCTTGTTTTCTCTATTTTTTTCCTTATTGCCTTCTTTCTTGATAGAGGGTCTTCCATCTCCATAGCAGCCGCTTAAGGTGGTCTGAGCTTGCTCCCTCTTCGTCGCGGACATTACGGCAACACCGCCAAGCCCGAAATCACCTCGGTTTGCGTGTCGGGCCGCGTCACCTCCCGGCGAAGTTGGTTTTTGGCATCCGGTTCGACCCAGAACACTCCTCGAGTATCGCCTTCCCTCCGGACAGCGAGCGCGGCATTTCGTGCGTCGAGAGCTATCGACCCACGCCGTCGGTTCGCCCCCGAAGCTCTCGGTTTGCGGTAAAAGCTTAAACACTTGTTTTAATTATTTTTATGTAACTGTTGGAGCATTTAGGATCCAAAATGCAAATCGACCGCACAGGTTGCCTCGAGCAACGTGCACAGACCCTTTGGACTACTTGTCCAGGATTTGCAATCCATGTGGAGCATAATTGAGGTCCCGAAGCCGATTCCGGCAATGTCGGGAACCTATTTCGGCATAATGGCACTTAATTATATTTTATAATTGTGAATTTAGTGTGTGTTGTCCGGACACCTATTTTGGGTGCGTTTTGGGACAGCGGGTGGCTTAATTAATTGTTTGAGACCTTTCGGAGCAGTTTGGAGATCCCGGGGGTGTTCCGAAAATTTTCGGTGGGCTCCGGAAGTCCGGTTTAAAGATCTTTTTCTTCGGATGGTTTTAGGGTTGAGAGATGGGTGACCTTGAGTCGTAGAATCTAGTCTTGACTCGGTAGACCTTGTGTAGGTTCGGTCGGCGAGCAGGAACATCGTGGGAGTTAGGTGCTTCACCGAATCAAGTGGGTACTTCGACCCAAAGTCGGTACAGTGGTGCTAGCTCGGTGATGTTCCTTCTTTCCCCTATTTATTTGTTATTCACACTTTGCATGTTGAGCACATATCACCCCTTGACTTCACACTTGATTGCTCTACTGTTATCCTTTTTATGTTCATTATGACTTAGTAGTAGAGCGGTACTTGATTAGATGTTATCATCATATTCGGTTGACCTGTTTGGTCGGTTTGACCCATATGTATGAGATTGGATGACCTTCTTGGTCGGTACTTTTCTTGTGGACTTGTTATCGGCTACTTGCCGATGGTTGGCTATTGATCATGTTGCATTGATCGTCATAGCTTGTTTAGTGCATTTCGCGTACACCAGCGGTCTGATCCATTGCAAAAGGGTGTTCTTTTCCGGAAAAGTGGTCGTACTTCCGACCCGTGAGCCCGATGCGGTCCCTGCTAGGATTATATGCCAGGTTGAGCATAGCGTGACATTTGCCTGAGGTCTTTTAAGCAACATGGTGGTTGATTGGGTTTATACTTTTGGACTGTTTGTCCAGTTGATGCATATATTTTGTTACGGTAGCGTTAGTTGATTCATATAGTATTCTTTCATTTCCTGTTGTATCATGCTACTGTAGTATTGCTATTTATACATCATTGTTATCTTTCGGTTACCAATGAGTGCAGCTCGCCTTTGTCGGCTTGCGGTACTCACTGGGAGACCCTAGATGGTTTCTCACTACTCCCAAGTTGCAGGTACTACGGGAGGTGACGGTCGGGACGATACGTGAGGCGACGACATAGCTAGAGAGCTTAGTAGTCCCGAGAGTTTCTTTCAGTACCTTGCCATTTATTTTTCGCTTTACCATTTATTTACTTGTTGAAGGGTCTAGATGTGGTGGTTCAGTTATGTCTTATTATTTGATTGGATTAACAATTTGACTAACTAATAAGTGGATTCTTGACTTTATGACTTCATAATTTTATGTAAAAATATTTTCTACCCCTCGTGGTAGTCAGTTTTCAAAAGATTATATTTCCGTGTGCGAAACCATTTTTAAAAGGATTTTTGGTTTTCATTGCACCAGTAGATTTCAAATAAGGTTTTCGTGTGGGAAACGCTTTCAAAATGATAGGAATGCTTGGTGACTTATGCATTGCATCATCTGCGGTAAGGACACTATAGAGCATTCAAGCATCAAGTTTAAGGATCAGTTAGCTGTATGTGCATCCTTTATGAATGCGGTGTATGCGTATGAGTTGGAATTGGTGGTTTGTGAAATTGTACTGTGTGTGACGCCGTGCAAATACAGAGGAGGTTATGTCCGTGTGAATAGAGGGTTGCCTGTATTTGTGGCGGGTTTGTCCATTTCGTAGAAAAAGTTTTTTTTTTTTTTAAAAAAAAAAGGGCATTTTTCGCTAATTCTGTTTTCCTAAACTGGTCCTATGTAAGAAAATAGTTTTACAAAACGGACCCTGGGGCGTGACATGATCTGAACGCTGAACGCTGATTATGGGCGCCCAAATGTTGAATCGGGCGCTCGAAAATATCTTGATAGTGCTGGATCCGAATAGGTTTTGTTGTTGATTCGCAAGGCTAGTTGACCCCGAACCATTTTTCTATGAAAGGGGACTATGGGGAGAATTTTAGGAGCTTTTCCCCATCTTCATATAAGCCTTATCCACTCTTCTCACCCCCTCTTTCCTTCCTAGAGCACCTAGAGAATAAGGCAGTAGCAGCAGGAGCAATGCTAGCTGTAGTAGTCCCGATCCCGGTGTAGCTTCTCCCATGACCCACGATATGGAACACCTATTATTGGTGTGTCGGACCCGCAACGCGTCAAATGGACTCGTTGGACGTACTCTGTGAGGCCTCTAGATTGAGCCTGCCCTCTGGCTGTTTTTGTCGAAATTTAGAAAGGGCTTTAGGCTAATTCGAGGTCATATTTGTATTCAGCGCGGAAAAACGTCGAAAATCGGCTATTTACTTGCCTTTTTCGGAGTCCAGATGCCCAAAAAGGGGCTCCCGGAAGTTTTCTGCGCATTTTGGTGCATAGGGGAAGCCGTGGACCAGCCTTGTGCCACGTGGCAGCCTCGGATTGGCTGGCGCACGCGGCGCGGTCCTCAGAGTGTTGGCGCTAGTTCATGGACCGGGCGTAGGGGACACGTGGCATCCTGCGATCAGCGGGCTCTCACGACACGGTCCACGAAAACGCACCGGCTGGCGCATGGACCAGGGCGGGCCACGTGGCGGCCTCGGAGTGGCCGACTCACGCGCGCGCGGTTCACGCGCCAGGGGGAGCAGGTGGGGCACGTGACTGCCGACGTGGGGGCGCCACGTGGCGCCCTGCGATTGGCGTGCCACCTCCCCACGTTCGGCGGTCGGGGCCACGTGGCGCACGCCGGCTGTCTCCGCACGCGTTGTCCGCTGTTCGGGACACGCGTCGGAGCCAGGAGGATTCGAGCGCTGATCGTGGGCCGGGCCGGGGGAGCTTTTGGGCGCACTGTAGCAGCCCGAAAGTTCCGGGCGCCCGGAAATTGGGCCCAAAAACCCAATAAAGGGGGATTTTGTGGGCTTTTGTGTGAGGGCTATAAATAGCCCGGGTTTTTGAGCCTTGTAACTTTTTTCCCGAGCTTCTTTGCCTCTGAGCCCTTAAGTTACTTTGATCTTCATCTTGTTTTGCATCTTGCGAAGGAGTTTCATAATTTTTGGAGGTCGCGGCATTGACGTCTTCGGCGAGTTAGCGCAGTGCGACGTTCTTTCGTTGGTGGCCCATTTCCGTCGCGTTTCAGTCCACGAGGTCCACAGAGCTACTCTGACAGAATTTTTGGACAATTTTCATGGCGTCGGATTCACGAGAGGTAAATCTACGATTTTCGTATTTTCCACTCCTCCCATATTTGAGTTTTTTTTAGGGATTTCGGGTACATTTTTTAGCCCTATTTTGCTGGTGGTTTTTTCTGGACAACAGCACCTTGTTGGATTTTTATCTCTGAACTCGAGTATCGGAATTCGACGTTTAAGGACTCGATTGACATCTACGCTTCGCGAGGATCGCTGTCGTATTTTTATTAAAATTTTTAGAATTTATCTCGTAGGTGATAATTAAGCTTCTTTGGGACTGAATTTTCAGCAAACTGTACACTTGGAAATTTTGTGTTGATTGTAACTTTGGACTATATCTTTGTACCCAGGAGGAGTTTTTGAGTGTTTTTGGACCCGTTGGAATTGTGGGAATTGGAGGATTATTCCCTTGTAGTTTCAGCTTTTTGGACTTTGGACAGCTTTGCACTTCCAGGTGGGTTGCTTCGTCTTCAAAACTGGCGGACTGATCAGTAATTCTATATTGTAGGAAACATGCATCTTTGTGAGTATATTATGAAGCATGCTAGAAAGAGAGAATTGATGCTACTTGTATTGCTATGATGATCATATTGATATATTGCTTTCTAAATCTGTAAATTAAATGCTATCTTTGGAACTTGACCTAGCACCCCGTCATATGCTACATGTTTAACCAGACTAGTAGAAAACTCCAACTTGGGCTAGGTTATTTATGCTTTAGACATTCCCACACTGTTATCTATTATATTACCTGGACTTAGAGTTTCCTCGCCCGAATAGTGGTCGAGTTGTTGTGGAATGCATGTTACACTCGCGCCTGGGGGCCGAGTGGAGTCTGGTAGCAGTGTTAGATCAGTGTTTTATTTTTGCGAGCCGTCTGAGTCGACGGTGGGTCCCAGCTGTGTGGTTTTCCAGCCTGTGAGTGAGAGTTGGTGTTGTTGGTTACTGTCGATCTTGTTGATCGTGGATTTGGACTATAGCCTACATGAGCCATATTTGAGCTCGACAGAGATGTGCGGATACTTTCCTCAATGGGGTCGCGCCCCTCGAGTGCCACTCCGGAGCTGGGCTTGTTACTTGCTATCGTGACTTGTCGACGCAGTCCCTCTGGCTGGGCCAGTTTTGGCAGTCACGGACGCCCTACGTAAGTCCGGTCCTCCTTGGATGTAACGGCAGTAGGTAGGCGCAGGTTTGACTGGACCCTATGTGGCAGTCAGTGTAGATTGGGTGATTATGTTTGAGAGATAGTAGATGCATCATGTTTCCATCTGTTCCACTTCTTGAGCATTTAGATAGAGGCATAGTAGCTGTAGAGTTATTTTCCAGCCTTTACTTTCAGTACTGCATTTGTTACTTTATGCCTCTAGTAGACTTAGTGGGCAGACCGTCAGGCTTGTTGGCGGTACCCACTGAGAACTACTGTGTGATGTAGTTCTCACACCCGCCGTGGTGATTTTTCCCCAGGGACCTCTACTCTAGTTCCTGCTGCTCCAGTTGCTGATCCTGCTGATCGAGGTAAGGGAGTCGCGAGCTAGATTCCTACCAGTCTTCTTCCTATGAGAGTAGATGTACCCTTTTGGTGATGTACTAGTACTGTCAGTGATTTTGGGATGTATCATGTATATTTTACTTTTGAGAGCTTTAGTTTTGGAGTGACTTTGTATTGTGAGGACCTGACAGGTACTATTTGAGGATTTGTATATTTTTATTTCAGCAGTTTACTTTTCAGCTCTGATATCTGTATAGTGTAGTTGATCTTTTGCAGGTTAGTCGCTTCGTCTATACGGGGCTTCCCGTATGGGCGGCGGATCTGTTGGCGAGCCCGGGTCGCAGTTTCGACGCCGGGGCATGACACTAGCAACCAGCTTGAGCACCTTGGGAGCCCGTTTCTACTTTGCAAAGGCTTCAGATATTAAGAGAGTTGATCGCGCACGTTGTGGCGGGGAGATCGAGCAAAGCTATGGAGCATTCCTCTTCTTCTTCCCCATCTGAGGCTTTTGAGGTAGGTTGAGCTTAGATATTGAATGGATTTCCTTGGGCTTTCTCTGAGGTTTTACTGATCTCTCATCCATTTTTGGTTCTGAGGTTTTATGCCCAACTTTTTGGGGTTTTCTTCTCTTGTGAAGCTTGGGTTACTATGGCGTTGATGTGGTGAGCCGAACCAGTTGTGGTGAGCCGATCCAACTTGAGGAGGAGCCGAGTGCCCTGAGGCTATGTGGGGATAACATCTCAGTTCATGCAAGCGCGATTGGCTTATGCATAAATCAACAGATTCTGTTGGTGATGGGACAGCCGCCGAAAAGCTGCCCAGACACTTGGGATTGTTATTATGAGAATAGGCTGGGGTGACGTGTCACGATCCGGGGTCGAATTGCGACCCGGGCTCGCCAACAGATCCGCCGCCCATACGGGAAGCCCCGTATAGACGAAGCGACCAACCTGCAAAAGATAAAACTAACTACTAAACAGATATCAGAGCGGAAAGTAAATCCTCTGACAGCACAACAAAGGTCGCCAAAATGGGGTACATCTACTCTCTCTCCATGACAGGCAGGGATCTAGCTCGCGACTCCCTTACCTCAGTCAGAAGATGCAGCAGCATGGGTAGTAGGAACAGGAGAAGAAGTCCCTGGAGATGGTCACCAACGGAGGGTGTGAGAACTACAACCAATAGTAGTTCTCAGTGGGTACCGTCACCAAGACCAACGGTCTGCCCACTAAGTCTACTAGAGGCATAAGATAACAAATGCGGTATACTAAAAGTGAAAAAGCAGGAAATAAATCTACAGCTACCATGGCTCTATCTAATAATGCTCAATGGGTGGTACAGATGAATAAGATGCATCTACTGAGACCCAGTCACAAAATCAACCCAATCACACTGACTGCCACATAGGGTCCAGTCAAACCTGTGCCTACCCTACAATCACATACCCGCACTAGGTCAGGAATTACGTAGGTGGTCCCACTCGGACTGCGTCGACAAGCTACGAAAGATAAGTAATAGGCCTAGCTCCGGAGCGGCACTCGAGGGGAGCGACCCCACCGAGAAAAGTATCTGCGCATCTCTGTCGAGCTCAATATGGCTCATGCAGGGTATAGTCCAAAAACCACGATCAATCAGATCGACAAAGTCCGACTCACAACACTAACCCACCGGCTGGATGAACTCAACGGCCGGGACCGCCGTCGACCAAATGGCTCCCAAGACAGGACATCAAACTCAACATGCCAAAACTCACTGGTTGGAGATACTCCACAGCCGACGACAACGAAGGGCCCGAAAACTCTGAAAAACTAGTATCTACAACCGAAATCAAACAAGAACAGGCTAGCATAACCTCTCGTTGTTCTCGACCAGAGGAAGAAAACAGACCTTAGAACCTAGATCACTCGAACCCTCCTGGGCGATGAAGTTTAGAGGAAAAGATGATATTTATTACTGAAAACTATTTTCACTCGAACCCTCTCGGGGTGAGGACCCAAAATAGTTTCTTTTTATAAAACCATCTTGATTTAAGAAAATTCATTTTAATGAATTTTAGTTCTTTTAGGAAAATCAGTTAGAAAATAAGTTTTATTTCCAAACCCCGAAAGGCTAATGCCTTCGCCCAATCAGACAAGAACAGACTCCGACGACCCTTCGATATTTGGAAGGAAAATATTGGTTTACTGAAATCATATATGTCCAAAAAGATTATGCATTCAAGATCCTGAAATCAAAAGCGCGCTACTGCCACGAACTCAGTGGCGATAAACCGAACGGAGAAACTCGACGACCCGGGACCACCGTTTACCCAAACGGCTCCCGACACGAGTACTAGACTAGCCACAGCTACCATACTCCACTCGGCCCCCAGACACGAGCGCAACATGCATCCCACAAAACCTAACAACTCGGCCCACTATCTGGGTGAGAAAAAACTCTATGTCCAGGAATGAATATGTAAAGTGTGGGGGTTTCTAAAGTATAAAAGAATCTAGCCCAGATGAGGGTTTTCTACTAGTCTGGTTTGCACATACAACATATGACAGGGTGCTAGGTCAAAGTTCCATTATTAGCATTTATAAATGTGATAAACAATAAATGGATTCTAACATGCAAGATACAAGTTAAACATCAATCAAGGGTAATGCAACATTATAACCTCTAAACATAACTCAACTAGCTCAAGATTAACATAAATATCACAAGACTTTCAATTACCATAAATGAACATTACTACAAATAAGATCCTAGATCCTAGATCATGTACCAAAAGTCAAGTAAGCATCCATCATCATAACATAGCTTAATCCTCATGCTTACAAATCCACATACAAGTTGTATACTTAAAATGCATGCTTGCTAATATTTAGAATTAGGGGACCGTCCGCCGATTTTGGAGACAAAAACAACCCACTTGGAAATGGTCGATCCAAAGCCCGATCAAGCTGAAATCCGACGTGAAGAAACCTCGACTCCTCAGGAAAATAATGGCGTAGAAATCACCCCAATCCGACTCCCGGATTGGGCGCAAATGACAAAATAACAAGCGCTGCGCGGTAATATCCAAAAATTCAGCAATAGTCCCAGGTGATAAAGGAAGGAATTTTCTGCAATAAATATTTCTAAGCAAGGTTCCAAACAGTGGTACAAAGTGTTCTTAATCCCATAAACCTTCCCAACCATCAAAATTCCATTAAGTACCCTTGATAATTAGCACTCAACCAAACTATATCATGCTATCCAAAACAGGGCATTGAAATGAAGCTTAGTGTTCAAGGATTTTTAGAGCTTAAATTAAAAGTAATTTCTCTTAAGTTCCAACATGAAAAATGCTCTTTTATATCTTGTTAACACATCCATACAAAGAGACCCCCAAAAATCATGATAATCTCGTAGCTACCACCATACAAATGCTCATGGCTCAAAGGAACACGAAAACAACTGCACTACCAAAATCTGCATTGAAGGGTCTGAAAGATGGTGAAATTTACCTGGCCAAACGAGCTCCGAATTTAAAAAGAAAGGTGGCGATGGATTCCTCGTTGAGTATATATGTGAATCGAGCTAAAGAACTCCTAAATCCGAGCTCGTATGAAAGAGAAAACACAAAATTACTCAAGAGTGTCCAAGCATAAAATCTGTGCGGGATGGTTCTAGAAAAACCAAAAATACTCAAAAAAATCCCATGATCCACGAAAAATGGTGAATATCAAACTTGTAGATTTACCTCTCGTGGAGAGCCCTTCTAAATTTCAGCTCGAAATTCCAAGAAATGAGGTCTGGGCGAATTTTGCACCAAAATACGACGGTGAAGCTCTAAAAACAGCACTAATGGTGGTGCTACACTTGAGGAAGAAGATGGTCTCCCCAAGCCCCCTTGTGGCCAACAATGGTGGAGGTGAAGTTGTAGAAGATGAAGACGTTGCTGCTGTGAAGAATCCCAGGTGCACCAGCTAGAGAAGGAGGAAGAGCTGCTACATGAAGAAGAAGAAGAAGAAAAGAAGGAAAAAGAAAAAAGAAAAAGAGAAAAAATGGGAGAGAGAGAGGTGAGGCTCGGGCTACAGTTGTAGCCCGACCCACTTCCCCCGCCAGCGCCCAAACAGGGCGCCACGTGGCGGCCATCCAGGCACTCCCGCAAAACGGGAGGACGGCCCGGATGGCACCGCGTCGCGCCTTGTGGTTGGCGGGCGCCAACCACTGGCGCAACGCCGCGTGGGGCCCGCGGGGGAGCAGCGCAACGTACGCCCACACCTGCGCACGTCGTCCAACGCAGAAGGTCGTGTGGCCGGGCCGCCCAATCAAGCGCTAACACATGGCGACGCGGGTTTTCGGCGCTCCTGGTGCACCGTAGAACCTGTAGATCCACGTACAATAAAAATATACACCCGGAAATAGCTATTTTTGACCGTTTTCGCGCGCTGAGTCCGTTTTTGGCATCCGTTTGATGCACAACGCATTCTAAACACCAATACTAGGTGTTTTCTCGCCGCCAAGCCACACGGGTAACCAAGGCAACCAGGACACCACATGACGTGCCATGTACTCAACTCTATCACGCCGCATGCGCCGCCCGATTAGCGTCGTCCGGGCACTTCTGTCTCCTTCGTATTCAGCCGGTTTCTCCTATAAATAGTATTGAGAGCAAATATACTCGGAGGAAATCTTATTGAATGTTGTGAAAGGCTAACTTTAGCCGATGACTGGAAATCTTCAGCATACTGTGGAATTCGAGGATTTCTTCCTCGAATCGGCTCATGCCCGAATGAGCGTTTTTCAGCGATCCAAGCAACCAATTGCGACCTTCTGCAGTTCTTCAGCCTAAGGTAGGGGATATCATTAAGCAGGGGTAATCTCTTACGTTGACTACTGTCTTGAGTTTTGTCTTACTATTTTCTTTTTACTTTCGAGTAGTGGAGCTAGGAGTCTAGCCGGGTCGGCCGCCCGTTGTGATTGTGTTGTTCGGTTGTTGCCTTGTTGAGCCGAGGGCTCGGTTGTCTGTTCCTTTTTGTAACCGAATCGACAGATGGAATAAAATTATTTTGATATTTTATCCCTTGTACTCTGATATTGTGTATCGTTTTGTTTCCTTTTTATTAAGCGCGATTGGGACTGACCGTTCCGTTCAAGTGGAGCGTGGCTTACCCGTTCGGCGAGAAGTCTGTGTGTGCTCCCGAATCAATCAATCGACGGTTCCAGGGCAAGACATTTGAGCTTGAGACTAGCTTTAGGCTTGGTGATTTTGCTCTGAGGTTGTTTTGGGCTTGGTTGTGGAGCTTCATCTTGGGTTGTGGTGTTCATAAGCCTTTGGTTGTGTTGGAGCTCTAGTTGGTACCGACAGTAGATCGAGTCGCACCGACTCAATCCCATGATTGGATTAGCTTTTGAGGTGAGTTTGATTTCACCAAAATGAGCAAACTTTCTATTATGTCTATTTTATTTTGATGTCTAGCATGCTAGAGTAATATTATGATTTTTTTGGTAAAAGCTGATACTGCTTGAAAATTAGTATAAAATTATGTTTGGACTCCGAAATATTTTTGGTATAAAATAGGTAGTAAATGACACTAGAAAAATGATTAAAATAATTTTTTAACCTATATTTGGACACTCGATAAATTATTTGTACCGTGCCTAGTCATATTTATTTCATTATATTTTTCTCGCCCTGGGTAGAGGGTTGTGAGTAGTCGGGTTAGTGTAGGTTGCATTTACGCTCGTGCCGCAGGGCTAAGTGGATTTTTGTGGTAGCTCATAAACTGAGTTCTAGTGTCTGAAGTCGTTCGGGTTGACGGTTGTTATGGACCGTTAAGTGTTTTTTCGACCTATGAAGCCGTTTGGGTTGACGGTGGTTATGGACCGTTAAGTGTTTTTTCGGCCTATGCTATGGGAATATTAAGTGTTGAGAGCTTGTCGATCTGAATTATCGTTGATTTGGACTATAGCCTGCATGAGCCATATTGAGCTCGATTGAGATGCGTAGCTTTTCCTTGGTAGTGTCGCGCCCCTCAAATGCTGCTCCGGAGCTAGGCCATTTTACTGCGTGACGTCAATGTAGGTCGTTTGGGCGCCCTACGTAATTCCAATCCTCCGCGGATGTAATGATTGTAGGTGGGCGCAGGTTTGACTGGATGCGATGTGGTAGTCAGTGAGATTGGGTAGACTATGAACATCCTATGAGAGTAGATGCAGTTGTATATCCTCATTTTCTTTTGAGTATAGTAGATAGAGGCATAATAGTTGTATATTCATTTTCATCTTTTACTTTTTTGTTGCTTAGCAGTAGTCTTAGTTATGCCTCTAGTAGACATAGTGGGTAGATCGTCGATCTTGGTGACGGTACCCACTATGGACTACTTTCTTTTTTTAGTTTTCACACCCGCTGTCGGTACCCTTTTTGTAGAGAATTCTGCACCTGTTCCAACGCCAGCAACCACATTTGATCGAGAAAAGGGATTCTTCGGCGGCGTGGTCATAGCAGTGGTGGAGGCGGTGAACGTGATGGCGGTGGAAACCAAGACGGTGATGGTGGAGTCAGAGGCGTAGGCAATGGTTGTGGAGATCGATGTGGCGGCGGCAGCAGTGGCGAATCCTTCAATTTGAGTGTTGAATCAAGAGTTTTGGTGGTTGGTTTTGGGCTCTGCTGGGGTGATCTTGGTGGAGTTTTTCACGCCCTGTTGCTGACATTGCCTGGCCATAGAACGTGGGAGCGTGCTGCCGTTGTCTTCAAGTGCGTCGCCACCTCGAGAGGTAAAAATCGCCGCCCCTTTCTTTTGATTCTTTGTGAGCGATTCTTTACAGAAACATCATGCAATTTTTTTTTTTTTGCCTCAGGAACCTATATCAGATTTTTCTATTTGGTGTTACTGTAAATCCTAATGCAACTTTTTTACCTAATACTTTATTTTATCACTTACTATGTACGTATTTTAATTTTTTACCAATTTTATTTTATTTTTTTGTAGAAATCGTTGGCGATTTATTACAACAATTTATCTTTTGTCTGCTGGTGCATTTATCCGATTCTCCGGTAAATCGTAATTCAACATATGATTATATTGTTGCAGCGAGATCCTGGTGAGTGGCCTAAATTTGTCGTAGTATGATTTCATTCCGTAATTTGATATTGAATTGATCTATATCGAGATTTTAGAACAATTTGTTTATATTGTTGCACTAAATTTGGTATAAATTTAGGTATAATAATATATGTCCGCTGCATCGCGTGGATCACTACACTAATTATTAATGAGTACATTCTCATGATCACTTTCCTTATCGCCTCTCCTGTCAATAATATTAATAGTAGATTCATTAATAGCAGATTTATTCCAATAATCACGGGAAGTAGACAACTTGCATATTTACCGAAACTTCACCATACAAGGTACAAATTCAAATACCATTAATTTAAAGAAAGATCAAATTTTCTTTACCTCCATTCATAGGGGTTCGAATTGTATATGAGACATTGTGGGTGCTACATGGGAGGTCGTCGGGTGCACATGGAAGGTCGTGGGTTGTTCACAAGAGGTCGTGGGTTGCGCATCAATAGTCGTGGGTTGCACACAAGAGGTCGTAGGTTGTGCATTGCTAATCGATAAAGAAGCAGTAGTCACAACATATGGAGACCGGTTTTGTCTGCAGTACATATAATTTTTTATTAGCAAAATATTAATAATTCGACAAAATATTCACCGAATTTTTTACGCTTTACTATCCTTGTACGTAGTCCTCACACCACCTTCATTACCAATATCAAAAGCACTCATTAAATAGTCGAAAAAACTCATATTGAAATCGTTTGAAGCATTATCGTGTAATAGCCCTCCAATTAATATATAATGCCCTCCAATTAATATATAATTTTCTGACGTATGCAAATCTTTCGCAATGTATACCATTATGCATCCATAATATTCAAAAAATCCCATTATTTCTTCAAATGATAAATCACTTATTATTTCGTGAGCTATATATTTATTGAAATCGTGAGGCATCGATTAAGAATTTGAAATGAAATTATTTATCATATAATTTGCTAATCTATATATATATATCCTTATTTCGAAATTATTAATATAACACTGGAACGAATTGCAACCAATTTCTAAAGAAGAGTCCACATGGTTGGAAATTTGCCAAAAGGGAAAAATATCTGCTTCCATGTACCCAAAAAAGTGGAAGTATCCTACGACGGAATCTAAGATTAAATTTCCACCTCTCCTACTTTATCCGTAACTCTCGTGTTGTCTTGTGAGAGTTGCTAGCATGTCACATACACAACAGCAAATGTTAGCATTCAAGGCCTGAGAGTTCTTCAGCTTTAGTAATCAACAAGCACCAGCCTCTTTAGAGAGAGAGAGAGAGAGAGAGAGAGAGAGAGAGAGAGGATGTTGGAAGGAAAAGCAATGGTGGAAGACACAGATATGCCCCTGAAGATGCAGCTTCAAGCCATGTCGTCCGCCTCCGAAGCCCTCGACCTCTTCGATGTCTTCGACTGCAGAAGCATCGCAGCTCACATTAAGAAGGTGTTTTCCTGTCATTGACATAATGAATAACTTGATGTATGTTTGATTTGCTTTTGAAACAACTTCTCTAAACCAACAAAAGCGAAAG
>CM055076.1:9092465-9139965 GCA_029204045.2 Tillandsia leiboldiana
AGATGAAGCCTGTGAGTTGAGGCGTGCAGAAGAACTGTCCTAGAAGCAAGATTTCCCTCCACGTGTGAGGTTCCGGCAATCACTCATAGAGATACAACCGCGACTGTCCACCCCGTCGGCACGACTTCGAGACGGCACAGAGCGAACCCGTCGACTTTCAGAGATCTAGCAAAAATAAAACTCAATGTAGAAGGTATAGTAAAGAACAGTGTAAAAGTATGTGTAAAGCTCAGTGTAGTATTGTACTATAATTCAGAATTGTGTGTGTATAGTAACGTTCTTAACCAAACTCCTCTCGCTCTATACTTACCAAGAAGGCCCTTGGGTAGCCCACCAAGCACTTCCCAAGGCAAGGCTCATGGGTAGCCTGAGAAGGCCCTTCCGAAGGTAGGTTAAGTCAAGCAAAAATAAAAAATAACCGAGTCAAGATCACACACGCCACACCTGGGCCGCGCGCGCGCGTGTGTTTAGGAAAAGCCTCTACTCTCACTTTCTCCTAACCAACACAAGCAATATAGAAGACGTATATATATAGCTATTACATATGAGGAGTTTCCGATGTGGGACTAAACATCACATGTAGTGAGCTAAAGCTTTGGGCTCCCAGGTAAAGCCCGTTGATATTGGGCCACCTAGAAAGCCCATAGGCTAAATATAAGTTCTAAATCACCAAAAAACTCAAACTCTAACAATCCCCAACATGATTTAAAACTTGAAATAAAATAAATAAAAACAAAATAAGATACAAAATAACTAAAATAGATGCTGAATCCCTTATACCACGTATTCGGCGAAGGTACCTTTCGGATTTGAACCTTCACTTAGTACAAGTCTATGTACATCCGAGGGCACAATGGTGGACTTTGCCTTGAACCAAGGTCGGTGAATCGGATTTCCACCGACAGTATACATGGTACAGCCGATTAGGTTCTATGCGGGTTAGCGCTTTTATGGCCATACGCTTATATCGATTCATGTGTGTTTTAGGGAACCGCCCTCTTCCCATAGTCGTGACCTCACGACTCCACACATATAGTAGGTCCTCAAAAGGGTGTCTACAAGGTCACACCCAGCCTCTAGGGTCTCGGAACAATTTAGGGTAAAAACCCTTACTATCCACTTGCATATATGAGCATTGTCTCCATAGAGATGAGTAAATAAAATCAGTGCTCCGCACAACTACATGTTTGACTTATTTCTGCCCATTGAACCTTCAAAAGGTTAGGTTGCCGTCACCGGTAGCTACTATTGTGGGCTAAGCCCCATCCCGCTCGACGATTCTAGGATCACTGTCCTAAACAATTCCTTAATAAGCTGATCAGCCAAGTTTTTTGCATATCTGACAAATTCCAATGCAATCACATTTTTCTTAATATTCTGCGGAATGAACTTTTGTCTTACTTTCATGAATCTATTCATCTTAGTCTCCATATTTTCTTGGGCACACTTGTTAATTGCATATCTACAATCACAATGAATACACATAGGTGCCAAAGGTCGCTCCATCAGTGGCAAATCATAAAGAAATTCTCTAATCCATTTAGCCTCTACTACAATAATATCTAAAACTATAAGTTCATATTCTATAGTATTTCTAGCAATCAAAGATTGTTTAGTTGACTTTCAAGAAACAGTTGCTCCTCCAAGGAGAAAATCAAATCTAGTAGTAGACTTTACATCAGCTGTATCACTAATCCAATTTACATCACTATATCCTTCTAATACTGCAGGAAAAACACAATAATACAATCCATAAGATACAGTGCCTTTCAAATATCTCAAAACTCTTTCTAATGCATTTCAATGCTCTCCATTTGGGTTATGGGTATATCTTCTCAATCTGTTTACAGCATAAGTGTGAGGACCCGGATCCCCGCGATGGATTACTGGTTGATCAGCTGCTTATGGAGGCCCATGTTGGGTGCTAGAGGTGTTTGCGCACGTATTGGACCCAAGGATTGGACCCGGCACAAAAAAACAGATCAAGTACACTTTTTCGGGAATTTTTGATAATTTTAGAAGTGGAATTGGGCAAAACGGACATCGGATTTGAATTCAGCGCGCGAAAACGACGAAAATAGACTATTTACTTGTATTTTTCGGAGCCCGGATGCCAAAACACGAATTTCGAGACAAGGGGACACTGTTCCGGCACCGGGGGCAGTGCCGGCGGCGGCGAAGCGCGGCGTCGGCAGCACGGGCAGGCCGCGGAGCGCGGCAGCGCAGGCGCGGGAGCGGCGGCGGGCAGGCTGGTCCACGGGGCTTGGGCGTGCACCGGGCGCAGCCAATGCGGAGGCTGCCACGTGGCGAGCTCCTATTGGCTGGGCGACAACACGGGAGTCGAGGCGCCAACCGAGCCGGGCGCGGCGCACGATGGACCGCGCCAGGACGCGTGGCGCGCGCCCATTGGCGGGCGCAGCGACCCGGTAGTCCCGGCGTGGACTGCGGCCCGTGCGCCCCGCCATGAACCCCGCAGCCACGCGTCGCGTCGTGATTCACGGGGGCGCGTGCGCCGAGCACGCGGGGCGCGAATGCGGGTGACGTGGCCGGCTGTGGAGAAATCGGGCGCGCACAGTAACGGGCCGGGCCGGATTCGGGCGCCCGAATCCTGCCCCCGAATCCGGATCCCTCCCTTTGGTGGATTTGGGCTATAAATAGCCCTTTGGGCTTCTCTTTTTGGGCTTTTTCCGAGCCCTCTTGAGCCCACCATCGACAGAGAGCTTCATCCTTGAGTTTTCTTTGATTTTTGGGATCCCGGGAATTTTTGGAGGCCGCGGCATCGGCGTTTTCTGCGACGCGGCGCACTTCGACGCTTCTTCGATTTTGGCTTCTACCGTCGCATTTCAGTCCGCGAGGCACCCTGGATCACTCCTATGGAATTTTGAGACGATTTTTTTGGCAGCTTGTTCACGATAGGTACGCCTTCGATTTCCGTGTTGATGATTTCGCTTCGTTTTGAGTTTTTGGTGGTGTTCCCGAGGTACCTTTTGACCCTCTTTTTCTGCGACGATGTTTTGGACAGTGGAGCTTAGTGGATTTTATCTTGATGCCCGGTTGTCGGATTTCAGCCTGTGAGGACTCAATCGACATATACGTTTCGAGGGGAACGCGACCGTATTTTTATCAAAATTTTTAGAGGTCATTTCGAAGGTGATGCTTTAGCTTCTTCGTGATTGATTTTCGTAGATTTGTGAGTTGTGGTTGATTGACATTCCGCGGTGTTCTATTTATATCTTGGGCTACAGGTGTCGGAATAAGGTGTATAATACTTGATTTGTATCTACTCGTCGCGAGGATCACAACGGTAATTTTTTCGAATTTTTTCTGAGGACAGAATAAAGGGCCCTCTTTGTGCTGTCTTGGAAAAACAGCAGGTGTTTGTTGTGATGTGGTCTAATTGTGGGTTGTGATGTTGGTTTGAACAGAGGCTTGTGCGAAAGTGTACCGAGGGTGTAGTTTCGGCAGATTTTGGATTGTGAGCGTCTACACACTTCACCGACTTCGGCTTTGCCTGCGGAAAGCGTTACAGGTTGGTTGCTTGTTTCCAGAACCAGTGGACGGTTCTCTAATTCTATCTGATAGAGTATTTGCATGTTAGTGTACCCATTTATGTGATAGGGAGATAAGCCTAGTATCAGTATTTGTTTGAGAATTGCATGAATAACATCTATATTATGTTTATAAGAATTGCGATAGGGAAAATCATGATGATGATTAGTAGAAGCTTACCTTGGGAATGTTGCCCCTTTTGATTGATAGCATGCTAGATGGATATGTTTATTTCATACTAGAGGAGATAGGAAGCATGCTTATGAGAGATGAGGATTTTCTATTTATGCTTTGTTTAATTATATACTATTTTTGGAACTTGACCTAGCATCCCGTCATATGTTGCATGTTTAACCAGACTAGTAGAGAACCTTCACTTGGGCTAGGTTTTTTTATGCTTTAGACATCCCACACTTTGCATCTTTTCTGGACATAGTGTTGCCTCGCCCGGGTAGTGGGCCGAGGGGTCAGGTTATTGTGGGACTTTGTTGCACTCGTGCCTGGGGGCTGAGTGGAGTCTGGTAGCTGAGTTTAGACATGTGCTAGTATTGTTAGGAACCATTTGGGTTGACGGTGGTCCCGGGTCGTTGAGTGTCGTCCGACCAGTCTTGTTAGCCCTAAGTTGTGGGTCGATTCCGGCTGTGGAGTACCTCCAGCCTGTGTGTTTAGCGTGGCGAGTTGGGTGTTTCGTTTTGGGAGCTGTTTGGTCGACGGTGGTCCTGGCTGTGGAGTATCTCCAGCCAGTGTGTTTTGTGCCACGAGATGGTTGAGTTCGTTAGTGTCTCCAAATTCGTGAGAGCTAGTTAGCTGAGTCGTCGAGAATACTCCGACCGTCGTGCAAGATGTTTGAGGATCTTGAGTCCTTCCGTTCTGAGAGTGAGCGTGGATTTTGATTATAGCCTGCAGGAGCCACTTTGAGCTCGACAGAGATCGCGGATACCTTTTTCCTTGGTAGGGTCGCGCCCCTCGAATGCCACGTCCGGAGTGGATCTGTTACTTTTGTATCGCAACTTGTCGACGCAGTCCCTCTGGCTGGGCCAGTTTTGGCAGTCACGGACGCCCTACGTAAGTCCGGTCCTCCTTGGATGTAACGGCAGTAGGTAGGCGCAGGTTTGACTGGACCCTATGAGGCAGTCAGTTCGATTGGGTCGATTGAGCACCTTGGGTGCGAGTAGTTGCATATATTTTCATCTGTACCACCCTTTGAGCATCTAGATAGAGGCATGATAGCTGTAGAGTATCTCCAGCCTTTCTTGTTCAGTTTTTACTGCATTATTATCTTATGCCTCTAGTAGACTTAGTCGGCAGACCGTCGGGCTTGGTGGCGGTACCCACTGAGAACTACGTGTTGATGTAGTTCTCATACCCGTTGGGGGTTCTCCCCCTCCTTTTTCTTTCCTCTCCTTTATTTTGCAAAGTCATCTGTGGGAGATGCTGATTCTGCTGTTGCTGTTCTAGGTGAGGGAGTCGCGAGCTAGATCCCTACCTATCTTTGGAGAGTAGCTGTACCCCTACATTGGAGACTTGTAGTACAATCCGTAGATTAGTTTTATTTATGCTTATGAGAGATTATTGTAGTGAGGTTATGACTTGTACTGAGAGCCTGTACGCTGATGTATTATTTCAGGTTGCCCTCCCTGTTGAGTTCTGGATTTTGTATCTGAGGATTTTGTATTTGATCATGTTTGCGAGGTGGATATTGTATCTTTATTTTCAGTTGTACAGTGTTGGATTTGAGTTCTTTTCAGCTTTTTATTTTACAGTTCTGATATCTGTTTAGCTATAGTAGTTTTTCTTTGCAGGTTGGACGCTTCGCCTATGCGGGGTTCTGTATAGGCGGCGGATCTGTTGGCGAGCCCGGGTCGCAGTTTCGACCCCGGGGCGTGACAATAAGCCAAATCAGGTCTGGTGTAATCTACTAGGTATCCAAAAGATCCTATAATCTGAGCATATTTATTCTGACCTATTGGATCTCTTCTATTCTTCTTAAGATGTATACTACGATCATAAGGTGTTACTACAGTCTTAGCATCAAAATATCCAAACTTCTTTAACAACTGTTCACTGTAGTGAGATTGACTCATAACTATTTCATTTGATTTTCTAATAATCTTCATGTTCAAAATTACATTTGCTTGTCCAAGATCTTTCATATCAAAGTTTTCATCAAGTAATTTCTGAACATCAATTATCACATCCATATTGGTACCAAAAATTAAAATATCATCAACATATAAACATAAGAATACCATCTGTCCATCATATTCCTTAGAATATACACATTCATCAAACATATTTATATGAAAACAATTTGTCACAACCAAAGAGTCAAATTTCAAATGCCATTGCTTAGGAGCTTGCTTAAGTCCATATAAAGATCTTGTTAACTTGCATACTTTGTTTTCATATCCAGCAACAACAAATCTTTTAGGTTGCTTCATATAAATCTCTTCCTCTAAGTCACCATTTAGAAAAGCAGTCTTAATATCCATTTGATGAACAATCAAATCATGGACATAAGCTAAAGCAATCAAAATTCTAATAGAAGTAATCCTAGCAACAGAAGCATACACAACAAAATAATCTACACCACGCTCCTGGGAAAAACCCTGAGCTACTAATCTAGCCTTATACTTATCTACTGTACCATCAGGTCTCAACTTCTTCTTAAAGATTCATCTATATCCTACAGGCTTACAACCTACAGGTAAATCAGATAACTCCCAAGTATGATTCTGTAGAATAGATTGCATCTCCAAATTAACAACCTCTTTCCAAAATGATGCATCTACAGATGTCATAGCTTGGTCAAAGGTAGATAGGGTGTCTTCTACAAGTAAGACACAAAAATCATTTCCAAAAGTTTTCTCAATTCCTAGGACGCTTACTTCTCCTAGGTTCAATCTCTTCTATAGGTTCACTAGTTGTAGGTCTACTAGAGCTACCTATAGTCTCAATAGGAATAGGTCTATATACTCTAGTCCTAAAAGAAAAGATGTCCTCAAAGTACATTGCATCTCTAGCCTTAATAATAGTATTGTTAGAAATCTCATTAACCTCAGAATTTACCACCAAAAAATCTGTTGGCATTACTATCCACAGCATAACCTAAGAAAATTGTATCTATAGTCTTAGGACCAATCTTTCTTTTCATGTTCTCAGGAATCTTTACTTTAGTAAAGCACCCCCACACTTTAAAATAACTAAGATTAGGCTTCCTACCTTTCCAAAGCTCATAGGGAGAGACAGAAGAGCTCTTGTGGGGAATCTTATTAAAAATTACACATGCAGAATCAAATCTCCCCCCCCCCCCCCCCCCCGCCCAAGTTCTCGAGTGCTCCTAAACTAATAATTATAGAATTCACCATATCCATCAAAGTTATATTCTTTCGTTCTGCTACTCCATTGGATTGACACATAGGGTGCAGTCACTTGATGTACAATTCCAAATTCTTGACAGAAAATAGTCATCTCATTTGAAGTATATTCACCACCTCGATCAGATCTCAAAATCTTGATTTTCTTATCCAATTGATTTTCCACCTCAGCCTTATAAATCTTAAATTTATTCAAAACTTCATCTTTTGTCTTAATCAAGTAAATATAGCAATATTTAGAATGATCATCAATGAAAGTTATAAAGTACTTGCTTCCACCCCTACTGGATCTACTTCCATCACAAACATCACTATGTACAAGTTCTAACATATCACAATCTCTATCTACTAATCTAAATGGTTTCCTAGACTCCTTAGCTTGTACACAAATTTCACATCTATGATCAGTTGAAATAGATTTAGGAATTAAATCAAGATGCATCAATCTTTTAATTGTATTGAAATTTACATGTCTCAATCTTCCATGCCAAATATCAGATGAAACAACATTCAAAATAATACTTTCATTAATAGAAGGAATCATCACAGAAAGCTTAAATAAATCATCACTAAAAAATTCATTCCCAACAAAATTCACTCCCAACAAAATTCACTCTCTTAGTAATTACTACTTTATTACATTAAAAAATAAACTTAAAACCTTGCTGAACTAAAAGAGATAAACTAATCAAATTCTTCCTAAGATTGAGAACATGATGCATGTCGTGCAAGGAAAGGGCCTCCCCAGAGGTCAACTTCAAATCAACTCGACCGGTCCCAAGCACGCGAGAAGAAGTTGTATTCCCCATGTTCACCGATCCTCCACTTGAGCCCTGATAAGTGGAAAACCAAGTGCGGTCAGAGCAAGCATATACATTTTCTCTAGTGTCTATCCACCAATCAGAAGAACTAAGAGCAAGGTTAATCTCAGGTAAACTAGATCTTAACCTGATAGTGGAGTTAGGAGGGTTAGGCACAACAGTCAACATGTTCAGCTGGCGCTCAGGAGGAGCTCCCTTCTTCTTCTTTGGCGCGGAAGGCCGAGTCTTGCGATAATAGCAGTCCTTCTCAAAGTGGTTTTGGTCTTCCCGCACACAAAATAGCCAGAATTAACTCCACTCCCCTCAAGTTTAGGCTTCTTAAAGTTTGAGTTAAATTTTTTATGGTGGAAAGGCTTCTTTTTAAAGTTCTTACAAGGTTGAAAGTTTCTACCCTTAGGTTTCGGGTTTTCTACTAGGTTGGCTTGGGTAGTAGGCTCACTAGGCTTCTTATCCCTAGCTCGGTTGTCTTCTATCCTAATGGATCTTAGGACATAATTCAAGAAAAACTCTTTCCGATTATGGTTAAGATCATTTACATGGTTAAACCAAGAGGGATGCAGCTTATCTATAAGGGTGGCAACTAAAAAGCTCTCATCCAGATCTACTCCACTAGGTCTAAGCTGCTCAATAATATACTCAAAATCATGAAGCTGGTCAGATATAGGCTTACTATCTACCAACTTAAACTTAATCAAATCAGAAACTTGGTATATATTCTTAGTATAATCAATCTGACCATACTTATGTTCTAAAGAAATCCAGAGTTCCCTTGCAATCTGAGCACTACAGTAAATGTCATAAAGTTTATCAGATAGAGTGTTAAGGATCCTGTCACCCCCCGAGACTGCCCATTTGGTCAGTTCGGACACGCCAACAGACCCACCAATCGGGCATGACCTCTCCATACCCGAAAGGAACGGTCAGTCATCTCAACGGCAAATAGCGCAATGAGAAAACATACATATCAGAGTAAAACTTACTAGTAAATTTAAACATTCAATTTTAACATATAACACAACCGTGTAAAGCTGAAATATATAAACGAATGAATATTTAATACAAATAACTTGTTACAAATTTTCTTTTCTTTTCCTCACCCAAAATACACAATTTACTCAAAATAACCAAAAGGGTAAAAGAACCACTAGACCCACTAGGTCTACTATACTGCTGGGCCCTTGCCCCTGTCGTGATCCTCCCCGACTGTACCTGGTCCTGTAAGGGATCACCAAAATATAGTGTGAAAACTATGAATAGTTCCCAGTGGGTTCACCCACTGAGAAAGCTTGCTCTACACCTCTTGATCCATTGGAAGCATTAGTAGCATGATATATAAACATAGATATGGAAAGTTGTAAAAGCTACACTAGCATGCTAATAAAATAATCACTACACTGCTAGTACTATGCAAGCTACTATGCTAAGCCACACTAGGCTACCATACTCACACTTGGCCAATATGCCGCTAAGAGGGGTTACATCTAATCCGGCCACTTTGGCCATTTTACTTATTCTCTTTTATCTTTAAGCCTTCTAGAAGTATCTCGTCTGACGGGTTTCTACCCAAGAAGCTGCACTCCTTATTGACGAGCCTCAAATATGAAGGCGCCAATTGCATTTACTTGCATTTCCTTCCGGAAGTACACCGACCGATGGACCACTGTCCTAGGAGCCGCATTGTGCGATCACTCCTAATGACGGCTCTCAAATTCGAATGTACCATTTCCCATCACTCTTTTATCCTAGGTTATTTACTATAGGATAGCTTGGGTGCCCCTAGGACACCAATTTAAGTTAGAGATTTCTTGTTGCTCACATTTTACATTAAACTAGTGATTAACCCGCGCTACGCTGCGGATATAAATAATTTTTAACGAATTATTCGTTATCTTAGCCCTCTAATTATGCCTTTAATTTATTTAATTTTTTAATGTATGTAATTTATATAGAAAATCAAAGTGAAAAAAATTTTAAACGTATATAAATTTAAAATAGGAGACATTCCAACTTTGCTATTTAGCGAAATTCTCGAACTTTGTTATTTTAATTTAAAATATTTGTTTAAAATTTTAGATCTATAAATATAAAATTCGATGAAAAAATATTTTAATGCTGAATATTTTATATTAAGAAATATATATAAGATAAACAAATTCTTTAGTAGGATATTTCTTTTTTTTTTAGTCCTCAAGTTATCCAAAGCCACAAATTACAAAGCCCTTACATTAAAGAATTTAAACCACAATGTTTACATTAAACAAAAGTAGCAATGTGGGGCTTCCTTTTGCTCTCAATTTCATTCATATTAGTGTAGTAACCCGCGCGATGCAGCAGGTAGATAATAGAAAAAAAATAAAAAATATTAATAGGATATATATTTTTATAAATTTTTAAATATATAAGAGTGAAAAAAATTTCATATCAAATTAATAAGAAATTAATCTAAATGTATAACCAGTATATATGTTTAAGTTTAACAGTTCAAAAAATAAAATGGGAATTCAAGTAATTACCAAGATTTTTGCTTCCCGAGTTTTTAATATACCCATCCTGAACCATTTTGTTAATTAGCTCCCTCATAGTGCTCAGATTAGCTTCCCCGTCTAACTTGCTTTGAAGCTTCGCTATTGTCACATAATCCATTGGTAAAGCATGATAAAGAGCTTGAAACCAAATCGCAAGCACAATAAATAAAAGACATAAGCTGTTGGATAAAAATATAAACGTATATTTGTATGTAAATATATCAATTAAGAGCATATGATACCTTCATGTACATGAAATCCTCATCAGACGTCTTGGTAGTTTCCTCGGTCTGTGGAATCTCCTGCATCTCAACCTCCTCCTTTACAACAGATGAATTGGAGTTGACTTCCTGGTAGTGGAAAAAAAAAACAGAAAAAAAATGAAGTTAAAAAAAAAGGTGCATAAAGAAAAAGGAAAAGAACCAACCGTTATTTACCTTGTTAATAGTGTAACTATCCTTCGTAGCTATAGATATTTGTGATGAACATACAGAACTTCGTGATGAGTATGAGATGCTTAACTTGGACTTTGATCTTCTTAAGAAAACCTATAATATTTTAATTGAGGAAAAAAAATAAATTGTTTCTGAATTGAAGGAGATTATGGATGGTATTGCTAGATGCTATACCTTGGTTAATCACCCTACCTCTGGTCCAATTGATGTAGAATCAACAGTCGAAGCGGTAATATTGGGTGATAAAGAAACAACGTCAACAACCGAGGAAGATCCTGAAGCTCCCCCGGTTAAAACTCCTCGCTATTTACTCTGTAATGAGCAAATATGAATGAATAATTAAATAAATCACATGTAGAAAATTCTAATTTTGAAATCAAAATATTGGAGAAAAAAAATAAATTGAAAAGAAAATAGAATATTCGAAAGAACAAACCCTAGAACAAAGAAAAATTGGATTGGACGAAGGTGGCCATGAAGTGGACGATGGAGATTTTGATCTTGGAGGAGGGGGAGGAAGAGGAGGGCAAGGAGATTTGGAGGTTCTCCACGACGGGAAGGAGGCTTAGAGAAAGAGGGAGAGAAGAAGAATAATAATAAAAAGAACTCAAAAAGGGGCAGATATAATTAATTCATTGAAAATAGGGAGTGAGAAGAGTTGGAGGTTGGGAATGGGAAGTATTTATCATTAATTCATTGAGAGTTAGGAATAAGAAGAGTTGGGGGTTAGAAATGTGAAGAGTCTATCATTAATTCATTGAGAATTGAAAAAGAGAAGAGTGAAAGAAAATTTGACACGTGGCAAAAAATAGAGGAAATCATATAGAGGTATAGATTTCCTTCCTGCCATTTTTTGTTTTACAAACTCTTTAGTAGGAAGGCAAATATTTGTTTAAAATTTTAGATCTATAAATTTAAAATTCGGTAGAAAAATATTTTAATGCTTGGTATTATATATATATATATATATATATATAAGAGTATATATACATAGTCCAGCTACTATACTCTTATGAATATATGCCCCTTAGATGAAGAAATGTGCGGTTAGATGAAGATACTCATAAATTTTCAACCCTTAGATGAAGAAATGTGCGGTTAAAATTATAGTGGTTTCCTAGAGTTTATACTATTTCACCAATAACCCACTAAACCCTAAGGGGACCATTATCATCATAACCGCACGTCCCTTCATCCAAAGGCGGAAAAGTTATGAGTACGAAAGAGTCTATACTCATAAGAGTATATATATATATATACATATATATATATATATATATATATATATATATACATATATATATATATATATATATACATATATATATATATATATATATACATATATATATATATATATATATATACATATATATATATATATATATATACATATATATATATATATATATATATATATATATATATATATATATTGTTTAGAAACTATAATTTTTTACTGAATTTGTGTTTGAAACAAATTAAAATCTAAATTAAATTTAGATTCTAAATTATAATAAAAGCATCAAAATTTGTTATTTTAGTATTTTAGTATAACATATAAATATCAATTTTTGAAATTGTGTACACAAAATTTCAAATTTATAAATACAAAATTCTAAACATTCTAAATTTTAACAAAAGCATCAAAATTTATTATTTTAGTATTTTAGTATAACATATAAATACCAAGTTTTGAAATTTGAACACAAAATTTCAAATTTATAACTATGAAATTCTAAACATATATTTTAAACTAAAGAAAAAAAAATTGCCCAAAAATCCAAAATTTAAATTTAGTTTTCTTTTACAAATAATTTTATCAAATTAGGTTAGAAAAATTACTTTTTATAAAACTTGAGTTAAACACTCTCCAATTCTCTATTCTTACATCTAAGCATATATGCAAATAGTGTCCTAAGTCCAAAGTAAGTGAAAATACGGAGAGAATAGCAAATTGAAAAGTGAATAGTAACCAAAAGCACAATAATTAGGTCTAAACGTAAATATATATACATATACACATCAATGCAAAACTGAAAAGAAATAAAGAAGCAAAATTTAAAGTCTACGAAAGTACAAACAATATATGCATACACATACACAGAGACAACTGAAAAAAATACAATTGAAATTTAAAGTGTAAAGAAATGCAAAAGAAGAATATAAGTACAAATATAAACATACCTTTTTTTTTTTGGAACCCCATAATTTTCTCAGTGCTTTAGAGATGATAAGGTTTTTGCTTCTTATTCACTCTCAACAATCCTTTTGTAGTTCTCTCATTGATTTCCTGCAAAAGAGGAGAAACTTTGGGGAAAAAAAAGTAGCAACTTTGTAAGGCATAAGTTCGACATTAAACTTCACCAAGGTTTGAAGTTCTTATTTATAGGAATTTCACATAACAAATATACCTAAGACATGCTTGCTACCAAAAAAAAATAAAAATAAAAAATTCTAGCCTAATGTAAAAATTTGGCACATTCTTTTTTGCATCACATATTTCTCCAAAATATGAATATAATTCAACTCAATTAATTGAAATATCTACAAACAAAAAAAGGTCACTCATATAAATAGAGATGAAAATTGGAAGCATAATTACCGTTAGTAGGAGCAAGAAGGCCCAGCACATATTTCTTCAAAATATAAAAATAATTCAGCTAAATTACTCCCTTATTTTGTTTTTCTTATTTTACCCTCTTACTAATCTGGGCAGTCACTCCCTTCTATAATTTTAAATAAAACATTGAACAACTCCCAAACTGGTTGACATCTATTCCATCTCTTTTTATGTACCATTAAATTTTTCTTTAGACACTAAATAAAGGAGTCCCCACCAAACATATCAAATCGCAGTAAAGAGAGTTAAGTGCAATGTTGAGAAAAAAGTAGTACCAAAAGTTAAAGTGTAGTAAATTGATCTAAGCAATACTACAATTTTGAAAATTCATAAGGCAAGAAGATATGCCCTTACTTTGTTTTTCTTATTTTACCCTCTTCCTAATATCTAGGCAATAATCACTCCTCCTTATAATTTTAAATAAAATATTGAACAACTCCCAAGCTGGTTGACATATAACTGAATGTGTATATAAACAATTATTGCCTTCTTCTGCAGGTGCTTAATGCAATCATGGTGGAGAAGTCGAAACTATATGAGGTTTCTCATGGTCTCACCTCTCAAATGCGCAAATTCATGTGCGCTGAAGAATTCAGTGGGCAATTTTACAAATCCGGCATTTTAGAATCCGACTTTGTGATCAACCTGATCCTCGTTCTAAAGAAGTACAACTATCCATCTATAAAGGTTCCCAGGTTAAGGAGGTTTGTGATTCAAACTAAATCAAGCTATTCATCAGTTCTTGGATAGAAAAGGAGCTACAATCGGTATCGAAGACAACTTCGGAGCTTGAGTGTTTCAATGTTTTCTACGGTAGCAGGGGACTCAGTCGACATGATGTTAGTCTCTGTTCTTTAGTAGATGTGGCGTTGCTACTGATGGGAAAAAGCTAAATGGAGAAATCCGTTACGTATAGAAGAAATATGACATTAATTGTTAAGCTATTCTTTCATTCATATGAAACCAACATACAAATTAATTTGAAAAAAAAAATCCTAAAAAATTAAAGGAACGAAAGTAAAAAATAAAAATAAAAAAATAACCCATAGAAACTGAGAGAAATAAAATCATTAACTTGGAAAAAAATCCCTAAAAAATCAAAAGAACGAAAATAAAAAGTAAAAATAAAAAAATAAAACCTTAGGAATCGAGAGAAGTAAAATCCTGAGCCCCATCTCTCGAAATGTGCCATTATTTATAGGAAAATTGTGAGAAAGAAAAGGGATTGGAGGGTTAAGGGGAAGTAGGGTTATAGAGTAGCCCACCATAATTGCCGACGACGTAATCTAGGTACCTTTGGAGGAAGCGAATGCATAGAAGTGCGACAACCCTCCGCGCGCCACACGAGCTGCTGGGTGAGTCGAAGGCAAGCCGGGCGATGGCGGATCCGGCGCTGTACTCGCCAAATCTCGTCCTAAGCGGGGGACGCGGGAGAAAGGATGGGCATGTGCAAAGAGGGAGAGGGAAAGAGAGAAAAAAGATAGGAGGGGCGGGCACGGGAGAGAACGGGGGGCATGTGCAGGGAGGCGGAGGGAGAGAAAGAAGAGAGAAATTGAGAGGGACACGTGGCTATTGTTTGAGGGAGGAGAGAAAGAAGAGAGGAATTAAGGGATCTGACACGTAGCCTTGTTGCAACTCAAGAATTATTAGTTTGTATAGATCCTAAGTTCTTAAGGTTGCCAAATATTCCTAGGATATCAACTTTTCACTCTAATTTTAGAGTTCTTTGACTCTCTGTCTAACTCTATATTTATCTTTTAGGTTATCCCCTAAGTTAAATGACACTCAATTAACATAGATGTTTTCTTAGATTTTATACCACACATACGCTATCACTTGATTTAGGTTTTCTCCTAAGTCGAATCCATGCTAAGAACCTACAATTAGGTTAATGTTTCACTTAAAGTAAGGCTAAACCTTGTAATCATTTCCTTTATAATACTTAGGGCTAAACCCTTATTTATCCAAGAGCTCTAATTATGTTCCTACACAAACTACTCTTACCACAATGCTTCTAAATTAATAAAGCAAAGAAAAAAGAGATGAAATTATCGATTTTCGATGAAATCCCCTACCTCTTGTGTGTTCTTACAAAGAGAGTGCTAGATCTCTTATTCTTCAAGAAAATTTCTTAAAACATGGGTTAGAAATCAAAAAAGGTCATTAGAAACTTCTTTGGAAGTAAAAAATCCAAAAATCCCGAATTTCACAAAAATCCTAAAAACTCACCTCTTGATTTCTTGCTCAAAGGAGGTGGAGAGAGATTCTTCTTCCTCCCAACATGCTCTCCTAGTGATCCTCCTCCGCTTCGTAGCCTTAAAGGAGATCAAACCCCCAAAATCCCCTTCCTTATAGCTAGGGTTTCTTTTCTTCTAAAGAGAGAAAAAAAGGAAAGAGAAAGTGAGAGAGGGAGTGAGGATGGTCCGAGGTTGGGGAATGAAGTCCCCCACCCCTTTGTACTAGGCCCCCCCACGAAATTATAAGTTTGCCACTCTCTCTCGCTGACAGGCCCGAAAAAATTCGGACTTTTTTTTCCAAAATAGTCCGAAACCCGAACATCCCCTACACTATGCGCTGAAAAAGTCCAGACCCCGAACATAGAATTTCCTGGGCACCAAGATAGTCCAGTCCTTTCTTCTCGCGGTGGGGACCTTTCTGAAAAGGTTCGGACTTTTCCAAAAAGGTCCGGAGCCCGAAGGTCAAATTCTCACATTTTCATCGCCTTGAAAAATGTCTTTTCGCTCTACGAGCCCCTAAACCCCACGAGATCATTCCGACATGCTCGGAATTCTTGTCTAACATATCCACAGTCATCTTGACTGTTCCGGGATCGATTTTAAGCCGATTTTCAATACGGAACTCATTTTAAATTCCGTTTTCAACTCACTTTTGGTCCGATTGCCTTTTGTTTCAAACCAAACTTGCTCTAACTCTTTTTACTCGTATTCTTAAACACGTTTAGGGCGCCTTATTCGCACTTTGCCATTTTAACAAAAGTCAGGGCACCACATCCCTCCCTCCTTATAGGAGTTTCATCCGCGAAACTAAAATTTCGCTTACCTTAGTTCACTCCTCGAATAAGTGAGGATGTCGCTCACGCATAGCGCTCTCGAGTTCCCAGGTGGCCTCTCGATCGTCGTGATTGGTCCAGAGAACGTTCACATACGGAATGGATCGGTTTCTCATATTCTTCTCTTGCCTATCGACTATCCTCTATGGGTATTCGTCATAGCTACATCGTGTACACCCGCCAACTCCGGAGGCAATACCAATCTATAGGCCACAGGGCGGACCCGCTCCAACACCTCATAGGGGCCTATAAAACGAGGACTTAGCTTTCCTTGCATACCAAATCGCACCACGCCCCTCATGGGTGACGCCTTTAGAAACACATGGTCACCGACTTCAAATGTTAAGTCGTAATGTCTCTTGTCGGTGTAGCTCTTTTGTCGACTTTGCACCGTCAATAGCCGTTGACGCGCAATTCTCACTTTCTCCTCAGCCTCTTGCAATACGTTTGGGCCCAAGGTAGACTTCTCACCGACCTCACTCCAATACAATGGAGATCTCCAATACAATGGAGAACGTCATTTCCTGCCATACAACGTTTCGAATGGTGTCATCTTGATACTGGCCTGGTAGCTGTTGTTGTATGCAAATTCCTCCATCAGCAAATATTGTTGCCAACAAGTGTCATAGTCTATCACGCACGCCCTCCGCCATTAGCAAATATTGTTGCCAATATGTGCCATAGTCTATCATGCACGCCCTCAACATAACCATCGTGATATTCTCCCACTTCCAAATGGGTATTGGTAAACTTTGCAACTTGTCCACTGGGAGTGTCTATATTCCGCCTTGACTTGTTGGCATACTAGGCATTGTACCACATCGGCTCGCCTCGTGCCGTGCACGCGTGTGTTTAGGAGAAGCATATGCTCTCACTCTCTTCTAACCAACACAAGCAATATAGAAGAAGTATATATAAAGCTACCATATTTGATGAGTTTTCGATGTGGAATTAAACATCACATGTCGTGAGCTAAAATTATAGGCTCCCAGGTAAAGTCTATTAATATTGGACACCCAGAAAGCCCATAGGCCAAATATAAGTTTTAAATCACCAAAAAACTCAAATAAACTCTAAGGCCTCGTTTGGTTGGGGGATAAAGGGGGAATAACTCTCTTTATCTCTCAATTCTTTTCAAACAACAGAAAAAAAAAACCTAGGGATAAAAGTTTAAAATATCTCATGCTTAACGGGTTATTTCAGGATAACCTAAGCTCTATTCCACCTCCCCCCGGAATAAGGTTTATACCTAGGGGCAATGAGTGGATTTTTTTTTTTTTTTTTTTTTTTTTTTTTTTTTTTTTTACTTCTGCTTACCTTTTAATCTGAGACTATATTTACTAAAATATACTATTTACTAATTATGTTTACTAAAATATACTATAAAATATAAAGAATTATTTTATATTTTGTTTACTAATTATGTTTACTAATTATGTTTACTAATTATTATTTACTAAAATATACTATAAAATATAAAAAATTATTTTGTTTAAGTAAGATATAATTTATTATTTACAATTAAATTATCATTTTAATTAATTTATAATAATTAAAATTAATTTATATATATAGAAGGTAAGGGGCAAAGTTGGCATTTTGATAAAAAATCTATCATCTTTTTTTACTATTCTCTACTAGCCCATAATTTTAACTAAATATAATTTTTTTTATTCCAGAGAATACCAACTTTTGAACCAAACGCAATTTAACTTTTATACTTGATTATTCCGGAATAACAAGCTATCTCAAGTATAAAAAAATTTAGACCTCTTAAATTTATCTTAAATTTATATCCGAACCAAACGGCCTAACAGTTGGGACGTCACAAGCCAACTTTTGGTTGTAGATTTGACAACTGGTCCATCCAAGGGCTAGGTAGTTGTTGCTCACTTTTTACATTAATTTTATTATTATTATTACTAAAGTTAAATTTGAATTTTTTAAATCCCCGGGAAGGAATTGCAACACTTGGATGAGGGTTATAATTCTCACTCTTAGACTCATTTCTCAAAAAAAAAAAAAAAAACTAATTTGTACAAGTGCAGATTATATATAAATATATATTACCAGCCATCCATTTTCCGGGCTTTCTACTAACCTCAAAACTACCCAAACTGACGAATGCTAAAAATATTTCTCTAGGAAAAAACATGCTAAAAATAGATTACTTTCTATGCAACATGCACCTCACATCCCCTTTCATCTTCCTCACAAACAAGAATATACCAAAAGAAAGAAAAAAAATGCAACAAATTTCTGAAGAGTTGGCAACTCAAATCAAAGAGGGAACCCCCCAGATTCCCAAAATCATACCTTTGGATGTACAATTGGGAGCTTTGATAATCCCTTTCTCTCTCATTCTCCCTTCTCCCTCTTCTTAGCTCTTAAAAAATAGGAAATTCACAAGTAGGTTTCATATCCTCCACCCTGTTGCATTGTTTAGAACAAGAAAAGGTCGCGTGTTTCCGGCCCCTCACTTTGGCGCCCGTAAGGTGTTCGACGTATTGCCTTCGTCTTTATGTGACATGACATTGTTGCCTTCTCTTGATCCAAGTTGGGCAACTGTTTATTGATGGTTCGGTTCCTTAAGAGAGGATATAGCCTAGAAAGGTTCCTGCAAGGGAAAGGGATGTTTGAGCATTCGGAGCGAAAGGCTCATAGCCTGATTCTAGAAAGTAATGGGTCGTCGGTGGTCGATGATAAGATATTGTCGCGAAGCCAAGGTTCGAGGAGCCCGGGCAAGCCTTTGGAGGCCCAGATTATAGGCAGCGTGCTTGACCGATCATCCGACCATGTACTGAGATCGAGGCTGAAGAAGGATGGAGCATGCAATGGGCATCCCTCGGGTAAGATATTGAGACTGATGTTGGATCGGGATTTTAAGTAGCGAATTTTCATTTCGTTCGTGCGAGAATTAATGAGATAATTGCATTGTAGATATGGAGTCGATGAAGGAGAGGTTCGCGAAGCTGCTTCTCGGTGAAGACATGTCGGGTTCTGGCAATGGGGTTTCCTCAGCTTTGGCTTTGTCCAATGCCATCACCAATCTTGCAGGTATTATCAAAAAAAAAAATCCCTGTATTCTACCTTCATATTGGAAAGGACAAGAGATTCAATCGGATAACTAACAAGCAACTTCAAGAGTTCCTTCTATTATGTCAGTTAGAATTTCTTGTTTAGCGAATGGACAGAAATCTCTCTAATAAACCAAAAAAAAAAGGAAACAAAATTTGGTGGGTAAGCTGGCATGAGGTAGAGAGAGATGGGGTGATTAACGAAACAACATATTTTACCATATCAATTTGAAATTAGATGTAATTAGTCTCTTTGGTATAAGAAATTTCCATGTCACATGTCTTATTTGTAGAACTCGTTGCAAATGAACGGTTTGTTCTAACTCTTGTATGGGCTTCTCATGTAGACATCTCACTATGTACAGATTCTATTTTTCTAACTACTGAATGCGACAGATTAGTTATGCAGCGAGTATTCCTATGCGTGTGTATATGTATATAAAAATGGGAAGTGATAGAGAAATTCTAGGCCAAAAAGGGGATCATATTATGATTTTCTCTGGTTATAAGGTGTATTAGCGGATAAGGAATTGTTTTGTAAAACCAATGTTTCCACATGAGCTTCACCTTATAAGCATTATTTTCTTATCGTTAAAAGAGGCAAGATTGGTTCTTTTTTCCTTTCTTTCGGTATTATTGTAACAATCCTGTCGCTAGTTTGGCAGTTCTTATTTCATTTTGCTCTAACTTTTCTTTTTAAATTTCGGTTGATCAGCTTCTGTGTTTGGAGAGCAATGGCGATTGGAGCCTATGTCGGCAGAGAGGAAACAAAGATGGCGGAAAGAAATTGATTGGCTTTTATCGGTCGCTGATCATATTGTAGAATTTGTTCCTTCACAACAAGTTTCTAAGGACGGAACTAACATGGAGGTCATACCGTAACTAAATTTTCATTTTAATTATTTTGATGTGTACTTCAAACAATTTTAATCACTATAAATCACTTAATATGTTCTTGCTAAGAACATCCTCGAGATTTTCTCTCCTCTATCTCCTTTCCTCCTTTACAGATAATGGTAACTCAGCAACGAAAAGATCTTCACATGAATATCCCAGCTTTGCGCAAGCTCGACGCTATGCTCATTGTAAGGACTACTACAAGTATATGTACTCATTGCTAAACTAAGCCCTGAACATTTGACAAATTATTGTTTTCTCCCTAAACGTCAAGTAAATACCTAATTTTTTGCTCTGTCATCTCTGGTTCATTTTTTATTATTCAAACCCTTTCTGGGAGCATTGCACACAAAAGTAATAAATGGTAATCATTTGGAAATTGGAGCACTAAATAAATCCAAAGATGACAATAGCAAACTAGGCGAGTCAAGAATTGATTTGTTTACACGAAAGATTGGGGACTGAATTGCAATTTGCCACAAGTTCAGGGACTATCTCTACTATTTACTCCTAATTTTATTTAACAGTTTTTATTTGTTTTGACATTTTTTTTGGTAATTGAACAGGAATACCTCGACAATTTCAAGGACCATAATGAGTTCTGGTATTTGTCGAAAGATGCTGACGAATCTGAGAAGGGTAATGCACAAAGGAAGGATGACAAATGGTGGCTACCGACTGTTAAAGTTCCTCCAAATGGGCTATCTGAAGTGTCAACAAAATGGCTTCAATATCAGAAGGAGCTGGTCAACCAAGTGCTCAAGGCGGCCATGGCTATAAATGCTAATGTTCTCATGGAAATGGAGATTCCAGAAGCCTATATCGAATCCCTTCCTAAGGTAGAGCCTTTAAAAGATCTGCTAACAGTGCATATCTTCTCTTCTGCAATTTCTTGTTTAAACCAACATTGCATAAATGAGACAAAGACCTATTGACATGTTATTTGTACCTAAGCAACACTTGGATAAGGATTCAAATATGAAACTATGCCATATCTGTAATCTTGTTTATTCTATCTCTAGTTTTCTTATCAAGCAGAAACTTTACCATATGTTTTGCGATGACCCCACCTTGAGATTTTGGCCGATTACCGGTGACCATCTACACTTTCGATATCTAAATAAATAGTATGATCAATTTGATCATTTCATTTAACCATCTCTTGAATTGTTAATAGAAGTCAATAGCATGAAGCAATTTGGCTTAATTCTCCTGGAGTTATCTAGGCATTAGAAGAGCAGGCAAAAGATCGGAGCTCTCTAATGTCACATGATATTTTCAGGTTAATAACCGTTACACATAATTGATAGAAATAATAGGCATGTGGTCGATGAAAATGATTATATTGAAATCAAGCTTTTAAAATGGTGTTTGGTAATCATCTTAAAAGTTCAGGGGGTCCAAAGAAATTTCCCTTGATTTTACTGCACTGCTAAAGAAGGTCTGCTTGCATGTTCATTGATGCTATGGCAAGCATTTTGTTCATTGTCTTCCTTCTATACCTATCTTAACTTACGACGAGAGCTAAGTACCCTTTTTCTCTCAGTTTATGTTGTATTATATTGATTTATTGTTCATGTGATAGAACGGAAGGGCCAGTCTTGGCGATTCATTATACAGAAGTATAACAGTCGATGTTTTCGATCCTGAGGAGTTCCTATCATCAATAGACTTGTCGACGGAGCACAAGATCCTAGACCTCAAGAATAAAATAGAGGCGTCTGTCATCATTTGGAGGAGGAAGATGCATAACAAAGATGCCAAATCCCCATGGGGCTCAGCCGTCAGCATAGAGAAAAGAGAGCAGTTTGAAGAGAGAGCGGAGACTATCTTGCTCATCCTCAAGCACAGGTTCCCTGGCATTCCTCAGTCGTCCCTCGACATAAGCAAGATCCAATACAACGTGGTATGGATGAACATTCTTTCTCCAATGCTAATTCATTTTGTCAAGAGAGTATGTTATGCTCAAAGAATCCACTTTTTTTTCTTTCTAAAATGTATTTTTTATAGCTCACTTTTGACAAAACTTTTTTGAAGAACACTTTTGACAAAACTGCTCACCTTCTACATGATCATTAGGCACAGCTTTGAGTCACTGATGCAGGGTATTGAGTTGTTGTAGCATGATTTTAAAGTGATGCACCAGTCTCTTGTCCTATTGTGGAGTGGCAAAAGCAAAAGGAAAACGTAACTTGTTTTCGCTAAAAAATGTTTTTTCTGGGAGGTTAAAAGGCAATTGCATAGGAATGATCTTGCTTTCATTCATGCAAATTCTATTGCTTGTTTTCTTTTAGGATGTTGGATACTCCATTTTGGAGAGCTATTCAAGGATTCTCGAAAGTTTAGCTTTCACCGTAATGTCCCGAATAGAAGATGTGCTCTACGCCGATTCTCTTGCACGAGACCCGACCCTCAGAGAGCCAAAGAGGCGGCCTGGCTTAACAAATTCGGAGACGTTTTCAGGTACCGTAAAAGCTTTAGATCCACAAGAAGAGATCGAGAAGCTAAACAAAATGGAGGCGCCCGCTTCAATGACGCTGTCGGACTTCATGGGTTGGCACTTGGACCAAGATACCGAAGCGAAGAAGGAATCATCAGGTAAATTTGGAGGACATGTTGAAACTAGAAAATGAAAAGTTGATGATGAAACAGCCCCCTAACATTGTGACTAACAAGAAATTTTCCTATATAGAGAAGCTTGAGAACTCGGGGGAACTAACAAGTCCAACGTCTCACGAGTAGGAGTTGATCCTTGCAGAGGAAAGAGAAAGAAGATGCTGTCAGGGAGGAAGGAAAGACACATACAAATGCATGTATATAGTTCTGAAAAGAAAGCTTAATGAGATAGTTTTCTCCAAAAATGTTGTAAATTTTAAATGCATATGGGTGCTCATCATGTCATGTTCCCCATTGTAATTAATCATTGAAGATACTTATCTCTTGTCAATGGCGGCATTACAATTCCTAGTGAGTTTATTAATGAACTCTTGATGAGCTGAAAAATGTTTGCATGATTCTGCTTGCATAGCCACCAACCATATCATCAGAATTTATGTTAAGCCTTGTTTTTGTAGGTGGAAGCAGCTTTCTAAAATAGACTAGTGCTCACTAACAAAATTTGTTGCAGCAATAAAGTGAAAGAAGCAAATAATTTCATTCAAAACTTAGTGGATTACAAGTGTACAAACAAAGGCTTTAATACAGGAAGAAAACTGAGTGTCAAAAAAACCTAAATCAGCACATATTCTGAATTATACCCATAAACATATAGTCCTAAAAACTAGTTTCTATGAACTCCACAACATAAACCTACTGTTTGCACAAATTAAGCCACTGCTCTACTGTTTATATAACCTGGTCAGCTTGTAACTAAATTAACTTACTACTAGCACTGCTTGCACAAACTACTTGCATAATTATAGGACCTCTAACATCATGACTTAATTTGCATCAGTTTCTAACACTACTACTTGATGCAAATTCGGTGACGCTAAGGGCTCTTCCAAACTTCAAATAATTGTTATGAGAAAAAGCCTTTCGTCAATACATCGGCAACTTAATCGTTGGCAGAACAATTTTTCATGTCACGTTGCTTGTCGTTGGCAGAACTTCAGAGTACTTCATGCGCCGGTGGAAGACTGGATTTTTTTTATCATAGCGATTGTTGAAAGGATTTGGCAGTATGGGACTGTTTTGGACTAGGTTCTGAAAAAGTGATTTTGATATAATTGATTTTGGTTTGTGGAATGCATTTTGATTAAAAGATGTAATATATAAATTTGGCTGAGTCAAGTAGGAAATTTTGAATATAAATTTAAAAGATGTAATAAATAATAAACTAGCTTGCCAAAATCTTTTTACTGCATGTTTCACTGAATTTTATTTTTTAAATTTATATTCAAAATTTGAATTTGACTTGAAAATTTTTTTAAAAAAATTGAATTTAAAAATCTAAACGAGAATTTAAAATTTTGATATTTGAATTTAAAATTTAAAAATATAAAATTAACATTTTAATATTTAGAATTTTTAAATTTGAAAGATAAAATTTAAAATCTAAATTTTAATTTAAAAAATAAAATTAAAAAAATAAAATTTAAAATGTAAAATGTAAAATTTATATTTTATAAAATTTAAAATTTAAAATTTAAAATCAAAATATAAAATTTAAAATTGGAAATTTGAAATATAAATTTAAAAATTAAAAATTAAAATTATAATTTTTGAAATTTAAAATCTAAATTTGAATATTACAATTTAAAAAGTAAAATTTGAAATTTGAAATTGAAAATTTAAATTTAAATTTAAATTTTGAAATTTGAAAATTAAAACTTAAAAGTTTAAATTTAAAAAATTAAAATTTAAAATTTAAAATTTAAAATTTAAAATTTAAAATTTAAAATTAAAATTTAAAATGTTAAAAAATAAATTTCAAATTTCATATCTCAAAATGTAAATTTTATCTTAAATTTGAAATTAAAATTTTAAAATTTTAGATTTAAAATATAAAAATTTAATATCTAATTTTAATTTTTTGAAATTTAAATTTATGATTTGAAATTAAAATTTAAAACTTAAAAATAAAATTCACAATTTTAGATTTGAAATCTAAAATTTAAAAATTTAAAATCTATATCTAAATTTAAAATTTGAATCTAAAATTGAAATTTAAACTTACAACTTGAGTCAAAAATCAGAATCAATAGGTTTTAATTATTTCTGATTTGCATCTCTAAAATCATAAAACTGATTAAAGAAATTAAAATTAAATTTTGAGAAATAGGTTACCAAACGTTCTACTGAAGAAAAAAATTACTTTTGGATCTAAAATCAATTTTCAAAATTTAGACCAAATACCTCCTTAGTTTATGGAAATATATGATAATGCTTTACGCACCTACTTCTTAGTTTTACAAAAGAAATTTATTTGTGCTGCAGTAATAGTTTTTCATTAGTTATCTTTGTCTATTATACTTATCATTCTATCTATGAATTAAGATACTGTTCTTCTATACCTTTACATATAGATAGATTTCGAGTAATATTATTTGTATACCTAAAAATATAAATTTTTACCCCTTTTATATCTAAAGGTCCATTTTCAGTACTATTTTTTTCTCTTCTCATAATTGAGGGACTTTGATTCTAACTTTGTTACTGCTTCTTTATTA
Source organism: Tillandsia leiboldiana (assembly GCA_029204045.2). NCBI lineage: Eukaryota > Viridiplantae > Streptophyta > Magnoliopsida > Poales > Bromeliaceae > Tillandsia > Tillandsia leiboldiana. The sequence goes on from CM055076.1 coordinate 9,118,031, forward strand.
GTTTAAATATTTATTTTATTTTTTCAAATACTTTTTAATAAATTCTAATAATATTATGTTAAATTTTATTTTGTCATATAATTGACAATGATGACAAAAATAAAAAAAAACTTATAATTAAATATGAACGAAGAAACTATATGGTAAGCCAATTTGAATGACAGTTATACAACTGTCGAGATAAATGATAAATCATTTATTAAGACAATTTATAATGTTTGAAAATTTTTATTTCTATGATATTTAAAATGCAAAATAAATTTTTATTGTTTAATAATATAAGATGTCACAGCCTACCTTATTATTTCCTTATATTTTGTAACAGTTTTTTTTTATTGATACCTAATTTTTAACTTTTAATTCTTAATTAGTTATTTTATTCAAATATTTTATTTAATGTATTTATATTTTTAATTTTGAAATTTATTCTTTAAATTTTTTTCATAAATATAAATGCAAAAAATTATCTTAGATTATATATATATATATATATATATATATATATATATATATATATATATATATATATATATATATATATATATATATATATATATATATATATATATATATATATATATATATATATATATATATATATATATATATATATATAGTCCAGCTACTATATGTAGGTTTTTATATATCCCGAAGGATCCACACGGATCTAAATAGGTACTATCAAACAACTAAAGGGGGGGTGAATAGGTGTAATACTTAAAAAACAAATCTCAGTGCAAAATAAAAACCAATGCGGAAATAAAAATCAGCACACCGAGATATACGTGGAAACTCCAATCCAGGAGAAAAACCACGGGACCAACACGCAATAACAATCCACTAAGAATAGAAGAATAACAAGGTGATTACCGACTCCACGGACTCAACCCCTCCTTCAGCTTCTTCGGACCTTGCGCTGACCGATTGCACGTCCACTGCACACGTTCGAATCCACGAACGCCACTCGAATCCACGAGCACACGTTTCGAATCCACGAAACGCCTTCAACACACCGAATCCACGATGCCACGTCGAATCCACGACGCAAATAGCCGATATAGAATATAAGCTTCGATGGTGATCCTTTGCTTAGATTATCATTGAGGAACCGTAGAAGGAATCTCTAAGCAAAGACTAGATCAATTCGACAAAAGATATGTTCTTGAAAGAACCGTCGAATTGACCTAAAAGAGGCTATAAAGAAGAACGATAAAAACCTAGCCTCTAGGGTTGCTCTCAAGTGTTTTATAAATTCATCGGTAGTTCTTGAGAAACCCTAAATGTCTATTTATAGTTTAGAAACCTTTGGAAAGAGATAAGCATCAAAAACTGACTTAACAGAAATTTTCCCGCACGACGATCCGGATCGGATTTACGGCGATCCTGACTGTCGTCTTTTTTTCAGCAATTCCTGAAAAAACAAGGTTCGGGATCCGGATCGGAATTCTGATCCGGATCGGAATTCTGATCCGGATCGGAATTCTGATCCGGATCGGTTCAGGATCAGAAATTCTGAAACATCCAATTTGTTCAGTTTTTGATTTGTAAGCAATGAAAACTTATCCAAGTGTTTCTAAACCACTCAAATGTATTCGGATCACCAAAATTATTTAGTTAAACGTACCTGATCAATCCGAATCCATTTTCCTTAAGATTGATGTAATTGATCCACAATTCTTCTACTTCAATCTTCAAGACTCAAAACACTGAGTGTCAACTTGAGCTCTTGTTGAATCTTCTCTAAGTCTTCGATTGCTGATTGACAATTTGATCACTTCAAGACTCCGACTCAACTCAACAACTCAACTCACGAAATATGCCAATACAAAAAGCCGTAACACTATACTATCGATAGCACCAAATATTTGGTGCTATCAAATTTTCTACTCTTAGATCAACCCCTTTGATCATTTTCACCCGTTAGATTTTGTTATTTCTCCAACTAGCTATTAAACCCAAGGAGCCCACTATCATCTCAATCACACATCTTTTAATCCTAGAGTTAAAAATTTAATAGCACCAATGACTTGGTACTATTAATAGTATTCCAGACTAGATATATATATATATATATATATATATAGAGAGAGAGAGAGAGAGAGAGAGAGAGAGAGAGAGAGAGAGAGAGTTCGGCTATTATACTATCGATAGCACCAAGCATTTGGTCCTATCAAGTTTTCTACCTTGGATCAACCCCTTTGACCATTTCTACCGGTTAGACTTTACTATTTTTCCAACTACCTATTAACTCCAAGAGGCCCACTATCATCTCAACCACACATTTTTTAATCCAAGGGTTAAAAACTTAATAGCACCAATGACTTGGTGCTATTAATAGTATTCCAGTCTAGCTCTCTCTCTCTCTCTCTCTCTCTCTCTCTCTCTCTCTCTCTATATATATATATATATATATATATATATATATATATATATATATATATATATATATATATATATATATATATATATATATATATATATATATATATATATAGAGTTGGGCTGGAATGCTATTGATAGCACCAACCCAACTTTGCCACCCATTTTATAGCCATTGGATTGCATTGAGATTTGTGCAAGCCCTTTAATTAAAAAGAAAAACTTTTTACTTTTTACTTTTTCTTTTTACTTTTTCTTTTCTCTTTTTTTCATTAAAGAGCCTATACGGATCTCAATGCGATCCAATGGCTACAAAATGGGTGGCAAAGTTGGGTTGGTGCTATCAATAGCATTCCAGCCCAACTATATATATATATATATATATATATATATATATATATATATATATATATATATATATATATATATATATATATATATATATATATATATATATATATATATATATATATATATATATATTAGAGCTTATATACTTTTAAAAGTATAAGCCCAACCATGCTTGTAAATTTTGTTCCATTAGATTTGCATTGAGATTTGTTCAATTGTACTTTCTCTTTCTCTCTTTAGTTGATTTTATAATTGCACAAATCTCAATACAAATCCAATGATAAAAATTCATAAATATAGTTTGGCTTGTACTTTTAAAAATATACAAGCTCTACTATATATATATATATATATATATATATATATATATATATATATATATATATAGAGTTCGGCTAGTATACTATCGATAGTACCAAACATTTGGTACTATCAAGTTTTCTACCGTTAGATCAAGCCCTTTAATTATTTTCACCCGTTAGATTTTACTATTTCCCTAACCACCCATTAAACCCAAGGGGCCCACTATGATCTCAACCACATATCTCTTAATTCAACGGTTAAAAATTTAATAGTACCAATGGCTTGGTACTATTAATAGTATTCCAGTCTAACTCTCTCTCTCTCTCTCTCTCTCTCTATATATATATATATATATATATATATATATATATATATATATATATACTTTTTGTCCTTATTTTACTAAGCTAAATCGATTATTTCTGTAGAACTTATTCATTAATTTATCACAAATTTTTATAAATTATTTAAATTTATATTCTATATTAAATAAAATATATTTAATATTTATTTTTTATATTATCATATATGATTAATAAAATTAAAACCACATCGCGTGATACCTACTATCACGCTCCGAGGTCAAAACTGTGATCCGGGCTCGCCAATAGATCCGCCGCCCATAGAGAAGCCCCGCATAGACGAAATGTCTAATCTGCAAAAGATAGTACTACAGCTATACAGATATCAGAGCGAAAAATAACTGCTATAAATATAAAATCCAACTACTACACGACTGGACTAAATACAAGATCCATCACCCACTAAAAGAAATGATACAAAATCTGATCCACAGGAAATAGTACAAATAGAAGATTCTCCTATACAACATCTATGAATCCAAAAAGAGAGGTAAAGTAAAACAAGAAAAACAACAGTGTACAGTAAATCCCACAGTCCGGGATGATACATCTACCTCACCAAAATGAACTACCCTGGTAGGGATCTATCTCGTGACTCCCTGTCCTTGGTCCGTCAAGCCAGCTAGAGCGGGAACGGAAGGGTAAATCTCAACAAATCTGTCACCGACAAAGGGTGTGAGAACAACATCCTACAGCAGTTCTCAGTGGGTACCGTCTCCAAGACCAACGGTCTGCCCACTAAGTCTATTAGAGGCATAAGATAACAGAATACTGAAATAGAGGATAGGCTAGAAAGAAGTCTACAGCTATCATACCTCTATCTACCATGCTCAATGAGGAAAACAGATGATGATATGCAACCACTCGAACACGAGGTGCTCAATCGACCCAATCGTAATCACTACCCAAAAAGGTCCAGTCGAGCCTGCGCCTACCTACTACCACACATCCACAAGAGGACGAGATTTACCTAGGGCGTCCTACATAGACGGTGTGGGTGTCCTGGATTTTTTGCGGAACTTGACCGTGTGGTTGGCAGTGCGAAACACCAATTTTGGGTGTATTGAGTGCGTTGTGCGTCAAATGGATGCCAAAGACGGACTCAGCGTGCGGAAACAGTCGAAATTGACTATTTTGGGGCGAATTCGGGCTTACGGGTTGAATTCGCGGGTGGGCCGGTCCACGGCCCATCGCGTGTGCACCGGGTGCGGTGAACCCGTGCCATGCCACATGTCGCGCTGCGGTTGGCCGGGCGTGGAGACCGAGGCGGGGTGGCGGGAGCAGAGGCGCGGGTGGGCGGCGCCATGCGGCAGCCCGCGTGAGGGTGTGCCGCCCGAGGCGCGTCGACGCGGGGCGCTGGGCAGGGTGGCACCGCCACGTGGCGGGGCCCCGTTGGCGCCCGCTCCACGCGAGGCGGAGCGCGCCGCGGGCGCGCTGACGCGGGGGTGCCAACTGGCGCCCCCGGATTGGCCATGCACGGTGCGTAGCCCGATTTCGGGCTATTTAAGGCCCGAAACATCTATTTTTGGTGTATTGAGTGCGGTGTGCGTCAAATGGATGCCAAAAATGGATTCAGCGCGCGGAAACAGTCGAAATTGACTATTTTCGGGCGAATTCGGGCTTACGGGCCGAATTTGCGGGTGGGTCGGTCCACGGCCCACCGCGTGTGCACCGGGTGCGGTGAACCCGTGTCATGCCACATGTCGCGCTGTGGTTGGCTGGGCGCGGAGATCGAGGCGGCGTGGTGGGAGTAGAGGCGCGAGTGGGCGGCGGCGCTATGCGTGAGGGCGTGCCGCCCGAGGCGCGTTGGCGCGCGCGCCCCGCGTTGACACAGGGCGCTAGGCAGCGTGGGCGCCGCCACGTGGCGGGGCCCCGTTGGCGCCCGCTACGCGCGAGGCGGAGCGCGCCGCGCGCTGACGCGGGGGTGCAAGCTGGCGCCCCTGGATTGGCCATGCACTGTGCGTAGCCCGATTTCGGGCTATTTAAGGCCCGAAATCACCTCTCTTTCCTTTTTTTTTTCTCTCTTTGCATCGTCCTAAAGAATTTTAGGAGCGCGAGGGAAAATTCGTGGGGGGTTTTTGGTGTGCCATGGAGCGTGCCGTCTGTGTCGTGGGGCGCGCCGCTTGTGCCACGGGCGCGCCATTTGTGCTGTGGGGCGCGCCGTTTGTGCCACGGGCGCGCCGTTTGTGTCGTGGAGCACGTGCGAGGTGTTCCACGGAGCCGGGTGGTCATGCGTGCGTCCATTTGTCGGCGCGCCGGTTTAAGGTAGGTGTCGCCTCGTGTTTTTTTGTGTTTTTCGGTATAGTTCTTTGATTTTGCTTTTGGGGTTTTGTCTTTGAGCTTTGTGCCTTGGTACTGTCAGGGACCGTTGTTCGAGGTGTCGTTTGCCGCACAATTTTACCGCCGGACTTTTCGGGGTGTACCGGTCGCGCGTGGCGGGCGCCGTTGCGCTTTCTGTCGAAAGTGAACGTTTCTGCGGGAACCCAATTGCAAGTGTCTACAAGCAATTGGTAGCAAACCGAGTTGGGTTGGATTTTCCTCCAAGTCTTCGGGCTTCCTTCTAATTCTAGTGTTGTAGATTTTGCATGCTAGAATAGATGCTATTATTGATGTTTATAGTGTTATTGAACTTTGACTAGCACCCTGTCATATGATTGCATGTATTCAACCAGACTGCTAGAAAACTCTCACTTGGGCTAGGTTCTTTTATGTTGTAGTTTCCACCTCTTACATTACTTTTTCCTGGACTTGAGTGTTTCCTCGCCCGGATAGTGAGCCGAGTAGTCGGGTTAGCATGGGATACATGTTACACTCGTGCTAGGGGGCCGAGTGGAGTCTGGTAGCTGTGGTTAGTGTTGTGCTAATGCTGGGAGCCGTTGGGTAAACGGTGGTCCCGGATTGTCGTATATTCTCCGACCAGTGTCATTAGCACTATGTTTGTTATAGTGTTGAGTTGTTGATAGTAGGACCTCAAACCCGGACTATTTTTGGACACACATAATTTTAGTAAACAAACGTTTTTCCTTCCGAATTCCGAAGGGTCGCCGGAACCTGTTCTTATTTTATAGGGTAAAGGCATTAGCCCTTCGGGGTTTGGAAAAATAAAAATTATTTTAACTGATTTTCTTAAAGAAATAAAATTCATTAAATTGGGTTTCTCAAATCAAAATGGTTTTTGAAAATAACTGTCATTTCTTCTCACAAACTTTCTCACCCGAGAGAGTTAAGTGATCTGGGTTGTAGGGGTCGTTTTCTTGTTTTGGGACGCTAGTTACGGGGGCTATGCTTAGAACCTGTTCTTGTTTGATAGGGTTGTAGGTGTTAGTCTCTCGGAACTTTCGGGCCCTGGTTGGTTCCCTCCGGATGTTTCACCTGAGAGAGCTGATTTCCCGGGGATCGAGAACTTTGAAAGATTGAGCTTGGAACCTGTTCTTGTTTGATTGGGGTTCTAGGCACCAGCCTTTCGGGATTCTCGGACCCTTGTTGTGTCAGTTGGATTCTTCTCGTCTGTGAGTCGAGTGGTTTGTTCTGGGAGCCGCTTGGGTTGACGGTGGTCCCGAGCTATGGAGTGTCTCCGGAAGATGTTGTTAGTGTTGAGTTATTATTTCCGATCTGATTGATCGTGGATTTGGACTATTGCCTGCATGAGCCATTTTGAGCTCGACAGAGATGCGCGGATACTTTCCTCAGTGGGGTCGCGCCCCTCGAGTGCCACTCCGGATTTGGGCCTGTTACTTTACTATCGTGACTTGTTGGGCCAGTTTTGGCAGTCACGGACGCCCTACGTAAGTCCAGTCCTCCGTGGATATAATGGCAGTAGGTGGGCGCAGGTTTGACTGGACCCTATGTGGCAGTCACTGTGATTGGGTTGATTGAGTATTTTGGGTTAAAGTCGATGCATCATTTTCGTCTGTATCACCCATTGAGCATTGTAGATAGAGGCATGATAGCTGTAGATTTCTTTCCAGCTTATCTTTACATTATTACTGTTTTTCTGTTATCTTATGTCTCTAGTAGACTTAGTGGGCAGACCGTTGGTCTTGGAGACAGTACCCACTGAGAACTACGTGACGGTGTAGTTCTCACACCCTCTGTTGGTGACAGATTTTCCAGAGGCATCTACCCATGTTCCTACTCCTGTTGATGCACCAGCTGATCGAGGTAAGGGAGTCGCGAGCTAGTTCCCTACCCGTCTTTGGAGTATAGCAGTACCCCTTTTTGGAGCTTTGTAGCACAGTCTGCTCGATTATTGTAGATAGTTGCTGTTGAGAGTTTTATTTTCGAGAGACTTATGTTGTGAGGTTCAGACTTGTACTATTTGGAGATGTATTTTCTTATTTCAGTAGTTTATTTTTCAGCTCTGATATCTGTATAGCTGTAATATTATCTTTTGCAGGTTGGACGCTTCGTCTATACGGGGTTTTCCGTATAGGCGGCGGATTTTTTGGCGGGCCCGGGTTGCAGTTTCGACCTCGGGGCGTGACAGATTAGAGTGGTATCAGAGGCTAGAATGTAGGTCATTGTGGACTTAGAAACCCTAGGCTTGTGGTTGGACGTTAGGATGACTACGTGAGAGTCGTGACTTATAGCGAGAGTCTTGATTGAGTTTTATACCTCTCCCAAGGGATGAGATGAGTGATTGTCATCAGGGACGAAGCCAGAATTTAATTACGAAGGGGGCCAAAATATATTCAAATAAAAATTTTAGTACATCATCAATTCTTTTAAAAAAATTTATTAATTAAATAATTAATATAAAAATATTAATTTTTTTTAATTAAAAAATATTTAATTTTTTATTATTTTATTTAAATAACTAAAAATTTTACTAAATATAACGGTAATTCAATTAGATCAATAACTTTAGCTAAAAGATCTATTAAATTTAGTATAATATTTTATTTAGTTAAATAAAATAGCTTACCAAAAATAGTTAGAAATTAAAAAATATGAAATAAAAAATTTGGAGTTAAGATATGTATTTCAAATAACTTGTAAGTACGAGACCCCTAATATATTTTCATCTATTTAAAATGTATACAAATAAAAAATAAAGAAAATTATATTGGCACAAAAATAAATATTAAAAAGTTGAGGGGGGCCATTATTATCTAAAAGAGAGAAAGGGATAAATTAGTATCAAGAACTATTGAGTAATATTAAAATATTGAGGGGGGCCATGGCCACCTTGGGCCCTACTATGGCTTCGTCCCTGATTGTCATGTTTATTCTCCTAAGCAATTATGTTGGCTGCAGACAACATAATGCTATGGAATGGATGACATGTTCTAGACTTTCGCTGGATTGGGTCGAATGGTTGTTGTGTCCTAATGTTTGTTATTGTGCAGTGGACTACGATGCCCCTGAGACGTCGTGCAGTGAGGAGGGCACATCCCGCATTAGATGAGGAACCCGAGCAGCGGGAGGCAGAGCTATCAGAGCAGAGCGAGACCTAGGAGTTATGGGCCCAGATGGCACAGATGTCGGAGACTGTCCCATGCCAGGAGGAGGCCGTGGAACGTTTGATGTGCCTGTCGGAGCAGAGAGCACAGCTAGTTGCAGCACCGCCTGAGCGTCCTCCAGCACTTTCTTCCCATGCAGTGGCATCTCCAGCTGTACCAGTGGCACCGATTGAGCGAGCAGCCCCATTCGTGCCGACGAGTAGTGCCGAGGCACCGAGGCAGGGTGGATAGCTGATAGTAGATGAGCTTAGGGACATCATCAATCGATGGAGCCAGTCCCGGCAGTCTGGTCCACCCCGATTCGCAGGATTGAGCTTGGAGCCGTGGGAGGCAGAGTCTTGGATCACGGCTATGGAGCGACTTTTTGAGACCCTTTTTATCGAGAAGAGATTTTAGGTCCTTCTGGCGACAAACTTCTTGGAGCACAATGCCGAGGCTTGGTGGCGCCGAGTGCGACCTGTTGGTTCGCCTGGGACCCAGCTGCTTACATGGGCGGAGTTTCGCATCCGTCTTCTTGGAGCTTTCTTTCCCGAGAGTGTCAAACAGAAGCTGGAAGAGGATCGGAAGAACCTTCAGCAGGGAAACCGTTCGGTGCAAGCGTACATTGTGGATTTCAATCGGCTACTGAACAATGTACCACATGCGGCAAGGGATGAGGCACATAGGATTTACATGTTCGAGCGGGGATTGCGCCGAGATATTTATCGATTTGTTCGGTCGCGCAGACTACAGACTTTGGAAGCCTCGATGGAGCAGGCCCTTTATGTGGAACGAGGGAATGAGGTGATGACTGAGCGGGACACAGCCCCAGGTGGGAGTTCGGGCGTGAAGCGCCCAGTGCCTGATGACGGGGGATAGACGAGTAGGCAGGAGCCTTCGAGACCTCCACGATTTCACCCTGAGGATCATGGGTTTCAGAGACGCAAGAGATCTGGTGGACCCCAACAGCAGCCGTAGTATCAGCAGTATCAGTAGCGACAGCAGTCTCAGCAGCAGTACCCCCGGCAGTAGCAGTATCGGCATCAGCAACAGGATCGGTGTGTTATTTGTGGCGGGCCACATTCACCGTCACAGTGTGACCAGAGATAGGGACGGTGCTTCCTATGTGGAGAGTTAGGACACTTCAGAGCAGCGTGACCCCGAGCCATTTGGTCAGTGCGGCCCATTGCTACAGCTCCCCCCTTACCTAATCATGAAGCGGAAGCCCCCCGATTTATCGCCAGATAGATAGGGCTAAGACGTCGAGACAGACGAGGGACTTTTTTCAAATTAACCCTCTGAAAATTGAAAATTTGCAAAATAACCCTCCCAAAATTTTTTTTGCAAAACTAACCCTCCTTTTGCCACCTCGGCGCCACGGTGGGCAGACAACCTGAAGGCGCTGAAGCGATCAGCGCCTTCACAAAAAACCTGTGAAGACGCTGAACGCTTCAGCGCCTTCATGCAATGTGATGAAGGCGCTGAAGCGTTCAGCGTCTTCACAAGAAAACCTGTGAAGGCGCTGAATGAATCAGCGCCTTCATGGTATATGCTGAAGGCGATGTTTCATTCAGCGCCTTCAGCATACACTATAAGGCGTTGAGGACTTAGCCATTTTTCGTCGCGAAAATTGGCTAAGTTCGGTGTAAGCGATAAATGGCTTCTCTGTAAAGGCGCTCAGTCGCTCAGCGCCTTTAGTATAAAACACTAAAGGCGCTGAGTTGCTCAGCGCCTTTAGTATAAAACACTAAAGGCGCTGAGCTGCTCAGCGCCTTTAGTGATTTACACTAAAGGCGCTGAGCCGCTCAGCGCCTTTAACTTATAATGTTAAAGGCGCTGACCGCTTCAGCGCCTTCTTCACCACCCGCGCGGGCAGAGACACTTCATCTTCAATCCCGCACGAGACCTTCTTCCTCATCTCTTCTCTTCATCTCTTCATCGCCGTCGCCTTCTTCGTCGCAGTGCCCCAGACCTTCCGATCGCCGTCGCAGTGGGCCGAGCACAGTGAGATCGCCGTCGCATTGCCGATCTCCTCTCGTCGTCGCATTGCCGATCTCCTCTCGCCGTCGCATTGCCGATCTCCTCTCACCGTCGCCTTCGCCGTCGCTGTCTCTCTCGCGCTCTCTCTCTCACTGTGAGCATGCTCCATCTCTCTTCTCTCTCTCTCTCTTTTCTCTCTCACTGTGAGAGAGTGATCTCTCACTGTGAGAGATCACTCTCTCACAGTGATCTCGCTTCACTATGAGAGAGTGATCTCTCACTCTCTCATAGTGAAGCTCTCTCACTGTGAGAGATCACTCTCACAGTGAGAGAGCTTGATCTCTCACTGTGAGAGAGCTTCACTAGCTCTCTCACTGTGAGAGATCACTCTCACGGTGAGAGATCACTCTCACAGTGAGAGAGCTTGATCTCTCACTATGAGAAAGCTTCACTGTGAGAGTCTCTCACAGTGAAGCTCTCACAGTGAATAACCCCCCCCCCCCCCCCCCCCCCCCCCCCCCTCCCCAAAAAAAAGATTTTAAACAATAAGAACAGAACTTCTAATTTTGCTACAAAGTCTATTTAAACAATACTGTAATTTAGGGCTAGAAGCACAATGAGATCCCCTTACAGTGAGAGAGCTTCACTGTGAGAGAGTGATCTCTCACAGTGAGATCGTTCACTGTGAGAGATCCCCTCACAGTGAGAGCTTCGCCGTCACAGTGAGCGATCCCCTCACTGTGAGATCGCTCAAAGTGAGAGGTTTCATTTCCAGATATTGATGAAAATCATGATGGAGGGTTAAATGCTCTTGCAAATACAATTTACAGTCAAATGGACAACCCAGAAATCAGCAATAATTACGTAGACAATCCTGACGAGGAAAATGAATTTATTGATCATCCGGAACGTTTTCTTTCAGATACTAATTGGATAAATCAGTATGCTGTAGATCATACAGATCTTAATATTCGACAAATCAATACTGGTCTCCCTAGCATCGACGGGAGTTGGGCTGGACGTGTCTTTCAAGATAAGGCATCTTTATTGGATGCTCTAGACCGGTGGCATATTGAGCATAATGTACAAATGAAAGTATTGAAATCTACAAGAACGACTTACACTGTCAAATGCTTAGTAGAGGGATGTTCTTGGAGATTACATGCTTCAGTACCCAAAGATACGACATATTTTAGGGTAAAAACATATGCTGGTCCACACACATGTGTAATTCCAATACTGAATGTGGCGCACCGTAATTGTAATTCGACCCTTATATGTCAATTGATTCTTCCGACATTAAAGGTTAGACTTAATATGACGCCAAAAGAAATTCGAGATACGGTGCGAGCAGAGTTGCATACTGACATAACATATTGGAAGGCTTGGCAATCAAAGAGTAAGGCATTACAAATGATTTACGGGAGCTGGGAGCAATCGTACACTGACTTGCCTCGTTACCTTTCTATGGTAAAGAATTCTAATCATGGTACTTTATGGAGTCTGGAACATAGGTGGCCCGCTGATGGCATTTCTCCTTTTGGTCGTGTTTTTTGGTCATTTGGACCTTCGATACATGGATTCGCACATTGTCGGCCGGTGGTGAGTATTGATGCCACACATTTGTACGGCAAATACGAAGGTCATGCTTTGATAGCGACGGCTGCAGATGCAAATGATGGATTATATCCTTTGGCATTTGCAATTTGTGAGGGAGAGAATACCGGGAGTTGGCGATGGTTTTTGCATAACTTGCGTCAGTATGTTACCCGTGATAGAGCCATTTATTTTATATCTGATCGATTTCCTAGATTGAGGGAAATAGTGGCTGATATCTATCCTCCAGCACGGGGTCACTCGCATCGTTGGTGTCTTCGACATATGAAAGCAAACATGAAAAAACGCTTCAAGACCAACATATTGTTAGATAAATTCTGGCAGATCGGAAAGGCTGCAACACCGACGGCATATAATAAGCTGAAGGAAGAATTACAGGTGTTGGATCACGATGCTTGGGAGTGGGTCCATAATCTTGACAGATATAAAGAGTACTGGGCAAGAGCATTTGATGGAGGCCGTCGGTTTGGATTGATGACTACGAATCTTTCTGAATCGTTAAATGGGGTTCTTAATGACACTCGTGGTTTGCCTATCACGGCTTTTGTTGCGGCTACTTTTTATAAGCTTAATAAGTATTTCTGCGAGCGCCGTGCGACCGGTGAACATTGGACGGACGCTTTTGTCCTTAAAGTCAAAAATAAGATTACTGAAAATTTAGAAACGGTGCGGGCACATAATGTTGAAAGATTTGGACTCACAGAATTTGAAGTTCAAACTGGAGATTTCGACTACAAAGTGATCGTCAATGGAACAAATGTCGAATGTTCATGTTGTGAATTACATCTAACAGGAATACCTTGCTCGCATGTATTAGCAGTTTGTAGTAGATCACATATGAGATTAGCCTACCAGAATTTTACTTCACACTGGTATAGTACAGACTGCTATCGTGCGGCGTACGCACCACAATTTCATCCTGTTCCTGATAGACGGCACTGGCCACGACCCCAAGGTCCCCCGATTGTACCGCCTCCTATACGAAGGAAGAAAGGTCGTCCACGATCTACACGTATTCGTAATGTAATGGACGAGGGGGGTGGCCGACGAGGAAAATGCTCCATTTGTAAGCAGGCAGGCCATTATAGGAGCACTTGTCCACAAAATACAGAAATAGTGCAACGAGGACGCCGGCGTATGATTTACACAATTATATTTATCTTGTCTTAATATTTAATTATTTTTAGCTATCATGTTACTAATATGTAGATTGCTTATTGCAGATGGCAGATCACGAGGACGCGGGGCCAATTGATGCGTCTGTCTTGGTAGACCAGCATCGCCATAGGTCCGCCTTTATCAGGACTGAGGTAAGAGCTATAAATTTTTATTTTTTCAAATATTATAAATAAGCTGAATTCATGTAAGAGCTAACTATATTTTTTTTGCATCACAGGATTATCGTCCTGTCCTGTTCGCAGAGCACGGCCACAAGATGAACTAGTGGGAGCTTGATCATCCAGTGGTAATCGATCTACTTCTCCAGTCAGGATTCTACGGGTTATCACGACTGCGACGATTGGTGCTGGATCAGGCTCTACTGGGCGCTCTTGCCGAGAGGTGGAGACCGGAGACCCAGACCTTCCACTTCCGCCACGGTGAGATGACCGTCACACTCCAGGATATGGCGGTTATTTCGGGTCTCCGTGTGCATGGTGCGCCGGTCTCTGGTTCCACCCTTCACGATTGGCCTGCTCTGTGTATGGAGTTATTGGGGGCGGTACCTGATAACATCAAGAGGTATACGGTTTCTCTAGATTGGTTATATCAGCATTATCATGATATACCTCTAGATGCCCCCGCCGGAACAGTCGCAGCTACCGCCCGTGCTTATATTCTATATCAGATCGGGGGTAGTCTATTTCCAAACCCCAGCGGATATAAAGTTCATCTAAAGTGGCTACCACTTTTAGCTGACTTTGATATCTGCGGCGCTTATGCGTGGGGTGCTGCGACTCTGGCATATCTATATCGAGCACTAGGAGATGCCGCGCTGAACGGGAAGGCCGAATGCTGCTGTTTTGGGACCCTATTGCAGGTATAAAATCTAATTTCTTGATTTCAGTATTATCTTTATATATTGGTAATATATATTTTTTTTATTATATTAACCTATTGGCGTGAATTTACAGATCTGGGCTTGGGACCATATTCATATCGGCCGACCTACACGCATCCTAGATCAGCCCGATATAGTCGATCGACCTCTGGGTTGTCGGTAAGATATTTATTTGATATAGTAGATTTTTGTATTTCAATTGTAATTGCAACTAATATATGTTTTTTATAATCTAGATGGGGCAACACTGGAGGGCTACGTTTTGGAACCAATGTCAGGACGTGTGACATTGAGTTTTACAGAGACGAACTAGATCAGCAGCGAGAGGCGCAGGTATGTAGATGTTTTATTGAATACTTTAAGTATATTTTGCTTCAACACTTCTATATTAACTAATCATTTTGTCCATTAACAGGTTATATGGATGCCGTACACAGATCAGATTATAGATACATTACCGGATTTCTGTGTGCATGGCTCAGCGGTCTGGCGTGCAAGGACAGTCCTTATATGCTTTCATATCGTCGAGATGCACGTACCGGACCGAGTCATGCGGCAGTTCGGTCTTCTCCAGCATATACCTCTCAATGTGGAGTCCATCCAACGCATCACATCACGTGGGCGTCCGGGTGAGGATTGGATCGCATTTCATGCTATCTACATTGAGAGGTGGTCCGCGAGGCTTGATCAGATTTTTGATCAAGTCTCGGCTGCTGGTGAGGAACCACTGCAAGCGGCATCCATATACATGCAGTGGTACTAGAGCATTACGAGACGATGGATATCTTATCCAGTACAGCGTCCTCCGCAGACATTTCATCCTCGTGGGCATGTCGAGAGAAGACTGGTATAATAATATATATATATATAAATTTAATATATTCAACTTTCCTCATATATATTTAATTTTAATTTCTAAATTAAAATGCAGGCCGACACACTACGACATGTTCATACTATTGTCGACCAGTTAGTGCAGGACCCACCGCCGACTCATACTATTGTTCATACTTTGAGAGAAATGAACGACAATATTCAGATGGTACTACAGCATGTACCATCTGAACCTACGGTCAGAGAGTCAGCCGGACCTTCATATGAGGGAGCGACCTCGAGTCATCAGGTACCATTTAGCATAGAATTCAAATTAAGTTTTCAAATTCAAATTAACAAACTATTTACACTCTTTCAGGTGCCACGACCTCCATCTCCTACCATTCAGGCCCCGTTGACATTTCCTTCGACGTCGGCATCGCTCCCGCCACCAATATCACGGACATTTTTTGCATCGATATATTCACGCCGTCGTCGATCGTCAACATCGCCACAGGAGATCGAGCATATTGCGGAGCAGGATGAGGGTGGTATCATCGAGGAGCTCGATCAGTTGGCAGCAGTCGAGCATCTCGATGATATACCTATCATCGACCTTGTTGTTCCCCGTGGGCGAGAGCGAGGGCGAGGGCGTGGACGTGGGCATGGGCGAGGACGTCGAGGTCGAGGACGTGCTCAAAATTGAGCTTTTGAGTTCGAAGTTGTCGTATATACAATTTTGTAAAGTTTATTTTTTGATGTTACTCAACTCTCATTTATGAATGTAATGATTGTTAGACCTTCATTTGGTGTTTGTGAATGCAGTTTTTACTTTTTCAATGTTAATTGTCATTGCTTGCAACTTGTTGTACAAATTTGGGATTTTTTTAAAGTGATCTTAAGTAATGTGTGTAGGTCCAGGTAAAGGCGCTGAGCCATTCAGCGCCTTTAGTGTTCTGCACTGAAGACGCTGAGTGGCTCAACGCCTTTAGTGTAAATCACTAAAGGCGCTGAGGAACTCAGCACCTTTAGTGTTTTATACTAAAGGCACTGAGAGACTGAACGCCTTTACAGAGAAGCCATTTATCGCTTACACCGAACTTAGCCAATTTTCGCGACGAAAAATGGCTAAGTCCTCAACGCCTTATAGTGTATGCTGAAGGCGCTGAATGAAACAGCGCCTTCAGCATATACCATGAAGGCGCTGATTCATTCAGCGCCTTCACAGGTTTTCTTGTGAAGACGCTGAACGCTTCAGCGCCTTCATCACATTGCATGAAGGCGCTGAAGCGTTCAGCGTCTTCACAGGTTTTTTGTGAAGGCGCTGATCGCTTCAGCGCCTCAGGTTGTCTACCCACCGTGGCGCCGAGGTGGCAAAAGGAGGGTTAGTTTTGCAAAAAAAAAATTTGGGAGGGTTATTTTGCAAATTTTCAATTTTCAGAGGGTTAATTTGAAAAAAATCCTGACAGACGAAGCGACGACCTTCAACACCCAATGGGCGGGTTTACGCAGCCCAGGTGGAGGACACCCCGGCAGCGGATCATGTCGTCGCAGTTATGATTTTACTTACAGCTGGTTGAACTCGAGCATTTTGGTACCACCGTATTTCCTACATGTGTTAGTAGAGCATTTGCATCTCTGCATGGATAAGAGATAGGATTATTGCTACATATATTAGTGGTTTAGATTCTTGATCGTATTCTGCGAGTAGAGGAGGTCTGCGGAGCACGATCAGTACAGTTGAGACTTGGGATTATATCGGCAGACGTGACGGTTCGGTGGCAGCTCCAAGATTTGACCGAGCGCATAGGTTGGACTGGTTGGTGCAGTATCATGCGGCGACTGATTGTGGAATGAGAATAGTGACCTTCTGCGAGTTGGATAGGAGGAGTTCATTTTCACAGGTTGCCGAAGTATTCTTCTGACAGCGATGGCTTTAGCGGCAAAGGACAGACGCCACCCCTAGAGCAGATAGATGTTAGGGTTTGTGGTTGTGTCCCTAGGAGGTCGTGCTAGACCGTAGCCTTTGTTTGTGTAGCCACAGCAGGAACAGCTTCAATCCTTCTCTTTCTTTTTTTCACGTCTTTACGGCGAGACTCGAGAACAGGACGAAAACTTCGAAAGGCTACTCCAGAAATGTTGACGGTGCCGAAGCTTGTTCTTATTTGATAGGGCGAAGGTACTGGCCTTTCGAGATTTTTGAACTTTTCGCTATTTTCGGCTGTTTTCTAAATAAAGAGTTGGGATTGATAATGTTCCTGATATTGGCCTCTATCCTTTTTGGTAGGCTGTGGGTGTGCTGATTTTGTGGCCGTAGTGTGTCTTAGTTTCGGGGACGAAACTTTCTTTTAGTGCGGGAGGATGTGGTGTCCCGGATTTTTTGCGGGACTAGACTGTGTGGTTGGCGGTGCGAAACACCTATTTTTTGTGTATTGAGTGTGTTGTGCGTCAAATTGATGCCAAAAAGGGACTCAGCGCGCGAAAACAGTCGAAATTGACTATTTTCGGGCGAATTCGGGCTTACGGGCCGAATTTGCGGGTGGGCTGGTCCACGGCCCACCGCGTGTGCACCGGGTGCGGTGAACCCGTGCCATGCCACATGACGCGCTGCGGTTGGCCGGGCGCGGAGACCGAGGCGGCGTGGCGGGAGCAGAGGCGCGGGTGGGTGGCTGCGCCACGTGGCAGCCCGCGTGAGGGCGTGACACCCGAGGCGCGTTGGCGCGCACGCCCCACGTTGACGCGGGGCGCTGGGCAGCGTGGGCACCGCCACATGGCGGGGCTCCGTTGGCGCCCACTCCGCGCGAGGCGGAGCGCGCCGCGCGCTGACGCGGGGGTGCAAGCTGGCGCCCCCGGATTGGCCATGCACTGTGCGTAGCCCGATTTCGGGCTATTTAAGGCCCGAAATCACCTCTCTTTCCCTCCTTATTTTTCTCTTTGCATCGTCTGAAAAATTTTAGGAGCGAGGGGGAAAATTCATAGGGGGCTTTTGGTGTGCCGTGGAGCGCGTCGTCTGTGTCGTGGGGAGCGCTGCTTGTGCCGCGGGCGCGCCATTTGTGCTGTGGGGCGCGCCGTTTGTGCCACGGGCGCACCGTTTGTGTCGTGGAGCGCGTGCGAGGTGTTCCACGGAGCCGGGCGGTCGTGCGTGCGCCCATTTGTCGGCGCGCCGGTTTAAGGTAGGTATCGCCTCGTGTTTTGTTGTGTTTTTCGGCATAGTTCTTAGATTTTGCTTTTGGGGTTTTGTCTTTGAACTTTGTGCCCTGGTGCTGTCAGGGACCGTTGTTGGAGGTGCCGTTTGCCGCGTAATTTTACCGCCGGACTTTTTGGGGTGTACCAATCGCGCGTGGCGGGCGCCGTTGTGCTTTTTGTCGAAAGTGAACGTTTCGTGTTGTAGATTTTGCATGCTAGAATAGGTGCTATTATTGATGTTTATAGTGTTATTGGACTTTGACTAGCACCCTGTCATATGATTGTATGTATTCTACCAGACTGCTAGAAAACTCTCACTTGGGCTAGGTTCTTTTATGTTCTAGTTTTCACCTCTTGCATTACTTTTTCCTGGACTTAGAGTGTTTCCTCGCCCGGATAGTGGGCCGAGTAGTCGGGTTAGCATCGGATACATGTTACACTCGTGCCATGGGGCAAGTGGAGTCTGGTAGCTGTGGTTAGTGTTGTGCTAATGCTGGGAGCCGTTGGGTAAACGGTGGTCCCGGATTGTCGTATATTCTCCGACCAGTGTCATTAGCACTGTGTTTGTTATAGTGTTGAGTTGTTGATAGTAGGACCTCGAACCCGGACTATTTTTGGACACACATAATTTTAGTAAACAAACATTTTTCCTTCCGAATTCCGAAGGGTCGCCGGAGCCTGTTCTTGTTTGATAGGGTGACGGCATTAGCCTTTCGGGGTTTGGAAAAATAAAACTTATTTTAACTGATTTTCTTAAAGAACTAAAATTCATTAAATTGGGTTTCTCAAATCAAAATGGTTTTTGAAAATAACTGTCATTTCTTCTTACAAACTTTCTCACCCAAGAGGGTTGAGTGATCTGGGTTCTAGGGGCTGTTTTCTTGTTTTGGGACGCAAGTTACGGGGGCTATGCTTAGAACCTGTTCTTATTTGATAGGGTTGTAGGTGTTAGTCTCTCGGAACTTTCGGGCCCTGATTGGTTCCCTCCGGATGTTTCACCTGAGAGAGCCAATTTTTGGGGGATCGAGAACTTCGAAAGATTGTGCTTGGAACCTGTTCTTGTTTGATTGGGGTTCTAGGCACCAGCCTTTCGGGATTCTCGGACCCTTGTTGTGTCAGTTGGATTCTTCTCGTATGTGAGTCGAGTGGTTTGTTCTGGGAGCCGCTTGGGTTGACGGTGGTCCCGAGCTGTGGAGTGTCTCCGATAGATGTTATTAGTGTTTAGTTATTATTTCCGATCTAATTGATCGTGGATTTGGAGTATAGCCTGCATGAGTCATTTTGAGCTCGACAGAAATGCGCGGATACTTTCCTCGGTGGGGTCGCGCCCCTCGAGTGCCACTCCGGAGTTGGGCCTGTTATTTTACTATCGCGACTTGTCGACGCTGTTCTTCTAGCTGGGCCAGTTTTGGCTGTCACGGACGCCCTACGTAAGTCCAGTCCTCCCTGGATGTAATGGCAGTAGGTGGGCGCAGGTTTGACTGGACCCTATGTGGCAGTCACTGTGATTAGGTTGATTGAGTATTTTGGATTAGAGTCGATGCATCATTTTCGTCTGTATCACCCATTGAGCATTGTAGATAGAGGCATGATAGCTGTAGATTTCTTTCCAGCTTATCTTTACATTATTACAGTTTTTCTATTATCTTATGCCTCTAGTAGACTTAGTGGGCAGACCGTTGGTCTTGGAGACGGTACCCACTGAGAACTACGTGACGTTGTAGTTCTCATACCCTCTGTTGGTGACAGATTTTCCAGAGGCATCTACCCATGTTCCTACTCCTGTTGCTGTACCAGCTGATCTAGGTAAGGGAGTCGCGAGGTAATTCCCTACCCGTCTTTGGAGTATAGGGGTACCCCTTTTTGGAACTTTGTAGTACAGTCTGTTCGATTATTGTAGATAGTTGCTTTTGAGAGTTTTATTTTCGAGAGATTTATGTTGTGAGGTTCAGACTTGTACTATTTGGAGATGCATTTTTTTATTTCAGTAGTTTACTTTTCAGCTCTGATACCTGTACAGCTGTAGTATTATCTTTTGCAGGTTAGACGCTTCGTCTATACGGGATTTTCCGTATGGGCGGCGGATCTGTTGGCAGGCCCGGATCGCAGTTTCGACCTCGGGGCGTGACAGACGGCATCGACAAGTCGCGATAGCAAAGTAACTGGCCCAGCTCCAAAGCGGCACTCGAGGGGAGTGACCCCACCGAGGAAAGTATCCACGCATCTCTGTCGAGCTCAATATGGCTCCTGCAGGCTATAGTCCAAATCCACGATCAATCGAATCGACAATGTCCAACTCACAACACTAACCCATTGGCTGGAGGTACTCAACAGCCGGGACCACCGTCAACCCAAACGGCTCCCAAAACAGGAATTCGACTCAACCCACGAAAACTCACTGGCTGGAAATACTCCACAACCACATTAACGAAGGGTCCGAGAACCCCGAAAGACTAATACCTACAACCCCAATCTAATAAGAACAGGCTATAGGCGTAGCCTTCCATTGTTCTCGACCCGAGGAGGAAAACAACCCTTGGAACCCAGATCACTCAACCCTCACGGGTGAGAAAGTTTGTAAGAAAAGATGATCTTTATAGCTAAATACCATTTCCACTCAAACCCTCTCGGGATAAGGATAAAAATAGCTTACTTTTTTTAGAAAACCGTCTTGATTTTAGAAAATTACTTTTATAGATTTTAGTTCTTGCGAAAATCAGTTAAAACATATTAATTTTTCGAACCCCGAAGAGCTAGTGCCTTCGCCCAATCAACAAGAACAGGCTCCGAGGAACCCTAGAAATTCGGAAGGAAAAATACTAGTTTACTAAAATTACGAGTGTCTAAAAACATTCTGAGTTTAAGATCTTGATATCACAAACGTACCACGGCCACAACCTCGGTGGCGACAACAAATCGGAGAATATCCGACGATCCGGGACCACCGTTTGCCCAAACGGCTCCCAATACTGGCACAACACTAGCCACAGCTACCAGACTCCACTCGGCCCTCGGACACGAGTGCAACATGCATCCCACACTATCCTGACTAGTCGGCCCACTATCCGGGCGAGGAAAAGCTCTATGTTCAGGAAAAAGGTTTGCAAGGGTTGGAAACTAGAGCATACAAGAACCTAGCCCAAGTGAGAATTTTCTAGCAGTCTGGTTAAATACATGCAATCATATGTCGGGGTACTAGTCAAGTCCCATAACTCTATAAGCATCACGATACAACAATAATAGTACCTATTCTAGTATACTGAAAGCTACAATACTAGAATTAATAGGAAGTCCGCGGTTTCAGAGAAAATCAAACCAACCAACCCACCTGGATGCATGCGTCGGTTCAGAGTCCAAATGAGCTAAAATTTAATGTGCGCGATTCTCAGGTTCCCACAATTCCAACGAACCAAAAATCACCAAAAAACTCCAACCGGTCGCTGA
>CM055076.1:9144965-9340625 GCA_029204045.2 Tillandsia leiboldiana
GAGCAAGTGAAGAATGTAGCTGAAAATGAGCTCCATAAAGATGCAGCCAGAGTTTCTAGTAATGCCTCCATGGATGAAAGGGTTGGAGATGATGAAATGAGGCAACATATTGAAGAAAATGTAACTAAAGGGGTTCAAGATGACATTGTAGATGTTGAGGATGATTCTGAAAGTGATAGTGATGATGAAATGAGCCAGCATATTGAAGAAATTGTAACTAAAGGGGTTCAAGATGACATTGTAGATGGTGAGGATAATTCTGACAGTGATAGTGAGTATGAATGGAGCAAATTTGGTGATAGTGATGAGGATAGCATTAATGATAGTGATTTCTACATTAATACCAACAATGTAGAGGATGAGGATGGCAATAATGGGACAAGTGAGGGAGGTGCCACTACTTCTAAACCAACACATGCTGAGGTTAATGAGCAAAGAGGAAAAAATGGTGAAGATAATGAGCAAGGTTCAGACTATCAGCCTAGTGAAGATCTTGGTAGTATATCCTCATCAGATGAACATAGTACTTTATGGCCAAAGTACCTTGTCTTCAACAAAAATGATTTGGAGAGTACAGAGCTAAAATTATGAATGAAATTTGCATCAGCTGGAGAGTTTAGAACATTGCTGAGGCATCATGCAATATCAAATGGATACGACTTCAGTTTTGTCAAGAATGAGGGTAATAGAGTTACTGTGAAGTGCAAAAATGATACTGAACAGGGGAAAAAATGTGGATGGAGGGTGTATGCATCTTGGAATGCATATGAGGAATGCTTTCAAATCAAGTCTCTACAACCTGAGCATAAGTGTGGTAGGCAATTCAAAAACTTCCAAGTTAATTCATCATGGATTGCAAATAAATACTTGGAGCAACTGAGAGATGATCCTACATGGGCAACATCAGCAATGAAAAAAGACTCTAAGGAGGGAGTTGTGCATCGATGTCTCTAAGAGCCAAATATATAGAGCTAAGAGAAAGGCAAAGGAGGTTATAATGGGATCACATCAAGAGCAGTTCATGAAATTGTGGGATTATTGCAACATCATCAGGGTCAGAAATCCAGGAAACCTTGCTTTTTTAGTTGTGGAAAGGCCTCATCTTGAGTTAGCCCTAGTGTTTTAAAGGATTTGTGTATCATATGATGCTCAAATCAAAGGATTAAAGGAAGGGTGTAGATCTATCATTGGCATAGATGGTTGTTTTCTAAAGGGAGCATTTGGTGGATAGCTTATCAGTGCTATTGGTAGAGATCGAAATAATCAGATGTTTCCAGTTGCAATTGCTGTTGTAGAAGCTGAACTGAAGGATTCATGGAATTGGTTTCTAACCAATTTGCTACAAGCTATTGAACCATTAGAGGCTCATGGATGGACTTTCATATCTGATAGACAAAAGGTAAGATTGCTGTTGTAGTTCAGTTTTGTTTAGCATTCCATTCAATAATATGATGAAAGAACTTTTTACATCATGAATTAATTAGTAATCTACTAACTTTCATTTACTTTTGATATTAAATGTCTTAGGGTCTGGTAGAGGTTTTTTATGGCCTACTACCAGGGGTGGACTATAGGTTTTGTGTGCAACATATGTATAATAACTTCAAAGAGCAATTTAAAGGCAAATTATTGAAAGATTTGCTTTGGGAGGCAGCTACATCTTATACTATGCAAGATTGGGAAAGGGTCATGCAGAAAATTAAGAATGCAAATATAGCTGCATATGATTCGCTCATGAAAGTGCCACCAAGATTGTGGACAAGATCTTATTTCAGACCTGAAATCAAATGTGTTCTTCTATGTAACAATATGTGCGAGGCATGGAATCGAGCAATAATGGATGCAAAGGAACTACCAATTATTGATCTATTGGAGAAGATTAGAAGGCAAGTGATGACAAGATTTCAAGAGAAGAGACAATATATGGAAAGTCAACCTGGTATGCTATGTCCTAAAGTGCAAGCAAAATTAGAATAAATAAAAGATAAGGCTAGACATTGTGAGGCACTATAGGCTGGAGATACTATATATGAAGTTCATTGCATTGGAAGGCAATTCACTGTTAACTTAGCAGCATCAACTTGTGAATGTAGACAATGAGATGTCACTGGGATTCTCTGTAAACATGCTGTCTCTACTATATTCAAGCAAAAGCTGGATCCCGAGGACTTTGTTCACAATTATTTTCTAAATGAGACTTATATTAGAACCTATAGCCACATGATCATGCCTATACCTGATTCTTCAATATGGCCTAAGATTGGCATTGAGCCTATAATGCCATCTCCATATAGGAAACAACCAGGTAGACCTAAAAAAATCAAGGAAGAGGGCAGCTGATGAGCCCAAGAAAGGAAAAATTAGCAAAGGAGGTAAGAAGTATAAATGTAAGAAGTGTAAAGAGTTTGGATACAACACTTGATCTTGCACTAACATTGCATCAAGAGAGGAAATATCTGGTGAGGGAACAAGTAAATGCAGGGGAGGGAGACCACCAGTGAATCAAGGAGGGAGACCACCATTGAATCAAAGATGGAAACTACCAGTGAGTCGAGGAGGCAGATCACCACTTGGGAGAGGAAGGGCATTAATTAGGAGAAGAGGAAACAATGGAGCTAGTAGGGGAGGGGAAAGCAATACTGCTACCAGGGGAGGAAGGGTATCACCTGGGAGAAGAGGAAGAAATATTGATGCTAGGGAAGGGGGAAGACATACCAGGGGTGGAAGCAATACTGCTTCCAGGGGAGAGGAAAGTAATACTGCATGCAGGGGAGGAAGCAATACTGCTTCCAGTAGGGTTGGGATTGAGCCTACTGGGAGAGGCAGGGGGTCCATGCAATATCCTTCCAACAATCTGCAGTCAGCATCCAGTAAGGTTAGGATTGAGCCTACTGGGAGAGGCAGGGGTCCATGCAATATCCTTCCAACAATCTGCAGTCAGCATCCAGTAAGGTTGGGATTGAGCCTACTGGGAGAGGCAGGGGGTCCATGCAATATCCTTCCAACAATCTGTAGTCAGCATAATCCAATATAGGAGTTCAGCTATAAGAAGTTTTACCAATCGAGCCAGAGGAGCCAGTGGAGCTAGTGGAGCAATGAGTGGAGCATCTAAGACAAATGAAGAATCAATTATAATGAGATTGGGACACGGCTTAGCATCAAGAAGACCTTATAGGACTATATGTTTCTAACCATTTTATTTGTTAGCGGCTATCATCTATATATATATATATATATATATATATATATATATATATATATATATATATATATATATATATATATATATATATATATATATATATATATATATATATATAGAGAGAGAGAGAGAGAGAGAGAGAGAGAGAGAGAGAGAGAGAGAGAGAGAGATTCTTATTATTTGATTCTTACTTATATCACAATATATATTTGATTTGATTCTTATAGGGAGTTATCAAAAGAAGGATAGGAGAGCTAACTCAAGAATCTACTAGTAAGCCAACTTAGGACATCGGCAACTCACAAGTGATTTTTTGTTTGTTCTATCTTTTTGTATTTTGGTTCCACTTGTTCAGCAAGTTGTAAATATTTCTTATAACACAAGTTAGATCAATTTGTTTTTTGTTATAAATATTATAAGGCAGTAGTGCTGAACTGGGAGATTGAAGAAGTTAGAAGGCAGTAGATCATTTTGGATTTGCTGAACTGTGTTTATCTTGAATCTGTGAATCTGTGTCTTGTCTTGAATATGTGAATTTGTGTCTTATCTTGAATCTGGGAATCTGTGAATCTGTGAATATGTGAATCTGTGTCTTATCTTGAATATGTGAATTTGTGTCTTATCTTTAATCTGGGAATCTGTGAATCTGTGAATATGTGAATTTGTGAAGATTGTGTTTAGTCCTTCAATCTGGGTTCTTCACTGCATGTATCTTGAATGACATTGTGTTTAGTTCTTCAATCTGGGTTCTTGACTGCTTGTATCTTGAATGACATTGTGTTTAGTTGTGTTTAGTTTTTCAATCTGGGTTCTTAACTGCATGTATCTTGAATAACATTGTGTTTAGTTCTTCAATCTGGGTTGTTCACTGTATGTATCTTGAATAACATTGTGTTTAGTTCTTCAATCTTGGTTGTTCAATCTTTATGAATGTTTGTTAGTTTACTGCATGTAGTTTACTGTGTGTCTTTAACACATTTAAAACAATATTGCTTCAAAATTGAACATTCAACATTCAGAAAAGGAAGCAATGTTGCATTTAGAAATTTGTACATTCAACATTCAGAATTAAACACAAGTCTCTGCATGTTAGTATAAATTCACAACAATGGTAGTATAAATTCACAAGAAGTCTCTGCAATGGTAGTATAAATTCACAACAATGTTGCTAACTATAGGAATTGAACACATTGTTCACTGCATATTCACTGCATGTAGTTAGTTCATTGCAGGTTGCAAGTAGTTCACTGCATGTCTTTAACACATTCAAAACAATGTTGCTTCAGAATTGAACATTCAACATTTAGAAAAGAAAGCAATGTTGCATTCAGAAATCTGTACATTCAACATTCAGAATTAAACAAAATGTTGCATTTAGAAATCTGTACATTTAACATTCAGAATTGAACACAATGTTGCATTCAGAAATCTCTTGCATAGCTTAAATCTCTTGCATAGCTTACATATCAATATATTACATAATAGGCCACTCAGTTGAAAACAAAATAAGGTGGCATAAATAACAACAAACAGAGCACCAAACTATATAGTATGAGTCTATTCATATTAGTACATACCACAATAAAACAATTAGCAAACTAAAAATAAAAAACATATAGTGTTTGTGAATCTTCTGATTGTCTTTCTCCTTTAGTTTCATCTAGTACAATATCATTTTGTCTATTAGCCTATCCATTTCCTCTCGAAGTGCTTTTCTCGAATTTTCAACATCTGTCAACTTCTTACTAAGAGTATTCTTATCTTCAGCAGTAGCGAAAACTTCATTTTCCAATGCTATTAATTTCTTTTTCAAATGGACCATTTGTTCATGGAGTTCGATGATGTATTCCTTTCCTCATTTACATATCTCTGGATCATGCCAACGAAAAAAACCACAACCATTTCTCTTGTAGTTTACGCAACCATAAAATCGTCTTTCGGGATTATCGATTGTTAATGATGTTCTCGGAGGTGCCTTTAATCTACAGAAGCAAAGAGGATTATCCACATTTAATTTACCAGCAGTGCAACTACTAGATGAAGAGGTGGACATTGTGCTGCAGCCATAGATCAAGAAAAAAATTAAAAAATATAAAATTGGGATGCTATTTAATATAATAAAACACAAAAAATAAACGATTGATCTTTAGAGAGAAACACTATATATATATATATATATATATATATATATATATATATATATATATATATATATATATATATATATATATATATATATATATATATATACATACATACATATATGTGTGTGTGTGTGTGTGTGTGTGTGTGTGTGAGCTCAAAGAACCAAAAACTTAATTACCTTGTTGATGTATTTGGAGATCACATGAGCATGTCCCAGGAAGCTTTTCTGTTGGGATGAGATGGGCCAGGAAGCTTTTCTGTTGGAGATGGGAATGGGTTTGGTTGAAGGGTTTTTTTTTTAAAAAAAAATAAGAACAATAGAGGGAAGAGAATGAGTTTTAACTTGTTTCCCGCCATTCTTGAAGGGTA
The DNA here is from genome assembly GCA_029204045.2 of Tillandsia leiboldiana. NCBI lineage: Eukaryota > Viridiplantae > Streptophyta > Magnoliopsida > Poales > Bromeliaceae > Tillandsia > Tillandsia leiboldiana. The sequence goes on from CM055076.1 coordinate 9,150,682, forward strand.
TTTTTGGTATATCCAGTAATATTTTTTAATAAATAGACGGTTCACTTACGGAATGCTAACGGCAGGGGGTAAATGCATAATTCCGTAATTACGAGGGAGCAAAATGTAGGTGTTTGGGGTGCTACCAAGTTTTCTATCATTAGATCCATTTCTTTGAATATATATATATATATATATATATATATATATATATATATATATATATATATATATATATATATATATATATATATATATATATATATATATATATATATATATATATATATATATATATATATATAATAGTCCGGGTACTATGCTATCAATAACACCAAGCACTTGGTGCTACCAAGTTTTCTGCCGTCAATAACACCAAGCACTTGGTAGTTAGATCTATCTCTTTGATCATCTCTACCCGTTAAATCTATCTCTTTGATCATTTGTAACCGTCAGATCATACTATTTCTCCAACAACTCACTAAACCCTAGGGAGAAACTATTATCCTAACCGCACATCTCCTTATCTAAGGGTCAAAAACGTAATAGTACTAGTGACTTTGTACTATTAATAGTATAGTAGCCTAGTTATTGTAATAATCGTGAATTTCAAAACTTAATATTAGGCTTAAATTATTAATTTTGGAAAGAAAATAGAATATTAGCAGTGTAAAGTGGCCCCAAAATATCGACTTTTGTTCGGGGTCTGATCTCAAAAATCTGAGATCACCAGTGCGACCGTCTCGTCGAAACAAGAAAAAATGATATTCACATATTTTAGATCCGACGGTTGGATCTTCCGCAAAACAGCGAAAAAGTTGCGGGGCCCACAACTTAAGTTGTGAATAGTAACCTTTGGATTCGGTCCCCTCTCGATCGGTCGTCGGCCGATTCACTATCTGAAACTTGAACATAGCAGTATGAGTAGTCAATTCTAGCTAATTTCGACATTCTGAGCGCAATGGCACTGACGGAATTTGTGTTTGGCGACCCTGGTGCATCGGAATGCGTGCCAAACAGTGAAATGCACTATATTTTATGGGCCGAGAATTTATATGAGCACCGAATCAAGAAAGCAGATATGCTACTTGAAAGGTCTCGACGAGCCGGACGTCGTGGCGAAGTCCGTTTTTCATTTCGACGACCCATTCGTCTCGAAATGCATGAAAAGCGTAGAAAAATTAGGTATTTTTGCAAAAACTTAAATATTTTATGGACCAAATTGTTTGGGGCTTATTGGTGAGGGTCCTTACAGCATTTTGGACCTACAGTAGGGACCTAAGGGCTTAGGGTTTGTTGTGTAGGGGCTAGGTGGCATTTTGTAGCAAAAAAAAGATATTTGGCTTGGGTCTCTTGGGCTACTCGTTGGGGGTCGTGGGCTTCTTAAACGCTGGAGAGTAATGCAGAGAAGCAAAGCGCTCCCCTCCCCATTTGCTCTGGGACGCTGAGGAGGCACACCCCCATCAAGCTTGGCCGAGCTCGGGTGAGGAAGAGAAGGAGTGCACCAAAGGATCTCGAAGTTGGTCCCTAACTTTGCTGAGGAGTTCTCCTTCTTCTTGGGAGTGCGCTCGAGAGAGGTTAGTGGCTGCGCGCCGCGGTGGAGAGGAACCGGCTTCTACCTTTCTTCTCCAACTCCGGGAAAGATGTGTTTATTCCACCTTTGGTTTTTAGGCCCCTATACCTTAGGAAGTAGCCTTTATAGGTTGTAAGGATGATCCCTGTCGAGTCCTAGCCCTTGTGGTGGTCCCGGTTGCCGGCGGGAGAAGATTCTCGCCGGAAACCTATCTTTGCTCCGCCTCGGCCTAGTGACACAACCACTCGACCAAATGGAAAAGTAAAATGATGGAAAGAAGCTGTAGGAGTGGAGGATCATCTCCACCAAATTTGGTGGAGTTTGATCAAGTGTGTGCACCGCAATCCGAAACCCTAGTTTTCGGGTTTCTTGCACCATGGCCGAGCTCCTTGCTCCGGCGCCGGCGTTGCTCCTCGACGCCGGGCACATGGCCAGAAAGTTTCCTGGGAGTGAGATGAAGGCGTCCATGCCTTTGCATGGCATCCATGCTGTGACGCCCCACTTCCCAGGGGGTCACCCATCCTAGAACTACTCTAGCTCTAGCACGCTTAACTCTCATGTTCCTCTTGGATCTTGCTACCATCCAAAATGCTATAGCCGGGTTAGAGATTTTAGTCATATTATATCATTTATATATAGGACTAATCCAAATTCCGGGGTGTCACATTCTTCCCCCCTTTAAGCCCTGACGTCCACGTCAGGCTCAAGCACACTCACAAGCACCAGGCGATGTGAGACTCGTCTCGCTAGCCTTAGCCGACCTTGTGAGGAGCTGCACTCCACTCACAACGGTCATTAGCCGGGGAGCCTCGCTCTACCCGCTATATAACCCTGGCTCAGCCGAGACTCATCTCACATTTCCGGCTGGTGAATGGCTCCGATACCAACTGTGACGCCCCACTTCCCAGGGGGTCACCCATCCTAGAACTACTCTAGCTCTAGCACGCTTAACTCTCATGTTCCTCTTGGATCTTGCTACCATCCAAAATGCTATAGCCGGGTTAGAGATTTTAGTCCTATTATATCATTTATATATAGGACTAATCCAAATTCCGGGGTGTCACACATGCAGCCCGAAACATCGGGTGCCATGGATGACCCGAATTGGGTTCAAGTCGCGGTGGCCGGCTTTCTGGCCGTCGCCGGCGGGTGAGGAATGGTCGGGAAGCTTCCTGGGATCAAGGGGATCCCAGCCATGCTTTTGCATGAAGCCCATATAGCCTTGGTGAAAATCCACCATTAGAGGTGGTGAAGCTCCAATCCGAGCTTTGCTCCGCCGCGCCGCCGTCGTGTCCTGTCGCCGGGCATGGGTATAGGTAAGTTCGTAGGGATAAGTTGCACCTGATGGTGCTAGTGTTTGAGGCCCAGAATGCATAAAAGAGATATCACCATTTTCGAAGCTTGAGCTTCATATTCTTCTTCTTGATCTCGGCAAGTCGAGAGAGAAAGTTGGCCCAAGTTGCATGAAACTGCTCCTACAGCCCTAAGAAGTTTTTACCTCCATGTTGGAGGCTCCCAGGATCAGCCTCTACAGAGAACAAGCTTGGGATTTATTTTCTTGTGTATTATGAAGTTGTGCCCTTTAGGTGTTTGAGGAAATGCCTCAAAGAACCCAAAATCTAAGTTAGCCATTGTTAGGCATCCAGCAAAGCATCATATGTCTCCACATGATCCCCTGAGCTTGATGCTCACTTCAGATCCGATTTTTGGGCTGAGTGGATTTGTGTGGAGCATTTTTGTAAAGTAGAGAGCAAGGTGGCTTGGATCCTTTAATCCAGCAGCTTTTGGGTTGCAAAAATGCAAGCCCTGGAATCCTTATGATGTCCAGAGATAGATGATCAACTTTATTTGGGGTTTGCACAAGCAGAAAACCAAGAATTAATAAACAAAGCCTTAAATGGGTTTATTAAGCTAAGGGGCTGTTTTGGGCTGAGTGAAATTTTGCGACAGTGAGCTCCTAGCTATTTTGGAGTCACTGGACGCGATGCTCACCTTCGATTTGAAATTGGTTGAGCCGAAGAATTAAAAATGAATCAAAGCCTATGTTAGTATATAAGTCATGGCCCGAAGTTTTTCTCGGGATCCGTGCTGCTGCCAAATGGTGAGCACGGTGTTCAGCGAGTCGAGGGTCACCTACTAGAGGTGACGGTTCGTAAAAATGATGTCCCGATAAAGAGAACGAGCAAAAACAACTCTCAAATACGTGTAATAATGCAATTTATGGAAACCCTAGGGGCTAAAATGCAATTGTAGCCTCTCGTGCTGTCTCGGGCAGTGTGTATATAATCTCTAAGCTTTTTGCTAGTGATCCGTTGGCTCTCGTTGAGCGAAAATTGGTTATCGATCCGTATATCGGGAAAAACGTCGATTTAACGGCGCCCCGGTGGCAATCGCGCAATTCGGGAAATTGCGGCGGTTCCGCCTAGCCGTCTGTTGAGTCCCAGTAGAATCTGATTGAGCCAGCGGCAAAGGGTCAAAGCCCGGGTCTCTCGGAAATTCAAATTGAATCTTCGGGAGGGGCATTTTAGTAATTATACCAACATTTGATTAAAAGGGTTGAGTCTAGCAAAGTGTTATTTGTCGAACATTGATGTTTAAGTATTTCGAGGCTGCACGTCAGGTTTCGTCGAAATCGGAAACTTGTAAGCGCGTTCGGGTCAAAGTGAGCCGAACGGCGGACTTCCGACGTTTCGCGTTGATCTGGAAAAGATCTGGATTCTAGTTGAGTGGGATTAGTGTGATTGAGTTGTTCCCTGATTAGCATTTTTGATTCAGGTTGGCACAGTCATCGAGCTTTCTGTTGGAGTCGATAGTTTGCCTGCAAACAGGTGGGTTTATCTTCGGTCCGGGCTTTATCATTTCGGCCCTCTGGGGGTATCGTAATTGGTCGGACCCCTGTTCTTGTGATAGCCTAGATTTTCTTTTTGAGCCTGCCTTTTTATTGATCAGCTTCATATTGCTTTATATGCCTGAGTTATGGATCATTATCAGTTATCATTATGCCTGCATGATTGATTCCTTAGCCTGCTTCCAGATATTATGATTTTATTCCTGGACATTTGCCATGCCTGATTGGTCATTAGCTAGCTTGCACATTTATACCTGATTATCAGTACTTCCTGATTACATCTGATCCATGCTTTAGTGGTTGTATATTTCTGTCATTGCATATGATGAGATTCAGTTGGCATTCTGTTGTTGCATCTCTGTTGGGATTTCCCGGCTTGTTGCCGATTACCCGGTCTGTGGACCGTGAGCTTGAGCATTCGCATGATTGATCGCCCGCACTGCTGTACTTCACGAACATCAGCGAAGTAGCTACCCATGTGGATGTTCTTTACCGGTAAAGTGGTCTGGTATACGACCCGTGACTCCCAGGTTAGTGCCCAAGGGTGCCGGAGTGTTGATTCCCAGGTTAGTGCTCGAGGGTGCCGGAGTATGTCAGCCAGGTTGGTGCCAGGTTCGGCGAGTTTTCCCTGAGATCTTGTTGACCAATATGGTGGCTTTGATTGGGTACTTGTTGTTTCTATTAGTTGATGCATGATTAGCTATTCGTTATAATTGCTCAGTTCCTGTTTAGTATACATCAGCATGCTCTTATTATGATAGTTTAGTATTTTTGATATGCTCAGCACTATATTCATAATTTTATTACAGCACCATGATATATATCTGCCATGCCTAATGATCATTACTATCCACTAGTTATTGTATGCCAGTAGGTACGATTTGCTATTTCTCGGTTCGTCGTGCCCACTGGGATACACTGTCGATGTATCTCACACCCCCTGGGTGATCATTTTTCAGGTCGAGCGGGTGTTGGGACGTTCGGACGTGTTGGTGAGATGCCGCGTTAGATTTGACCCTGGACAGCCGTTGTTATTTCAGTTTCAACTTGTAATTCAATTTGTAATAAGTTGTTGTGATATTTGTAATTTGTTTATTAGTTCTTTAGAGTTCGTAGTTAGACTACTCTGATGTTGGTTTGCCATTGTAGAGCCGAGCATGTATAGAAAAGGCCCAATCCAATGGGGATTGGGAATTTTCTATATATGTGGCGGTCTGTCGCGCCCTGGCTGTTTTCAAACTCTGATTTTTTTTTTTAAAAAAAAATTTAAGAGGCTGTTTTTCGAACTCGGGGCGTGAGAGTTATATATATATATATAATCCGGCTACTATACTATTAATAGTACCAAATTATTGGTACTATCAAGTTTTCTACCTTTAGATCAACCCCTTTGATCATTTTCATCCGTTAAATTTACTATTTTTCCAACCACCTATTAAACCCAAATGGCCCACTATCATCTCAACCACATATCTTTTAATTCAAGTGTTAAAAACTTAATAGCACCAATAACTTGGTACTATTAATAGTATTCCAGCCTATATATATATATATATATATATATATATATATATATATATATATATAAAATTTAGTTCCTATGCTTTTAAAAGTACTAAGTCATTGGTGCTTGTAGGTTTCTAGTTCTTGGATGAAAAGATATGTGGTTACGATGATAGTGAGACTCTCGAATTAAATGAGTAGTTGGTAAAATAAAATGATCTAAGGAATGAAATTTGTTAAAGGAATAAATTTAACGGTAGAAAATTTCTAACACAAATTGGTTGGTACTTGTACAAGTAGGCAAACTATATATATATATATATATATATATATATATATATATATATATATATATATATATATTGAGGCAATTATTAAAGCAGTGAGTAGGGGTGTAATGTGGGCCATGCCGGCACGGCCCACATAATCCGTGCCGAAATGGGCCAGGGGCTAGCCTGGTCCGGCTCGGATTTAAATCCGGGTCGGGCCGTGCTCGGACCGTTTTTTCAAAGAAAAACAACCGGCCCGGCCCCCTGACCCGCCCAGCGTGGGCCGGGCCGTGCAGGGCCGCGCTTCGTACTAGCCAAGTTTTTTTTTCCAATTTTTTTTTGTCTTTTTTTTTTTGTACTTTTTTTTTCTAAAAAATATACTATTTTAAAATAAAAGACAACTTATTTTTAAACTATAATTTTTGACTCATAATTTTTACTTTACACAATTATGCCCAACTCTTTAAAATTATTTTAAAAATTTTATAAATTATATAAAAAAAAAATACCAAAAATAAATTTAACTTTTTAATATTATTAATTTTTAATATTATATAAAATTTAAAACTTTAGAGAACAATAATTTTAACTTTTTAATTATATAAATTTTTTATATTAATTTTTTTAGCTTAAATTTCTTTGACCAATATATTAATTTTATATTAAAGTTGGTTAAAAAAGAAAGTATTAGTGTATTGTGTATGTAGAAGAGAATGAATGAAAAATTATTTGTTGTGATAAATTTGAAAATTTGTAGAAGTATTTATAGATGTAAAAAAAATTTAATTTTTTTAAAAATATAAAAATATTTTAAATTTTTTGACCAAAATACCCTCTCTAACCGTCAAAATTTTGAATGTTAGTGAGGGTATTTTAGTAATTTAAATTTAAAATATATTTTTAAATTTTTTATAATTTAAATAGAGTTAACCGTTGTTGGGTTTACCTAATTTTCAAAGCCAAGAGTCCAAGATCCAAGGGTCTGCCACCCTTGGAAAAGAGCTCACCCTTGGAAAAGATTGGATTGTGCTCTTTCTCAAGGCCAACCACTCTTGGGTCTTGGTAAAGATTTATATAGGTCTGGCAAGAATCAGGCCTATAGGCTATATTAGCCTACAATTATATTACTTTCCGGACCTCATTTCATCTGGACCGTGCTGCCCAACTGGCACGGCCCATATGGGCCGTACCGTGCCGAGCAACGGCTTGCTCTTCGGCCCGGCACAGCCCAAACTCGCCACGGGCCGTGTCGGACCCCAAAGAAGTGGCCCAGCACGGTCCGACGAGCCGGACTAGGCCGGGCCCGGCACGAAGCTACAATAGTCGTGCCGGGCCACAGCACGGCTCGAAACATTGCCGGGCCGGGCGGCCCGGCCCGTTTTACACCCCTAGCAGTGAGCAAGCTGGCCGGCTACCCCGGTGGGTCGGGTCAGAACAGGATCTTTATGCTCCCGACCCACACTCGCTTCAACCGCAGTCAAGAAACTCAGAAATATTCGAATGACGTCAACCAGTCTGCTTTCCACCCATCCCTCCCACTCCTCCTGCCTTCCTTACTCCATCATCGCCGCTCCTGACTCTCTCTCCTTACCCCGATTATTTCGCCCCTCTCGCCCCTCTTGCTTCCCCTTTCCCAACGCCCTCTCAGGTAATATCTCTCTCAAGAACTTTTTACAATGGCCGATTACCTTAGATCTTACAGTGATTCGGTGAAGGAAAAGGGTCGATTAATCTTATTATTGTATGATACGATTTGATTTAAACTTTGAAATTCATAATAGTTGGGAAAGTAAAGTTGTCTCAGGATCTAAGTATTAGGCCTTTATCTGGTGGCTATGATCATCTATGAATAGGTTATTCATATTTAGATTTGTGTAAGATAAGAAAGGTTAAGCCAGTAGAGAGAGAGAAATGTGTGATAAGAGATGACTAATGGTAAGGAAAGCAAAGAGTGTAACGAAGAGATAGCACATGATTTGTGTGGAAACATGAAACAATGGGCTAGCATGTATAAATTTTTTTAAACATGAAATGTATTCATCTCACTCATGGAGCCTTTTTCTGGAGTTTACGCGTCGTGACATATAAATCAAACTTGTTGAATCCGATGTCTTTGCACGGTTGCTTCTTCTTTCTATTCTCCTCTCGCCGACGTTGCGCCGTAATTGATTGGCTTTGGTAGTTATATTTGTCTCTTGTACTTGTAAGTGGAAGGCGCTTGCTTCTCATCGATTTCGCAAGAAAGCAATACTCTGGACTCTGGGCAACATTTTTGTCAGATAAACTTGCTCAGATGATCAAAAGAGAAGCTCAACTCTAATATTAGTGGATTTGTGAAGGCGTTTTGTTACTTATTTAGACTGAGAAAACTTGTTTTTCCTCTTCCTTTTCAGGTGTAGCCTTGCAGGATAGTTTTGCGTAGAAAATTTCCTTTAAATTGTGCTCTTCAACAGTTAGTCTTAGAAGAGTTAAGAGTACCGTTATGTTAATTTATTGGTGTTTTCCCAATCTAAACATCATGAACTGTAGTCACAAGATGGTGCATGTTTCTTTCTATTAGTTGTTATGCTTGTTGTCATAATAACAATAATTTTTTGACCTTAAATGTCAGTATTCAGCATCTTCTTTTTTCCTTTTGCATTTGAGAACTTCCAGTTTTTGGCCTGTGGGGTAGCATATCTATAGTAGGAGGCAGAATTTCATTTTGGAATTTTTTCAATTATTGTAAATGTATGCTATTTAATTTTGGGAGTCATTATCAATTACGAGTAATCTTTTTGACAATATGCAGGGAGATACAAGTTGCATGCTCGTCATAAAAATCTTTTCTCTTGTGGTGCTCGTCAAGTGACGGCCTTGATGGATTTGTCAAATCAACCTCTAGAGTTTAATAGGAATCTCTATTCACATATAGAACCATATAGTTCAGGGTTTCTGAAGGTCTCAAAAATTCATACATTGTACTGGGAGCAGTCTGGTAATCCCCATGGGCATGTGAGTCGGCATCACTTTTCAGTTGAATTTAATATGCTTTTAGTAGAATATGCATATTATTTTTCAAACTTTAGCTACTGTGAGGAGATATTTAAGTAGTGAGTAGAGAGATGGTATTACCTTTATTTTTTGGGCTTGTGCATATTATGCGCCATTGTATTGATATATGAGATGTGTATCGTTTGCCCTTTTTTTGTTTCTTTTTGGTCCTTCTTGAATGTTTTGTGTGTGCCTGTATGTGCATGTGTGGACATGAGGAAGTGTGTAGGTGGTTGGGTTGCTTGTATTGCAAAGTTCTGATGGAGAATTATATTTGTGTTTATTTGCTAGAATTCACGCATCATTTTGATCAAATGTTTTTTAGTCCTAGTTTCTTTCTTCATCCATTTGTATCCTTGGACTGCATGAGATTCAATTTGCCTAATAAACAAATTGTGATTTCTTCAAGTATGAACAACAGCCAGCCAATTATACCTGCTTCAGTTCAATTTGCCGTTTTTGATAATATATATCCAAACAAAAGATAAACTTTCCACTCAACTAAGTGCATGGGTTTATATGAGCAAAAACCAAAGTTGGCCACATTACAAGCTATATCAAATCTAGAAGTTACTACTATTTTTATTAGGTTTCAAATGACATCTGGCTGGAAAGTAACTACAATGCTGTTAACTTCGAGATGTGCAGACTGCATTCCTTAGTAATTTTTTGACATCTAAATGCATTTCTCATAATCTTTGGGTATATTGGTTTCTGTGTATAGGAGTTCACTTTATAGTGTTTTTATAATTTTGACATATTCTACTTTTGGGCAGCCTGTTGTCTTTCTTCATGGGGGTCCAGGATCCGGTACCTCACCTAGTAACAGACGATTCTTTGACCCAGAATTTTATAGGATCATTTTGCTTGATCAGGTACACGTGATATACACTTTTGATCTTGTTAGTTAAGGGATTCACATATCTACCCTTGCAAAAAATGTCTATTTACATCTTTATCCCTGGAAATTCTGAAATTTCATATAGCCTCTCAAAAAGTCAAACTGAATACCTCACATATGTTCTCTTCAGATTGCAAAAATTACTCTCTTTAAAAGCTTTTCTATTGCAAAACCAACTTTTCCCATTTGTTTGACTCCCCAACTTTTGACAAGGGTATATTTGTTAGAAATGCACTTGCAAGGGACACACATGGTAATTTTACAGGACATGTATATAGGAAGATAATTTTCTTTGTAGGGGGTGTTGTGTTTAATACCTTTTCAATAGTTGGTTTGAAGGGAACTTTATTCTTATATACTTTATTTCTGTTTCCAGCGAGGTTCTGGAAGAAGTACTCCTCATGCCTGCTTAGAAGAGAATACAACTTGGGACTTAGTCGATGACATTGAAAAGCTTAGGGAACATCTAGAAATTCCAGAGTGGCAGGTAATTTTCTTTTATCAGACATTAGTCTCTAAGCTATGTGCTTCAGCCTTTCACAGTTTCAGATAATGCAGGTGTTTGGTGGTTCATGGGGAAGCACCTTGGCCCTTGTATATAGCCAATTACATCCTGAAAAGGTGAATAAGTAATGTTTGCTATGAGTTTCTTCCCTTGAGACCTTGCTTCACCAATTAAGTTAATGCATTTTTAACTGTTGAGAATGTGTCTCTTGAGGAGAATTACAATGAGCTGATATTCCCATGCTGCTATGTTAGGTTACTGGTATTATTCTTAGAGGTATTTTCATGCTAAGGAAGAAAGAGCTTGATTGGTTTTATGAGGGCGGTGCAGCAGCCATCTTCCCAGATGGTATGATTTCTTTTATTCTTTTATTTTAATTTCTGGAGTGCTTGTTACCACTGCAACATGTAATTTGCTTATATCCATTCCAGAAAAGTCTTCCATTGATTTTTAAAGTATTCCACTACTGTTCTCTCTTCTGAGAATTTTAAATTTGATTAATAATGAACTGGAAACCATTTGAAAAGACATCGCTAACCTTTGTTGGTGGTGGGAGGCATATTTTTCCTACTTCTATTGAATTTGGCTGGTTCACTGGATGGAAAAATATTATTGATTCTTAATACTCCGATGCTTTCGGATTATTTTCGACGCTTCAAATGTTGAAATCCTTAGCTCAACATCATTGTATGTCTTCTTTTGCTGCTTCTGAATCAGATTTTTTAATGTTTAAGAGATGTTTGAGCTCTGATTTCAATTGTTAACTAATTAAAAGACTCAGTCTAATTAATATTCATTGAGATTAGGAAATAATTATATAAATACCTCTGCAATATTACCCTACTTAGAGTATAGGCCGTTCAAAACTTATATTCTTGCATATTTGACCTTGCCCTTACAAAAATTACTGCCTGAAAAAACTTTTTTTTTGGCTCAAAACCTTTTTACACAAATTGGGTGGATCCCCTACTTAACCGAAGGGTATGTTTGTATGAAACTGCACTTCCCTGGGGTATATGTGAAAATTTAATTTTTTTTACAGGAGAATGCATGCAAAAAGATGATTTTGCGGAGAAATATATGTAGGAGCCCCTTCATTTCTTATTTATAATCTATGTGTCTTTTCAGATTCATCAATACTTTTTTTTTTTTTTTCGTTGGTGATAGACTCAGGACTTTGAACCTGTTTAAGTGTGCTGGTAAGTGGTTACCTTGTCGAATCTCCTCTTTTGAGAGACTTGCTTCACTTAGAGTTTTTGCTAAAAAAAAATCTCCGCATATCCTGCATAGACTCGTTGCTTTATAAATAGATTTCTATACTAATTGATGAAATTGTTGGTTTTAGCTCTTGAACTTATATAATTTTGTTCTTTCTACTTCCACATTATCTTTCTCAACTTTCTAGTTGATCACTGTTGATTGTAGACCCTGACCTTTCTTTCTACTTGTCATAATATTTTGAGAATCAAGAAGCTTCTTTCTTGGCATGGTGTTTCTCTTGAAAGTATGACCTAAGGAATTGTCACGCAATCAAATATTCAAGGAAACATATGACTTTCATATTAAAGCAAGCTTTTGTCTGGTCTATTACATGACATTTATCTATTTCCCCCTCCACTCTGTTTTCCTTCATACGTGAAGCCTTTTATCTATTTTATGGATATTTGGAAACCATTTTTATCTTCTTTTCGCCATTTGACACTTTATGATTGAATATATACATAGGTGAAGCCTTTGATCTATTTTATGGATATTTGGAAACCATTTTTATCTTCTTTTCGCCATTTGATACTTTATGATTGAATATATATATATATATATATATATATATATATATATATATATATATATATATATATATATTAAGGAATTAAGTATCTCCCCGTGCCTTACGACACTGGGCGATACGTATCGTGCCACCAATGGTTGGTTCTTCCTTGCATTCTTCTACAATGGTGGCCAAATAGGCCACGCATCCTCTATTGATCAACTTCTTAGCTCGAGGCGCGGAAACCGTCGGGGCAAACAACGAGCTTTTATACACCTTGAAGACGAATTCCTTCTGCCCTGGTTTCCGAAAAGTGATGACTCGACTCTCGCAATCAATAGTGGCATTATACCTCGAGAGCCAGTCCATTCCCAACACCACATCGAAATCCCCCAAACGCCTCAGGACCAGAAATTCCATTTGCATGAACCAGTCGCCTATCCGCATGGGACAAGCGGGACAGTACTCTGTGACTTCGAATGAATGCTCTGGCACTTGTACCATCGTAGCACTCGTAAACTGGAGCACATATAGGTCGTGAGTCATGGCAAAGGACCTACTGATGAATGAATGCGATGCACCTATATCGAATAATGCCCTGCATTGAGTATCATTGATAAAAATTATACTTGCCACGACGTGGTCCACGGCCGGCTCCACCACCTGAGTGGCAAAAACCTGCCCACTCGGTGGCTGGCGTGGTGCAGCTGGTCGCCCGCCGCCAGGTAGGGCCAGTATAGCCCTTGGGTTCTGCCTCGGGGCACCCTGAATCATCACAGCCGCCGGGGCGGAGACACGCCCCTGTAGCACTCCGAGGATATGTGGCCCGGTCGACCACATCTATAACACCTCCCGTGGCGCTCCTTGCACTGCGGCGGTCGATGCGGTCCACCACAAATGATGCACCTCTCGAGGGTCGTGGGCTGTCGGAACCCCCGAGAGTGCGGCTGCTGGCGGGGATGCTTAGGGGGCCGCTTGTAGTCGGCCTAACCCCCAAAGCCACTCAGATGCCTCTTCCTCTCCATCCCCTTGCCCTACTCATAGGCCTCGCGCTCTCGGCGCACCACAACCTCACCCCGCTCCACCAGACGGGATCTATCCACTAGCTCTCTGTAAGTTGCAATGTTCCGCAGCTGGACCTTCGAATAAATGCCGGGTCGAAGGCCCCTCTTAAAACATCGCGCCTTGTCCCACTCGCTGCGCATGACAGAGAGCAGGCAACTGACAATGCGAGAGAATTCATACTCGAACTCCTGCACTGAGCAGCTCCCCTGCTTGAGGTTCTTGAAGTCCTCCTTCATTTGCTGTTTGGCGCTGTCGGGGAAATAAGTAGCAAAGAGGAGCTCCCGAAACTCCTCCCAACTTGGTGTAGGTAGGACGACATCGGTCCGCCTCTCAAGTTCCGCCTTCCACCGGCGGTGTGCCATTTTGTCGAGGAGGGGAACCGCCAACATAGCCCGGTCCCGCTCTGGCACTCGCAGGTTTCCGAAAAGCTTCTCCATGGAGTCAACCCACGACTCCACTATCATCGGGTTTGAGCCCTCGCCGCTGAATGTAGGCAGGTGGAACTTCTGGAAGTTGGCGAGGTTCTCCATCGCCCTGTCTTGCTCTGCCTTCTGGGCCGCGTACTCGGCATCAGATGCAACCGAGTCGGCCCGCCAGGGCATCTCTCTCGTGACCCCGACCGATGGCGCTGGGCATATCGACATAGGCTCGGCCGCCACCGCCACTCCTTCTGCTGCCACCCCCAAATGCGGCGACGCTGTGCCCTCGTGCGCCGTTTGCGCAGCCTCAGCCTGCTGCGCCATCATCTCCTGGAGCTATCAATCTGCTTTGCCTGACGCCTCGACGCCTCCTCTTGGCGCCGGAATGCTTCCTCCTATCAGCGGGAAGCCTCATCCTGTCGGCGGGAGGCCTCCGCTTGCTGCTGGACCATGCCAATAAGCACGGCCACCTGCTCCCGCAGCTTTCGCACTTCGTTCAACCCAGAGCCCTCCTCCGGCTCGAGTCGTGTCAAACGCGTCTCCCTGCGTGGTGCCATTGCTATCTGCACACCACAATAACTTATTAGTCCAAATTCCATAATTCGGACAATGTGTAATTGAAAGCCAACTAAAAGGTCCGTCGACCCAATCATGCGAAAGCATGAGAGGGATACTTCCTCTCACTTCTAACCAAGGAATTAAGTGTAGTGGCACGGGGGCGTGCCACTCTCCGCCTGGCACGGTACGGTACGGGCACGCTTGCGTGCCAATGGATACGCATGACTTCCCAGTGACACGCTCTGGCACGGTTTTTTTTTATTTTTTTTGTTCCCGATAAGCTCTTATAATATTGTTTTGAAATATTTAGTCAAAAAATTATGAATATTGGCTATATATAGCTTATTATACTCACCAATTAACATATTGATAATTTTTTTTGTATATAAAGTACAACTATACATCATAGAAAATAGAAATAATAATATAATAATAAAATTCACAAGTATAATAAGTATTTAACCATATGTTTACTGTAAAACCATGTTAAAAAAAAGATACCCCCCTCCCGTACCGTGCCCCTATTGTAGGGGCACGGTACGTGCCGCTCGGCACGGGCGGCACTTCAATCCCTGCTTCTAACGTTATGTTGTCGGCCGCCCAACACATCATTAGCTAGTGAAAGTCCATTTCCCTTGATCCATCCCCAAAGTCCCTCTTGGGAACAACAAATACCAATCAAGTATTTTCGCCCAAAGTCTACACACTCTCACGTGTCTAATTCCTAGGGTCTCCCTAAGGTTTGGTAACCGCCTGTAACCACTCCTAGGCTCTGATACCAAATTAATTTGTCACGCCCCGAAACCGCCAATTTGGACAGTTCGGGCACGCTAACAGACCCGCCAATCGGGCATGACCTCTCTATACCCGAAAGGAATGGAACATTCATCTCAATTTAATAATACAAGTGTACAATGAGATATAATATCAAAGTATAAACTACTAAACTAAAACTTTCATTCATTTAAACAATAAGTTCAACATGCATCTGAAAGTAAAGTATAAGAGTGAACCACAAAATATAGAGTTAATTACAACTTTCTCTTAACATGTATTTAAACAAAATTTACAATTTTCATCTTTTCCCTCACAATACATAGTTCACTCAAAAATGCCCAAAAAGATACTGCTAGACCCTCTAGGTCTCTAAGCTGCTGGGCTCTTGCCCCTGTCGTGTGCCTCGCCGGGGATACCTAGATCTGTAAAAATGGTCACCGAAGGGTGTGAGAATTACGAATAGTTCCCAGTGGGTTCAACCACTGAGAAAACATGTTCTACACCACTTGGTCCAATAGAAGCAATAGTAGCAAGATGATATATATATGAAAGCTATAAATGTTAAACTAGCGTGCTGATATAAAATCGCCACTCGACTAATCATGCTCATATAGTATGCTACTATGCCATGACTCGGCCACTATGTCGCTATGCAAGGGTTACAATTAACCCGACCACCTTGGCCACTCTACATTTTCACTTTCTTTTTCTTTGTTTAATTCTTTATCCCTTTGAAAGTATCTCGTCCGATGGGTTTGTGCCCTAGTAGTCATGCTACCATAAGACGAGACAAATCCAAAGGCGCCACTAGCACCGTAGGTGCTCTTTATACCATTCGGAAGTACCTCGCTTAAAAAGGGCCCATGTCCGGGGAGACGGCTATCGCTCTCACACTCCCAAATACGAGTCCCAAATCTGAAGGTGCCATATTCATTACCTTTTGCTTTGCCTTTTTACTTTTGCCTTTTTACCTAGGTTATTAACTCTAGAATAGCCATGAAGTCTCAAGGACCGTCATTTAGGTTGGAATTATTTTGTTTGCTCAAGTTTGCACATTCACCCTAAGTCCACAGCTCTAGGGTTGCTAATAGCCAATAAGCACTCCAACCTCAACCGGACCGCTTTAACCTTAGGCCCCGTTTGGTTCGGGGATTAATTTCTGAGGTATAAATTTTTTTATACCTGGGATAGTTTGCTATTCCGGGATAAAGAAGTATAAAAGTTAAATTGCGTTTGGTTGAAAAGTTGGTATTCTCTGGAATAGCTAAAATAGTGTTTGGTTGAAATTATGGAATAGTGGAGGATAGTGAAAAAAGAAGATAGAATTTTTTTCAAAATGCCAACTTTGCCCTTATCTTTTTTTGTAGGAAAATTAATTTAAAAATTATATTTAATTTGAAGCAATTTAATTATAAGTAATAAATTATATCTTACCTAAAAAAATAATAATTTTTATTTTATAGTATATTTTACTGCAAATTTTAAAAATGAAAGTGCAAATGAATTTTAAAAATTATAAATTTTAAATTTTAAATTTTAATTTTAATTATAAATTATAAATTATAAATTTTAATTTTAATTTAAAACTTTAATTTTAAATTTTAATTTTAAATTTTAAATTTTAATTTTAAACTTTAATTTTAAATTTTAATTTTCAAATTTTATTTTAAATTTTGAATTTTAAAAATTTAATTGTAAATTATAATTTTAAATTTTAAAATTTAAAATTTATATTTGAAATTTTTTAATTTGAAATTTGAAATTTAAAATTTCACATTCAAATTTTAAAATTTTAAAATTCAAATTCAAATTTGAAATTTAAAATTTATAATTTAAAATTTCACATTAAAATTTTAAAATTTTAAAATTGAAAATTTAAAATTTTATAATTCAAATTAAATTTTAAAATTTTAAAATTTGAAAATTAAATCGTAATTTTAAAATTTTAAAATTGAAAATTTAAATATTATATTTTTAAATTTAATTTTTTGTATTGAAAGTTTTTGTATTGAAAATTAAAGTGAAAAAATTTAATCCCTGCCCCTCTTATTCCACTATTCCGGCTCCCCTATGGGATAAATCTTAACGGGTTATCCTAGGATAACCCGTTAAGAAGGGGATAAAAAAAAAATTTATCCCCTGTCTTTTTTGTATGGTGTTTGGCAAGAATAGGGGGATAAAGGGGGTTATTCCCCCTTTATCCCCCAACCAAACGCTGCCTTAGAGTTTATAACTCTATGTTGAGAACTCTATCATTCATCCTTAGGTTTTTCCCTAAGTTAATGCCACTCATTTAACCTAGAGTTATCTCCTTAGTTTTTATGCCACACATCTTGACCTCTTAACCTAGGTTTTCTCCTAAGTCAAATATCACTTATCCACATGCAAGAATAACCTTTAACTAGGTTTTATATACACTTTGTCTCTTAGGGTTAAACCCTAACATGGTCAAGATCATGCATTATCTACCACTACTCTTACTAGCACGCTTCAAGATTCAAAAAGCAAAGAAAAAAGAAGAGACATTTTTTTTCAGTAGAATTTCCCACCTTGGTTCACTTCTTGAAAGAAGTAGGGCTTGAACTCTCAAATCTCCAAGGAATCCCCTAAAAATGGGATTAGAACACATAAGAGACTATTTCATCTATTTTAAACCCATAATAATTCAAAACTTCAAAAACCCTAAAAGACTCACCTCTTGTTCTTGCTCCAAAACGTGGAGAAGATGACTCCTCTTCCTTCCCAAGCCTCCTTTGGAAACTTCCTTCCAATCCTTAGCCCTCCAAGAGATCAACTTCTTCAAAACCCTAAGCTAGGGCTTCCTCTTTCAAACTTCTAGAGAGAGAAATAAAAGAGAAATGGGAAAGAGAGGAGGGGAAATGGGTGTTTGTGTGTTTGCTGTGGTGGGGAAGAGGGTTTAAGCCACCTTAACCCAAGGTAAACCCATAATTAACCATGGTTCCACCAACTCTGCACTTGCTATCAGGAGCTTGGAGTACCGGTACACGGGCTGGGGTACCGGTACGTGGGCTGGGATACCGGTACCTGCGTTCCTGGTTCCGATACGCGAACACTTGGGTCACCAACCCGAGAGTTCAGTTTTTCTGCTTTGTATGGGTACCAGTACGCGCCTTGGGGTTTCGGTACTCCAACATTTAGAATTTTTCCAGAAATTTCATGCTGGATTTTCCAGCATTCTATGGAGTTCCGGTAGTTATTGGGGTACCGGCACACCACTCAAAAATCTGAAGTTTACAGATTTTGATCTTCCCAAGCTTGCTTTCTCAACTCAACTTTGGTCCGAATGGCTTTTGCTTCGAACCAACACACCCCTAACTCATTCTAATAGCATTTTTAAGTATGCTCGGAGTGATTTAACCGCACTTTGCTATTTAGCGAAAGCCGGTGCACTATACAGTACAGGGGGGGTCTCTTTTGGCCCCTATGTGCCGCGATACCATCTGAGTATTGAACGAGACAGAACGATACCCAGAGGGTATCACGGCACGTGCCGGTGCGTGCCCACACAGGCACACAATGTTTTTATTTTTTACTTCGATATTTTTTTTATGGTTTTTCTCATAAACCTTTATTCTTTTCTTATCTCTTTTCTTCTCTTCACTTCTATCTTTTCTTCTTTTCACTTTTACCTTTTATTCTCTTCTACTCTCTTTTCTTTCCTCTCACATCTCTTCCCCTATTTTTGTTCCCGTTCTATTTTTTCCTCCCATTTTGTCTCAAAATTTTTTCTTTAATTTTTTCTTTCAATATCTTATTATTTTTTGATCACTTTGATTTTAAAAGAAAATGTAAAGAATTAGCAAAATCGAAGATCTACTTATTAGGTAAGTCAAGAAATTTACAACTTAATTTTTTTTTTATACATTTAGAATATATTTAACTTATAAAGTTCCTTATACAAATTTTTATTAACAATTTATAAAAATCTGAAAATATATTCACTTGATTTAGTCATTATATGGTCCTTTTTTATTTTTCTTGAATGGATTTAGCATTTTGTGCAAGATTTAAGATATTCTTAATTTTGAAAATTTTATTATTGGATTTTGAAATATGAAAATTCTAATTAAATTGAAACTAAATAGAAGCAATTGATATTTAAATTTGCTTAATGTATATGTCATATGGTTTATTGTTAAATTCTCATAAATAAATCTCACAAGTTTTTTTATTTAAATTTAAGAAAAAATAATTTTCTTGGATAAATCGTGCAAATTTTGCATAAAAATTTTTTAAAAATAATTTTCTCCGATTTATATTTTATAATTTTTAAAATTCTAAAAAAATAAAAGATAAATCGAAATTTTTTTATAAGTTAATCAATTTTTATTATA
Organism: Tillandsia leiboldiana; assembly: GCA_029204045.2. Lineage (NCBI taxonomy): Eukaryota > Viridiplantae > Streptophyta > Magnoliopsida > Poales > Bromeliaceae > Tillandsia > Tillandsia leiboldiana. The sequence continues at coordinate 9,170,235 of CM055076.1, forward strand.
AACTTGCTTAATTTATTTATCATATGGTTTATTATTAAATTTTCATGGACAAATTTAACAATTTTTTTTTTAAAATTTAGAAAAACTAATTTTTTTCAAATTTTTATAAATATTTTTTAAAAAATTGAAAATGAAAAGGAATTATCAGCGCACTTGTGGTCCTATAATAGTTAGTCTAGCCATCGTACGGTTTTTTATTGAATCAATACGAATGAATTTTGCAATTTTTTATAAAAATTTAAAGAAAAAATAATTTTCTCTATAAACTATAATTGTGTTTTATTTCATATATAAAGAAGAATGCTACTATATTAAGCTATTAACTAGTAAGTTAGTAAGTTATCAATACAAATACATGAAAGGGCAACCAAATGAAGCCCTCCCCGTATTTGGGGGCTTTTGGCCGGTTCGGGGAAGTTTAAATTTATATTAAAAAAAAAGTTTTGTCACGTTTTTTTTTTATAATTCATTATTTTTAATTCCCTTCTCTTACAATTAAAATTTAATTTTTAAATCTAAATTTAAATTGCTATTTAAGTTGCGGTTCATAAGTTAGAGCGTGCACTCGGTGCACCGAACTTCTCCAGACCACCCAAAAGCCACCAAATGCGGAGAGGCTTGACTTTTGTTGCCTTCCATGAAGTTGTGCACCGGGTGTACGGTTTAATTTACGAACCGCCACTTAAATAACAATTTAAATTTAGATTTAAAATTTAAATTTTGATTGTAAGAGAAGGAAACTAACAATTTTGAATTATAAAAAAAAAACATGTCAAAATTTATTTTTTTAGTATAAATTTAAATTGTTAAAGCCTACACCCGGTGCACTGAACTTTCCCGCATCGGAATTTAGATTAAAAAATTAAATTTTGAATTGTACCTTTTAAATTTAAAATTTAAAAAATATATGTAGGCTTCAAATTAGAATTTTTAATTTATTTTTCAATATAGAAATACCTTTTAAATTTAGGTTTCAAATAACGAATTTGAAATTTATTTTTTTATAATTTTTTTTTTTTGATTACAAACAAAAAAAGTGTAGAAGAGTAGGATAATTGTAAAATATATGATTTAAGCGTTATCATCTTACATTAGATATACCTTGCCAGTATTAATTCATAAAGTTTATAAAAAGAGAGCTTTGAATGAATTTAGGTCAACGTTTTCTATTACGATATGCTATTAGTTAATGAACAATTGATATATGTATTAATTGTACTTTTGTGTTCCTTCTTTTTAGTTTTGTATCAAAGTAATGAAGCTCATATGTGTTATGATTTATAAGTTGAAAATTTTATAATATATAAAATATTTCTATCTTTATAAATAATTTATTATTTATTACTTATTAATTGCTAATTATTAATGTTAATTTACTGTAAATTTATTTGTCCGCCGCGAAGCGCGGGTCTTTAACTAGTTATTGACATTAGATCAAAACAAATCAATGCATAACCAAAATTTGTAATTATTACTCTAAAACTTTTAAAATAACATTATAAAGCTTTATTGGATCAAAAAAAGTTAAAAAGAGACCGTGCCAACGTGTGCCATTAGGAGGTTGTGCGTGCCCGTCGGCACGCAAGCGTGCCTGTGTCGTACCTTGCCAGGCAACGGCCGGCACACTCACGTGCCACGACACTTTAATCCTTGAAATATATATATATATATATATATATATATATATATATATAAGAGCTAGGCTACTATACTTTCGAAAGCACAAATGCCTCTGTGCTTTCAAGTTGTTTTCGATGATGGGACATTCGATACGGTGATCGGCTCTATTAGCAATGATCTACTATATTGGAAATATCTAAAAACCAAATTTCATAATTTTTTTACCTCATTTGTCTAGTGAGCGAATAGTTTAAAAATGAACTACTGAAAAAAAAAAAATTCTCAAAAAAAGGTGATAGAAGACTTAAATTTCATATTGGAAGAAATGATCTTGCTCTCGATGGTAAATAGAATTTTCTATTAAAATTTCACCTAATGTGGATTGTTCTACACCATTGAATTTACAAACATGCCACGTTGGCCATTAAAATAGTTATTTTTGAGATTCTTTGATCATTTGGCAAATGATGTCGATAAATTATGAAATTTGGTTTCTAGATAGTTCCAATATCGTAGATTATGTCTAACGGAGCCGATCGTCGAATCGGGCATTCTATTATTGAAAACAACTTGAAATCACAAAGGCCCCTATGTGTTCGAAAGCATAGTAGTCTCTTTCTCTCTCTACCCCTATATAGTACTTGTTTGGTCCAACTTCTGCTCGGCCGGACTGCATTTTACTCAAAATTTTCATTTGAAAATGACAGGTACGTTTTGAAATATGTTGAGTTCCAATGCACAAGCTTGGGGACACATGCTTGTGCGGTTGGCTTTTGCTTTCTTTTTTTGTCCTTATCAAACCCATCTTATCTCTCTCTCCTTCCCATCTCTATCAATCTCTCTCTTTCCTCGTGGGACGAGTACGAGTGGCATGAATCCGTGTTTGAAAAGGCGCGAGGCGCAAAAAGGCGTAAAGGCCTTTTGGAGCCTAGGGGCGAGGCGTGCGTCTCAAGAAAGTGAGGCGCATTTCTAATAAAAATAAAACACTCTTAACAAGTCTAATTTAAATTGATATTTTATATATATATATTTTTCAAAATAGTCATACAAAAATAAAATAACCATAAAAAAATAAAGAAATCACATGCATAAATGTTCTCAAACTAAAAATAAATAAATTATGTTTCAACTTTCAACTTAAAAGCGCTTGGTGCCTTGCTGCCTTCGGGGGAAGTAAGAATGACCAAAAAAAAAAAAAGGGAAGAAAGGGTTCAAATAGGAATTTTTTTTCAATCTCTTAACATTTTAGAATATATATTAAAAAAATTCAAGGCCCGAAAACCTAAAGCCTAGACCCATTAAATTTAAATATCACGAGACGCGTCTGAGGCGCGCACCTCATGTCCTCAGGCGTTGAGGCCTGCGCCTCGCGCCTAGGCTCCGAGGCGCGCCTTTTTAAACACTGGGCATGACGAAGTGGCTTCACCTCCATCTTCCTTCATATAGTGGTTTTTCTTCTCTTTGTTTTTTTGTGTGTTGGTGGGTGGGGGGTGCATTGACGGAGTGACAAGATGACAGAGGAATGGGGCCGACAGCTAGGGGTGTAAGTGGTTAGGATAAATTCCGATCGAATTTGATCGGATGCATATACAGATGTCAAAATTCTGCATTCAGTTGAATTTGAATTCGGATTCGTATACAGATGAAAGCATGGATTGCTTCTGAGAGCCTAGTTCTCTCGGATCCCATACAAAAGATGAAGGAAGGGATTTGACGTCACAGCAAACGCATCATTCTCAATCGCACTTTCCAAATCCTGTGGATATATTATAATATTTTGAATTCGAATTCGGATTTGGATTGGGATTCGAAATTGGATTTGGATATTTGAAAATTAATATGTTTCGAATTCTATTTTATATTCATATGTGCATATTAGTATATATATTATTATTCGAATAATATTCGAATACAAATCCGATTCATATCCTATTCTGAAGAAATATCCGAATGTATTAGAATCCGTTTTTAGTGAATTAGCATCCAACGCATTTCCGCATCCGAAAAAAATAATGGATGCGAATATGGTTTCGTCAACTATCCGACCATATTTGACTGTTTTCACCCCTACTGACGGTGCAGCAGTAGGGTGGGGAGGCTGGAACAGCGGCGGGGTCGTGAACACGGCAACACGAGCTGAGCACGCCTCCAGGGGGGTCCATGAACGTAGCAGCCGCGTTGGGCGGGTGTTCGATTTTTTTTCTTTGTTTATTTATTTATTTATTTTTGTTGGCGAAGTGGGTTGCTGGGTTTTTTTTTGCTTTTTTTTTATTCGCTTGTGGGGGGGGGGGGGGGGGGGGGGGGGTCGTGTTTTGGATTTTTTTTTGGTTGGAGACGGTTAGGGGGTGCTATTTTTTCTTTTTTTCATTTTATTTTTTCGTGTTGTTGTCGGCGAGGGAGCGGTGAGCGCATGCAGCAGTGTATTCAAACCACAACAAAAATTATACATGCATATTGGGACTATTTTGATATTCTAAGTAGAAATTTTCTAGTTATGTGCTTTTTATTAGATATTTTAAATATAATTTATTGAAAAATATTAAAAATAATATTTTGGTACTATTTTATCAATTTACAATATTTGAAAGTACTTTTCAAACAAATATTAGCCAAACAACGTTCAATTATAGATAACAATTATATGATAGAATTGTCAAATGCTCTACAATTTTTTTAAACAGTACAACACTAGTTACACTATATCCTACTGCACTTTTACAATAACACTATTTCCTACAGCTTGGCCAAACATACCCCATAGTAAGAAAGAAATGATTACAAATGTGTCTGCTAAGTAACTTTTTAGGCACTTAAAGGAGCTCATAATTGATTGGACCATGGTAAGGCGTATTTTCGCTAGCCAAACCAATCAATTATATTCAAGATGTTGATTGCTACATAAATTTTGATGATTGCATATCATTTGCTAATTGATTTTAGTACCTTTTGTCTCACTAAAAGTGTTTTCGAATTGATGGTAGACTATAATTACTGAAATTCAAGTTCGCTTATTATATATTGGCTACTTATGAAAATTTTCTTTTCTTTTTTGTTTTGTTATAATTTTCTCTCTTGGTTTTCCGTTCTGCTCATTCTTTCCATATATTCATTTGCTTTCTTCTCTCTCCACTATTCAAAAGCTTGGAATCGTTTTATCTACTAATGTAAGCATTGAATTTGTTAGGATCTCTACCTACCATAAATCTGGAATGTAGCATTTTCTATTTTATTTTTCTTCATTAATGCAAACTTTGCTTCTTTTCAGTTTTTTTTAAGGTAGTATTAGTTATTATAACATCAAGATATTCCTATATCTTATCTATGCTTTCAACCCATGCTTGGTTGGGTCTTCGTCAATATGAGCTTATAACGGTCAATGTTGGAGAACATCCATTTTGTTCTCTTAAATCTGGTAGATACCTATGTACCTCATTCTCCTAGGTTTTTTATGTATGATGGTGATTTGTTATTTTTTTGACAAGAGTGTGTCGGATCGTTGGCGCTAACAATTAATCCCAAAAACTCGAGCTGTTAGAAATACACAACCAATTCACTTAAAGCGTACAGACACAGCGCCCACGGGTCTCGACCGGACTCAACCCATCTGGACGTTGGGTCTATTGTTAGGCCTCTTGCCGTTAGGTCTATTGTGGACCGCAGTCCCACTCAACTTATTGGGCTCACCTAACTCAACTTATTAGTCTCCTGGGCCTATTGTCACGGGCAGGAAGTTGGACCTATTTTTAACCCATAAATAAATAGCCAACAGAGTGATGGAAGAAGGCCTCAAGGAAAATTCAATTCAAACAAATTATTCAACAAATTATTCAAACAAATTTGTTTAAATTATTTAAATAATTTAAACAAATTATTTAAATTCCGTAGTACTACTTTTAACTTGGGCCCAACCGATAGGTCTTAAATAGAATTGACTAATGATATCAATGCATACTATTACTCAATCTTAAAATGCTCTACAATATTGTGGTCTCGCAAACCCACAATTATGTACTTTTACTTTCTCTTCTGATTCACAGACATAGTAATTTAAGTTTTATTACCTGGATTATTCGTGTCTAAACTTATTATCTGAATTTTCAGCATGGGAGCCGTTTAGAGATTTCATTCCAGAAGAGGAAAGGGATAATTTTGTTGTTGCATATAACAAACGACTAAATTCTCCTGATATGGACGTTCAGGTATACAGCTTCAGACTTGTTACTTCTCCCTTATTTTTTTTTTGTAATGCAGTATTGTTCAATTGCATAATATCCTCTGTTCTTTTGAGTAAAATACATCAAGCAATATAGAATAATTTTAAAAAAAGATGATTGTATTATGTGCTGGCTCTTCTATGAGCTGAAACATGAACTAGTACAGTATAACCTTGATGATATCCTACCACTACCAGTCCATCTTCACTGCATGTTTTCACCTCCAAGAGCATGTCCTCTGTTTAAATTTGCTAGAAAATACCTATTATTATGTATGCTCATGTAGAAATACCTGTGATTCAGGAAAGTGGAAGGTTGATAATTGCCTCATCTCCACTTTCACAAATTTTCATTTAAATTGTCTAATACCAGCATCAGGTGAAACTTGTCTGTATTCTTGTCTCAACAGTAATGCTCTGCCACTTCTTTTTCCATGATTATTCTGAAAATTTTCATTTGGCTACGAGGGTATAAGTGTGATTATAACAGATTTAGGTGTTTTTGGTCTGTAAATACTCATGCAACATGTTTACCCTTACTTTCTGGGCTATTGTGCATTGTATAAGGTGTACAACAAGCTTGTGTGCCTCCTACATTTACCTGTCAAATGACACTGCATTCTATGTTCTCTTTCAGGTTAAGGCTGCTAAAATTTGGACAACTTGGGAAATGATGACGGCAAATCTTATTCAACGCGAAGAGAATATTAAAAGAGGGGAAGATGACAATTTCTCGTTGGTAAGTCCTTTCTTTTAATGTGCATCTACATTTATCTTTTTTTTTTGCACTGGAATTGTTTGTTCTTGCTCATAACAGAGTGCTGTCCATATAACTTGCATATTTACATACATATTTACATTTATTAGAATGCTTACTAACCAAGATTTCTTAGGTTTTCAATGTGCCTAGGTATGCAATCAAACTCTTCAAAGCCAAGGTGTTGTTGCTATGCCTAGGTTGCAACATGAGGACCTGAAAGGAATTCATCTTGATAACTATTTATTGCTAGATTGGAATGTTCGTATTATAATGCAGACGATGTATAATTGATGAATGTCGAGTTGATATAACTATCTATGTCTATTAAATTCAGGAAATCTTAGTCACCTTAACCTTACAAACTCATGAAATACAATTGTCCAATCAAAAGAGTTCAAGGACATTAAAAGAGTCCAATCAAAAGAGTTAGACGCATGTGAGTGCACACACACTTAAATATCTTTGTTTTGAAATACTATATGATTATTTTAGCAAATTATTATACTAGGAAACAGAAAATCTATTAGCATAAGGATAGGAGTCCCTTTAAACTGCGTGACATTCAAATAGGTAATATTTATCAAATATCGAGTATATTACTTTTATAGCTGGGACTGCATGTTAGCATTAGGTGCCAAGGCAGTGAGGATGTCAAAGTGGCTAGGTTCCTGCCTGCGATAGCATTGTAGATGACTTATCTATCTCGTTCCACGGGCCAGTTTATATTATTTACTTTATCGTACTAAAAAATTTCTGCTAAGACTAGCAACGAAGACTCTGACACTTGGAGGTGCAATGCTGATTTATGACAATCAGGAGACCACAACTTATTGTTCTTGATGCCCTTGGTACCTTTTCCTTTCGAATAGCTGCTTATTGTAAGCTGCTAAAGTTTTCACCCTTTCTAGGTCAGTTATCTGATTGCTGATTTTAAATGCAAGTAAAATATCTAAAATATCTTTTTGACTTTAGTGAAATGCTTTGATGTGTGTAAGAAACTAAAAGATGCATATCTGATACTGTTCCAAATTTTATTTACTTATTTCATTGAACCTCTATTCTTGCTTTTAACTTTCTTGGTACCTGTGACTATGCAACATTCAACATGCATCAATCCTAGGTTACCCTTGAGCATGGCGAAAGTTCTCCTCATGGTACTGTTCTCGTTCCTTTTTCTTGCAGGCATTCGCACGGATTGAAAACCACTACTTTTTAAATAATGGTTTTCTGCCTTCTAATTCGTACATATTGGAAAATGTTGATAAGATTCGTCACATTAAAGCCGTAATTGTACAGGTACTCATTGCTTCTCTTAGCCAGCCAATTTGAATAAATACTATGGTCTATTTTCTCTTAAATTGCAGCATTAGTTTCTACGAAGTTCATTTCAGTCAATGCTACTTCCTCCATTAGATTTATCACCAACTTTGGGATTTATATTTTCTTCTTTAATAACTAATTGCCTCTGGATTTAAGTATTTGATGCTTCTAATTATTTTGAAGATCGTGCTACTATATCAACAAGAATCATTAATTACTAATTACTAAAGATCAACAATTCTTTAATTGGGAAAATCAATGTGGCAGAGTAGTACCGTTGAGATAAAAATTTAAAATTTAAAATTTAAAAAGAAGGAAAGAAAATAAATATAGAAATTGAGGGAGGAAATCAAATAAATAGGGAATGATTGGTATTTGCTTTAGATGACCAACCACCAAAAATAAAAAGAAAATAAAATATATTTGTTGCCCTATGTTTTGAAAATTTTTGAATTATTTCCCAAAATAAAAAGGTCCTGGAATCAGTATAAATTGACGACGACGGCGCCAGCGACTACGACGACGGTGCGCGAGGTCTCATGGCCTCTCTCTCATCTTCGGCGGTGGCAACGTCAACTCCAAAGCAACGTCGGCCACCATGGCAACAATGAGGTGGTGAATATGCACGAACATCATAGGAACTATTCTATTGTCGGTATGATCAAGCGGCCATCTTCGTGATTGGCTCGACACGGTCAAAATCGACATTAGGCCGTTACTATTGTTGTAAGCATGCATCCACCATCATTAAGTAGCTGTGGTTTCGATATCGCTTCTGCTATCATCAACACACGCGCAAATGATATGATGACAATCCTTGTGTCGGGTTGATCGAGCGGCCGTCTTCGTGATAGGCTCGACACAATCAAACTTGATATCGGATTGTTACCGGCATTGGATCCATGATCACGTTTATTATACCGAGCGGCCGTCTTCGTGATAGGCTCGACACGGTTGAACCCTATTTGAACCACAATAATGGCAAAAGTAAAAAAAATAATATAAAATAATAAATATTTGTCTTGGATCACCGTCTTTGATAGGTTAGATTCGATTTGACTCAAATCAGGTCACCATCTTTGCGATAGGCTTGACCCGGTTCGTTAAACCAAATCGCCATCCTCATGATAGGCTTGATTTGGGTTTGATTCGTTAAATCGGGTCGCCGTCTTCGCGATAGGCTTGACTCGGTTTGTTAAACCAAATTGTTGTCTTCGTGATAGGCTTGATTTGCATTCGGTTGGTTAAACCAGGTTGTCGTCAACCAAATCGCTTTTCTCGTGATAGGCTTGATTTGAGTTCGGTTCGTTAAGCCGAGTCGCCGTCCTCATGATAGGCTTGACCCGGTTTGTTAAACTAAATCGCCGTCCTCGTGATAGGCTTGATTTGGGTTCGTTTCGTTAAACCAAATCATTGTCTTCGTGATAGGCTTGATCCGGTTCGGTTAAACCATATCGATTGCATAAATGCTTGGTATGAACCCAGCCCAACTTGAGTATGAGTTCAATTTGAACTTAATAAAAAAAGAAAGAGAATAAACAAGTCGGAGCCGAGCCTAAGTCAAACCGGTTTGGATACAAACTCAACTTGAGCCAAACCCATGTTGACGACGGGCCACACTGGTGATGGATCAAAAATAAATTAAGCCCAAGTTGACGAACCAAACCTAAAAAGGTGAACCGAACTCCTAATTGTGAATCAAACCCAAATGTTAAACCACATACTAGACATTGAGCCTTACTTGCAACAGTGAACCAAACCCAAAATGGTGCACTGAAGGTCAAATCCAAGGCAGTGAGTCACACCCACTACGTTGAACCTAAGATAAACCAAATATAAGATGATGAACTGAACACATAGTGGTAAATCGGACTGATGATGATGAATCAAAGTCAAAATGTGAACCAAGGCTTGATCCTTTAATGGTGAACCGAGCTTCAAATGATGAACCAAATGCAAAATAGTGGACCGAATCCAAAATAAATCAAAGGTGACAAACTGAACCCAAGCCGACGGAAGGCCATACTGACAATGGACTAAAGATAAACTGAACCCAAGTTGGTGAACCAAATCTAAGAAGGTGAACCGCATCTAAAATGGTGAACTAAACCAACCTACAAGCCGGTTCAACCCAAACTGAACCATAAAGGATTCAACTTGAACCTAAGCCGGTTAAACCCAAACAGAACCACAAGATGTGCGAGCTGCAAGCCGATTCAACCTAAACTGAACCACAGGAGACTCGAGCCGAACCTTATCAAACCACAAGCTGGTTCGACTTTAAGCCAAACCATAAAGGATTCAACTTGAACTGAAGTTGGTTCAATCCAAACGGAACCACCAAAGGCCCAAGCCGAGCTGAACCAAATTACTGGCCGGTTCAACCTGAACAGAATCACAAGTGGATCGAGCCAAGTCTGACCGAACTACAAGCCGATTCGACCTAAACCGAGCCACAAAGGATTTAACTTGAACCAAAGCTGGTTCAACCTAAACAAAACCACAGAAGGTCTAAGCTGCGTTGAACTGAACTACAAGCCAGTTCGACTCGAACCGAACTATAGGAGGTCCAAGTTATAAACCGGTTCAACCCAAACTGAACTATAGGAGGTTCTAGCCGAACCGAATCAAACCACAAGCCGATTCGACTTAAATCGAATCATAAAGAATTCAACTTGAACTACAAATTAGTTCAGCCCAAACTGAACCGCAGGAGGATCAAGCCAAGCTGAGCCAAACTATAAGCCGATTCAACCTAAATTGAATATGGATGGAACCATATGTTGGTTCAACAACTTGAACCGAACCATGAAAGAAATCAAATGGCTCTAAACCAAACCGCAAAGAAGGCGACTCAAACCAAACTCAAAGGGTTCTCAAATAAAACCACAAAAGTTCAATCCAAACCAAATGCAAAGAGGTTCCAAATTGAGCCGAGCCATAAAAGCTTAACTCGAATCAAACTCGAACCGATTTTGAACCAAACCATAAGGTTTCGATTCGAACCAAGCTGAACTGTAAAAGGGTCCAAGTTGAGCCGAACAATAAAAGGTTGAGCCAAACTGAACTATAAAAAGGTCTAGGGTTTGACCCAAATCAAATTCAAAGGGTCTCGAACTAAGTCATTAGGATTCGCGACTTAAACTAAAGTCTCAACGGGTCTTGCACCAGAGCATAACGGTTCAATTCAAACCAAATTGAAAAGGGACAAACCGAGCGAAAGCCTAAGGCGGCTCAACCCAAATCAAATACAAACGGTTCAAACCAACTCACCCTAAATCCAACCCAAACAAAGGTTTAGATCAAACTTCAGGGACGATCCAAATCAAGCAAACCAGTTCCGTCCAAATTGAAGCAGATTAAGAGTTCAAACCGAGCTAACTTCAAATTAATCGACTAAGTCAACTTAATCGACTCACAAGCCAGAATCAAATGACTGCAAAGTCGTTAAACTAAACAACCCAAGTTTAAACGACTGCAAAGTTGTTAAACTAAACAACCCAAATTCAAACAACCACAAAGTCGTTAAACTAAACAAGCTGAATTCAAACAACCGCAAAGTCGTTAAACTAAATAATTCAATTTTATGCCGACCGCCCTATCACTAAACTGAGCACCTCAACTTCAAACTGGTTGCCATGTCACTAAACTGAGCACGTCACAAGCTGACCGCCATGTGGCTAAACTAAGCACCTCAACTTCAAACCGACTACCATGTCGCTAAATTGAGCACGTCAACTTCAAGCCGACGACCATGTCGCTAAATTGAGCACCTCAACTTCAAGCCGACCGCCATGTCGCTAAATTGAGCACCTCAACTTCAAGCCGACCGCCATGTTGCTAAACTGAGCACCTCAACTTCAAGCCGGCCGCCATGTCGCTAAACTGAGCACCTCAACTTCACGCCGGCCGCCATGTCGCTAAACTGAGCACCTCAACTTCAAGCCGACCTCCATGTCGTTAAACCGATCATCTCAACTTCAATTCGATTGCCATGTCGTTAAATAAAGCATCTCAACTTCAATCAACCGCAAAGTCGTTAAACTCAATCGACCGCCAAGTCGCTAAACTGAGCAAAATAAGTTCAAATCAATAGACCGCCAAGTCGCTAAATGTAGAAACCAGGATTTTAAAATCCAGAATTCAGGTTTAAATAATTTCCAGAATTATTTAAATAGCAAAAATTGGTAGATAGTAGTTCAATAGTGGCCCTAAAATATCGACTTTTGATCGGGGTCTGATCTGGAAAATCCGAGATCACCATTGCGATCGTCTCGTCGAAACATAGAAGTTTCATATTCATATGTTTTCGATCCGACGGTCGGATCTTCCAGAAATCAGAAAAGAAGCGGGCAGGCCCCACAACTTAAGTGAATAGTAAACACTATAATTTAATTCCCCTTAGAACACTAAAGGCCGATTCACTGTTTTAGAATATGAACATGGGAGTATTAGTAATGGATCCTAGCTAATTTCGACGTTCTGAGCGCAATGGCACTGACGGATTTCGCGTTTGGCGACCCGGGTGCATCGAAGTGCGTGCGTCGGTTTACGACATACAGAACAAGATGGCCCGAGATTCCATACGAGCGCCAAATCAAACAAATAAATAGGCTATTTTGAAGGTCTCGACGAGCCGGACGTCGTGGCGAAGTCCATTTTCAGTTTCGGCGAGTCGAGTGCCTCGAAATACGTGAAAAGTGCCGAATGAGTCTTTTATTTTGCAAGAAACTTAATGTTTCTTGGGCCTGAGCTATTGGGGCTTTGGAGCTGGGCTCCTGCTAGCATTTGGAGCCCGCGAATGGGTGCTGGAGGCTGGAGGCTGGCCTGGTGGTGGTGGGTAAAAGAATATCCGAAATTATGTTATTCTCCACCATGTCTTTTGGGCTTCCTCGTGGGAGGTTACACGAGGAAGGCTCTTGGGATCTTCTAACTCCCAAGAGTTAATCCTCTTTAAGCTGGGTGTGGTGAGGCCGAGGGTCACCCCCTCCATTGATGTAAACCGAGAGAGAGAGAGAGAGCAAAGAAGAAGTTGGAACCAACTTTGCTCAAGTTTGGATCTGGAATACTCTGAGGATTCTCTGGTGCCTGTGGAGTGTTACTGGAGCTTGCCGAGGTTGCGCGTGGAGGAGGGACCAAGAACCGGCTTCTTCCTCTCTTCCACAACTCCGGCTAAGGTAAGGACTCCAAACCAATGGTTGTTTGCACCCTAGACCCATAGCAGAAGCCTAATTTGCCTCTTAGGATTCTCCCTGCACGAGCCCGAGCCCCCATGCATGTTGGTTGGCCGGCGGGAGCAAGGTCTCGCCGGAAACCTAATCTAGCTCCACCTTGGAACAACTTTGCAACCGTGGACTTATATGGGCTGAAAATTGGTGTGCTTGGACTGTTGGTGGTAGGTACCAACTCCACCAAATTTGGTGGAGTATGGTTAATCCAGTAAGTGGCAGATTTATGCCCTAGCTTTTCGGGTTTCTTGCACTTCGGCCGAGCTTGTTGCTCCGGCACCGGCAGGCCACTTGCCCAGACTTCTTCCTGGGAGTGTGAGGAGTGCTCCCATGCATTTGCATGCGGCCCATGCAGCTTGGAGTTGGCGCGGCCAAGATTGAACCGAAATGGGTTCCACTCGCGGCCGCCGGCGCTCCGGCCATTTCCGGCTGGGAACGAATGGTCGGGAAGCTTTGTATGGTCCAGTAGAACAACTCCATCCATTTTGGAGAGCTTCATGTTGTCTCTGGAAAAATCCGCCATTAGAGGGGTCAAGCTCGAAATGGAGCTTTGCTCCACCGCCGTCGCCGCCGTGTTTTGTTGCCGGCCACTGGCACAGAAAGTTTTCTTGAGTGATTTAGCACCTAGTTGGCCAAGTCATTTGATCCCAGATGCCTTAGGTTGCTGGTCACGAATTTCAAAGCAATGGAGTCATCTTCTCCACCTTGCCCGCAGCCAACCATGGGTGCAAAGATGCCCCAGGCTTGCAGGAGTTGTAGAGGAAGTTATGTGGAAACTTTCCTTCCAAGTTTGAGGGCTTAAGGTGCAGAATTGGCTGAGAACCAACTCGGGGAAGTTGTTGTGAAGCTTTGTATATATGGTGCATGCCAAGTGTTTGAGGAAATGCCTCAAAGAACTTCGAGGCAGAATTAAGCTTCAAGTTGTATATCAAACTTACTCAGGAAGGTCCCCTGAGCTTGATGCTTACTTCAGATCAACCTGGATCTGTGTGGACAAGTATTTGGTGCATTGTGAATGGTGTGAGAGCAAGAATGTGGTTCTGGTTGAACCAGCAGATCTGGGCTGCAAAGAAGGTGAGCCCCAGTGTCCTTGCAATGTTTAAAGGCATGTTTATATACAAAGTTTTGATAAATGAGGTATAGATGCAAAGTTATGTCATAATCAAGCCTTAATGTAATAATTCCTTAAAAACTGTATTAGGGTCTGTGTGAAAAGTTGTAACAGTGTACTCCTGGCTATTTTGGGGTCACTGAACGCGATGCTCGCGTTAAAAACGGATTTTGAAGTCTCGGAGAAACAAAAATTCATTTTGGGCTATGTTAGAGAGGGTTTTTATGACCTGAAGTTTTCCTCGGGCACCGTGCTGCTGCAAATTGGTGAGCACGGCGTTCAGCAAGTCGATTGTCACCTACTGGAGGTGACGGCTCGTAAAAATGATTCTCCGTTTATGAGAACGAGCCAAAACAGTGTGTATTTAGTGTATAAAATGCATTCCGAGTAAACCTGGGGGCCTGGCTGTAATTGTAGCAGTGTGGAAAAGCTAGCTGAAGGTTCTAAAGTGGTTTTGACCTTTCAATGGGGTTCCTGGAGTTTTTGTTAAGCTAAATATGCTTAATGTTGCGCAAATCGACGAAACGGTCGATTCGCGCTTATGCACTTTGAGGATTTGATAGATCCTGAATTGTCACCCGGTATTATTGTAGGGCCCAGTCGTCAGGAGCCAGCCGTGATCCGTCTTGTGGTTATCGTGACCGTCTACCTTCTGGTGGAGTCGTTGTTCCTCCTATATACAGGTGGGTTTAACTTCGGTCCGAGATCTTTTCGGCCCTCGGTGTACGGTATTGGTTGGACTCTTGTTTTTGGTAACCTAGTTTATCTTGAGCCTGTCTGCCTTTGGTTGCAATATATATTTCTGTTAGTTGCTTTGACTGATTGGCCATTTCGTAGTTGCACTCCTATGCTTGATTATTATATTAATCTACCAATGCTTGAGCCTGCCCTTCCTTTGATTCAGTTATTTGCTACGTCACACCTGCTTTATGCCTGATTATGATCTTCTTTAGTGATCTTTACCATATCTGCTGATTAGTTGTTTCCAGTGGTTATATTATTGCTCTACATATTGCCATGCCTGTTTGGTCATCTGATAGTTGAGCTACGCCTGTTATCAGTTCTATTCTGCCTTACATGATTATTCTTAGTGCCTCTGGTATTTATATCTTATCTTGGAACATTCCATGGTTGATGAGTAAGCCTGTTTGTCCTGTCGATCAAAAGATACACTGCTGAGCACATAGATTTGTTTAACTGATGTTTTTACCGAGCTTCGTAGGGTCGCCGGAGTCTGTTCTTGTTTGATAGGACAAAGGCAACTGCTCTGCGAGGTTTGGAAACCCAAGCTTCGTAGTGTCGCCTGAGTCTGTTCTTGTTTGATAGGACGAGGGCAATGCTCTTCGGGGTGTGGACTTTTCAAAACAGTTTTTTTAAAAATATGTGTTTAGTTTTGTATCATTTGGTTGGTTTGTGTGATTGAGTTGAGTTTATCTGTGAGCTTATGTTGAGTTGAGATTTGCCTTGGTCTTGCATATGAGTTGAGATTCAGTTGATTTGGTTATTGCATCCCAGTGGGGATTTCCCGGCTTGTAGCCGATTACTTGGTCAGTGGACCGCCAGTTTGAGCATTTGCATATGATTCGCCCGCACCGTTGTTCTTCACGTACACTAGCGGACTGATCCCCCGTAGCGGTGTACTTTACCGGTAAAGTGGTTAGCTGAGGCAACCCGTGACCCTAGTTTGGGGAATGTCAACCAGGTGGTGCCAAGAGGGCAGCCTTGCCTGAGGTCTTGTGAAGGCCAATATGGTAGCTTGTGATTGGGTCTTTGTGTTTTCATCTATTTGATGCATGTGTTGTTAAGTTGCTTTAATATGCTTCTTTGATTCTTTGATCTGGCTTCTAGTTATCTACCTATATATGATTCCATGTGATGCCTTGATTATATCTCATTGTTATATTGCTGATTGTCCTAACTCCTTGATGTCTTGATTATAGTTTCATTGTTATCTTGCTGATTGTCCTAACTCCTTGATGTGTTGATTATCCTGATACATGTTTTAAATTCTGCTAAAATTATCTCCTATGCTCGTACCCAGATTATAAGTTTTGCTTTCTTTACAGCACCAGTTATATATCTGCTTTAACCTAACCCCTGATCTATTACTATCCTCTAGCATTGTATACCAGTAGGTACGATCTGCTATTTCTCGGCTCGTCGTGCCCACTGGGATACACTCCGGTGTATCTCACACCCTCGGGTGACTGTGTTTCAGGCCGAGCGGGTGCTGGGATGTCGGGACGTGTTGGTGAGATTCCGTGTTAGATGTTGACCCTGGACAGCCGAAAGTTCATGTGTTATTTGATGTTAAAGGAAAGAGTTGTAATTCAGATGTAAATAATTGTAAAGTTAATTGTAACTTTTGCATGTAGTTGTACGTAGTTAGTACTCTGATGATTGTTGCCAAGCTAGCCGTGCATATATAGAAAAGGCTCAATTCCATTGGGGATTGGGACTCTTCTATATATGTGGCGGTCTGTCATTGCCCTGGTTGTTTTTGCAACTCTGATTTAAAAAAAAAAAAAATTTTATACACTAGTTTTTGGACTCGGGGCGTGACACTAAACTGAGTAAATCAAATTTAAATCAATTGACCACCAAGTCGCTAAACTGAGCAAATCTGACCGCCAAATCGTAAACTAAGCAACCCAGTTTTGAACGATCGTCAAGCACTGTTTGAAAAGGCGCGTGCCTCAGCAATAGCGAGGCACAACGCTATTGCTGAGGCGCGCGCCTAGGCTCTGAGGCACACCTCACAATATTTATGCTTAGATGGATTTTGGGTTCAAGTTATCGGGTTGTCGGGTTCTTAATTTGATTCTTAAATTTTAACCCGTTAAGATACTTAAAGAAATCTTAAAAGAAACCTCAAAAAAACAATAAAAAAGGAAAGGGAATTAAAAAAGGAAAAGAAATTGAAAAATGAAAGGAAATAAAGGGAAAGGGAATTAAAAAAGGTAAGGATAAGTTGTCATCGTCTCTCTTTATTCATTGATGAAGAATCAGATCATGTTGATTTTGAGGATACAGAAGAAGAAGATATTTGGGATGAAAAATCTGAAGAAGAAGATTATGGCGGTTCAAGCGATGAATATGAGGATGATGCTTGAAGAACGACCAAATTAGAGCATTGGCACCACAATCACTTTTAAATTTTAAGTTTAAAGTTGAAATATATATATTTTTAATTTGGGAACCTATATGCATATGTTTTCTTTACTTTTTGATGGTTATTTTATTTTTGTATGGTTATTTTTGGGTTTTTTATGTAGAATATTAAATTAAATAAGGCTTAGTAAATGTGCGCCTCGCGTTCTTGAGGTGCGCGCCTCGCGCCTCTTTGCACCTCGCGGTGTGCCTCACGCCTAGGCTTCAGAGGAGCCTTGCGCCTTTTTGCGCCTCACGCCTTTTCAAACACTGCCGTCGAGTCTATAGACCGAGCATTTTACTAATGTACATTGGGGGTATGCCTCTGCTTAAGCCATGTGCTTGAAAATTACATGAATAAAACTTTATTTTTATATTACAGTTTTTTTTTATCATCAATATTAATTTTGTTCTCTTAATCGATGGTTCTTTAACACTGTCAGTGTAGGATAATTAACAGCAGCTTCTTGAGTCTACTAGAAGCCATGAACCTACAAATCTGATTTCAAATTAAAACTTAAATAAATTCGATCTTTACCATGAATAACCACTTGCTGGAGAAAGACCTCACGGCAGGTCGGGCTTTTCGTGGCGGCATACAAGTACCTTTAGATTAATGTCTCTCCCATGGCCCAATGCGAGCCCTAAAGCTAGCATTGAACAAAAAGGAACATTTATAGATGATAGTGATAGAATTCCAAATAAATCAGTTGAATTTTCATCCAAAAGTTCCTTGAAGAAGATAGCTAATACAAGGCATTAAACAGCCAACTTTCTGACAATCATTCGAGGCAGATTTTGGACCAGGCATTTGCCGATCAAAGTTTAAACTGTTGAGTTGTAACTCGGACCAGCAGGTTCTAGAACCATCGGCCTAGCATTCTTTGTTTTCTTCCTCTTTTCTTTTCTATTATTATAGGACTTTCGCTTCAACAGTACCTCTTATCATGCTCCAATGCTTTCTTGGTGGCAAACTGGGGATGGTACATGGTTAGTATTCCTATGGAGGATTTGGCTTAACTAAACTTTCAAAATTTTAAAGCTGTTGGCCTATTAGGTTCTTCCCTTTCTCTTTGAATTATTATTGGAATCTTGATTAGACAGCCTCTCATCCTCTCCATGTATGAGTTTCCTGGAGAAAATTTTTCTTTGTGACAAATTTTGGAAGACATATATATATTTCTGTGGAGGATTCTGGTTCCACTAAACCATAGGAGTTTCTTTGCCTTGGAATAACAGGCTTCTGACCATACCTTTCTTTTTTTTTTTTTTTACTTACTGATTAACTATTCTACTTTCAGTATTGTTATCTTCATTTTTGACATGTTTCTTTTTGTATTTGTTGTCAACTCAACTTGTTGCATTGAACACTTCGGCTTTTGAAACTCTTTCTTAGATTTTTTTTCTTTTTCTCTTTTTCACTCATCAATATGAAGAAATGTGCATTCTGAAAATAGTATACCTTTCAGTTTGTCTTCATATGTAATTTTTCATTTTGCAAATATCTCACTTGCTTGGTATCTGGAACTAATAAAAACTTTACAGGGAAGGTATGATGTTTGCTGCCCTATGATGTCAGCCTGGGATCTTCATAAAGCATGGCCAGAGGCAGAATTCAATGTCAGATAATCCCAATTCACCCCATTTTCTTTTATAGAGTTTTCTACTGTGGCAGAACTACTCCATATTAAATGACATGACTTATTCAGTAGTAAATAGTTTGTGTTAGACTTCAATTACATTCCACAATATATTTGACGAAGTAAATTTCTTTAACAAAATTCAGGTTTGTTTGTGAAGTGCGAAAGTAAAAGAAAAAAGGATAACCTTTTTCCTTTTCCTTTTGCGTATACCACAGCTGTCATTGGGATGTTGTAGTGCAACGGCAATATTGCAACAGCCCACTGATACCGCACAAGTTGAGCATATCTCAAATATTTCTGACAACCTATTTTAAAGTTTGTGTCTTTTACTTCAGCTCGAAATATTGCAATTAAAATGCTGCCCTACATGCTGAAGTGTTGCATTAGCATGTGGGGCATAATCTTATTTTTCTATAAGAGTAATCTGCGCTAACATTTTTCTTTGTATGGATCGACAGGTAGTTGCAGATGCAGGCCACTCTGCGAGTGAAGTTGGGATCGCTGCCGAGCTGGTAGCAGCGAACGAGAAATTCAAGTACAACTTGAGCAACGGTGGGGCGTAACATTATTCCTCATCACTTTGTTTTAAGGTACCGATCTTCAAGGTGATCGAACAAGAAGCTGTCTTTCCATGTCCGGTGCATTTCTGTAGCCTGAAGAATAAGCAAGAAAGTTAATTCTTTGCTTTTTATTTATCGAACATAAGGAACTTCGTTACTTCCACTACTTATTAACGTGAATAATTTTGGCAATAATGTTGCTATCCTTCACTTTGCGTTGGTTTGATAAAGTTTTCATCCATAGTTGGAAAATAGTGGCTTTTGTTGCTAACAATAGCAACAATAATATTATCATGTTTGTTGTTCAACTGTCTTTTTCACTATTGTATGTCAGAATCTTCCAGAAGGGATTTTGTTAAACCAATAATTTGCAAAAAATATTTGGTAAATACTACGGGGTTTCAAAAAACCATTAGAGATGATCATATGATTATTTGTTTGAAGCCATCGTAAGTGATGAATCAGATAAACGTATATTTTATTTGAAATATGCGAGCAGATTGTTTTGTGCTAATTATTAGTTTTTCTTTTGTGTTAACTGTTAAACTTGTGCTGCTTTGCTACAAATTTGGCTGTGACTTCATGCAATTGGTTGGAGATAAGTCATTGTAATTAAGCAGAATTCAGTTCCTTTTTGCTGTTCATAAATATCTTATATATAGAATTGAGCTCCTATGCTTTTAAAAGTACCAAGTCATTGGTGCTTGTAGGTTTTTAGTCCTTGGATGAAAATATCTGTGGTTAAGATGATAGTGGGCCACTTGGGTTTTGTGGGTGGTTGGTGGAATAGAATGATCTAGGAGATGAAATTAATCAAAGGGGTAGATCAAACGGTAGAAAACTTACAAGCATCAATTGTTTGGTGCTTGTACGAGCATAGTAGCCGGACTCCTTAAATATATATATATATATATATATATATATATATATATATATATATATATATTAATTCGGATTGCATTCCGGATACAATTATGTGAGGTAGAACTGGAAGAAGCTGAGGTCAAGCCTTTATTTTGCCAAACCAAACCTGTTTGCCTTTTGAATCAAAGTAGATCACGAGCTACTTTGACGGAGATTTTACTGACTTGGACCAGGATTGCTGGCAGGGAGATAGCTTGCTGGCAACCGACTTGGACCAAGGTTTCTTGTGGTTTTTCTTTTCCTCTTTTCTTTTGAAGGTGTTGGTGAGGTATGATTGTTAGTGTTTTAAGGCCAGTTGCGTCTAGAAATAACCAGGAAAAAAACAGAGTCAGAAAATCATCATCATACTCTTGAAATCGTAAATTATAGGTTGCTTTATAGTTGTTGTTCCTTTTTTTTGAGAAATAATGGTTGTTGATATTCTGACATTGGTTTAGCAAAATAAGTTATCTCATCTATTATGACTTGTGCTATTCTTTTTTCGATTTGGAATCTTACTCAATATGCAATCCTGTAACTAAAAATTTATACAGTGATCTATTATCTATGTGCATTCAATTCGAATTCCATAGTTTTCTTATGGTGCACTTATGCCATACAATCATCGTCCTCACACTTAAAGGCCTTCTTAATGTTAAGCAACGTGCATGACACTAGGGTAGTCGCATTTTCCACAAATTCAGTGGTCAGCTTAGCTAAAAGTGAGGAATTTGCGTGGAATTGATATGCCACTGTGAGTAATGATCCTCCTTCTGAGCTTCTCTCCTCCTTTCTCGTTGTAATCACAAGGGGCTTCGTCTCGAGCCCATCAGGAAGTATTGAAAACCCATATGGCAATACAGCCACCTTGCTCGAATCGCACCCGGTCATAACAGATTGCAAGCTATCAGCGTCCAGTTCAGTATATACTACAATCGATTCGTAAGCATTTGTGCTGCTGTCTTGAAGAAGCCACTTGTTGGTCTTTTCTGTCGACTTCGTCTTCTGAAATTTGAAAGAAGAATTGAACTTAGTAGGTGTTATATGATACTGTTCATGTAACATGTTCCATTGTGGTAGTATGTTCCATACAGATGTTTCTTTTGTTGTTGTTTTAATTGCTAGTTTGAGAGTTAGAATTAAGCATGTGAAAATGATCATTTGGCTTACTAAAAATGTCAAAGAACATTTAATTCATAGTCTTGCTGATCATTTTTACTTACTCTTATAATGTGCCATGTGACCGCTAGAATTAACCTTGGACTAGTGAAATATCAGAACGTCAATAGAAATAGGGCTATACCAAAGTTTTTCCAGTTAAACTTACGTGGACTGTAACCGAGTTCCCGCGGTCTTGACCCTTCGCTAAATTCACGATGGCTTGAGTAGGGCTTCCAGACAGCATGATATCCCACTGAAATTCACAGCAGAAAATTTGTATACTCTTTTGCAGCTTCTGATTGAAATTTACTGTAAAATCAGACCGTATCTCACCTCAGTTCTTCGTGACTCATCCCTCAAGAAATCGAAGAGAGCGATGGAGGAAAGAGGAAGCCACGTCGAAAGAACAACACAAACAACAAGTCCTTGAGGCTCTCCAGGTTCATTGATGTTCTTTCTTGTTGTAACCCTAATATCCTCTCCTCCCTTCGAAACCTTTTGCCAGGTATTGTACCGAGATGCACCGATGTTATGACAGAAGCTCAAGGACATTCGTTGAGCGAGCTTCAGAATGCTCTTTCGTCCTGCCAATGTTGAGACTCCTAAAGGAAAGCAATCTGTAAGTAGACAATAGAACAGTTGCTTAAGTTTTTCGGTTGTTTCTCAATGAGATAATTACCATTGGAGTCCTTGGTTGGAACATTAGTTGCCATGAAGAAGACGATCCTCTCACATTGGAGTTGTAGTGTTGCCATCCAATGCCTGGCACCAAACGCGAGGCCGTTTATAACTATTGATCGGTACATTGTTGGAACTGCGATCTTTTGGCATTCAATGTGTTCCACCCAAGTTACCTAATTAAGGTAGAGCCAAGTGTGGTCCAACGAATAGTTAGATAATATTTTTGAGTGAATTTCATTTTGAAGTTATTAGCTCCTGTTTAAGTCGGTATAAGTTTCAATGTGCTGGACTATGTGCTGTTTCGATCGATTTTACGGAATTTTTGCTGATGTCTGCGTGGTGTCGCTCGGTTTCAGCGGATATGTGATGTTTTGCTAACTTTTTATCATCTAAATATAAATATCAAATCAACGGTCGAGCTTTTTAGGGAGTACTTACTATTCTGTAATTGATAGTATCTTACTTTTCATCAAACCATCAAAATTTAGTCTGAAATGAATGGAGTTATAAGAATTTTTCTCGTTTTAGGCATGGTCTGAAACCAGAAAAAGTGGCGGTCAATTCACTCCCAAGATTTATGAAGAAACTACTTCAACACAATAAATTTCATGTCCTTACCTTGCAATGGCCATTGGCTTGGTCTTCTATTATGCATCCTGAAGGGTTCTTTCGACACTTCTCGAGCGATGCATCTATGTTCTCCTCAATCTTATCGACCGACACGTCCACAATGGCCCATCTATCTGGGGTCAGTTTCTTGCAGTACCGGACGAAGTACAATTCCCTCGTAGGCACCATAGGTGTGAGCATTTGGAGCTCTGCAAACATCTGAAATTTCAATCAATGAGAGCATATATATCTTTTGTTCTCCTGATTTGATGTTCTAGAGAAGTTTATGGACTAAGTTGCTTGAAACTTCAATATGTTAAAGATATTTCTTTATAGAGACAATTTCTGGAAGTAACATAGAATTCAATTACTGAGTATGAATTTATGCATGTATTCGTGTTGACTTATAGAGCTTACCAGTTGTATTGCTCCATCTTTACTTTCACTCTCCTCAGCATATATGACGTCGAGAGTTGCTGCTTTGGATATCATGCAAGGAAATAGCTCTTTCCATTGATTCTGAGAGTACGTAGAAATTCTTACGGTCAAAACTCGCAAATGTCTTGTTACATTAAGTTGGTTCAAAGAATCCAGTATAAATTTTTGGAGTCAAATCTTCCTTTCCTTTTGTTTGAGTAGCCTCCTTTTTTATTTTTGTATTTTATTGAGGATACAGTTAAAGGAAGCCAGTGTTTGCACTCATGGCCTCTCACAAGAGTGCCGGTGGCACCAATTGCTCGGCTAAGCCTCTGATTGTTATTCGTAGATTAACATAATAGTAATTTTCTCTTTTTCACTCATGTATTATGGAAATTAAGAAGCTGTGGTATAACTTGAATAATTAGCTACTACATAGTCGATTTATCGTACCACATCCATGAAAGCCTGTACTAGACGCCCAATGTCAAGAAAGACGATCCCACTCTCTCTGGAGGCTTCAATTGATCGCTTGGGTTGCCTGTTTTGAGATGTATCAGGCGAGAATTGACGAATGTACTCATCATAGTTCAGTATTTCTCGACCAGTTTCAATGCTTCGGATCCACAATGGCTCTTGGTAAGAAGCCATCTTTGTGAGCTCATCTAAGGCACTGTTGACAAGCTCTAAGATCGTCGACTTCTCGAGCCCAAAAAAACCGCTATAATTATCAAAAGAGCTTTTGGTGTTTTGGTTGGTGCCTGCAGAAAATGAAGAACTTGGCGAAGAAGCTCCATCTGCGACCTTTCCTTGCATTCCTCGCAGTTTTTCGATCTACATGTCAAAAAGCCCCACATGAGTAACTTACAGCAAATTATAAAAGCAGCAATGAAGGTATTGATGTGAGGATTGATAAAAACTTCATCTGGTTAAGCTATAGATAAAGTATTACTATGATGATTATGAAGTCTTATTGCAGCAAGTTTTTGAGAAGTGATTTTGGATGGCACAATGAGTTTGAGTTGTTCCCCTTGTTATTGACCAGCCTATTAGTGCTATTAGTAAAGATATATCTAGCTGAGAGCAGAAGTGTAGAATCTATGAAAGGAAGATATCAGAAAGATTATGCTGAGGCGAAATTGAAGAGAAATCATGGATCCAATTCACAGAAACCTCTGCTTTGAGTCTGGCGTTCTCGATACGGAGTTGCTGCTCCTCAGTAGTCATTGCAGTGTCATTGTTTGAGGTAGCGAAGCCGCAATTAGGGCAGCAAGCTTTCTTGATTGTCTCTCTCATGCTGCGGTTTTCCTCCCGCAGTTTATCCATCTCGGACTTCAACAGTGAGTTCTCATGCCGCTCCTGAATTGCCTGATAAATTCGTAAAAAATCTCATCAGCCATTGAATAAACTGAATTGCAATTCACTACTTGTCACTACATTTAATTTGTTTGACAAAGTACTTTCTTGGGTTGAAGTACAAAATTGATTAATAGAGTTTGACTGGGATTACAATTCCGTTCTTATTGCTTCAATTATAACAATTTAGCCCTTGAAGTATACAATCTGAAAGAATTGACACATGAACAGTAGCATAATAGTTTGTTTTAGTAGAATTGAGAATTGTGCCGCTTAAAAGCACCGTTATAAGAGTTTCCTGATTAAAGTTGAAAGTTTGAGTAATGAAATAGATAGTGAGAACATATTTGATTTCTGTAAATTCCCCAATTTCTTCTAGCTAAAAACTTGTAGCAAATATAGATTCAATTAATTTTTTGAAGCAATACCTTGATCTGCGTCCGCCGATTCTGAAACCAGAACTTGACTTGCCTGGGTGAAAGGCCTAATTGCTTGCTCAGCTGCTGTCTCTGCTTCTCATCTGGATGTGGTGACTCTTTGAATAAGCTGTTCTTCCACATGAACAAAAAAAAAAAAAAAGAATTATTTTGTCAGGATTATTTTCAATAATAATACTACGGCTCCATAGTTGAATTTGTTCTGATGGAAGGTTTTACTGTGGTTCTTCTTAGAATAAGTGGAATAATTTTGCAAAACCGAGCCTTTTTTTTTGTTTATGATTTGTGGACTGAGTAGTTGACGATCACTGATATATCTACTTCTTGTTAATCTCATCGTTTCTAGACCCTATTGAATTCCAAATTAATTATTTTGGTTTTGAATTCAAAGAATATGTTATTATTTGTTTGTAAGTGTGATGGATAGTCTCATACATCTCTTTGACAAAGAAGAGTGATTGAACTTGTTCAAGGGCAGATAGAATAGAGGTTAAACTTGTGCCAAATATTATTAACATAAGGTGGTAAAATTCCTCTGAAGACAAAGTGCACATGTTGTAACTAAGCATATTCTTGAAACCTAAATAATTCAACATTTCAGCATAGAATTATTATGCTTGTCTTAATTACTTTTTTCCATTTTTCTCTTAATATTTGCCTTCTTTTGACACACACACACACACACACACACACACACACACACACACACACACATATATATATATATATATATATATATATATATATATATATATATATATATATATATATATATATATAGCTGAATGGTAGAAAAGTATTGGACAAGAAGAATTGTTATGATGATGAGTTCATCTCTTGAAAAGCTCTTTGCAGGTAATTGCTCTATTCTTAGACTTTAAGTATGACAAAAATTTTCCTTTATATAAATATAAATAAATATATTTTTCTATCTATAAAGGTAACACTAAAACAATATCATGCCAGCATGGGTCACAATTGACATGCATGAGAATGTAGTTACCATACTAGAGACATGCATGGGAATGTAGTCACCATACTGGAGAGACATGCACGAGAATGTGGTCACTGTATTTGTATATATATGTATATAGCATTTTAACTCACCCTTCCATTACTCTGATCTGTTCAACAGTGTGCCTGTGGTACTTCTTCCTCTTCTTCTTCTTATTCCCAACCTCCTCATCTTCCTCCGCCGAGCCATCGACCCCCTCCTCGTCATCCGACCGCCCTCCTAGCCCGTTATTCTCACTGCTATTCTCTGCTTGGTCCGCTCTGCACCCCCCGCCTCCGCTTCCCTCATCCCCTTCCTCCACCTCCGCCGCTGCAACCGCCCCCGCATTTCGAAACACCCCCGCCTAATGGTGACATTTATTACAAAAATACGAGAAGGAAAGGTTTATTTGTTTATGCTGATGTAACAAAACTGTAACGAGAAAATGAGAAAAAGGAAAGAAGATGATGGTGGTACTGACGAGCGAAAGGGAGAGCGCAGGCGAAGCAAAATAGTTTTTCGTGCGTGAGTTGTTGTAGTTGTTGTTGTCCATTCCTTAGCTTAGGAAGTTTTCTACAGCAAAATGGAAAGGAAGTAGAGGTAATAAATACGGAGGAACATGGATGAGAGCATGTACTAGTGTATTTGTATATATATATATATATATATATGAGAGAGGATGGTTGGGGTGGTTTATAATTTGTAAGGTGAAGTAAAGAGCATAAAAACAAAGGGAATTATTCAGAGAATAAGGAGTTATTAGTGAAGGGAGGCTGTTAGGATTGAAAGGTAGTTATGTTGGACGAATGTGTTGTATGGTCATCAATACATTATGATAGTATGCAAAGCCACCTATGTTTTGTACTCTTGTGGCCACCAAAGTTAACCTTAAAGTAAAAGGGAAATTAGGGTGATTCAACCATCTTATTTTGTTCCTCTCAGATATAATCTTTTAGTCTTTATTCTTACCGGATGTGTTTCGAATTATTGGTCTGGTCTAATTATTTATTTGTTGGCCCAAGATACTCGAGAGAACAAAAGGAAGGTTCCAATTGAAATTGTAGGTGGGATATGTTGTGTGTGGTGAGAAACTGTGTTAGAAAAATATTCTATTTGTTTATGTAAATAATAACACATCATGCAAATTGCACTAATTCTGTTAAGAAATGCTAGTCTTCTCAGAAAATGGAGTAGTACTTCTCTACATAATGTGGTTCCCATTTTTTTTGGCTCAACAGCATTAGCGAGGTGTTAACATATATTTCTGGACATGTTTCTTATTAGATCAATCTTTTAGGTAACCTGGTATCTTGAATTCAATTCTCACCTTCAACACTTGATATATTATTTCGTTAACATAATATATATTCCTGAACATGTTTCTTACTAGATAGATCTTTTGAGTACACTAGATAACTCTCAATACCAAATGGGTCCGAGAAGGAAATTTGTTTCCTTCAAGATAGAACTTTTGGACAACGCGAGGCAACCGGCAATACCAAATGAGCCCGAGGAGGAAATTGATGGACTTTTTTCAACCCTAATGTGATTTTGCTGTTTATAAGCATTTATGCCCATTTTCATTACTCAATTAAGAGAAAGTTTGGTGTGTTTGGCAGTAAAGATTTGTGAGAGACCAACCATGTTCATAATCTACTTTGATTTATGTAAAATTTTCATCATCTCTGTGGATATAGGCTTCAAAGTTGAACAACGTAGATCACTTGTGTTCTTTCCTCTGTTTCTCTTTTTTGAAATCCTACGGATTTGTGTCACAACTAAAGATTTTCACACTTGAAATTGCAAGGAAAGTGATTATGCATATCTAAGGTTGCCAGTGTCAGCAACATATGCTTTCAGGGTCCCCAACCTCTGTAGGTGAATTCATTTCGGTCCCCAATCTTTTTGCTTGCTACAGTTGGATCCCTAACCATTGCGTGCAATAGCAATCTTATTTTGCTGTATGAAATTCCTACAAAGAATATGACAGAAATATCTAAGGAACCGCCGAATTAGAAGCCTGATTTGATGGAATTTATCACAAAGATTATGTAAGATTGCAACTGCAAATGCTAGCGACCCTATTGTGAAAATTTAAAGGTTGACAGATGTTGATGTAACACATGATAAAAATCGAGGGCCCCATGTGAAAATTCCCCTATGTTGAAGCCTTTATATATGGTCTTTGTTAATAACAACTCATTAATTCTATTTAAGCTAATGGTCCCTTAAAATTCGTGAGTTTTATCCTTGATTTTACGAGTAAGAGATCATGAGAATCAATCAGGAGGAGACTAGAACATGTGTGAACATACATATACATACTTTTAATGAGCATAAATGGAGATTGTGCGTAGCTGTAAAAGATGGTCTTTGATTTGCACTCCTACATGTAAAAATGTGTGAATGACTGATTACCTTCAGAACCAGTAAAGAGAAGCCTCTAGAT
Organism: Tillandsia leiboldiana; assembly: GCA_029204045.2. Classification (NCBI taxonomy): domain Eukaryota; kingdom Viridiplantae; phylum Streptophyta; class Magnoliopsida; order Poales; family Bromeliaceae; genus Tillandsia; species Tillandsia leiboldiana. The sequence continues at coordinate 9,198,847 of CM055076.1, forward strand.
TCACACGGAGTCGCGAAATTGTACCGAAAACCTTTCGACACGGTGAAGTAGTGACCTTTGATGAAATAAACAAAGAGACTGCTGTCGCCACTTGAAGATCGATAGCGACTATGAACATTTGTGAGCTGAACATTCCATTGTAAATCTATAAAATTCTAGTGACTTTTGGGCTTATCTTGATAAATCGATGCGAGTTTCGTTCATGTAGATTTGATTCATATCAATGGCTTCAGATTTTTCCTATTCCAATTACATATGTATCTGATTGATCTTTTTTGTACAGATTAGTGAGAGATGTGAAGTACTGCAAGCAAAGGACTTGTTGATCTGGAGAATGTTATAGGGAGAGATAGTCCCTATTGATCCTTCTTATGTAGCATGTAGTTGTTGTTAGTCAATAAATTCCTTCATGGCTTTTTTTCCTTCACCATAATTTATGGTAGAAAAATCAATCAATTCAATGATTTTGCTTCCTAGTTAATCCTAAATCTTTCCGGATTCAAATCATTAAAAAAGGGTAGAATTTGGAAATTATGAATGCCCTCACCAGAATGTTTGATTAAACTGTTGAACTACTTAAGCACGTCAACTAGAGATGTCCAAAATATCCGATATTCCTTGCCCGGCCCGAACCTTACCCGGATCCGATCCAAACCCGACTAAAAGTGGGTAGTATGTGAGTGAAAAAAATTACTCATTGAAGTTTCGGCTATAAATCCGGATACCTTATACCCATACCCGACTCCAATCTGATTCTTTGGTGGGTAGGTAGGGTCTGAAATCGTTTTCATATCCGGACCCAGACTTGGACCCAAACTTGGCGAAATATCCGGTCGTCAAAAGTTAAAACGAAGAGAAAAATGAAACAAATTATATATTTTTTTCACTATAACTTTTCGGATTTATTGTGTATCTGTTTCAACCATACTGTAGTACATGCATATGTTTTTGACTTATGGCATATACTATGTGACTAGTATGTATTTTATGCAATTATGCTATATGTGTTTGGATTTATCAATATATTTTTAAATTTTATGTTGTTGTATGTGTTTAAGTGGTGATTGTATGTATTTTAGAGTAATTAATACATATTTAACTATTGCAAATTTAATATTTTTATTTTAAACTTATCATGTAATAAATATTTTTATTTTATGTCATGGATACACATACATATGCATGTGCCCGATCTTAAGTGGATAGTATACTGATAGTTATTGCTCAGATCTGCTCAAATGAATTCGATGGATATATTAGTAAGTTAAGTACCCAAACCTCAATGCGCCCGAAGTTGAATGGATGAGGTATGTTTTATTTTTCCTATTCATTTTTTTTTTTTAAGGTATGGACACGGTATATTAACTATCTAAATTTGATTCGGTACATGGACATCTCTAATATCAACTATTAGCAAAACAGTGTAAAATTTGGTTTGTACTTAGTAGGAAAAGAAAAGATACTGCAAGAAAACTAAGATTAGTAACTTATACAAATTGCAAGTAAATCTCTCATTTCAGATTAGATATTTATGCCACATAAAGGAACAAAGATTGGATCATTCTTTCTATCCTCCAACACATAGCTATACTGTTGAGTGGCTAAGAGAGTTGTGGAATTAGTTAGGTGAGGAATGGTAGATGAGGAATGATAACATGTAGGTTTAAGAAAGCTACAAAATAGCGCCATGCATGGAGAATTACTCACTATTGTTATTTTGTTCTTTTCCAGATGATTACTCTTTGATCTTTCCTCTCTTGTGCTCCTTTTTCATGGCCCTTTTAGTACAATTTCTATGATGCCCCAACTTTCCAAGGGGTCATCCATCTTAGGACTATTCTAACGTTAGCATACTTAACTACTCTCTTAGCCTCTTGGGTCTAGCCACCGTCTAAAATACTATAGTCAAGTTAAGAGGTTTAGTCTTATTATACCTTATATGGAGAACTAAACTAAATTCTGGTGATGTTACATTCTTTCCCCCTTTAAGCCTTAACGTCCTCATTAGTCTTCAGGTGATGTGAGACTCGTCTCGCTAGCCTTAACTGATCTTGTGGGAAGTCATGCTTCATCCACAACGGTCATCAGCTAGGAAGCCATGATCTTGCCCGCTGTATAATTTCGATTCAGTCGAGACTCATTTTATATTTCCGACTGGTGATTAATTCTGATACCAACTGTGACGCCTCAACTTTTCAAGAAGTCATCCATCCTAAGACTACTCTAGTCCTAGCACGCTTAACCTTCTTAACCTCTAGGATTTAACCACCATCCAAAATGCTGTAACCGGATTAAGATGTTTAGTCATATTATACTTTATATATAGGACTAATTTAAGTTCTGGGGGTGTTACATATCTCTCCTCTTTAAGCCTTGACTTTCTCGTCAGGCTCAAAAACACTCACAAGCACTAGGCTATGTGAGATTCGTCTCCACTTCACCCACAATGGTTATCAGCTGGGGAGTCGTGCTCTTACCCGTTGTATAATCCCGGCTCAGTTGAGACTCATCTCATATTTCCTACTGATGATTGACTCTAATACCAACTGTGACATCCCAACTTTCCAAAGGATCATCCATCCTAGGACTACTCTAGCACTAGTATGCTTAATCCTCTTAAACTCTAGGCCCTAGCTACTGCCCAAAATACTATAGTCGGGTTGAGAGGTTTAGTCCTATTATACCTTATATTCTATATTTTGGGGGTGTTACAATTTCACTCATTACAGAAAAAGAGAAGCAGTGAATTGTTGAGAAATCCACTGGATTGAACCTTCTTAGTCATCAAAATGTTGACATGTTATCCTTAATACTCCACTCCTATTACAAGTGTCTACGTATATACTTGTCAATCAATTGTAGCAATCTAACTCTTTAAGACCTTATTAATGCCCATAATCCTAACTCAACTGACCTTGACTTGTTTCAAACCTAGCAGAGGAGGGAAAGCTGAAGAATTTATGAGCCCGTGATCGATAAACTACGAGACAAGATGTGAGTAAGTAATTACGTCCCATAATCCACTTAGGCCAAAAAATCAAGTAATGTGGTGTTAAGATGATTTTCTTAGTTAGTTTGATTGTGTATCAAGATAAGTTTGCTTAATGCAAGCTACTACTACATTCCTTTTGAGATTGGTAGGTGGTTGAATGGTAGTTTTGAGTAGATCTTTCTTAAAACACAGAGAATGCCAACATTTTGATGTTGATAGTCAATTTTCTATGAGCACTGCGGAGTAAGATCTTAATAATGTCCATATATTTTCTCTACCAAAAAAAAAAAAAAGGATAATGTCATGTACTATACTGATATTGCTACTTGGTGGCTGAATTTTTGCTTGAAGACTTCAGTCCCTCGACTCTCTTATACAGAATTAAAATTCACTAGATGTAAAGCCTGTAACAGGATCTTTCTAATGACATTTATTGGTACTTTTTGTAAAATGACCATTTTAAGGCACTGAGAAATATGTAGCCATTTTGTAGGAAGAGGAGTAAAATGGTTATTGTTAGGATTTGATTAGATTTGTACTTGAATTCTAGTTGGATTAAGATTAATATTTAAATCTTAAAAAGATAAGTTTGTCAAAATTTAAATATTAGTTAAAATAAAAATCTATTCAGATTAGGATTTGAATAGCTTTTGATGTAAGCTATAAATATAACATAGGTGCTATTATTTGACGGTGATATCCACACCCACGGTGGTGGTAACCTCCATGGAGATGGTGGGGGCTAAAATTTAGCCACACCCATATAATGGTGGTTACATCCATGGTGGTGATCACATCCATAGAGGTGGTGGGGGCTAGGATTTAGCCACATCCATAATTTTCTAGGTTTATAGAAAACGAGAGAAGAGTGAGAGAGATTCAGAATGAGGGTTCGGGTTGAAGCTACTCTATTGTAGAAGAGGAGTCGGTGTAATTCTTCTCTTGATTAATAAATCTTATTTCATCCGCATATTTTCTATTTTGGTTTTTCTTCTCTTTGTGGTTGTGCTAGTTCCAGTTATGTTGAGGGGAGGAGACGGGTTTATGGTAAAAATCTGATTTGATGTTTTCGCTACGGAATTCCAACGGTACCGGCGTGGATTGTGGTATCGAAACAGATTGCGGATTCACAAAATCTGGCACGGTGCGAGTACTGAATTTCCCAACAGTTATTCTACAGGAAATACTCAAAATTTGCAATGATGAAGGATGTCACTGCAATATGAGAGAGAAGCTAAATTGCATTTTCCTTTTGCTAGATTGAGAGGAGAGAACTTAAAACAATCTTCTCTGTTTTACTCTTTGTCATGATAATCCAATACAGTATGCAAGAGTAGATGAAAATGTTGCATTTTTCTCATCTCTTGTCATAGCAAATTGTGCTGCATTGAGTTTAGCAATCATCACTGGCAGCTTACTCAAGCCACAAAATTTGTTTATTCATGGGAAACTTATTGTGCAGCTATGAAATTTGCAAGTGAATGCTCAATTAAAGAATACAACAACAGAAAATAGTTGGGTTAGAGAGATAAACAGGCAGGCCACTTTTTCAGCAAAATAGAATATGAGACAAAAAAATGGGTTATTTACAAAAGAACCATCCTAACATTCTTAATTATAAAAATAGTCTCGTAAAAAATTTATTTATAAAAATAGGCCTCCCAAAGTTAGGGGACCCAAATGCGGTGAACCATCTGCCGTTTTCTTGAAAAGCGGTAAATGGTTTACCGTATTCACAAAATTTATCGTAGTCCCGTAAAAGCGGTGAACCATTCACTTTAAAAGCGGCAAATAGTTTACCGCTTTTAAAAGCGGCAAATAGTTCACCACTTTTAAAAGCGGTAAAGATATAAATTAAGAGTCGAAATTTTAAAAGAAATAAAAGAATATATCACTAATAATAATTACGCAGCGAAATTAATTAATTTTTTTTTTCTAACGGATAATTTTATCTTTTGTTTATTAAATATTAATATATTATTTCATAATTTCTTTTATATTTTCAGATTATCTCAAATTGAATCGAAATAAATCAAAATTTAAAAATAAATTCATGTAATTAATAACTATTTAAATTAAGAATCAAATTTGAATTAATAATAAATTGAAACAAATTAAATTTAGAAAATAAATTAAACAATCAAATTTGAATTTAATTTTAAAATATTTTTTTCTTTTAAATGAATATTTTCAGATTTTTATTTTGTTTACCCAAAAAACAAATCAAATTTTAAAAATAAATTAATTTAAAAATAAAATCATACCACTAATAATTATTTAAATAAAAAATAAAATTTTTATTAAAAATAAATTAAATTTTAAAAATAAATAAATTTTTAAAAAAATTATGCTGCTAATGAATAGTTTAACCCTAACTACGCCTACTTTTATAATTTTACTTATACAGTATTATTTTTTAAATTATAATATAAAATAAAATTATTTAAAAAAAAAAAAAAAAAATTCTCCAGGAACCCTTAAACCCTAGGCAAATGCCCTTCCTAATTCTCTCTTATCCACGAACCAGGCTTTAGGTTTAAGGGTTTCGGGAGAAATTTTTTTTTTTCAAATAATCTTATTTTATATTATAATTTAAAAAATAATACTATATAAGTAAAATTATAAAAGTAGGCGTAGTTAGGGTTAAACTATTCATTAGCAGCATGAGTTTTTTTTAAATTTATTTATTTTTAAAATTTAATTTATTTTTAATAAAAAATTTATTTTTTATTTAAATAATTATTAGTGGTATGATTTTATTTTTAAATTAATTTATTTTTAAAATTTGATTTGTTTTTCGGGTAAACAAAATAAAAATCTGAAAATATTCATTTAAAAGAAAAAAATATTTTAAAATTAAATTCAAATTTGATTGTTTAATTTATTTTCTAAATTTAATTTGTTTCAATTTATTATTAATTCAAATTTGATTCTTAATTTAAATAGTTATTAATTACATGAATTTATTTTTAAATTTTGATTTATTTCGATTCAATTTGAGATAATCTGAAAATATAAAAAATATTATGAAATAATATATTAATATTTAATAAACAAAAGATAAAATTATCCGTTAGAAAAAAATAATTAATTAATTAATTTCGCTACGTAATTATTATTAGTGATATATTCTTTTATTTCTTTTAAAATTTCGACTCTTAATTTATATCTGATTTTCACCGCTTTTAAAAGCGGTGAATGATTCACCGCTTTTAAAAGCGGCAAATGATTTACCTCTTTTAAAAGCGGTGAACCATTTGCCGCTTTCATAGGACTTCAAATTTTCTGAAAGCTTATGAATGCGGTGAATGGTTTACCGCATTTAAAAGCGGTAAACCATTCGCCGCTTAAGACTATTTTTGTAAAAAAAAATTTCACAAGCCTATTTTTACAATTATAAAAATTTTTAAGATTATTTTTAAAAAAAATTCCAAAAAAATACTACAGTAGGAGAGTAAATTATGACTTAGAGGGAGGTTTGGTAAATATAAATGAAAATCTAGGAGTGAGTTTTGATTAACTTGAGCTATTAGATACTGGTATTTTTAATATTTTATAATCAGTACATGTATGAATCAGAGACTTTTTGATAGGCTCAAAAGGTGCACATTTTAAAACAGAAAATTAAATAAGAGTAGACTTGTGTGGGATTCAAACACAGAACTTCTTGCTCTAATACGAAACAACTAGTTATTCTAAAAGCTTAAGCTACAAGAGCATTGTGTTTTTTGAGTTTTTATATTCAACATGTTACTTCCTCTAGTTCCTAATAGCCAAATTTCATGGTTATGTCATCATATGGTAATATAGTAATTTGGCATCCAAGGATTAGCATAAACAATTTCTTTGGACCATTTGAAGATTCAAGTCCAAATAGTGCAAGTGCAGGTTCTCAGCATGTGATAAAGAGATCTAAACATATCCTCCTAATAATGCTTGGTTTCATGTCTTTCTTTTACTCATCCTGAGAAATGACAAGAGATTACTCCCCTGCATAGTCTTCTTTTTATGTCCACCTCCCAGTAGATGAAAATCCTGCAGGGAATCCAACAATCACTTTCTCATTTGCTTATTCTTATTCAATATTCCAAAAAAAAAAAAAGGGAAATTGTTCAAGGCTAGCTAAACATTGCACGAAAAAAATGAATGGATAGTATCTCAAGAGCACTATCAATCTAAATCTTGTTATAATTTTGTTTCGGCGCGCTTGTAGGAGTAAGTAGTTATATTCTCATACCAATCCTTTTTTTGCTTTTTTATTTGTTGAGCATATCAATTTAGAAAAAAATTCAAAGATAATCATCTAAATTTCAAAAAGTATTTTTGGATTTGTCACTCAGAATAACATGCCCATTACAAGAAATTTGCATAATATAAAAAGTTCTCAAAGAAGGTATAGAAAAAGAGAATTTCAAAAAAAATTGAGAACAATATTGTAACTCGTTGGCCCACGGTCCAAATTGGTTTAGTCAAGTGGTTATTGTCGGATTGTTGGCATTAACCATTAATCCTAAAAGCTCGAGTTATTAGAAATACATAATTAATTCACTTAAAACGACACCTCAATAGTTCCACAAATAGTTCCACATCAGATGGAAATATGGTTGTGATTGGGTATATAACAGATATCAGATAGAAATGTGGTTGTGATTGGATATATAACAGATATCAGATAGAAATGTGGTTGTGATTGGATATATAACATACATCATATGGGAATGTGGTTGTGATTGGGTATATAACAGACATAGACACTAGTAATAATAATTGGGCGAATTATTATTGCTAGTGGGTTGGGTCGTTATATTTGGTATCAGAGCCAATCACTAGCCGGAAGTGTGTGATGAGTCTCAGCTGAGCCTAGATCTAGATGACAGGGCTAACGAGTCAAGCCTCACATCGCCTGGTGATCTTGGGAAGTGTGTGTGGTGTGATGAGGCTTAAACCAGGGGAGTCTGTGACACCCCAATAGTCCTACATCAGATGGGTCGGATGGGAATTCCCATCAGATGTGGGACTATTAGGGTGTGATAGTATCTGATGGTGGACTATTAGGGTGTGATAGACCCCCCCAGTTTAGGCCTGACGTCTTCGTCAGTCCAAACACACACACAACCCAAGATCACCAAATGATGTGAGACTTATTTCGCTAGCCCTGCCATCTAGACTCAGATTCAGTCGAGACTCGTCACACACTTCCAGCTGGTGATTGGCTCTGGTACCAAATGTAACGATCCGGTCCACTAGCAATAATAACTTGTTGGACCCAAACCACAGCCCAAAATGCTTAAACCCGGTTATTACTACTAGTGTCCATATCTATTATATACCCTATCACAATTCCATTCCCATCCGATGTGGGATTATTGGGGTGTGACAAGCGTATAAACACAGCGCTCACGGGTCTCGAGCGGGCTCAACCCACCTGGATGTTAGATCTATTGTTAGGCCTCTTGCCGTTAGGTCCATTGTGGATCGCAATCCCATTCAACTTATAAATCTTCTGGGCCTATTGTTATGGGACAGAAAGTTTGAACTATTTTTAACCTATAAATAAATAGACAACAACTCATTTCTCATCTAACATGGGAACTATTAAGGGGGTTAGGGGACTCCCCCAGTTTAGAGACGGGGCTCTTGCAGATTCAGAGAGAGGGCTTCTGCGGGTTCAAGAGGTGGCTCCTACTAAATTGGTGGTGTAGCACTTTGCCTCGCATATCACTTAGCTCTCACACTTGACCGGTATTCAACTTTGATACTAATTGTAATGATCCAACCCGCTAGCAATAATAACTCGCCGGACTCAAAGCCACCGGCCTAAAATACCTAAGCCCAATTATTATTATTAGAGTGCGTGATCTCTTATATTCCCAATTAGTAGGTGCTACGGCATAGGAATAGAATTTGAAAGAATATTTTAATTAAGATTCTATCTGTCTCTACATACTTTTATATATAGTATAGATATAGATATAAGGGTATTTTTTATACAATTCATCTATCTATGCAGTTGTATGGATGTTAACTTATGGTAGTTTGCACATCATGAAGCTTGTAATTATATCTTTTCTTGTATGCTGGATGAACCCTGTTAATGAAATATTGAAGTCTAGCTCTATCCAAAAGCTTGGTTCTTCTACTGCTATCGGAAATTTACATATTCCACTCTGTTATTAACTTAACATCCACAATTTCTTTCTGTATTGAACTTCGGGGGTGCCGATTGCGCGATCAGCATAATCTTTTTGATTTGAAAAATGTAAATAATTATAAAGGTGTTTGAATTAAAGATCAGTTATTACCTCCACCTTCTGGCCAAATGATTTAGAGCCATAACGGTCGGCAAGTGCCATACCAACCTTTCTCCCTGAAATAAATAGATAAATAAATAAATAAATAAATAAAATAATAAAAAATCAATCAATCAATCAATAGATCACATTATGTAATGCAAATAATTTGATACAAATGTTACTTAGAGCCAAAAATTGACTTGCCTCCTACCTAAGTACGAAATGAAGTTGAGTATATATAACACATTCGTTACAAATCGACCGCCAAAAATACTTAAATCTTGCCTAATTTTCTCATCAATCCTATTCATAATCAAAACCATCAACTGATGTTATATAACATAACCAAATAAATTAGTACATGATAAAATAATAAGTATACTAATTAGCTTTTGGCGACGCAACTATCATGCCATCACATCTTGAAAGGGATATTTTTTATTTTTGAGTGCATTGTGGAAACTTTTCTCTTGCTGCTTTCACATGTGTTACATTAATTACATATGATCTTCAGAGCTCAATGAGTGGAAGTGCTTATTACTCTTATTATTACTCTTTAAGTAATTTTTCAAAAATAATTAGAATTTAACACACCGTTTGGTTTAGGTACAAAAAGGGATATCCTCCCTTTGTACCCAAACACAAGGGCTTCGTTTGGTTCGTGTATTAGAGAGAATTAGTAGTATCATGGACAAGTATAAATTTAGAAACAAGTAGGAACTAATGTGAATTTATGTTTGGATGGGTATTAGGTTAGTACCAGGTAGAAGAAAAACAGTGTTTGGTAGTTATTGAAGAATAAGAGGAATAGAGAGTTGACTTTTATATTAAATGACGAAAGTACCCTTGCTTTTAGTTATGTATTAAAATTGATAATTAAAGAATGTATTATAACTTTTTTAATATAACAATTTTAATATATATTATTTAATAAATTAGATGCTATATAAAATTAGTGTTAATTTTTTTTATTCAAAATAATTATTAATATTATCCAATAATTAAAATATTACCATTCCGCAAAAGCAAAAATAAAATTTTAAAAATTCAATAATAATATTAAATAAATAAACATTACATACTAAAATTTCATAATTTTATTTCGAAAAATCAGTTGCTCAATACATTCTTAAATTAAATGGTTGCACGAAAAACATTTAAAACAACTATAAGACAATAACATAATCAAAAAACGAATTTCAATTAGCATAAATTATAAGTCAAAATTTATACAAGATTTAATTAAAGAATATTATAAAATAATGCATAGTTTGGCGATTTAAATTATCATTAAATAATAACGATCTCACAACTATAGTAACGTAGAAAACAAAATATCACATCACAATAATAATTCAAATTAAAGAATATTATGCAATTTCATATTTTTAATGCCAATTATGCTATGCAATTCCAATTATGTTATGCCAAATATGTGTTGATTTTTTTTTATGCCGATTATGCTACGCCGTTTTATATTAATTGAGCACACCTGAATATTTATTAGGCTCACATGAAAAGATATAAAGTAGTACGTACATTATCTACAGATGCGTCCATTTAAGAAAGTATTTAAGGCCGGTCAAACCAGTCGAGCAGACTTGGACAACCCCCAAGGCAATGTAATTGCAAATGAAGGTGGAAGCCGATCTCGCGCCCAAGCGTGGACGCGTACACCGAACTGGACCGAGGCATTGGATGCATGTCTGTTAGCGTTGCTGACTGAGGAACATACCTTAGGCAACAACGTTAATGGATCGTTCACGAACCTTGCGTGGGTTAGGATTGTTAGTGAAATCAATAGTAGAAATAACTTAAACCTAACCAAGGATCAGGTCAAGAATCGGTTGAAAGTTTTGAAGCGTACTTTTACGTTGTACCATTGCTTGGTCAACAAGAGTGGTTGGGGATGGGACTATGTCCTCAACATTCCCACGACCGGCGATAGTGCTGACTGGGAGGCCGTGATCGCGGTAACGTGAATCCATTTCGCTTTCAACAAATTTTTACCGAATAGATTTCTTATTGCTTTTCTAATATAATTAACCTATGTCCAGGAAAATCCGGCTTATAGCAAATGTAGGGATAAGCCATTTCTTCCGTATAAGGATCTTGAGTTCCTTACGCAGAAGACTACCACAACCGGTAGATATGGCTTTTCTTCAGTGATGCCGCCCACCACAACCATAGTTAGCTCCTCCTCATCATCCCTGGTGAGGATGAAACAATAATAGCTCCAAGATTCTCAGGATTATATCTCTTACCGACTCCATTTGAAGCAGGGTCCTCTGGGCCACCTATGAATGATTTTATGCGAGGTCCACCCACGTCAAGGCCACCTAGCTCTCACCCTACAAACAAAAATACAAGTGGGTCTGGGCACAGCTCTGCAGGCAAAAGGCATCGTTCCCCACTACCTGATCCTACCCAACGAACAAACCGTACGTCGACTGGTGGACGTCGAAAGAAAACTGAAGGCATCACTGAAGCTATGGCAGAGATGGTACAGCTTGGAAAAGATAAGTTAGATCTGGTACGACAAATGTATAATAAGGATTCTGAAGCTCGACGACCTGTTGCGAGCATCGAGGATTGTATGATGCGAATCTATTCTCTGCCAGGGCTCACAAGTGAACAGGTTTTGGCTGCCGGTGATGCTTTGAAAGATTCTCAAAATCGTCAACTTTTTATGACAATGGGTGACGATCTTGCATTAAAGTGGGTTGAACGGCAGATAGCGAAATAAAATATGATGTTTAGGCAATATTTCCCCGGCCTTTAGTGGACATTTCTATAGTCTATGTGTAATTTAATTAGTTTACAAACGGACTTTCTAGTATGTAGTCTCGCAACGTTGAGTAGATCAAAACTGCCTTTGTAATTTATATTCTCGCACTCTGAGTAGTTTAAAACCTAACTTTGTAATATTTAGTATAACACTTTGATTGCCTTAAACTAGACATTACTTGAATGTTTGTCGTACATATCGATACAAGCTATATCATGTCTACTTACTATGAAAGTTCGCTAAATTGGTACAATTTCGTTGCAGATATAATGGATGTTTCAAATTATCAAACTGTATGTTCTTCCAGTTTTGTTGCAATGTTGTTGACTATATTAGATGATGATGATGACTATTGGGTGGAAGTTATAATCATGCTCATTGCCGAAGGATACATATATTAAACTATTTAATTTCCATACAACCATGTTGGGGAGTCAGATAATGTGGACATTTATATATTTCAGTGTAGTCCTTTTTTCTGTAATTTGTTGCAGTAATCGGCCAGATGAATGTTTGAGCTACATATAAATAAATATTATATCATGCATGCTTACTATCAAACTTGGCTAACTGGCTTAAATTCCGATGCAGCTTTAATGGATGATTTAATTTATCGAAGTGTATTTTCGTCGGTATTTCGTGCAAATTTGTTCACTATATTAGATGATGATGATGACTATTGGGTGCAAGTCATAATCATGCTTATTGACGAAGGAGATATAAATGCAACAAGTACAATAAGCAGACAACCATATCGTACCCGTCCATTTACTGGGCATCAGTTTATTTGTGATATTCTGAATGGTCATCCAGACCGGGGGTACAATCATTTTAGAATGACGACAACTACATTCATTGCTCTCAGCGATGACCTTATCGGAAAGGGCCTTTTAAGTAGCATACGGAATATGACTGCTGACGAACAGTTGGCAATTTTTCTATTTTGTATAGGACACGGTGTTGCAAATAGGGTGATCGCTGAAACTTTCCTACATTCGGAGAAAACAATTAGTCGTCATTTTAACAATGTACTCCGAGGCATTATTCAATTAAAAGATGAATACTTAACTATGCCGCCAAGTAATTGTGGAGTGCATCCAAGAATTAGTGAAAATTCGAATTTCCATCCGTTCAAGGTAAGGGACAATAACTTTACAGAAGATAATTTGTACATTTCCATTGCTAAATTTGTAATATACTATGTTGTGACATTAACATATATAGAATGCAATTGGGGCGGTGGATGGTACGCATATTCCGGTTATTGTAGAAAAGCACAAACAACCATGATTTCGGTGTCGCAAAGGATTTACATCGCAAAATATGATGGCTGCTGTTTCCTTTGATCATAATTTTTTTTTTGTATGCACCGGTTGGGAAGGATCTGCCGCTGATATGCGGGTACTCAGATGAGCCTGTGAAAGTGGAGGTTTTACAGTTCCTGAAGGTATAATTTAAAGAGAATTTTTTTAAAATTTTCTTCATTATTATTGGTTTAATTTAGTTTTTAAAAGTTGTATACACTTCTGTTATATCTACAGGAAAATATTATCTGGTCGATTCCGGATACGCGAATACTGATAGATTTCTGGCGCCGTATAGAGGCGAGCGTTACCATCTGAGTCAATTTTATAGTAACACACGTTGTCGTATACATCGTTCTCCGCGAGACTTGTATAATCATCGACACGCCCAATTAAAAAATGTGGTAGAGAAGACATTTGGAATTTTAAAGAAGCGATTCAAGATATTAAATATTGCTACACCGTTTCCGTATAGAGTGCAGTGTCACATTGCTATGGCATGTTATGTGATCCACAATTTTATTCGACGGCAACAAGAAAATGATAGATATTTTAACGAAGCGCTAGACCCAGAGCCTCCAGAGGATGAAGTGGAAGTGACGACTACAAATTCTAGTACATCAGAGTCACGGCGGGAAGACGACATTCGCACACATATTACCGAGTAGTTGTGGAATAATAGAAATTAGATAAATTATTGGAAATGACTGTAAGTTTGTAAAAGTTAGAATTAATGTTGTAATATTATGTTAGTCAGCTTGTTATATAGTTTTTTTTTATTTATATGTAATGTTAATTGGGCTGTTAATTAAAAACTCGTGTTCCCCGTATATGATGTAATTTGAATTATTATTGTGACGTGATATTTTATTTTTTACGTTACTATAGTTGTGAGATCGTTATTATTTGATGATAATTTAAATCGCCAAACCATGCATTATTTTATAATATTCTTTAATTAAGTCTTGTATAAAATTTGACTTATAATTTATGCTAATTGAAATTCGCTATTTGATTATGTTATTGTCAGATAGTTGTTTTAAATGTTTTTTGTGCAACCATTTAATTTAAGAATGTATTGAGCAACTGATTTTTAGAAATAAAATTATGAAATTTTAGTATGTAATGTTTATTTATTTAATATTATTATTGAATATTTAAAATTTTATTTTTGCTTTTGCAGAATGGTAATATTTTAATTATTGGATAATATTAATAATTATTTTGAATAAAAAAAATTAACACTAATTTTATATAGCATCTAATTTATTAAATAATATATATTAAAATTAAATAATATATATTAAAATTGTTATATTAAAAAAGTTATAATACATTCTTTAATTATCAATTTTAATACATAACTAAAAGTAAGGGTATTTTCATCATTTAACACAAAAGTCAACTCTCTATTTCTCTTATTCTTCAATCACTACCAAATACTATTTTTTTTATACCTGGTACTAACCTAATACCCACCCAAATACAAATTCACATTAGTTCCAGCTTGTTTCTAAATTTATACTTATCCCTCGTACTACTAATTCTCTCTAATACACGAACCAAACGAAGCCTAAAGGTTTAAATCTTGAGTAAAAGCAACATTTCCAAAAATCAGCACTAAATTCATCACAATCATTAATATGCACCATATGATAAATTTAATAAATTCCTCGAGTTTTCTAAAAAATTATTGAATTTGTCGAAGTTAAACATTAAAACTGTAAAATCATTTTTTTTTTTTTTTTTCGGATCATCTTTTAGTTTCATCAAAATCCGGCATGCAAATGCGTAATTGATTAAATATGAGAAAATAAAAAGAATTTCTAATGGCAAATAGGATTTTCCACTGCCATCAACAAGAGGGCAGTGTCTCATTCGTATCATCAATATATTGTGACTTCTCGATCCGCTAGCAATAATAACTCGCTGGATCTAAATTACCGGCTCAAAATACCTAAGACCAATAATTATTACTAGCATGCACGGTCTCATTTATCCAATCAACTATTGAGGTGTTACAAACTCTTTTCGTTTAGATCCTACCATTCTCGTCATATCCAAACCAAATCATAGAAACAAAATAGATCAGAATTATCAAACGATGTGAGATTCTAGAGGTGGATCCAACGGGGTTCAAGAGGCGACTCCCACTAAATCCGTGATGTAGCACTTTGTCTCGCATAACTCTTAGCTGTCATACTTTCGGTCAGTATTCGTCTCTGATACCGTTTGTAATGATCCGACTCGCTAGCTATAATAACTCGTTGAGCCCAAATAACCGGTCCAAAATGATTAAACATACAAATAACCGGTCCAACCCTGGCCCAGCTCCTCGCACGGCTCCTGCCTCTGTCATTCCCCACGCGCAACTTCTTCCTCCCGCTCAGCCAAGCCCTCTCTCTCTCTCTCACACACACACACTCTCTCTCTCACTCTCTTCTCCATTTAGTGCTGAGAGAGAGAGAGAGTTGTAGTCAATATTGAGCTCTATTATTCAAATGTGGCGACCGTCTAGAATGAATATCACATTCGGCATTTTAGTTATTTTTTCTGGAATAAGATAAATCACCTCGTATGTAAATATACTATTTTACTAAATCATAAATGCTAAGACTTTTCAAAAAGCAAATATCAATTATACTGAAAATTGTTCATAGTTAACCGGTCCAAAATGATTAAACATACAAATAACCGGTCCAAAATGATTAAACATATTTATTATTACTAGCGTGTATGGTCTCATATATCCAATCAACTATTGGGGTATTATATATATTCCCATCAATTTCATGGTCAATGATTCCTACATGTACTTAAATTTTATTGTGATTCACTATTGGAGTATTAAGTTTCATTGGGTTAACACCGTTCTAACGAAGTATTATCTAACAGCTTAAGTTTTTGTTACGAAAAAAAAAAAAAAAAATTCCTCCATGTCTTATGTCTATCAAATTTCTTGAGTCCAGATGAGTTGGAATGTTGAATACAAATTATTAAATTGAATGTCTCTAACATTATGACCACCATTTCTTCTCGCTAAAGCACGACATTTCGTAAGAACTATCAGGCATGTTTGGATATCACGAGAAGATATCCAATGTAACTTATTCACTATGAACAATTTTCAGTATAATTGATATTTGCTTTTTGAAAAGTCTTAGCATTTATGATTTAGTAAAATAGTATATTTACATACGAGGTGATTTATCTTATTCCAGAAAAAATAACTAAAATGCCGAATGTGATATTCATTCTAGACGGTCGCCACATTTGAATAATAGAGCTCAATATTGACTACAACTCTCTCTCTCTCTCAGCACTAAATGGAGAA
Source organism: Tillandsia leiboldiana (assembly GCA_029204045.2). NCBI lineage: Eukaryota > Viridiplantae > Streptophyta > Magnoliopsida > Poales > Bromeliaceae > Tillandsia > Tillandsia leiboldiana. The sequence goes on from CM055076.1 coordinate 9,215,558, forward strand.
GAGAGTGAGAGAGAGAGTGTGTGTGTGTGTGAGAGAGAGAGGGCTTGGCTGAGCGGGAGGAAGAAGTTGCGCGTGGGGAATGACAGAGGCAGGAGCTGTGCGAGGAGCTGGGCCAGGGCGCCTCGCAGAGCAGGCGAGCCCTCCCCCAGCCGCTGCGCGCGGGAGCTCGCTTGGACGCGCGAGCGCGGACGCGCAACTTCCGGTACGAGCCAGGACAGAGTGGAATGGAGGCCGTTAACCACCTCGTTCAGGGGTGCGGAACCCCCCCCCCGAACAGGGGAGTACGGAATATTCGCGCGGGGAGTAGCAACCAGCCGGAGGCAGCTGCCCGAGGGCATCAGAGTGGTTTGCGACGTGGAAGGGACACGATTCGCGGCTCCGACTTGATAGATTCCTGTGGGGAGGCAGCTTCGGACGGCGGGTACTCTCCGCCGAAACAGAAGGTCACCGTCAGGCGGTTAAGTTCCATCGTCTCACGCCCTCCCCCCAAAGTCTCTTGGGCGGACAACCGAGGAGACCAACTCTGCTCCGGCCCTGCCGCACCCCCCGCAGGGATTCCCTCTTCCCGTGCCCCTCACTCCACCCCGAGGGGACAAGTTGCTTGCACTGGACCGCCCTGTTTCATCACCCGGCGGTCCGATCGAGGATCCGCGGCAACCTCTGGGGGCCCCGATAGGGCTGGCCCCCTCTCCTATAAAGAAGCACTGCTGAAGATCCCGCCACCCTCGAACCACCCCGGGAAAGCCCTGCACCCGAAACGACTATCCCCCTTACCCCCTGCCCCCGGACCCAAGAAGTGCTTTAGGTGCTTAGCCGGGGATCACCTGGTGCTCTCCTGCCGGGACCCGGTGCGCTGCGTGGTCTGCTTCCGCTCCGGACATCGCTTAGGACTCTGTCCCCTACGCCGTCAGTGACCAAGAATGCAGCGGGGTCGGGGCTTCAGACCTGAGTCTCTGAAGGTCTTCATCCCCCTCACGGAAGACTTCCGCACCCGTCAAGCTCAGTGTAGGAGCGCGGTCCTGGCGGACGTAGTCGGGCGCTCGAACTTGGGGCACTTCCCGCAGGGCACAATTGCGGCGGACCTCGCGTCCAGGTTCGGTGGCTTCCCCACCGACTTCCTCGTTGCCCACTACCATGAACGGGATTACACCATCCTTCTACCAGAGTGGGTCCGGCCCGCCGACCTCATCGACAGCAGGCTCATTCATCCCCTCCACTGCCGGCTGCAGTGCTACGCATGGGAGCCGTACCGCGATGCCGAGCCTACCAGGCTCACCCACAAAGCTTGGCTAAAAATCGGCAATTTGCCCTTTGAATGCTGGTCATCCAACTGTGTGAGTGCCATTGTGGGAGGCTTCGGCCGCTTCATTCGCGCAAGTGAGAACAGCATCAACGTCATCGACATGACCGGCTTCCGGTGCCAGGTAGCAGTCGACGACCTCGCCGACATCCCCGAGGCTCTCTCCATCTCGATGGGAGATGTGATTGTCTCTGCCTCAGTGAGAATAGAGAGCACGGCCCCCTTCGGAGAGATGACCGGGGCACGCCTCTAGCAGGAGGGGGTCCAAGCGAGGGTGGCGACCAAACCGACCCCCAAGGCATGAGGCTTGCCAGGAGGATCGCAGTGGTCGGGCTCGGTGGCGACAGCAGCGGATCCAGGGATGCCACCAGAACTGGTCACAGTGATTCCTGGGATTCCTCTGAGATCCGGGACAGGCGGCGTCGGCCCGGCAAACCGGTGGAGGAGCTCTCGGCCTCGCCGGCTGCCATCCCGGGGAGGAGCTCGATGGCGGTTGACGGCCAGGCTTCATGCCACGGACCGCTGGTCACCACACCCGCTAGGTCCCCCCATTACCCAGGGGAGGGGCTTCGAGACGCCGTCGCTCGGACCAATGGCGGCCACGGACCGGTGCGGGCGAGCTTGCCTTCATTGACGCCTTCTCTTGGATTGCATTTGCCTTCATTTTTGGTTCTTGTTTTGGGAGGGGGGGAGGTGACTTGCTCAGGGGAGCAGGGAGACGTTGGGAGAGGCACCTTCTCTGTCGAAGAGATCTCGGTGCGATTCACCTCGAAGGCTTGCTCCCCTCGAACCCTGCGTCCCTCGCCCTTCGTACGGGTGTCCCTCGGGCTCCCACGTGCTGCCCCCTCACCCCCTCTGTCTGGGACAGGGACTTGGCTTGTGGCACTGCGTGCAGCGGGGGGCCCGACGTCAGGCGCCTGGGCCCCGGCCCTGGGGGGGCGCCTCTGTTGGGCCAATTCTTCTGGCGGGCCCCTGCGGCCCTTTATCTTCTGTCGGGTTCTATCTTGGGGACATTCAACTGACCCCATCTGCCTAGCCGGGCCCGGTGGCCCACCCACCACATCGTGTGCTTTCGGCCTGCGGGCCCCTCACCACACCGTGCGCATCCGGCCTACGGGCCCCCTAGGGGTCGAGAGCGTCGGGCCCCTGGGTGCCCTCCATCCGGTACTCCTATCACTCGAGGTCCAGACTGCTGGGCCCTTTCTCTGCTGGACACCCGGGGACCAAACTCGGGCCTCACCTAACCCGCTATGCCTGGCGGCTTACCCACCGCCCCCTGTTCAACCGGCCTGTGGGCCCCCCTACGTCTCTGATGGGCCTCCAGGCCCCATTCACTCTGCCGGGCCAGGCGGGTCTGGAGGCCCGCCCACCTACGTCTTTGAAGCCGGCCTGCGGGCACCACTTCGACTAGGCTGGGCCTCTTCGCCCTCGGAGACCCTGTCCGCCGGGCCCCCAGGGGCCGTTCTGCTGCCGCGCTTGTGAGCCGGCCAAGCAGCTCTGTCAGGTCTCTGTGGGCCCCCCCCATCCGAGAACTGGGGGGCGATCACTGCTGTGTTCCCTCCATCGCCCGCTTGTCTCGTAGCCGCGACCAATAACTCGGCCCCAGCGGTGGGCCTGCAACTAACCGACCCGTTGGGGGCGTCGCCCAAGGCCACGGTGGATTCAGCCGGCGTCGACCCAGTTCTACTGCCGCCCCCTACATCCCACAACCCGCAGCGCCCTACCTCTTGGGGGACCTCAACAACCAGACCACCTTCAGGTGGAGCCCGAGGCTCGCGAAGAGGGCGGGGAAGCAAACCTTGGCCCTCGCGATGGATCGAAAATCGGCGCTCTTGGGCCCTCGGTCGGACGGCCCTGTTAGTGACAGCGTTGGTGGCAGGAATGCGGCGCTTACGAAGGTCCTCCGCAAGTGTGCCAAACTTGGCATTCAGCTGAGCAACGAGGACGCTGCCTCGCTCCTGGATTTTGCTGGCCCCGTGCTCTAGCCACAGGGCGATTTGACGGTGTCTGCTTGCTGGTGTTTCTCCCTTGTTATGTTACAAATCTGTTCATGGAACGTTAGAGGTCTTAACGATTTAACCAAGCGTGGTCTTGTTAAATTGGTTGTTAGGGGTCTAAGAGAGTTTGTACTTCGCTTTCAAGAAACGAAGCTTAGCTTGATCTCACGCTCCTTCCTCACTTCTTTTGCTGGACCGGGCTTTGACAGCTGTCAACTCATCCCCTCGTCCGGGGCTTCAGGCGGCATCGCTACCTGCTGGAACTCCAAGTTCTTCCTCTGCTCTGAAATCCTTGTGCGCGACCACTCACTCACGTTGCGGATGAAGTGCCTCCGCAGCGGCATCTCTTTCTATCTGACGAACGTGTACGGTCCCCCGACCTGGGATGGAAAGTATGCCTTTCGCCAGGAGCTGGTTGCGCTCAAATCTGCCTGCCCTGGGCCCTGGGCTGTGTGCGGGGATTTCAACCTTACACGGTCTCCTTCCGAAAGGCGAGGAAACAACTGGTGCAATCGATTAATGTTCATGTTCTCCAAGATGATTAACGATCTGGAGTTGGTGGATCTTCCTCTGCTCAATCAAAGCTTCACGTGGTCAAACATGCAGAGCTGCCCCACCTTAGCTAAACTTGATCGTTTCCTGATCTCGACCGACTGGGACCTTGCCTTCCCACTATCCTCGGTCTCGGCACTCCCTAGAATCACCTCGGACCACTCCTCCCTTCTTCTCAAAACGCAAAGGATTCTCCGGCCAAGCACCTTCAGATTTGAAAAAGTCTGGCTCACCCGGAGCGACTTCGTCTCGCTGGTGCCGACTTGGTGGAAGGAAATTGAAACCAGACAAGGAACGCAAGGAAGCATCCTCACCTTTAATGCGAAACTCCGCCACTGCCGCAAGCGGATCAAAGAATGGCGTTCCTCGAGCTTCCACAGCATCTCCAATGCTAAGCGGGGTCACAACGGAGGAGATCCAAAGGCTGGATTCCCTGGAAGAACACCGGTGCCTGACCACAAGCGAACTTGAATCGAGAAGGGCTCTCAAGACTCAACTGAAAGGAACCATAAGCGAAGAAGAGATCATTTGGAAGACCAGAGCCAAACAACACTGGCTCAAAGAGGGGGACGGCAACACCAAATTCTTCCACGCAATGGCAAATGGAAGACACAGAGCCAACCGGATCGGGATCATCGAGGACGAGGGTCTTACACTCGAAAGGGAAAAGGATAAGGGGGACTACTTTTTCCACAGGTTCAAGAACCGCTTTGCGCCAGATAATCTACCCTCCTCTTCATTCGGTGACTGGAGTGATCTCTTCCATGACAACTCAGCGCTGAGTTCGGACCATCTCACATCCCCATTCACACTAGAGGAAATTAAGACTGTAACCTTCCAAATGAGCGGGATAAAGCGCCGGGTCCCGACGGATTCAGTATGGTCTTCTACCAGAAGTTCTGGGATGTGATCAAAGACGACCTAGCTAAAATCTTTAAGGATCTATTCAACGGCTCCCTGAACACCGACCCCATAGACTACTCGCATATCTGCCTTATACCCAAATTGGAAGGAGCCAAATCTGCTAATGACTTCCGGCCTATCAGCCTCATCAACTGTATTCAGAAAATCATTTCCAAGGTGCTGACGAACAGACTTGTCAAAGAGCTGGACAAGATTATCTCCCCTGCGCGGTCTGCATTCGTCAAAGGCAGGTTCATTCTGGACTCCTTTTCTACTGCCAGCGAGTTATTAAGCTGGGGCGTAAGCAAGCACATCGACTGCGTCGGAGTTAAAGCGGATTTCGAAAAAGCCTTCGACCATGTGAACTGGGAATTCCTTCAACATATTCTCCGATGTCTCGGCGCAAATAAAAAATGGTGTGGGTGGATTGACCATTGCATCTCGAACGGCAAGGTCGCCATCCTTGTCAACGGCACCCCCACAAAGTGGTTCAAAATGAAGAGAGGCCTACGCCAGGGGGACCCGCTATCGCCATTTCTCTATCTGTTGGTGGCAGAGGGCATGGCGCGAATGACCAATAGAGTCGTCCACAATAACCTTCTTCAAGGGGTAGGGCCAACGGGGGAAGCGAAAACCTCCCTCATTCAATTCGCAGACGATACAATCTTCTTCTGCGAGGCGAAAGTCAGGCAAATTCGCAACCTCCGCTTTCTGTGGCAGACCTTCGAGTGGGCCTCTGGACTTAAAATCAACAGGGCAAAGTCGGAACTATTCTATATGGGCAGCGGAAACAATAAAGGGGAAAGGCTCGCGGCGGTGCTGGACTGTAAGTTGGGATCGCTACCAATCAAATATCTCGGATTACCCCTGAAGCAGAGCACCATCCCGAAGGACGACTGGCACCTCATCATCAACAGAATCGAACAAAGAATCGCAGGGTGGCAGGCTAAACTTCTCTCGCAAGGAGGGCGGCTCATCATGGTTAACTCAGTGCTCTCGAACCTCCCCCTCTACTACTCTGTTTTCAGAGCACCGGTCTGGGTCCTCAAAAGAATCGACTCGCTGCGAAGAGCCTTCTTCTGGAAAGGTCGGAGCTCTATATCAGGGGGCAGCTGCCTGGTGGATTGGAAAACTGTCTGCAAAAGCAAAAGGGACGGGGGCCTAGGTGTCTTGAACCTGGAGAGCTTGAACACTGCTCTGCTAGCGAAGTGGTGGTGGAGATACTTCACTGCTGAATAGATCCCCTGGGGACCCCTAGTAAAGAGCCTCTACTACCGCCGCAGAAGACCCCTCAACGAAGGATCCTCGTTCAAACCCTTCTCGCACTGGTGGAAAAGTGTGCTTGGAACGAGGGAGCTCTTCAAGTGCGGCACGACACGGTCGGTGGGAAACGGAGAATTGACAGGCTTTTGGTCAGATATCTGGACTGGGAGCTCGAGCCTATCGACCCAATTTCCTGGCATCTTCCAACTGGCTACCAACAAGAATCTCCGGGTAAAAGACTGCACCGAGCACAACGGCTGGAACTGGGCGAAGATCCTGGAGGGCCTAAGCCCAGGCCCACCAGACCTCGACGATCCGATTCCTAAGCTGAAATTGACCATGCCTAACATCCACCTCACAAACAGCAAAGACGAATTCCACTGGCGTTGGATGACGTCCGGGCTTTTCTCAGTTAAGTCCTTGTACCGCTTCTTACAAGATAGCGGGGAAGTTGACTCACGCTTCGACAAACTTTGGAAGATTAAGTCACCGTTGAAAGTTAAAATCTTCGTTTGGCTAGTACTCAGAAGGCGGGTACTGACGAGAGACATCCTTCTCAAAAGAAACTGGAATGGGCCCACCTCCTGTGAGTTCTGCCTAGGAAACGAGGAAACTGCCAATCACCTATTTGCCTCCTGTACCTCAGCACAAGCACTGCTGGAGATCTTGCTGCCAAACAGATTGGAAATTCGTAACAGCTCAACCGTCGAAAGACTGTGGGAAACGCATGCACTTAAGAAAGGGGGCTTGGGCAAAAGAGCTCTCATCACTATCGCAGCCACGTGGTGGTTCATTTGGATGGAAAGGAACAGAAGGATCTTCGAAAACAAGAGCCGTTCCCTCCGCGAGATCCTCGCCGATATCAGGCTCTACCGATCATACTGGTCCAGATTCTGTGCCTAATTTTTTTTTTTTTTTTTTTTTTTTTTTTTTTTTTTGGGGCCCAGCTGCTCTTCGCAGCCAACGGCTACCCCTCCCCTCTGCTAAATTCAACTTCGTAATGAATGAAGCGGCAACATGCTACCTTTCTCTCAAAAAAAAAAAAAAAAAAAATATTCATTCTAGACATTTGATTAGAGTTCCCGTCTACCAAATATTATATGCTTCTTGAGTAAATTAAAATGATATACCGAACAAAATACGCATGCATCCAAACAGGGCTTAAAGGTTTCTCTATTGAATGATTTGGCCAGAGATATTATCTTGCTGATTTTCTTACCAGAACTTGATCGAGGAATACGGGGTTTGACAAAGGCAACAGCTGCAGATGCCAGCTGATTATCCCCTAGCTTTAATTGGTCAACCTTCTTGTATGGATTCTTGAGAGCTATTAAATCCTCATTCCTGTCGATGAAGATAAATTTGGACTGAAACATAGAAAGGGATAAAAAAAACAAAAGGCTCAGAAGGCAACAAATTCAAACCTGGGGTTGCTGTTTTGTCTTTCAGTTCTCTGAGCTGCTGCTCATTGAAAAAAAAAAAATTCAGCGGATACGAAGATCGAACTAAGATATTTATCTCGAAAGAATATGGAACTACGGTAACAGATTTACGAAGAACATGTTTATTACATTACTCAAGGCGAGAGCTTTACACTGTGAGACATAACTCCTGTGATGTTGCGGTAACTTGGCGGTCCATTGAAGAGTCGATTGTTCTACAGCAACAGCATATTGTTGGCATATTGAAAGCCTCTGATATGTGGATATACAAAAGAATTAGTACAAGATCAAATCTCTACGGCATTCATTCTGGCATAAATTGACTACAGAAAAAATTTTGAATTCATTCAAAGTTTCTGCAAAATTTTAAAGACAAAATACAAACATGCGTTCGCAAAAAACATTCTCTAAGTGTCAATTGTTCTTAAGTGATACTTTGATATACATTAAAATTACATAGTTTAAGAGTACAAAAATCAAATGACATTACTGTAATTAGTTTGCCTACTGCATGCGACAGAAACTTTTTAACTGACCTGTTTCAGGGAGTTGATGTTATGTTCGGTCTGCATGATTTTGGTGTTGTCATACAGTCGATCGTTGAGCTTTGATGAGACAGTCCCTAGATGATCGATCACCGCTACGATTGCGTCACATATATAGCTCTTCGTACTCTCCAAGATTCTTCACAGAGCAAGAAAAGGCCATATTAGTTGTTTTTTTTTTCTTCAAATGGGATGTCTATTTTTCATTACATTGCTTAGATCTGCAACACCACTTTAAACTGTGTCAGTTAAATAATAACACCTACCCCAAATCAACTTATGGGCTCTTGCATTTTTAAAATTTTCCTTTCCTAATAATAGAATATGGAAGATTGACTTACGTATACGTAACACCTCAATAGTCCCACATCGAATGGAAAAAAAAATTATGATTGGACATATAAGACCATACACATTGATAATAATAACTGAACTTAAATATTTTGAACTGTAGTTTGAATCCAACGAGTTATTATTGCCAGCGAGTCTGATCGTGACATGTATATATATATAATGTGCAAGAGGGGTGTCTTCACTTAGCTAGTTATTAGGTTAAGTTTTTGGATCGGTTCGAGTCCTTTAGTCGAACTTACTTCGCACCTCTTTACCTCTGGCCAACCGAATGGCCATGTGCTGGTTGCACTTAGAGAAGAAGTTATTTTTGACACTTGCTAGCCCCGCCTAGCCAGCATGTTGATTTAGTTTGTGCTCCTTATTAGTAAGTGATATATGTGAAGTTCACATGTGAAGTAAGTTCGGAAAAGCCTCGCACCTCACTACTTTATGTGAAGTTATGTTCGTAAGAGTTACTAACTCGATCATGCCATACTTTGTAAGAACCGTTAACTCAATCGCACCACAGCACTTAGACGATCACTTAGCTTAGGATCACATGTGAAGTTTTGTTTGTAAAAGCCCATGTCACTTAACAACCGCTTAGATGGGTACGTAGTTCAGGCTCTGATACCACTTAATAGGGAGATCTCGGCCCATTCCAAGGCCACATAAGCCCAAGGTTGTGACATATCTAATGAATCCATTCAATTTTAAAGCTTAACCTTATTCTGTCCACTAGCATACATGTATCAACTTTTTACTCTTTTATTTTATTTTATTGTTTTCTTGAGAGAAAAATATGGCACATTATCGGCGTCATTCATTTTTTTTTTCGAAATAAATTTATTTAAAAATATAAAATAATTAGATTTTGAATTTAAAAAATCATCACGTCCTTTGTCACCGGCGTTAGTCGGTACATGTCAGATTATTTCTATGTAAACTTTTAACAGAAACTAGGCAAAAGTTTGGTGCAATTTAAACCAAAAAAAAGTACATCATATAGAAATAGAGAGTTGGGCACACATTTTTTTCCGCTCAGCCTTTTGAAATGTATCCTCGCAGTAGTCTGCAGCCTCGTGGAGTTGTGAGCGCAAGTCCTTCAATTCCTACAGGCGTTTCAAGTTATTATGTTGGAATATAATTTGAGTCCAATAAATTTATAATGAGATAATGAGATGAATTAGAAGAAGATAAAAAAGGAAAGAGATGAGAGGTTGGAAGTTGAGCAGGAACTAAACTCTGAGAGCATTGTTGAAGCACTCTGCATGAGTTTGGGCATCTGGGTATTGCATGGATGGGGATTTTGGGAGTAGCATTTTGGTAATTGGGCCAGTACTACTAGATGGAATATTGCTTTTCTCCTTTTCTTTCTCTGCCTCCTCCATTATTGTGGTATTCTTGGTTTGTATACAAGAAGAAGATGATGATGGTGATGGTGAGAGAGAGTGATGGTGTGGGAATGTATTATGTGAGAGAGAGAGGCAGGTAAAAGGAAGATGGAGGGAGTGGGGAGATGAGGACAGAGGGAAGGTGACAAGAAGAGGGGTACCTAAGTGGGTCTCGTGATCTCTCTCTCTCTCTCTCTCACATTCCCATGAAGGTAAAACAAAAGCACTTTCGGTGGGTTCAGAAACAGTTTGCATGATTTGAGCTGTTATTTTTAGGAGGGAATGTATCACAAGTGTACTGGTACAAACTTTAGTTTTCTCGTTTTTGGTAGTGTTTCTCATTTGAAAATGATGGTAGCTGTGACACTCTAATAACTCAGTTATTATTTTTAGAATGTTGGTGTAACCTTCCCTATAGTCTCACATTGGATATGATATATTGAGATTCTGATTGAATATATAAGATCATACACGCTAATAATAATAATTAGGTTTAAGTATTTTGGGCCAATAGTTTGGACTTAATGAGTTATTATTGCTAGCGAGTCGGATGGTTATAAATGATATCAGAGACGAATATCAGTCAAAAGTGTGAGGGCTAAGTGTTACGCGGGGCAAAGTGCTACACCACGGATTTGGCGGGAGCCACCTCTCCCACCTAACCCTAATAAATTTTAAAATTTGGAAACTAATTTTGTAAAAAAATTATTTGCAAGAGTAACCCTGCTTTTGCCAGCAAGGCGCCACGGCGGATAGGCCACCTGAAGACGCTGAATCATTCAGCGTCTTCAGTGTACTTCCTGAAGACGCTGAACCATTCAGCGTCTTCACAAAAACCCTGTGAAGGCGCTGAACATAAGTGCTGAAGGCGCTGAATAAATCAGCGCCTTCATTATATATGCTGAAGACGCTGATTCATTCAGCGCCTTCAGCACGCGCTGAGGACTTAGCCAATTTTCGCGCGAAAATTGGCTAAGTCCTCAGATATAACTGATAAAAACGCTGAACCATTCAGTGCCTTTAACATCATATGTTAAAGGCGCTGAACCATTCAGCGTCTTTAACATAAATGTTAAAGGCGCTGACTTATTCAACGCCTTTAACATTAAATGTTAGAGGTGCTGGATGGTTCAGCGCCTTTAACATTAAATGTTAGAGGCGCTGAATGGTTCAGCGCCTTTAACCACAGTACCAATAAGAAATTTTTTTCAAGTGAAAAAAATAAAATTTGTACAACAAGTTTCATAACAGAATGAAAAATACAACAAGTTTCACAACATCTAGATAGTGAACTAAAACATTCAGAAATAATGTGGAACAATTGCACAACATTCAGATATAACAGTTGAGTAAGAACAAAAAAATGTAATCACAAAAATGTTAATAATACACCCTCAAACTCAAAAATGAGATAAAACTCAATTTTGAGCTTATCCTCTCCTTCGACCTCCTCGGCCACGCCTACGTCCACGCCCTCGCGGACGCCCACGCCCACGAGGAACAACAAGCTCGATAATCGGCATATCATCAAGATGCTCGACCGCTGCTAACTGATCGAGATCCTCGATAATACCACCCTCATCAATATGTTGGATCTCCTGTGGTGATGATGACGAGGGACGACGACGTGAATATGTCGATGCAAATGATGTCCGTGATACAGGAGGCGGGAGTGACTCTGACGTCGAGGGAAATGTCGTAGGGGCCTGAATAGGAGGAGATGGAGATCGCGGCACCTGAAATGGCGTAAATAGTTAGGTAATTTGAATTTGAAGACTTAATTTGAAATTTATAGTGATATGAAGGTACTTGATGACTCGAGGACGATGCGTGAGCATAATCTCCTCGTCCCTCAGCAACTCTGACAGTAGGTACCGACGGTACATTTTGCAGTACCATATGAATATGCTCGCGCATATCTGTCAGAGTCCTGAATATCCTCGTAGGCGACGGACGATCATGCAATAACTGGCCTATAGTAGTATCCATCTGTCGTAGTGTGTCGGCCTGCATTTCAATGGACAAATTAAATTTATATTAAATATACAAAACATGTTAAATTTATATATAAAAATTATTATACCATTGTCCTCTCGATATGCCCACTGGGATGAAAAGTCAGCGGAGGACGCTGCACTGGACGATATATCCATCTCCTCGTAATCGTCAAGTACCATTGCATGTATATGGATGCCGCCTGCAGTGGGTCCTCACCAGCAGCCGGGAGCTGATCAACAATGTGATCTAGCCTCTCAGACCACCTCTCAATATGTACAGCGTGAAATGCAATCCAATCCTCATCCGGACGCCCACGTGATGTCACGCGTCGGATGGACTCCACATTGAGAGGTATATGCTGGAGAAGATCGAATTGCCGCAGGACTCTGTCTTGTACATGCATCTCTACTATGTGATAGCAGATGATGACTGTCCTTGAACGCCAGACTTGCGAGCCCTGTACACAGAAGTCTGGTAACGCAGCTAAAATCTCATCTGTGTACGGCATCCATATAACCTGTTAATGACACAAAATGATCAGTTAGTATAAAAATGTTTAGAAAAAAAATATTTAAAGTATTGATTTAAACATCTACATACCTGCGTCTCTCTCTGCTGATCTAACTCATCTCTATAAAACTCAATGTCAGCGGTCCTGACATTGGCTCTGAATCGTAGTCCTCCAGCGTTTGCCCATCTAGATTGTAAAATATATATATTAGTTGCAATTACATTTGAAATACAAAAATCTACTATATTAAATAAATATCTTACCGGCAACCCAGAGGGAGATCTACAATGTCGGGTAGCGCTAGGACGCCGGTAGGTCGGCCGATATGAATATGCTCCCAAGCCCAAATCTATATATTAACACAAACGACTTAATATTAGATATAAAATATTAAATACCAATATTAACATAATAATGAAATCAAAATATTATATATTATACCTGTAATAGCGTCCCAAAACAACAACACTTGGCCTTCCCGTACAGTGAGGCAAGTCCTAGCGCTCGATACATATAAGCCAAGGCAGCTGCACCCCATGCATAAGCCCCGCACAGATCAAAATCAGCCAAACGTGATAGCCACTTTAGGCGAACTCTGTGTCCGCTGGGGTTGGGAAACAAACTACACCCGATTTGATATAACATATATCCACGGGTTGTAGCTGCCACTACTTCTGCAGGGGTATCTAGCGGTATATGGCTGTACTGATCATATAGCCACGTTAGGCGTATCTGCGACCCTCTTATTTTGTTGGGCACAGCTCCCAACAATGCCTCGCATAGCGGCACCCACTCTTGAAGTGAAGTTCCCGTTACTGGTGGACCGTCGATACGGAGACCTGAAATAACCGCCACATCCTGGAGTGTGACGGTCATCTCACCATGTCGAAAGTGGAACGTCTGGGTCTCCGGTCTCCACCTCTCGGTAAGGGCGGCTAGTAAAGCCTGATCCAGCTGCACGTGTCTCAGGCGTGCTACCCCGTAAAATCCAGACAGTCGGAGTAGATCTAGTATAGCTGGATGGTCAAGCTCCCACCGGTTGAGCTTGCGCCCATGCTCTGAGAACTCCACCGCACGATACCCCTGTAATGCCAAAACAAATATAGTTAGCTTTCACACCAATTCAGCTTATTTGTATTACAATAAAATATTAAATGAAATTTTATAGCTCTTACCTCAGTCCTGATAAATGTTGACCTATGGAGATGCTGCTCTGATAGGACCGACGGATCAACTGGTCCCGCGTCCTCGTGATCTGCCATCTGCAATATATAATCTACATATTAGTAACATAATAGCTAAAAAAGAGCAACTATTAAGACAAGATAAATAAAATTGTGGAAGTCATACGCCGACGTCTTTGTTGCACTCTTTGTACATTTTGTGGACAAGTGCTCCTATAATGTCCTGCCTGTTTACAAATGGAGTAAGTTCCTCGTCGGCCACCCCCCTCGTCCATTATATTACGAATACGTGTAGATCGTGGATGACCTTTCTTCCTTCGTATAGGAGGCGGTACAATCGGGGGACCTTGGGGTCGTGGCCAGTGTCGTCTATCAGGAACAGGATGAAAATGTGGTGCGTACGTCGCACGATAGCAGTCCGTACTATACCAGACTGAACAAAAAATATGATAGTCTAATCTCATATGTGTTGTACTATAAACTGCTAAGATATGCGAGCAAGGTACTCCCGTTAGATGAAAATCACCACATGAACATTCTGCATTTGTTCCATTGACGATCACTTTGAAAGAGAAATCATCAGATCTGACTTCAAATTCTGTTAGTCCGAATCGGTCAACCCGATGTCCCCGCGCCGTATCTATATTTTCGGTAATTATTCTTTTGATATTAGGGGTCTGCGCGTCCGTCATACTTTCACCGTAAGCACGACGATAAAAAAAAACTTATTCAGCTTATAAAATGTAGCCGCAACAAAAGCCGTGATAGGCAAACCACGACTGCCCTTAAGTACCACATTTAACGATTCAGATAGATTCGTAGTATTCAATCCAAACCGGCGGCCTCCATCAAATGCCTTTTCCCAGTACTCTTTATATCTATCAAGCTCATGGACCCACTGCCAAGCATCGTGATCGAACGTTTCTAATTCTTCCTTCAACTGATTATATTCCGTTAGTGTTGAAGCAATTCCGATCTGCCAAAATTTATCTAACAAAGTTTTATTTTTGAAGTGCTTATTCATATTTGCTTTCATGTGTCGAAGACACCAACGATGCGCGTGACCCTGTGCTGGAGGATAGATAGTAGCCACTATTTCCCTCAATCCAGGAAATCGATCAGATATAAAACAAATGGCTCTATCGCGGGTAACATAATGACGCAGGTTTTGCAAAAACCATCGCCAACTCCCGCCATTCTCTCCCTCACAAATTGCAAATGCCAAAGGATATAGTCCATTATTTGCATCTACAGCCGTCGTGTCACGCCCCGGGGTCGAAACTGCGACCCGGGCTCGCCAACAGATCCGCCACCTATACCAAAGCCCGCATAGGCGAAGCGTCCTACCTGCAAGAAAAGTACTACAGCTAACAGATATCAGAGCTATAAATGAAAAACTGCTGTATAATTAAAACCAACCACTGTACAACTGGAAATAATACAACAACGTCCACCTCCCAAAATAATAATCGTACAAAATCCTCATATACAAAACTCAGAACTCAAACGGGAGATATCTCCAGTATACATCAGTGTACAGTCTCTCGGTACATAAAATATCCTCACTACATCTGTCACTCAAAAGATGAAAATAAAACAACTAAGCTACTGAGGATCTCCTCTGAAGGGGGTACCGCTACTCTCCAACGACGGGAAGGAATCTAGCTCGTGACTCCCTCGGCTCGATCAACAACCGCAGAATCAGCAACAACC
The DNA here is from genome assembly GCA_029204045.2 of Tillandsia leiboldiana. Classification (NCBI taxonomy): domain Eukaryota; kingdom Viridiplantae; phylum Streptophyta; class Magnoliopsida; order Poales; family Bromeliaceae; genus Tillandsia; species Tillandsia leiboldiana. The sequence goes on from CM055076.1 coordinate 9,230,693, forward strand.
GCTATGACTCTGCAAAACAAAGGAGAGGAAGGAAAAAGGAGGGGGAAAACCCCCAAAGGGTGTGAGAACTACACCAAAAAGGGAGTTCTCAGAGGGTAACACCGCCAGACCCGACAGTCTGCCCACTAAGTCCTCAAGAGACAAAAACTAACCAAAGCCGTAAAGACTGAAATAAGGAAGCTGGAGACTCTCAACAGCTATCATGCCTCTATGCTTGCTATGCCTGCCTATGCCTGCCATGCCTGCCTTCCTGCCTATGCCTGCTATGCCTGCCTGCCTTCCTGCCTATGCCTGCTATGCCTGCCTGCCTGCCTATGCCGCCTATGCCTGCCATGCCTGCCTATACAACGGTCAACAACTCAGAAAGACCTTGGGACCACCGTATCCCCAAACGGTTCCCAACAACACTAGCACTGGTCTAAACACGGCTACTAGACTCCACTCGGTCCCCCTGACACGAGTGTAACAGTAAAGTAAACGTCTGTAATAGACCCAATCTAGTGACGCCAGAAATACTGGTACTGCCTGCCTGCTGTCGAACTCATCTGCGGGAATACTGACCGACTACTGACCGGTACGGTCGCATCCCAAAATAGGTGACAGACCGACTACTGGCCGGTACGGTCGCACCCAAATTAAGTGATAGACTGGCTCCTGACCGGCACGGTCGCACCCGAATAAGTGACGGACCGGCTCCTGACCGGCACGGTCGCATCCCAAAATAGGTGACAGACCGACTACTGGCCGGTACTGTCGCACCCAAATTAAGTGATAGACCGGCTCCTGACCGGCACGGTCGCACCCGAATAAGTGACGGACCGGCTCCTGACCGGCACGGTCGCACCCACATAAGTGATAGACCGGCTCCTGACCGGCACGGTCGCACACAGATTAATGATAGACCGGCTCCTGACCGGCACGGTCGCACACTCCGATCGAAGTGGGAAAGCTCAACCACTAAGGAAACCAAATACCCAATCTGGTGCATAAATAAATATCCGGTTGACCGCCCAATATCCGCGGTTGCCGCAAAGCCCCACACTAATCCAACCTGTCCCAGACACCAAGTCCCGACTACACTACCCAGATCCCTGCTCGAACCCGAGCAACACTGACCACCTGACTAACAAAGAAGGAGAAAGGAAAAATATGGTTTCTCCTAAGTTAAGTTCCAATAAGTAGTGTAGCAATAAAAGATGGCCTAACTACATGTCCATACAAGCATGCTTTTGTCCTCAAGGAAATGAAAGGGGGTAAAGCATAATAATAGATCCTCTAGGAATAAAGAACATGCCGGAATCCCTAAAGAACTAAACCTGTCCACAATCCAGGGTCCATCAACAGAATGATCATAATAATACCCGCACATAGATATAGCTCCCTACTCCATCGAGTAATCATATCATAAAAGACTACGTGTAACCTGGTATGCTAAAAGATCATTACTAAAGCATATCAATCTGTATGATCTAGGCCACTATTCAAGCTTTTCCTCTCGATGCTAAATATGGGTTGTACATGAAACATGCATGATATCAGTCATGGAGGGGTGACATTCCCACAAGTACACATATATTCGCCATAACATAGTCATCCATGAAGATCTTATCATTGCCTTATACAGTTACTGATATTAAGCTCACCCACCTGAAGCGCTTAAACCAAGGTAAACCTGAAGTCGGTGAAGAGCGCAGACGCCCACGGTCCAAATTCTGCCGAAACTGCATCCTCGGTACATGTCGCGAAGGCCTCGGCTCCAACAGTTAAAAGTACCCCGAAATCAAAGTCTACAGATCCATCGGGTCCAGCAACACTTGTAAACACCCCTGGGTACAACAATAAGGTCCAACATTACACTTTTATTCCAAAAATATTCCAAGTATACAACATCAGAAAACAGCCCCGAAGATGTGCAGTTTTCACCTGCAGAACGGATTCTGGAAAATCCAATAAAATTATTGTCGCGTTCCTCGCGTCGATACCTTCAAAACGAGTACCTGCACGTCAAATTCCGAGCCCGGTAGGCCGAGTTACAAATTCCACAATACAGGGCGCTCACAAACACACAACCACACAACTGTATTTCCTTGCATAGATAAAGGGCGAAAAATATACCTTTGGACAAGCTTCAGAAACATCCACTAAAAATACTGTGACAATCCTCGCGTCGAGTAGATGAAAAAAGTGTACAAGCACGTCGCCATACGATGCCCGGTTGCGGAGATATCGCCAAAAAACCACGCCGCTGTCCAAATCTCCATCACAGAAATGGGGTCACAGTAAGCTCGAACAAACACCTCGAAAACCATGGAATGAGGGAAAGCTGAAAATACCTAGATCGTAGATCTGTCCGTCGCGCATCCAGCGGCGAAGAAATCACTCGAAAAGGTGGTCGGAGTAGGCCGGGGGAGCTCGCGCACCGAAACGCGACGAAGGGGAACCCAAATGGACGAGCGTCGCGCCGCGCCGTAAAAATGGAAACCTCGATAAGCGTGCCACCAAAAATCTCAAAACTTTGTAGATGGATGCAGCATAGCTCGGGGATCATCTTTGCTGAAGGTGCCATGGCGAGAGGAGGCTCGGAAATGCCGGAAAAAGGGGAAAGAAAGAAGCTCGGATCGCTTTTATAGGCTCCAAGAAACAATTCGAAAAATACCGAATGTGTCCTAATTTCCGGGCGCAGGGAATTTTCGGGCGCGCACTGTAGCAGCCCGAATCTTCCCTGGGCGCGCACTGTAGCAGCCCGAAACTCCTGCGAGCCTCCACGTCGCCCGCCAAACAGGCGACAGCCAAAACCGGCCTCCCGCCGAACGACACGTGGACCAACGAGGGCTCGACACGTGGCAACCCCTTGGTCAACACCTCACTGCCACGCCCACGTGCGCGTTGCCAGCGCCGCCTGCGGCCCCCTGCCAGGCACGCGCCCCGAGGCGGCCGCACCTGCTCCGTGGACTGAGCGCACGTGGACCAGCCAACCAGTGCGCGCCACGTGTCCACCCACCGGTCCACCGTACACCACGATCTAATCCGTGGACCACGACCGCTGAACCGGCCAACCCTGCCATGCCACGTGGCCTGCCCCCCGGTGCACGACGGCGCCGTGGACCGCGCACCTGCCCGCGCGCCCACGTGCTTGCCCGCGCGTCTGCCCGCGAGCTGCGCGCTGCCCGCGCCTGCCCGCCGCCGCTCCCGTGCTTGCCCGCCGCCACGCCGCCGCCCTCCGCCGTCGCCGGCGCTGCCCGCCGGCGCCGGAGTTACTGTTCCGGCGTGAACAGTAACCGGTGCTCAAAAATAACATGTGGGTAGTCCATTTTGACCGTTTTCGCGCGCTGAATCCGAATTTTATGTCCATTTTGCCTAATTCCAATTCTAAAAATTGCCGAAGGCATCCGGAAGGATATTCTTTTGTCCAAACTTCGCGCTGAGCCCAATTTTAATATCCATTGCGCGCAAAACCACTTCTATGCATTCGATGGGGTCAATTGACTACTCTCGTGATCATTTAACACCCCGGGTCCAACACTAGTGTCCAATTGGTGCACAAACACCACCAACGCGCCACATAGGCCTCCAGAAGCTGCTGGTCAACCAGTATTCTCGTCGTGGGGATCCAGGTCCTCACACGTCGCTATCAACGCATGACCTTCGTATTTGCTGTACATATGTGTGGCATCGATACTCACTACCGGCCGACATTGTGCGAATCCACGAATCGAAGGTCCAAATGACCAAAAAACACGACCAAAGCGAGAAATCCCATCAGCGGGCCACCTATGTTCCAGACACCATGAAGTACCTCGATTAGATGCCTTCAACATATTAAGGTAACGAGGCAAGCCTGTGTATGATTGCTCCCAGCTCCCATAAATAAGCTGTAATGCTTTACTCTTTGATTGCCAAGCCTTCCAATATGTTATGTCAACATGGTATTCCTCTCGCATCGTTTCTTGAATTTCTTTTGGTGTCATACTAAGTCTAGCCTTTAATGTAGGGAGAATCAATTGACATATAAGGCTCGAATTACAATTACGGTGTGCCGCGTTCAGCATTGGAATTACACATGTGTGTGGACCAGCATATGTTTTAACCCTAAAGTACGTCGTATCTTTAGGTACCGAAGCATGTAATCTTCATGCACATCCCTCTACGAAGCATTTGACAGTATAAGTCGTTCTAGTAGATTTCAAAACTTTCATTTGTACATTATGATCAATATGCCACCGGTCTAGAGCATTCAATAAAGATGCCTTATCACGAAAGACGCGGCCAACCCAAGTCCCGTCAATGCTAGGGAGACCAATATTGATTTGTCGAATATCACCCTCGGTAGGATCTACAACATACTGATTCATCCAATTATTATCTGTAGGAAAACGTTTTGGATGATCAACAAATTCAATTTCCTTGTCAGGATTGTCAACATATTCGTTGCTTATTTCTGGGTTGTCCATTTCATTGAATATTGCATTTGCAAGATAATTTAGCCCTCCATCATGATCATCATCTATATCATATGATGGATCATTCAAATCTTCATCCTCACTACTATTGTGATCATCATTGATTGGTGAATTCTCATGATTACTATCACTATCACCACCCCGTCAACATTAGCATCTCCTTCATCAATATTTTCACCTCCTTCGTCAACATTAGTACCAAAATCATTAATAGCAGGATTATTCCAATGTTCATACGAAGTAGATAACCTGCACATTTGGTAAACATTACCACCTCCACATCCCATTAATTTAAAAATTACTTACAAATGTACTTACCCCCAATCATAAGGTTCTAGTTGTAAATGAGACAATTCAGGTTCTAGACGGGAAGTCGTGCATTGTCCGCGTGAGGTTGTGGCTTGTCCACGTGAGGTCGTGGCTTGCGTGTGTGTGGTCGTGCATTGTCCACGTGAGGTTGTGGCTTGCGTGTGTGTGGTCGTAGGTGGCACACATGTGGTCGTTGGTGGCACACTAACCGAGCAAGGTACAACACTCTCAATAGGCGAATACTCACTTTCTCTGCAGTATATATAATGATTAAGTCCAATTACAGAAATTTACAAATCACCAATTTATTATGTTATTTTACTAACCTTGTAATGCTTACACCACCTTGGCTTAGAAAATTTGGATCATCCATTACATTGGCGGAAGTACCCACATCAATATAATTGTGGAGCATTCTCGTGTAATAACCTTGAGGTTCAAAATTTTCCGACGGATGTAGCTCTTTCTCAATGTATACCGTCACAAAACCATAATGTTCACATAATCCAATCATTCCCTCCAATGATTCATCATCTACTACTTCGTGAGCCAAATATTCATTACCGACACTTGGGCAACGAATAGTGAATTTTAAACGAAATTCTTCTCTTCTACAATTTGTTAAACGATACATTCTCGTCTCGAAACTAGTATGTGTAGAATCAGAAGGTATCGCGATTAATTTTTTTCAACCGCCGATATATTTTGGACCATTCTCATTGATAACTAACTGTCCATCCCAATGAACACTTAGCGACATGCGACAATTAGCCATTTTAACTACAAAAAAAAATTAAGCACTTTAAAATACTAATTTGAACTTCACCGTTAGAGAGCGACAGTGAAATCTCGCAAGGTAATGCTAAGGGTGACCTGTGAGCGATCTCTCACACTAAAACCTCTCACAGTGAGGGATCTCTCACAGTGAGATAACTCTCTCATTGTGAGAGATCCCTCTCACAGTGAGGGATCCCTCACAGAGGGATCCCTCACTGTGAGAACAGAGGATCCCTCACTCTCACAGTGAGGGGATTACAGAGGGATCCCTCACTGTGAGAACAGAGGATCCCTCACTCTCACAGTAAGGGGATTGCTCACTGTGAGCGATCCCTCACTCTCACAGTGAGGGGATTGCTCACTGTGAGCGATCTCACAGTGAGGAGATCGCTCACAGTGAGAACAGAGGATCCCTCACTGTGAGATAACTCTCACAGTGAGGGGATCGCTCACTGTGAGCGATCTCACAGTGAGGAGATCGCTCACAGTGAGTGAGCGATCCCACATCGCTCACAGTGAGTGAGCGATCTCTCACTCTCACAGTGAGTGAGCGATCTCACATCGCTCACAGTGAGTGAGCGATCCCTCACTCTCACAGTTAGGGGATTGCTCATTGTGAGCGATCTCACAGTGAGGAGATCGCTCACAGTAAGAACAGAGGATCCCTCACTGTGAGAACAGAGGATCCCTCACTGTGAGATAACTCTCATAGTGAGGGGATCGCTCACTGTGAGCGATCTCACAGTGAGGAGATCGCTCACAGTGAGTGAGCGATCTCACAGTGAGGAGATCGCTCACTGTGAGCAATCTCCTCACAGACTCACCGCTCATTGTGAGCGATCTCACAGTGAGGAGATCGCTCACAGTGAGCGATCTCCTCACTGTGAGATATCCCTCTCTCACAGTGAGAGAGAGAGAGATAAAGAGAGCGAGAGAGAGAGAGGAAGAGAGTGGGAGCGAGGCTCACAGAGAGATGTAGAGAGCGAGAGAGACGGCGACGGCAACAATGTGCTTCCTCTCGGCGACGGCGACGGCGACAGGAGCTCGGCACTGGGCGGAAGAGGAGGTCGGCACTGTGCGGGAGAGGGAGGCACGGAGGCGATTGAAGAGAGGAAATGAGCGCAATGCTGCGCGCGCGGGTGGATATAGCTGTGAAGAAGGCACTGAATAGTTCAGCGCCTTTAACATTATATGTTAAAGGCGCTGAACCATTCAGCGTCTTTAACATAAATGTTAAAGGCGCTGAACCATTCAGCGTCTCTAACAAATATGTTAAAGGCGCTGAATGGTTCAGCGTCTTTAACATATTTGTTAGAGGCGCTGAATCGTTCAGCGCCTTAAACATATCATGTTAAAGGCGCTGAATACTTCAGCGCCTTTAGCAGAAGGCGCCGAGGACTTAGCCAATTTTCGCGAAAATTGGCTAAGTCCCCAGCGCCTACATAGTATATGCTGAAGGCGCTGATTCATTCAGCAATTCTGAAGGCGCTGAATGAACGCGAAAATTGGCCAAGTCCCGAGCGCCTACATAGTATATGCTGAAGGCGCTGATTCATTCAGCAATGCTGAAGGCGCTGAATGAATCAGCGTCTTTATCATATATATTGAAGGCGCTGATTGATTCAGCGTCTTCAGAGTATATGCTAAAGACGCTGAATCATTCAGCGTCTTCAGCACATATTGTGAAGGCGCTGATTCATTCAGCGTCTTCATAGAGTTTTTGTGAAGATGCTAAATCGTTCAGCGTCTTCAAGGTTCTCAACCCACGTGGCGCCCTGCTGGCAAAAGCAGGGTTACTTTTACAAATTTTTTTTACCAGGGTTACTTTGCAAATATTAATATTTTTTAGGGTTAGTTTAAAAAAAAGCCCGAAAAAGAAGATGGAGGGAGTGGGGAGATAAGGACAGAGGGAAGGTGACAAGAAGAGGGGTACCTAAGTGGGTCTCGTGATATCTCTCTCTCTCTCTCTCTCTCTCTCTCTCTCTCTCTCACATTCCTATGAAGGTAAAACAAAAGCACTTTCAGTGGGTTCAGAAACAGTTTGCATGATTTGAGTTGTTATTTTTAGGAGGGAATGTATCACAAGTGTACTGGTACAAACTTTAGTTTTCTCGTTTTTGGTAGTGTTTCTCATTTGAAAATGATGGTAGCTGTGGTACTCCAATAACTCAGTTATTGTTTTTAGAATGTTGGTGTAACCTCCCCTATAGTCTCACATTGGATGGGATATATTGAGATTCTGATTGAATATATAAGATCATACATGCTAATAATAATAATTAGGTTTAAGCATTTTGGGCCAATGGTTTGGACTTAATGAGTTATTATTGCTAGCGAGTCGGATGGTTATAAATGATATCAGAGACGAATATCAGTCGAAAGTGTGAGGGCTAAGTGTTACGTGGGGCAAAGTGCTACACCACGGATTTGGCGGGAGCCACCTCTCCCACCTTTTGTATCTCACATCATAATTCTGATATGTTCTGTATCTGTGATCTAGTAATAACTGAGCTTAAATATTTTATGCAGTGTTCGGATCGTTACATCTAGCTTTTTATATTTTCAATCAAAATTTATTTTCTATCCGATGTGGGACTATCGGAAACGTTACAATAGCTATTTTTGAATATGATGGAGAGTTTTTGCAGTGTTCTAGTGCTCAGTAGCTTGGTTGGGTATAGTAGAGATGGTTGATCGACACGTCTGTAGAGTGTTGGAACGAGCGGAACCATTTTGGCGCGAAATGAACACGAAAACGGACTCGGGACCATGAAACCTATTAAAACTAAAGTTTCAACGAATTTTGGGCGCCCAGATTATGTTTCGGGCGCTCGATGTAGTTTTACCTTGGACAAGGTTTAAGACCTTTTCCGATCCCCAGAAGTTACCGTAATAGTTTGGAAGTGAGTTGCTGAGCTCCCTCGGGTGTAACATACTATTGTGACACATAACATATGGTAATTGAAGTTTCGAGCATAGGTTTCAAATGCCTGAAAATTTTCAAATGCAGCTACAAAGTTTCGGACTACTTAGCAGACGCCCGGTTTTAGTTCCAAATACGATTTCGAGGGATTCCGGACGCCCAAATGTGATTTTGGGCGCTCAAAATGTGTTTTCCCTGCTATGGAGCAAGTTAGATCTATTTGATCTGTGGGCTCATTTTATTCATTCATTTCACTTATAAATTGACTTGTAGATTGATTTTTCACCCCTTTTCGAACTCCTATACTCTAGAGCTCTCAATTCCACCTCCCTCTCCTCCCTACAGGTGTGTTGCAGCAGCAAAATCCAGCAACAGTAGTAGCTGCAATAGTGTTGTTGGTTATTCAGAGCTAAGTTGGAGCTTGTAATTGCTGAATTGGATCTTTCTCATGGGTTAGTTGATAGATGAGAGGTTGTGGAGTAAGTCATTCATCTAATTTTCAGGTTTGTTGGTTTTAAATTGGATTTTATTGGATTTTTGAGTTGAATTTGGATTTTCGTTAATTTTCTTCGTTCGATTCTTTTAGTGGAACTTGTCGGGCATCCTTGCTGGTTTAGCTTCCACTTCTAGTCTTTTTGGAGTTGATTCTACCTAGATTGTGAGGTAGATTTGGTTCAATTTATTGAATTTCCAATTTCGTTGGTCGAATTACTTTAATTGGTGGATTTTGGAATTCGGTTGTTGTAGCGGGGATTTTGTTGTTGCTGCTGAGCTTCATTGAGTCCCTGCTGGTCCTGGGGTAGTGAGGGGTTGTGTCGGAGCTTGTCGTGCTTGCCATATTTGGATTAGCATCCAAGGTGGGTTTAATTTATCGAAAACGGCATAATTCCTATAAATTCAGCATGCTTATTGTTTTTATGTTAAAACTGAAATTCTATATTAGAATCAGGAAATCGTATAGGAGACATTGAAATTCAGAGTTCGAACATGTTAAATCTGCATGTAGAAGATCCCAACTGCTGAATTTGGACTACAATCATATATGAAAACTGCACTTCATCTTCCGATGCACCATCATTTCTTTTTAGCTTCGGGAGTTGTTTTTACCTGTTTTTCTCCCTGGTTAGAGGGTTGTGAGTACTCAGTTTAGTGTAGAACGCTCATGCTGAGGGGGCGAGATGACTTTTACATCAGTTGGTAGATTAGGTTGTATTTTTGTATGTCGTCTGGGGTGACTGTGGTTCTAGATCGTTGAATTTTTCTCTGGATTGCGCCTTGGGCAAGTGGTGTCACGCCCCGAGACTGCCAATTTGGCCAGTTCGGGTGCGGGAATAGATCTGCCAAATGGACATGACTTTTTCCTACCCGAACGAAAAGGTAATATCTCAAACACACAAGCATGCACAAATAGATACATGATAATAGAGTACGACTTACAAGTTTAAACATTCAACTTTAAGTATAAAACACAAATACATAAAGTTGAAAACATGTATAACTAGAATGAACTGGAATACAATTTATATCAATTGTTCTATTCTTTCTCAAAATACATGAAGTTCACTCTATAGCATAATGGTACCACTCTAGACCTTTCTAGGTCCACTAATTCGTCAGGCCTTTGTCGCGGTCTCGCATCTCATCGGCGCCACTTGGATCTATAAAAAGGTGTAACCATGGGGTGTGAGAATTACGAATGGTTCCCGACGAGTTTAACCACCAAGAAACATACTCTACACCTACTTGGTTCAATGAAAGCACTAGTAGCAAGATAATTATTAAATAGACATTTCTAAACTAACATGCAATTAAAAGTATTTACATTATTAATTCTCACATACATATCATGTCACTATATTACATGCCACACACACTAGGCCACTATGCCACACGACCACTATGCCACTAATCAAGGATGAATATCTACCCGACAGCTCTTGGCCACACTATCACATTGTGATTTAAGTTTCATAAAAGTGTCGTGTAGAGAGTCAACATATGAGCGCACCCTCTATAGTTGGCGATGGATTGTGTCCCTTTAGAATACTTTGTGGAGAGTCGCTTTATGCGCGTACCCTCTCCATTTAGCCAGTAGATGGGATTTTTGGAACTCAGGCACCCAAATAAAAAAAAAAGGTCAAGATCTGCTCGCCCCTCTTTCGGGAGTCGACTTATGCGCATACCCTTTCGTTGCTTTGACATTTCCAGAATGTCTTATTATTATTATCTTTCACTTTTCATCTTTACCCTAGGTTCATGACTTTAGAGTGCATAGGATGGCCCAAGGACACCAATTTAATTCTTATTCTCTTGTTTACACATTCTTTACTCTTTTGACCCTAAGTTCAAGACTATAGGGTTATACGATACTCCAAGGACGCCAACTAGTCATGCCAAAACTAACCTAGAGTTCATTTACTCTATGTTGAAATCCTAGAGTTCATTGTCAATGTTTACCTTAGGTTTTCTCTAAGTTGAATGCCACTCAATCATAAACCTATATCTAGGTTTTTCTTACTCATACACATGCAAAACTAAAATCTTACGTTTCTCTTGCACTTTACTTAGGGCTAAATCCTAAATTTGTTTTTATACTAGACAATGCCCTCTACTACTCACTAGCATGCTTTTAGATCATAGAAAAGTAAAGGAGCAAGATAGAGATCATCCTTTTCGGTATTATCCCTAACCTTTTGAAGCTCCCTCTTCAAATGAGGAGTTGATCTCTTCTAGCTCCAAAAAAATTCCTAAAAATAATTTATAAATCATTAGAGATCTCAAACAACTCTTTTAAAACCCAAAAATTTTGAAACCCTAATATACCCAGAACTCACCTCTCTTTATAGCATACCAAAATATAGGAGGGAGGATTTTTCCTTCCTCCTAGAGCTTCTCCACTAAGCTTTCCACCGTTTTCTTGCTCTGAATGAGATCAAAAACCCACACAGAGCCCCCTAGCACTGTGTGCCGTCTCATTATTCTTCTACGTCTTCTTCTCCTTCGTGCAGAGAAAGAGGAAGAGAGAAGAGTGAGATAGAGAGAAATAAGAGAGAGTGGGTGAATGTCAGTGGGTTAGTGGGCTTTTGTAGGTGTAATATACTAGATTTTCAATATATAAGCAAGTATAAATAAAAATAGTATGAGATACTTGTGGGTTATGGGATAATGGATCTAAATAGGAGAAAAACCACCTAGAGGGGGGGTGAATAGGTGTAAATAATAAAACTCGAAAATCTTTGCGTAAAAATAACCCAATGCGGAAAATAAGTAAAGTATGTAAGATTTTACGTGGAAAACTCCGTCACAGGAGTAAAAAACCACAGTACCGTTAACACGGTGAAATCCACTAAGATTAAACACGTACAAGGTGATATACCGTAACACTACGACTCAACCTTTTCCATACGCTCCGAGTAGATCTTCTCCGCTCGCTCCGCAACGCACCTCGATCACACGATTTGCGTCCAACGCCGAATCCATGATGTCCAACCGAATCCACGGTATTCACCAATGTAGCACGTATCGATCACACGAACGCGCCTCGCTCCGAATCCACGAAAGCGGTAGCACCTTGAATCTGCAAGGCCACGCGAATCCACGCGCCGATTGTCCTTTCGGAAATCGTTGTTTTGTTTATTGGTGGTGATGATAATCGAATACTCAGATCATATAGATAGACGAGGAAAACACCTTCTAAGTATTCATCGATTTGATTCTTCAAAAGAAAGAAAGAGTTTTGAAACCCTAGAATCAAATCGATCAATAGAGAAACAAAACCTAAAATTAACAGTGTTTACCTTTTATTCTTTATACGTGGATTACCTTTGATTCCTTTTTGAAATATAAAAAATTTAGGAACCTTCGGAATATTAGGAATACCCTAAAAGATGATATTAGGGTCTATTTATAGGTTAGAAACCTTTTGGAAAGAGATAAGAATCAAAAACTGACTTAACAGACTTTTTTCCGCACGGCAGTCCGGACTGGATTTGGCTGATCCGGACTGTCGTCTTTTTCAAGAGAATTTCCTGAAAAACAGTTCGGGGTCCGGACTTGAATAACCTGATCCGGACTGATTCATGCGATATTGCAAAACCAAAGTTCGGGGTCCGGACTGGATAGGGGATGATCCGGACTGAAAGTTCGCATGAACCAAACCTTGTTCGGGGTCCGGACTGGATGTGGTTGGTCCGGATCCTGAACGTGTAAAATGTCCAGTTTTGATTTTTTATACAATGAAATTTTTTTCCAAGTGTTTCTAAACTATAAGAATGTATTCAGATCACCAAAAATATTTAGTTAAACGTACCTGATCATTTTGAATCCATTCTTCTTGAGATTGATGTATGTGATCGATAATTCTTCAACTTCAATCTTCAAGACTCAAAACACTTCACGAAATACGCCAATACAAAAATCCTTAGCAATCTCCCCCTTTGGCGGTTTCGTGACAAAACATGTAATCCACAAAAATAAACAAAAAGATATTTTTGTTGCTATCACCAAACAACAAAAATTCACATGAAAGATCCAAATAAAGTGTAAATACAAGAGATAAACTCCTATAACAAACTCTAGACTTAGACGCTTGTACTCTCTGCAAAAGAAAAATAATTCTTGACAAAAGAGATCATTAGATATCTCAAGAATTTTAAAATTTCAATAAGCAATCAGAGAGATAGAGTTTATACTCATGTAACTTATGATATTATTTAATCGGATATGTATGAAAGTAGACAATCAAAGATTCACATATCATATATCAATAAGGTTCCAAATGTAAAAGTTCAAAGTTCACAAAAGATACCTACCTGACACTTGTTCTTGTCCTATCTACCAACTTAGTGAAAGTTAGAATATTACAAACCAAAATAGTTAGTAGAATAGTTAGTCAGGTAGTCGTCATTGAAGTCTCATCTTACTTGTTCTTTGTTCTCAGTTTTCTCTCCCCCTTTTTGTCACATAACAAGCCAAAAAATTAAAAGAGGAATTGCACAGTTCAGATAACCAAAAAAATATGCAAAAGAGAAACTGTTAGAAAATGAAAAAACAATCATCAATCTGAATCATCATTGTCGTCAGAGCTGTTGCATCCAAGCTTGTTAAAAATTGCTTTGAGCAGCTTTGAAAACTTTGAACACTTCTTTCGAAGCTTGTGTTGATGTGTAGTGATGCGTTGTAGGTCAAGTGACATCCTTTCTTGTTCGGAAGAAAGTCGCTGTTGTTCGCGATAGATGGAGAACATAGACGCATCATCCTCCGACGTGTCTTTCCTTGGAGTTGAAGTAGGTAACGAGGGTTCAGGTGCTGTAATAGACTCATCAATATAGAGTCCACTCCCCATTGTTTGCTTCCTTCTAGCATACTTCTTTTGTGACACCCTCGGAATTTGGATTAGTTATATATATAAATGATATAATAGGACTAAATCTCTTAACCCAGCTATAGCATTTTGGGTGGTAGCAAGACCCAAGAGGTTAAGAGAGTTAAGCGTGCTAGAGCTAGAGTAATTCTAGGATGGGTGACCCCCTGGGAAGTTGGGGCGTCACAGTTGGTATCAGAGCTATTCACTAGCCGGAAATGTGAGATGAGTCTCGGCTGAGTCAGGGTTATATAGCGGGTAGAGTGAGCCTCCTCGGCTAATGACCATTGTGGGTGGAGTGTAGCTCCCCACAAGGTCAGCTAAGGCTAGCGAGACGAGTCTCGCATCGCCTGGTGCTTGTGAGTGTCTTTGAGCCTGACGAGGACGTCAGGGCTTAAAGGGGGGAAGAATGTGACACCCTCGGAATTTGGATTAGTCATATATATAAATGATATAATAGAACTAAATCTCTTAACCCGACTATAATATTTTGGGTGGTAGGAAGACCCAAAAGGTTAAGAGAGTTAAGCGTGCTAGAGCTAGAGTAGTTCTAGGATAGGTGACCCCCTGGGAAGTTGGGGTGTCACATCTTTAACATCGAGCAGGATTCCATAGGTGCCTTGTTCTTTAACGCGGACCTATCGTTAGCTGCGGCAGCCTATTTTGCTTCCTTGACTATCTTCTCCCAGTCGTCTGGTTCAGTCTCTGAGCCATCCAACGACACAAGCTTAGGTTCTCCTTGATCTTTTCTTGCTCGTTTCAGTTTGTTGGTCACACGAGTGCTGACCAAAGCAGTTATGAACACAATTATCCAGCCAAACACCATTTTGCTAGATTTTTTTTAAAAAAAATTGGTCCTGTGAGCAAGAACTTCAAAACATGGAAAAAATTGTTTAATTCCAAAAATTTGAAAAATTATACCCAAACAATTCTTATCACATATAGAAGCTAGGAATCAAAATAATTTTGCAAAAAGAATTGAGAAAATAGATCAATTTCTCATATTTTGAAAAATCTCAAAAATTGCCCTAAAATCAAAATTTCAGAAATCTAAGCCTAAAAATATGTTTAGAAAATAAACAACAAGCATAGAAACAATTCTTAGGCATCCAAAGTTCAGATTTCAAAAGAAATTTGATCAAAAGTCGTGCAAAAATGAAATTATAGCATGAAATCCATCACGTTTTGAAGAAAACAAGTAAAAACTGTGAATGAGATGAGTTTTGATCGAAAACTTACTTGGATCGAGTGAAATATCGTGAAGAGAGATCCAAAAGCTTCTAGATTCTAGAGAGAGAAACAGTAGAAACCAAAATCTAAAGCTTGGAGTGAATGAGAAATCGAAAACCATTCGTTTTTAATAAAAACCTAGTCGTGGTTCGGATCGGATTAAGAATTCAGTCCTGATCGGCTTAGTGCAGAAAATCCCATGGTTCAGGATCCAGACTGAGTCTATCCAGTCCGGACTGCCTGCAACTTTTTTTTTCAGAAAAATTCGTAAAAATTCAAGAAAATCTAGAAAAAGTATGTAATCATTCTTGCATATCAATTTTAAACAAAAAGTATCGTTCTATATAAAAAGAAATAGGTTATGATAAATCTATCAATAATATCCCAAATTTTGAAACAAAAATTTAGAAATTTTGTAAATTGATATGCAAGAATGATTAAGTCTTCCGGTGCTCCTTCCGGTGACGGTGTGCTCCTGGATCCGTCCCCCGGCGTTGGCGTCGTCTCCGTTCTTGGTCCCCGGTGTTAAGGATTTTGTATTGGCGTATTTCGTGAAATATTTAAGTCTTGAAGATTGAAGATGAAGAATTGTGGATCATATACATCAATCTCAAGAAGAATGAATTCAAAAGGATCAGGTATGTTTAACTAAATAATTTTGGTGATCCGAATACATTCTTGTAGTTTAGAAACACTTGGAAGATTTTTCATTGCATAAAAATAAAAAACTGGACAAGTTGGATGTTCAGGATCCGGATCAAAGTATTTCAGTCCGGACCCCGAACATAGTTTAGTTCATGCGGAATTCCAATCCGGAACAGCCTCTGCTCAGTATGGACCCCAAACTATGTGTTTGCAGAAATCGTATGAACAGTCCGGATCAGGAAATTTCAGTCTGGACCCCGAACTTGTTTTTCTGGAAAAGTTCTATCTAAAGACGACAGTTCGGATCAGATTTAATCCAGTCCGGACCGCCGAGCAGGAAAATTCCAGATAAAGTAGTTTTTGATTCTTATATCTTTCCAAAGGTTTCTAGCCTATAAATAAACCCTTATTTTCATCTTTAGGGTTAAGAATTCAAACGGAGATAATCAAAGTCCACATATAGAGAAGAAAGGAAAACATGATCAATTATATGTTTCTTCGTCTATATTGATCAATTTGATTCTAGGGTTTCCAAACTCTTATTTCATGTAGAATCAAATTGATGAATACTTAGATTGTGTTTTCTTATCTATCTTTGATCTAAGTATTCGGCGGATTATCATCACCAACAAAAACAACGATTTTCCCAAAAATTAGCACGTGGATTCGCGTGGCCTTGTGGATTCAAGGTGCTACCGCTCTCATGGATTCGGAGCGAGATACGTTCGTGTGATCGATACGTGCTACATTGGTGAAGACCGTGGATTCGGTTGGACGTCGTGGATTCGACGTTGGACGCAAATCGTGGATTCGAGGAGCGTTGTGGAGCGAGCGGAGAAGATCTACTTGGAGCGTATGGAAGAGGTTGAGTCATAGGGTTACGGTAAATCACCTTGTACGTGTTTAATCTTAGTGGATTTCGCCGTGTTATCGGTCCCGTGGTTTTTTACTCCTGTGATGGAGTTTTCCACGTAAATCTTCCGTACTTTATTTATTTTCCGTATTGGGTTATTTTCTTACGCAACGATTTGGTGTGTTTATTGTTTACACCTATTCACCCCCCCTCTAGGTGGTTTTTCCTCTATTCAGATCCATATTAACAAAACCCACACCCGGCACCACGAGAAGGAACGAGAAGAAAAGAAGAAACCTAATCCGGAAAGCGGTAACTTCTAAGCTTTTCTTTTCGTGTACGTACCAACCCAATTCTACGGTATAAATAAAAGAGGATTTTCCAACCGACTTCTCGATAAGCGTACCACCTACGCAACATTTCTAAAACAACCGGTGCGGATTTTGATGCACCAAAGCCCTAACGGGTTTCTCCTAACTGAACCGGTAGACCCGTTAACATAAAAAAAAACACATTTGGGGAGATCCGTACATCGGATCCCCCCCCCCCCGATCGTGCCGTTAGTCCTCGCTTAACGAGATCTACTAAAAACTAGTGTTAATCACCCAAAAACTCACAAAGGATAATTACCTAAAAAAACTAACTTTATTCAAAAGCCAAAGGTACTTAAAACAAAATAACTACGTGCTATTACATCACATGCCCCTTAAAAGAAGTTTCGTCCTCAAAACTTAACGACTACCCTCGTCAAATTATTCCGGAAAATGTTCCCTCTTGTCCGATTCTAATTCCCAAGTAGCTTCGCACTCCTCATGATTGCTCCAATGCACCTTTACGTAGGGAATCGATCGATTGCGCGACTTCTTGTCTTCACGTGCCAAGATCCGCACCGGAGTTTTGTCAAAGCTCAAATCCTCCCGAAACTCAATTGCTGAAGCGCTAATGATGTGCGACGGATCGGGAAGGTACTTCCGGTGCATCGACACATGAAAGACGTTATGCACCCGGTCGAGATTTGGTGGCAAAGCCAATCGATAAGCTACCGGACCGATGCGTTCCAAGATCTCAAATGGTCCAACGAACCGCGGGCTCAACTTGCCACGCAAACCGAACCGTTTGATCCCCTTGGATGGCAAAACCCGGAGCAACACATGCTCCCCGACCTGAAACTGCAAGTCACGACGCCTCCGGTCCGCGTAACTTTTCTGCCGACTCTGGGCGGTCAACAACCGCTGCCTGATAATGCGCACCTTTGTTTCGGTCTCCTCAACCAAATCTGGACCCAAAAGTTTCCGCTTACCCAAATCATCCCAACAGATAGGGATCGACACCGATGCCCATACAAAGCTTCGTACAGCGCCATCTGAATGCTCGCCTGGTAGTTGTTGTTGTAGGCAAACTCCACTAATGGCATGAAGCGAAACCATCCCTCACCAAAGTCAAATACGCAAGCTCGGAGCATATCTTCAAGAATCTAAATCACCCGCTCCGACTGTCCGTCACTCTGGGGATGGAAGGCTGTGCTGAAATGAAGTTTGGTCCCCAAAGCCTGCTGCAAACTCTGCCAAAAGTTCGACACAAACCGAGTGTCTCTGTCGGAAATGATTGATGCCGGCACACCGTGTAACCTCACAACCTCATTGATGTAAAGTTGCGCTAAACGATCTCGTGACCACGCCGTGTCTATAGGTAAGAAGTGTACCGATTTCGTCAGTCGGTCCGCATCGTGACCATGCTGCGATCGTGGGAGGCCGGTGACAAAGTCCATCGTGATCCGCTCCCACTTCCACCCAAGTATCGGAAGCAGGTGCAACTTCCCTGCCGGACGCTGGTGCTCACCCTTCACCTGTTGACATACTAGGCAATGCGCCACAAAACGCGTCACGTCCCTCTTCATTTTGGGCCACCAGAAGGTTTGCTTAAGATCCCTGTACATCTTTGTGCCCCCAGGATGTACCGTGTAAGGGGAACAGTGCGCCTCTGCTAAAATTTCCTCCTTCATACCCGACTGGTCGGGTACACATAACCGTCCTCGGAACCGTATAGAGCTGTCCGCTTCAACCGAAAATCGCCCGCCTGATCTGAAGTGATCCTGCCCCGCACAAGCTGCAATGGTGCATCCGTCTTTTGACCCTCCAGGATTCGCTCAAACAGAGTAGGTTTGACCACAAGAGCCAATAGACGTGGAACCGTGCCCTCCGGCACAACCTCCAAACCCAAACGTTGGAAATCCGCGATTAACCCATCCTGCTGGGTAACCGCGTTAGCTCTTCTGTCTGACCTTTTCTGCTCAGGGCATCGGCTACAACATTCGCCTTTCCCGGATGGTATTGGATAGCCAAGCCGTAGTCCTTCAACAATTCCAACCAACGCCTTTGCCGCAGGTTCAATTCTTTCTGAGTGAACAAATATTTAAGGCTCTGGTGATCCGTAAAAACGTCGCAGTGCGCTCCATAAAGGTAATGCCTCCAGAGTTTCAAGGCGAAAACAACTGTTGCAAGTTCAAGATCATGGGTGGGATAGTTCCGCTCATAATCCTTGAGCTGTCTTGACGCATAAACTATTACCCTCTCCTGCTGCATCAGTACACTACCCAGACCGTTCCGCGAAGCGTCGTAGTAAACTACAAAATCTTCACCTAGTCTTGGTAGCACTAGCACAGGTGCCCGTGTCAACCTATCCTTGAGTTCCTCAAAGCTCTCCTGGCATTATGGCGTCCACACAAATTTATCCCCCTTCCGTGTCAAACGGTTCAAAGGGGTGGCAATTTTCGAAAAGCCCTCCACAAAGTGTCTATAATACCCGGCTAGACTTAAGAAACTACGGATTTCTGTCACGGTAGTCAGTCGAGGCCAATCAGTCACCGACTCCACCTTCTTCGGGTCCACCGCAATACCTGTCACAGAGATGATGTGTCCCAGAAAAGCCATCTCCCGAAGCCAGAACTCGCATTTCTTGAGCTTAGCGAACAACCCCTGGTCCCTAAGGGTCTGAAGTACCACTCGCAAATGACCCTCATGCTCCTCATCCGTATGAGAATAAATCGGGATGTCGTCAATAAAGACTACCACAAACTGGTCCAAGTATGGTCTGAAAATTCTATTCATCATGTCCATAAATGCCGCTGGGGCATTTGTAAGTTCAAAAGGCATAACCGTAAACTCGTAGTGGCTATATCGTGTTCGGAAAGCCGTTTTCGGGATGTCCTTACCCCGGACCCTGAGCTGGTGGTAGCCGGACTGTAAATCGATTTTAGAGAACATTGTTGCACCCTGCAATTGATTGAACAAGTCGTCAATCCGAGGCAAAGGGTACCTATTCTTTACCGTGACCTTATTTAGCTCATGGTAGTCGATGCACAGACGAAAACTGCCGTCCTTTTTCGCACGAAAAGTACGGCTGCACCCCAAGGCGACACGCTCGGCCTGATGAATCCCTTATCCAAGAGATCTTCAAGCTGCGCCTTGAGTTCCTTCAACTCTGCAAAAGCCATCCGGTATGGTGCCTTTGTAATAGGTTGTGCGCCCGGGGCAAGCTTGATTGAGAACTCGATCTCCCGTTCAGGGGGCATCCCTGGCAGTTCTTCCGGGAAAACGTCCGGGAAATCCCTCACAATCGGAACGTCTGCTAGCAATGCTGAAGGCTGAGAGATCAAATCCACCGAAGCCATGAATGCTACACATCCACCCTCCACCAACCTTCTTGCCCGCGACGCATAAATGAAAGATGAGAAGAAAGTGCTCTTACATGCTAAGTATACGTGTTCCGGAAAGCCAGGTTCCTAAAGACGCACTTGGCGCTTCTCGCAGTCAATCACCGCCTGATGTTTAGTAAGCCAATCCATCCCAAGTACTACATTGAACTCCCTTAGCGGAATTACCACCAGATTCCATGGACATATCAACCTGCCTAACCTTACCGGGCAGGAAGGAATATAGCTACTTGCCTCGAAGGGTTGCCCGGGGGTCTGAACGAACATAATCCTATGAAGGGGTCTCTTCTCCAAACCATGGGTTTGAGCGAAATTACAAGATATAAAAGAGTGGGATGCTCAAGTGTCGAACAAGGTCCTAGCACGAGAGTCCGAGAGTAGAGTAACACATGCCACTACGTCCTCCGGCGGGTCTGTCCCCTACTGAGCCATTGAGTAAACCCTCCCACCGGACTGCGGCGAGGCCCCCTCCTCACGTCGTGATGCTGAAGAGCGCCCGGCCGAGACCGAAGGAGGTTTCCCCCGGCCATGGCGTTGCGGCATGGGTGTAGAAGCTGCTGAAGATGTTGTTCCCGGGTTCAGGGGGCAGTTGGAGCGGAAGTGCCCCAGCTTGCCGCAACGGAAACTGTCACGCCCCGGAACCCGGGCTCGCCAACAGATCCGCCGTGCACACGGGATTTCCCGAGTACACGAAGCGCTGGTAACCTGCTCAGATATCGGATGTACAATAAAGGAGCATAATACAGAGCTGAAATAGAAGAACCACATAATATCTTATACTGGGACTAAAAATAAACTGTAATATGTACAATAATCTCCCAGCTCACCAAAATAATACAACCAGCTGGCGAAAACCAGACTCAAAATAAAAGGAGAATATCACAGTCTGAGTGAAGGGTACAACGTCTATCTACAGCTCTCAGTCTCCCAGGAGATCTATCTACTCAGCGATCCCCTTACCTTTATCAGCCGCTGATAGCCTAGCAGCTCCCGCAGACGACTCTGCAAAATAAAGAAGAAGAAAGAGAAAACAATAATGGGGGTGAGAACTACCAGATAAACCAGTAGCCTCCCCTAGTGGGCAAAACCTCAACTCTGACGCACCCACTAGGACTACTAGAGGCCAGAAAGGAAAAAGTGGTAAGGCTGTAAGCAGAACTGCTGAATAAAGGGGAAACCACCACTAGCATGCCTCTAAATGCAGTGCCAAAAGGAATGACTGTATGTATGCCTCAGTATCTAACATGCCTGCCTGAATAAACCCAATCTTATGTCACCAGTAAAACTGGTACTGCCTGCTGCGCCTTGCCTGCCCAAATCGGGTATGCTGGCCAATGCATAACACCGATAGGGAATGAGAGTCTCAAGGACTCAAGCCTGCCTGTAACACACTCCGGAGTGGCACTCGAGGGGAGCGACCCACACGAGTAAAAGTACCTCAGTAATAAGTATCATAAGTGTCGTAAACAGCAGGACTGGATCATGACTATGATCAAAGTGGAAAAAGCCATCCACTAAGAAACCCTGATCTGATGCCATAGTACTCAATAAGTGGGAAAAACCATCCACTAGAGAAAAACCCGATCCCCTGCTGATGCCTAAAATAAACCAGACTCAACCCCATTCTGATGCAAGGATAAACATCCGGCCGACCGCCTACAGTCCGCGGTCACCGCAACACCCCACAAGTTTATAATCTAACATAACCTTGGCTATACTATCCCAAACCCCTGCTCATACTCGAGCGACAAGCAACTGAAAGCAAAAGAGAGCAATAAAACATGTCAAGTCTTAATATGATAGTGTAGCAATAAATAGTGGCCCTACCTGATGTCCGGGCATGCATGCAACTGTCTTTATTTTAGAAGTTGTAAAATAGTGTCAAAGATTTGAAAAGATTGATTTACTGAATAAAAGTCATTTGCATGCGAGATTATAGCCTTTGTCTCAATCACAGTGTCCCAATATAAGTCATCATATCATCTGTGGAGTTATATTAATTTTTAGGAGAGTTCGTCCCAGCGGTTCTCATCAATTGTCCTGTTAGTAGTCCTGTTAGTAGTCCCAATAGTTCTCATCAATTTAGTTTGTCCCAATTGTTCTCATCAATTGCCATATTAGTTTGTCCCAATTGTTCTCATCAATTGTCATATTAGTTTGTCCCAATTGTTCTCATCAATTGTCATATTAGTTTGTCCCAATTGTTCTCATCAATTGTCATATTAAATTTTAGGGGAGTTCCAGTAATCCCAGTGAGCTTGTCAAAAATGAGGTAAGCAACAACCGCCCACCTCGAGCAGCTCAAACTACACCTCAGGTAGTCTCTTGGTTGTCCACAGTCCCCTAGAACTGCTGTCTGCCGAAAACGGTGCCCTACAGCAACACACATTGCACAGGGTGTAACTATAGTATTCATAAAAATACAGCTTTTGCTGTTTTTCAAATGGCACGAAAAGAGAGGAGTTTTTCACCTCTGTATAGTGCTCAGAAAAATCCAGAAAAATTACGGTTGCGTTCCTCGCGAAGAGTAGATCAAAATCGACTCTTTAAACATCTCGATCTGATGCTCCTACGCCAAGATAAAAATCGGAGAAGTTGACGCTGCCCAGAAATTTCCACAGCAAAAAGGGGGGTCAAAGAGACCTCGGGAAACGTGCCAAAAGTACGAAATGGAGCAAAGTGATCAACACGGAAATCGAAGCCTTACCTCTTAGGAACGCGCTGTCGCAAAAATCGTCCAAAAATTCCTCCTGGTTAGCCCACAGGGAATTTTCGACGGAACTGCGACGGGAAATGGGCCGAAAAAGAAAACCGTCGCAGTGCGCCGCGTCGCAGATAACTCACTAACTGTAACTCCAAAAATTCTGAGATTTGGAGGAGAGAGAGAAGAGAGAGAGAGGAAGAAATTTCGTAGAGGGCACTTTCTCTGGTTCTCTCTCTAAGGGCTCGAAAACCGAGGTGCAAAGAGAGGGGGGTGGGGGGCCCTATTTATAATGGGCTGAGGCTCCACACAGGATCGGATCCGAACAGGAAACACCGAAACGGGCCAACCAAAACGCGCCACGTGTCCACAAAACAGGGAACATCCTGTGCAAGGGCCACTCAGAAGACGCCACGTGTCCACGTGGAGCACGGGCCCGGTCCCCGCGCCGGGTCTTCCGGAAGATGTCGGCCAATCCGGGTGTGCCACGTGTCACAGTCCCCGTGGGCTTCTAGAAGCCGGCCAGCCAATCGGGAGCCGCCACGTGGCACGGGGGTTATTCGGTGCTCCCGGTGCACGCCAGGCCCATGGACCGCGCACCCGAGCCCCCGCCCGCGCCTGCGCCGCCGCCCTCTGCCGCTGTGCCGCCGCTGCGCCGCCGCCCGCCGCCGTGCGCCGCCGCCCGCCGCCGCTCGCCGGTCGCCGGAACAGTAATTCCGGCGGCCGGAGTTACTGTTCCGGCGTGAACAGTACCGAGGTGCCGAAAAATTAAAGTAAATATACCGTTTCGATCGTTTTCGCGCGCTGAGTCCAAATACGACGTCCATTTTGCCAAATTCTCATCCGAAATTTTGCCGAAAGCTCCCGGAAAATTCTATTTGCTCCGATTTTCGCGCAGAGTCTATATTAAATATCCAATTTCGATTCTACAAGCTCTGCTTCACCGGATAAGCTCCCTACAGTCACTGTTTAATGTTGCACAGTTCCTGCGGGAGTCCGGATCATCACATCCTCCCCCACTAAAAAGAGTTTCGTCCTCGAAACGAGACTAAACAATAATCCTCAGTCCGATGTCTCGAATAAGTAGGGGTGAGCATCCCTCATCTCCGACTCGAGCTCCCATGTAGCCTCGCGCTCGTCATGATTGCTCCATTGGATCTTCACATAGGGAATGGCCCGACTGCGTAATTCTTTCATCTCTCGATCCAGAACTCGCAGTGGGCGTTCTTCATACCTCAAATCCTCGCCGATCTCAAGCGGTGTGAAGTCGATGACGTGCGATGGGTCGAAGATATACTTCCTCAAAGTAGAAACATGAAATACATCATGGACACCAGCAAGCCTTGGAGGAAGTGCGAGTCGGTAGGCAACTGGCCCGATACGCCCCAATACCTCAAAGGGTCCAATATATCAGGGGCTAAGTTTCCCACGAATGCCGAACCTCCTGATTCCTTTGGACGGCGAGACTTTTAGGAATACATGATCTCCAACCTGAAATTCTAAGTCTCGTCGCCGAACGTCGGCATAGCTCCTCTGTCGGTTTTGGGCGGTCTGAAGATGCTTTCCAATCACCCGGACCTTCTCTTCTGCCTCTATCAAGACATCTGGTCCCAAGGTCCGCCTCTCATCTACGTCACTCCAATAAAGTGGTGATCGACACTTGCGTCCATACAATGCTTCAAACGGAGCCATCTGAATGCTCGCTTGAAAGCTATTGTTGTACGCGAATTCAGCCAAAGATAAATGCCGAATCCACCCTCCGCCGAAATCCAAGACACAAGCCCTCAGCATGTCCTCCAGGATTTGTATCGTCCGTTCTGACTGTCCATCCGTCTGCGGATGAAAAGCAGTACTGAACCTAAGCTGAGTTCCCAAGGTTGTCTGCAAACTCATCCAGAAACGTGAAACAAACCTCGGGTCTCAATCTGATACAATGGAGGCTGGTACTCCATGTAATCTAACTATCTCATCTAGATATAGCTGGGCTAGTCGCTCAAGTGGCCACGTAGCCTGCATGGGCAGAAGTGCGCCGACTTGATAAGTCTATCTACAACTACCCAGATAGCGTCTGCTCCTCCCTGGGCCCTCGGTAGTCCGACCACAAAGTCCATTGTAATGTGGTCCCATTTCCACTCGGGGATTGGGAGACTTTGTAACTTGCCAGCTGGCACTAGATGCTCAGCTTTCACTTGCTGACAAGTTAAACACTGGGCCACAAATCTCCCAATATCCCTTTTCATGCCTTTCCACCAGAAGTGTGCCTTGAGGTCTTTATACATCTTAGTCCCACCAGGATGTAGGGTATAAGGTGTATAATGGGCCTCTCGCAATATCTGTTCTCTAATCTCCACATGTATTGGCACACATGCTCGGTTCCTGTACCTCAGTACTCCCGAGGCATCTACCGTAAAGTCTCCTGACTGATCACTCGGAATATGATCTCTAATCCTGGCCAAGTGGGGGTCCTCACTCTGTTTCTCTTTGATCCTGTCCAGCAGAGTGGGCTGCAAGACTAAAGATGTCAGTCTAGCAGTGACCCCAGGGGACACAACCTCTATCTCGAGTCGTCTCATTTCCTCTAATAGCGGTGCCTGGTCTGTGATCAACATAGACAAACTTTGCACCGCCCTCCTACTCAAGGCGTCAGCGACCACATTAGCCTTGCCTGGGTGGTAGAGAATATCATAATATTTTAATAGCTCTAACCACCTACGTTGCCTCAAATTCAACTCCTTCTGTGTGAACAGGTATTTTAGGCTCTTGTGGTCGGTGTAGATTTCACAATGCTCCCCATATAGATAATGACGCCAAAGCTTCAGTGCAAACACTACAGCAGCAAGCTCCAAGTCATGGGTAGGGTAATTCTTCTCATAATCCTTGAGTTGCCTTGATGCGTAAGCAATTACCCTCCCTTCCTGCATCAGCACACAACCAAGTCCGTTGTGTGATGCATCACTATAGATCACATATCCTTTTCCCATAACAGGAAGGGAAAGGATAGGAGCGGTCATCAGTTTATTCTTCAGCTCCTCAAAGCTCTTTTGACAGTCCTCACTCCAGATAAACTTCACTCCCTTACGCGTCAAGCGAGTGAGGGGTGTGGAGAGCTTCGCAAAGCCTTCCACAAAAAACCGACGGTAATACCCAGCTAAACCCATAAAACTACGTACCTCAGAAACCGTCGTTGGTCGGGGCCAATCCCGAACCGCCTCAATCTTCGCTGGGTCCACTGCCACACCTGCGGCAGAAATCACATGGCCCAAGAAGACTACCTCCCGAAGCCAAAACTCGCACTTTGCCAGCTTGGCATACAACTTCTTTTCTCGCAGAAGTTGCAGCACAACCTTTAAGTGCTTCTCATGCTCAATATCACTTCGGGAGTAAATCAAGATATCATCAACGAATACTACTACGAATCGATCCAAGTATAGTCGGAAGATCCGGTTCATTAAATCCATGAATGCGGCAGGGGCATTAGTTAGCCCAAAAGGCATAACTGTAAATTCATAATGCCCATACCGTGATCAAAATGCCGTTTCGGAATATCTACGGCCTTCACCTTCAACTGGTGGTAACCGGACTGCAAATCTATCTTAGAGAAGACGCAAGACCCTTGCAGCTGATCAAAAAGATCATCGATGCGCGGCAAAGGGTATTTGTTCTAGATGGTCACTTTATTTAATTCTCTATAATCCACACGTAGCCGAAGTGACCCATCCATCTTCTTTACGAATAGCACCGGCGCACCCCAAGGTGATACACTCAGCCTAATAAAGCCCTTATCCATTAAATCCTGGAGTTGCGCCTTAAGCTCTCGCAGCTCAGCCGGTGCCATCCGGTAAGGAGCCTTAGAGATTGGCGCAGTTCCTGGAACTACGTTAATCACGAACTCAATCTCCCTATCTGGCGGCATGCTAGACAGCTCAGGTGGGAAAACATCCGGGAACTCGCGGGCAATAGGGATATCCCCGAGTCCCGGCGCCGCCGTAGGCCCCTCAACAACACTAGCCAAAAAGGCTACACATCCTCGACGGATCATCAGCCTCGCTCGGGAAGTCGAAATCATAGAGGCAAAGAAAGCGCTCTGACATTCCCGATATACCAACATTTTCTGGCTTTCTAAAAGTGACGGTCCTTGCGGCACAATCAATAGTCGCAAAATACCGAGCCAACCAGTCCAACCCGAGGACCACATCGAAGTCCTTCAGTTGACTCAGGTCCAATAGGTCTACTGGCATAATCCAGGACTCGATCTAAATCGGGTGGGGCTAACAGCACTCCTCCATGTGCAGAGTTCAATCGGGAATCTACACCTTCTGTGCACAAGGTGAGAGTCCTATTCCTAACCCTATGCAATGATGTACATTCTCTACAAATAAAAGAGATGCCCCTATAAAAACGAGGTACGAGTCCTTATGCCAGAAAGTAAATCATACCTGCCTCCACTCGATCAGCCATAGCAGAATCCCTTGCCTGCGCTAAGCCATCTTGACTGCTCAACAACGGCTGTCTCTCTCCAGAAGGGCGGGGGAATGAAACTTGATCTCCTTGAAGATCTGTCGGTGAAGCTCCCGGTCGTAGCTGGAAAGGGGCAGGGACAGATGTCGAAGTAGGTGCCACCGTTATCCCCGAAGGACACGTAACTCGCACGTGCCCGGGCTGTCCGCACTTGAAACAGCGGCCGAACCTCAAGTCACAAGCACCTGAAGTGTGCTGACCTTCGCAGAAAATGCACCTAACTATAGACTGAGGCTGCCTTACCTGCTGTTGCTGCTGCCTATGCCGCTGAGGCCTCTGTGACCTCTGCTGGGATGCGGTAGGGGCCAATGCTGAAAAAGGTGCTACTAAAACCTGAAAGGGGCACGTAGGTCGGATGTGGCCTGGCTGCCCACATCGGAAGCATCGACCCTCCCTCAAGCCACAGGTATTTGATGAATGCTGCCCCCTACAGAAAATGCATCGGACCGACGCCCGAGACTGTCGAGACTGCTGCTGCGGAGGCCTCTGCGATCTACCAGGTCCTCGTCGATCAAGACGCCCACGGCCCGTAGACTGGGGCCGCAGGGGTCGTGGTGGTCTCCCTGAACTGGCCAGTCCATCATTATCTGGGGCGGGGCGTTTCTTGTCTGGACGCTGCTCGAAAGTCCTGGCCCCTTCGTCAACCGCCAAGTCACCTCTCTGCGCCAGCAACTGCTCCAGGCGTTGGTCCTGTCGAAAGCTTCTTGCCACCAAATGGGTCACCAAGGACCGTAGTTCTCCCAGCTCAGCAGATACCGCCTGCTCGGGCTTCTCAGAAGGGGTAGAAATATCCCCGACGGAAAAATAACGACGGGGTGACATACTGTCACCAAAAGCCACAAATCAGCAAAATAAAATTCCACACGACCCAATCTAGCGAAAGTCAAAGACATTCCCCTATTTCTGTGACTTTATGTTGTCTGCAGCCAACATAACTGTTCACCAGAAATGGGGTATGTCGGTCTCTCTTCACTTACTTGGAAGAGTCAAACAAATAAATCAACGACTTTCGCAAAATGTCACGTCTCTCGCGCCCTATTATCCTAGGGTCTACCAAAAGCCTAGGGTTTCCTAAGTCCCAACTGACCTATCCCTAAGCTCTGATACCAACTTAATCTGTCACGCCCCGGAACCCGGGCTCGCCAACAGATCCGCCGTGCACACGGGATTTCCCGAGTACACGAAGCGCTGGTAACCTGCTCAGATATCGGATGTACAATAAAGGAGCATAATACAGAGCTGAAATAGAAGAACCACATAATATCTTATACTGGGACTAAAAATAAACTGTAATATGTACAATAATCTCCCAGCTCACCAAAATAATACAACCAGCTGGCGAAAACCAGACTCAAAATAAAAGGAGAATATCACAGTCTGAGTGAAGGGTACAACGTCTATCTACAGCTCTCAGTCTCCCAGGAGATCTATCTACTCAGCGATCCCCTTACCTTTATCAGCCGCTGATAGCCTAGCAGCTCCCGCAGACGACTCTGCAAAATAAAGAAGAAGAAAGAGAAAACAATAATGGGGGTGAGAACTACCAGATAAACCAGTAGCCTCCCCTAGTGGGCAAAACCTCAACTCTGACGCACCCACTAGGACTACTAGAGGCCAGAAAGGAAAAAGTGGTAAGGCTGTAAGCAGAACTGCTGAATAAAGGGGAAACCACCACTAGCATGCCTCTAAATGCAGTGCCAAAAGGAATGACTGTATGTATGCCTCAGTATCTAACATGCCTGCCTGAATAAACCCAATCTTATGTCACCAGTAAAACTGGTACTGCCTGCTGCGCCTTGCCTGCCCAAATCGGGTATGCTGGCCAATGCATAACACCGATAGGGAATGAGAGTCTCAAGGACTCAAGCCTGCCTGTAACACACTCCGGAGTGGCACTCGAGGGGAGCGACCCACACGAGTAAAAGTACCTCAGTAATAAGTATCATAAGTGTCGTAAACAGCAGGACTGGATCATGACTATGATCAAAGTGGAAAAAGCCATCCACTAAGAAACCCTGATCTGATGCCATAGTACTCAATAAGTGGGAAAAACCATCCACTAGAGAAAAACCCGATCCCCTGCTGATGCCTAAAATAAACCAGACTCAACCCCATTCTGATGCAAGGATAAACATCCGGCCGACCGCCTACAGTCCGCGGTCACCGCAACACCCCACAAGTTTATAATCTAACATAACCTTGGCTATACTATCCCAAACCCCTGCTCATACTCGAGCGACAAGCAACTGAAAGCAAAAGAGAGCAATAAAACATGTCAAGTCTTAATATGATAGTGTAGCAATAAATAGTGGCCCTACCTGATGTCCGGGCATGCATGCAACTGTCTTTATTTTAGAAGTTGTAAAATAGTGTCAAAGATTTGAAAAGATTGATTTACTGAATAAAAGTCATTTGCATGCGAGATTATAGCCTTTGTCTCAATCACAGTGTCCCAATATAAGTCATCATATCATCTGTGGAGTTATATTAATTTTTAGGAGAGTTCGTCCCAGCGGTTCTCATCAATTGTCCTGTTAGTAGTCCTGTTAGTAGTCCCAATAGTTCTCATCAATTTAGTTTGTCCCAATTGTTCTCATCAATTGCCATATTAGTTTGTCCCAATTGTTCTCATCAATTGTCATATTAGTTTGTCCCAATTGTTCTCATCAATTGTCATATTAGTTTGTCCCAATTGTTCTCATCAATTGTCATATTAAATTTTAGGGGAGTTCCAGTAATCCCAGTGAGCTTGTCAAAAATGAGGTAAGCAACAACCGCCCACCTCGAGCAGCTCAAACTACACCTCAGGTAGTCTCCTGGTTGTCCACAGTCCCCTAGAACTGCTGTCTGCCGAAAACGGTGCCCTACAGCAACACACATTGCACAGGGTGTAACTATAGTATTCATAAAAATACAGCTTTTGCTGTTTTTCAAATGGCACGAAAAGAGAGGAGTTTTTCACCTCTGTATAGTGCTCAGAAAAATCCAGAAAAATTACGGTTGCGTTCCTCGCGAAGAGTAGATCAAAATCGACTCTTTAAACATCTCGATCTGATGCTCCTACGCCAAGATAAAAATCGGAGAAGTTGACGCTGCCCAGAAATTTCCACAGCAAAAAGGGGGGTCAAAGAGACCTCGGGAAACGTGCCAAAAGTACGAAATGGAGAAAAGTGATCAACACGGAAATCGAAGCCTTACCTCTTAGGAACGCGCTGTCGCAAAAATCGTCCAAAAATTCCTCCTGGTTAGCCCACAGGGAATTTTCGACGGAACTGCGACGGGAAATGGGCCGAAAAAGAAAACCGTCGCAGTGCGCCGCGTCGCAGATAACTCACTAACTGTAACTCCAAAAATTCTGAGATTTGGAGGAGAGAGAGAAGAGAGAGAGAGGAAGAAATTTCGTAGAGGGCACTTTCTCTGGTTCTCTCTCTAAGGGCTCGAAAACCGAGGTGCAAAGAGAGGGGGGTGGGGGGCCCTATTTATAATGGGCTGAGGCTCCACACAGGATCGGATCCGAACAGGAAACACCGAAACGGGCCAACCAAAACGCGCCACGTGTCCACAAAACAGGGAACAGCCTGTGCAAGGGCCACTCAGAAGACGCCACGTGTCCACGTGGAGCACGGGCCCGGTCCCCGCGCCGGGTCTTCCGGAAGATGTCGGCCAATCCGGGTGTGCCACGTGTCACAGTCCCCGTGGGCTTCTAGAAGCCGGCCAGCCAATCGGGAGCCGCCACGTGGCACGGGGGGTATTCGGTGCTCCCGGTGCACGCCAGGCCCATGGACCGCGCACCCGAGCCCCCGCCCGCGCCTGCGCCGCCGCCCTCTGCCGCTGTGCCGCCGCTGCGCCGCCGCCCGCCGCCGTGCGCCGCCGCCCGCCGCCGCTCGCCGGTCGCCGGAACAGTAATTCCGGCGGCCGGAGTTACTGTTCCGGCGTGAACAGTACCGAGGTGCCGAAAAATTAAAGTAAATATACCGTTTCGATCGTTTTCGCGCGCTGAGTCCAAATACGACGTCCATTTTGCCAAATTCTCATCCGAAATTTTGCCGAAAGCTCCCGGAAAATTCTATTTGCTCCGATTTTCGCGCAGAGTCTATATTAAATATCCAATTTCGATTCTACAAGCTCTGCTTCACCGGATAACCTCCCTACAGTCACTGTTTAATGTTGCACAGTTCCTGCGGGAGTCCGGATCATCACAGAAACAATGGTCGTGCCTCTTAGAACATTCGATCACTTGGTGTGCTCCTCCGCAAATGACGCAAGGCCGGTCCCCCGGCTTTTCTTCTCTCGTCAGCGTGCTCCTGGTTCCTTGCCGCGACCTTGGATGCTTGGGTGGTTGGCTTCCATTGGAAAAGCCACCCCCAGAATAAGACTGAGATCGTTTCTTGTCCTTGTTACGCTCAAAGCCCTCCCGCCGGGCACGAGTAACAGCCAAACCCCGCTCCACTAAAGTGGCCCTATCGACCACCTTTTGAAAGGTGTGCAAATTCGCCACTTGTACTGTCTGAAAGATGTCGCTCCGTAGACCATCCACGAAAATGCGGGCCTTGTGGGATTCGTCCCTTATGACAAAGGGGACGCAATTAGCTAGCCTCACGAACTCCTGCTGGTACTCCATAACTGAACGGTTCCCTTGTTTGATGTGCTTCAAGTCATCCTCCAGCTGCTGCTTTACGCTGTTGGAAAAGAATGCCCCAAATAGCTTCTCTCGAAAAGTAGTCCACGATGGAAGGGCAGTGCCCTTGGAAGGATCAGGGTGCACTGTCTTCCACCAGATGCGGGCGGTTCCCTCAAGAAAGTGAACTGCCAAGGGTGCCCGCTCGTTCTCCTCCATCATCAAGTCCTCAAAAAGCTTCTCCATAGTGTCGACCCACTATTCCACGACCCAGGGATCGGTCGTCTCCCCCTCGAAGACAGGTGGGTTGGATTTACGGAATTCCGCCAAGTTTGCTCTCACTCTTTCCCGCTCAGTCTGCTGGGTAGTATCTCCTCCCGCGGCGACATCGGCCACAGCAGGGGAAGGTGCCGTCACGGTCTCCCTCAAAGGGTCCCCGGCAGCGGCCCCCGGCATAGGTCCCGGAGCCACAGGCGATGGAGCTACCGAGGGTACCGTCGCCTGAACCTGCGGTACCCCTGCTGTCGTGGTCTGTGATGGGGCGGCCCTAGCCTCACCACCTGCTACCGGCGGTTCCGTCGTAGGTGCAGTCGGTCCGGATAGAGGAGCTTGCGTGACCGCCACTGGCGTAGCTGATTGCTGCGTCAACCAGTGCACTCGTTCTGTGAGTGTCGACAGCTGCCCAGCCATTTCCCATAACTATTGTCGAAGTAGCCGATTCTCCGCAGCTGTCGATGCCATCCCATCTACTCCTGTGTCATCTGTTGATGACCTAGTCCGGGCCATAGTCCGAGCATACATAAAAGTCGAATCAAACCTAGACTTAACCAATTTAGAAATCGTGTCATACAGTTAGACAAGGACCTCCCCCCCCGACACTCGCTATCTTACTCATCTAGCCGTTGGTTATTTCATAGGTTAGCCGCAAGTGATTTTATGTTCAGTGGACGTTGGATGTTAAACACCGTGGTTAAAGTCGTTTTTCTTTGATACCATCTTAATCTGTCACGCCCCGGGAGTAGATATACAGCGAAAAATACCGTACATTTTTTGAAATAGGCTCCCGCGAGGCACGTGTACAGACCCGCCACATACACTAGTTCTCTCTGCATGACAGATAGAGTCTCCCTTGCGTATGTACGGCGTAGTTACCACGACCATACTTTAACCACATCAACCGAAGAGTGAAGTAGAAAATGCTTACGTTGAAGAACAATGTTAATTTAGCGCAATATAAGTTTGCAAGGATAAATCCACAAGTTTTAAAGATTGTGCCTATGCGACACCCGATTTTGAAATATTTTTCGCAACCCTTTTTATTTTTGAAAACTGCATTCGAAATGCATAAGGAAAATAAAAAGCCCTACCATACAGCTATCCAAACACAAGTCATAAATCCATCTCAACATCCACATCATCCACAATAACTAAAACCACATGCGAAGTAAACTAACAAACTGAAATAAGCTAGTAAAGAGAAGGCAAAGTATCACCAGCCAGAAGATTGGCTAATACTTTCTAGTCGCAACCTAACCGCCATCCCGGACCCCACTCCTGACTGAACCTGTCACATAGTGGGAGTCAGTGACATGAAGAGTAAAGACATGCAAGACTACGAAAATGATGCTAGAAAGGTACAGGAAATAACAATAATAAACCGAACCGTAACCCTGAGCATCCACAACCCCATACTGCTACCAATCGTATCTCTCCTGGGAACCCAAGCACAAAGCCGCCATATCGGTCCGAGGACCTCAGGCAAAAGGAACAGTCCCGCTCAGAACCTGGTGCAAAGAAACCACCAACTGCACGAATGCAGCATTGCAAATAGCCACAAGGGGCCCCCACGTACATAGCCGCGTGAGGTCCACGGGTCTAGTCAGACCACCTCTCTGAAAAAGTACACCGATACGGTGGCCAAACCGCTGGTGTGCGTGCAAGCACCATGAGCATATCAATCATCAAACAAGTGCCGTAAGCCTCCTGCGACACTCAGTCGCTCCGATGTAGCATAAATCTCAGTAAGTAACCCGGGGTCAGTCAACCTTTCTTTAACTCTTGATGTGCCATACAAACCAGTTCTATCATACTCAGTTATTAAAAGGAGCCATTAATAATGATAACAAAAAAAGAGGGAAGGATCGGAAGGAAGCCAATCGACGGCATCCCCTTCCTTGGATAAGAGTACCCACCTCAAACCGCGACGACCAAAAGCGCCTACGCCCTTCCTATGCCCTCGTACGTCACCCGGACCTAACAAAGTCCCCAAAAGAGCAAATCAAAAACCTTTATCAGTTTCGCGAAAACAGTGGTCCCGACCGCTGTCCGGAGTTGGACAGACTGCACCTCGGGCCACGCACCGTGGCGTCTGGCCGCCATAGCAAAAACACGTATAAGAAAGATAGCTAAACAAAACTGTGTCATACGGACCGTGCTGTCCGACAGATAGTACCGTTGCGCGGACTGCGCCGTCGAGGTCCCTGTCGGCGGCGGCGGCAGCAACGGCAATGGCAACGACACAGCGGGGGCATCACCCAGGTGCAAGCAGGACCGAGCGGCGGTGGCCTGGTAGGGCACGGCCTCCCCCTTGCATCGTGCAGCCAAGCGCGCAGCGCGGACTGCGCCTAGTGGCGGCGGCCTAGCAGGGCGCGACGCGCGTGCAACAGCGCGGCGCGGCGGCCTAGCAAGGCATGGCTCCCCCCCCCGGCGTGCTATCCTACGCCCAGCCGTACTGAGCGGCGGCGGCCTGGCAGGGCGCGACCCTTAGCAAGGCACGGTTGCAACAGCGGCGGTGCGCAGAAACGCGCGGCAACCTGCCCAGCGGGCCGCACGTGCACACAGCGCGGCAGCCAAAGCCCGCACGGGCGCGTGCTAGTGGCGGGCGGCCCATCCCTGCGCGGCATGCGCTGGCGGCGCACGGCCCAGCCTTGCGTTGGTAGTAGTTCGGCTAGGGCATCCCGGTGGTGCTGGCGGCGCGGCGGCGGAGGCGGCTAGGGCATCGCGACTGCGGTGCGGCTAGGGCATCACGGCTGCGGTGCGATGGCGGCGCCACCGTCGACAAAAGCAAAACAATCCGTCGAACGCCCGAAGTAGAGAACAACGTACGAAACGAAAGCACAAAAAAATCGTAACTAACGGGGTAAGCTAACCTAGTAAGAACGGAACAGACGACACAATCCTGCCTTCTGGTGACGGTGGTGCTCCTGGATCCGTCCCCCACCGTTGGCGTCGTCTCCGTTCTTGGTCCCCGGCACCACGAGAAGGAACGAGAAGAAAAGAGGAACCCTAATCCGGAAAGCGGTAACTTCTAAGCTTTTTTTTTCGTGTACGTACCAACCCCAATTCTACGGTATAAATAAAAAGGGATTTTCCAACCGACTTCTTGATAAGCGTGCTACCTATGCAACATTTCTAAAACAACCGGTGTGGATTTTGATGCACCAAAGCCCTAACGGGTTTCTACTAACTTAACCGGTAGAGCCGTTAACATAAAAAAATACATTTCGGGAGATCCGTACGTCGGATTCCCCCGCGCCCCCCCCCCCCCCCCCCCCCCCCCCCCCCCCCCCGATCGCGCTGTTAGTCCTCGCTTGACGAGCTCTGTTAAGGATTTTGTATTGGCGTATTTCGTGAAATGTTTTAAGTCTTGAAGATTGAAGATGAAGAATTGTGGATCATATACATCAATCTCAAGAAGAATGAATTCAAAAGGATCAGTTACGTTTAACTAAATAATTTTAGTGATCCAAATACATTCTTGTAGTTTAGAAACACTTGGAAGATTTTTCATTGCATAAAAATAAAAAACTGGACAAGTTGGATGTTCAGTATCCGGATCGGACCATTCCAGTCCGGACCTCGAACATAGTTTAGTTCATGCGGAATTCCAGTCCGGAACAGCCTCCGCCCAGTCCGGTTTGTAGAAATCGCATGAACAGTCTGGATCAGAAAATTTCAGTCCTGACCCCGAACTTGTTTTCCTAGAAAAGTTTTGTCTAAAGACGACAGTACGGATCAGATTTAATCCAGTTCGGACCGCCGAGCGGAAAAATTCCAGATAAGGTAGTTTTTTATTCTTATCTCTTTTCAAAGGTTTCTAGCCTATAAATAAATCCTTATTTTCATCTTTTAGGATTAAGAATTCAAACGGAGATAATCAAAGTCCACATATAGAGAAGAACGGAAAATATGATCAATCATATGTTTCTTTGTCTACATTGATCAATTTGATTCTAGGGTTTCCAAACTCTTATTTCTTGTAGAATCAAATTAATGAATACTTAGATGGTGTTTTCTTATCTATCTTCGATCTAAGTATTCGGCGGATTATCATCACCAACAAAAACAACGATTTTCCCAAAAATCGGCGCGTGGATACACGTGGCCTTGTGGATTTAAGGTGCTACCGCTTTCGTGGATTCGAAGCGAGGTACGTTCGTGTGATCGATACGTACTACATTGGTGAAGACCGTGGATTCGGTTGGACGTCGTGGATTCGACGTTGGACGTCGTGGATTCGGCGTTGGACGCAAATCGTGGATTCGAGGAGCGTTGTGGAGCGAGCGGAGAAGATCTACTTGGAGCGTATGGAAAAGGTTGAGTCGTAGGGTTACGGTAAATCACCTTGTACGTGTTTAATCTTAGTGGATTTCACCGTGTTATCGGTCCCGTGGTTTTTTACTCCTGTGATGGAGTTTTCCACGTAAAATCTTGTGTACTTTATTTATTTTCCGCATTGGGTTATTTTGTTACGCAATGATTTGGTGTGCTTATTGTTTACACCTATTCACCCCCCCTCTAGGTGGTTTTTTCCCTATTCAGATCCATATTATTCATAACCCACACTTAAAACAAAATAACTACGTGCTATTACACCCTAGGAGAATTGTTGTGAGAGACGTAACTTATAGTGAAAGTCTGTGATTGAATTGTATAAACTCTTCAAAGAGAGTGAAGAGTGATCGAAGGAGATGTACCTTTTCTTGTCGGATAATTATGTTGACTGCAGACAACATAATGTCGAGAGAGAAAAGGGATGTCCTTCTAGACTTTTGCTTGATTGGGTTGAGTGTTGTGTCTTTGTGATCTATTCATATGGGGAACCTCTCAAAAAAGGAATCTTTATAACTGAGATTTATTTCAAGAGGAAAAGATGCCTCCCAGATGTCGACGACTGACACGAGCGATTCCCATACCACCCGCGGAGCCTAAGTCAGCAGGACCGAGTGAGACCCAGGAGCTATAGGCGTAGTTGGCCAGTTTGACAGTGGCTACGAGCGACGTGGACATTTTTGTTCTAAAGCAATATCAACTTTATTTGTCAGTCCACTGTTTGGAGGGTGATGCACATAAGTGGTGGCAGAGAGTCAGATCGACTCGACCATAGGGTGCATTGCAGATGTCTTGGACTGAGTTTTATAGGTTACTATTTGTGGCCTATTTTTCGAATAGTGTTAAATAGAAACTCGAAAAGGATATGAAAATTTGCAGCAGGGTGATTGAACATTACAAGAGTATGCAAGGGAGTTCAACCGATTGCTGAACTATGTACAGTTTGTCGCGAGGGGCGAAGTTCATACGCTCTTCTTGTTTAAGCGAGGGTTATGCCCAGAGATCTATGCCTTGGTACAAGCCCAGCGTCTATAGACCCTGAATGTAGTGAAAGAGCAGGCTCTTTGTGTGGAGCGTAGTACTACCATTTTGAGGAAGCGCATAGCAGTACAGGGGCAGGATCATGACAAGAAGCACTCGGCATCAGATGACGGATGACAGACCAGTGCGAGGTGACCGCCGTGACTTTCACGATCTCGTTCTCAGGGTTGTGGGTCTTTGGGGACATTGCAGCCTGGTGGATCCCAGCAGCAGTAGTAGATGCAGTAGGATAGGTGTCTTCCCTCCTTGGAGTTTTAATGGGGTTTCTTTTGGGAAGGCCCTTAGGCATGGCAGTCTAATTTGGGATCTTACGCACGATGGTCCAGCCGGCTGGTGCCTCCATCCGTAGGAGTTGAGGGATCTCGAGTTGCTTGGCATCTGGGTTTCCCCATCGGGGAGGCGCGCTATCATGCTTTGGCCGACCTTTCCTTTGAGGTCGGTCTCCATCTTCTCGAGGAGAACATCGTGCCTAGCACAAGTCGGTCGTGGGGATTCGAGGGGTTCGAGACCTATCGACTTCATGGTGATCAGGTGTCTCGATTTTCGAAAACTGATGTTTGATTCTCCGCCTTCGGCTTTCCTCCTTCCTCGGCTTGGTGGTGGTCCTGTATTTCGACCTCTATCCTTCTTTGTCGACCACAACTTTTTTTTTTTCCGAAACACTTTTGTATTTGCTTTTCTTAGCTTTCAGATGTATCGGCTCATTAAATGTGAAGCGTTTTGCTATATTTTTTGCTCTGCATTCTCCCAAACCGATGTATAACAGTGTTTCAAACCTTCCGATCCGTTTGTTATATGCGTATTAAACTCGGCTCTGGTAGGCCCGCATGTAGTCGAGCGTTTTTAGCCGAATCTCGCACGTTTTTTATCTGATACTTTCTGGCTAATCGGAGCACCTTGTCTTCTGATCCGTAACACCGGAATCATGACTATTTCCTCGGCCCTCACCACCGAGTCTGCGGGCGATCATGTAATAGACGAATTTATTTCTTTCTTGCCGGCTTCTCGTGCCGCCCCTGCTTCGGAGGCCTTTATGTAGCCTTGCTCACTGGCCCCTCATGTGCCCTTCGCTTCAAGCTAGGGTCCGTCGCCTGTCGTTCCTCTACTGGCCTTGTTGAGAGGTTTCACTTGTGCTCCCTCTTCGGTCACCCGGACGTAGGAAGTCTTGTCCGGGCTCTCATTAACTGACATGTTCTTAGTCCGCGCCTTATTTTCTTCGGCATCTGTTTCGGCCGAAGATGGGATCAAGACTTCTTCATCATTACTTGGTGGCCACCTCTCACGCCGGGCCACCCTTTCGAGGCCACGCTCGACGGGTCCCTCGGTTTCTTCCTACTCGTTAGGCGTTTGTTGGTTGCACCTCACCGCGGCCTTTGGGGCCTTCAGTTGAGCATCTAGTTCTAGCCGGACGGCTTCATCCGCTAGCCTAATCACCACCGATCGAATTATCGTTGTCTTTCTTTAAGGCGGCATGAACGAGCTTCCCACCTTTGGGTTATAGCGCATCGGCGCAATAGGGAGCCGATGCATAGGCCGTTCCCGCCCCGGGTCCGGCCGTGGCCACTAGGCCATTACGCCATTGTTTCTGGCGTCAACCTCCAACTTTTGAATGCAACGCTTCTGCGTCTTTGTTATGACCGACCCTGGCCACCGGGCCGGTCCTGTGGATGTAAACCACTATTCCACCGGCACGTCTGCTGGTGGGTTCATCTTCCTCAGGTGCTCCTTGAGGATCTCTCTTTTTCTCCATGGCTTGGGCAGGGTTGTATTTTGAGTTCCTAGACTAGCTGAATGCCCAGGGTCTCCACCTCTCCCTTGGTGAGCCAAAGGAAGTCTGCATCGTGGACGGAAAGGGCTTCTCCTGCCCCCGGCGTCCCTTGGTAGGGGGGTCGTGGTGTCGGCCCCCTCCAAAGGTGACTGGCTGGGCCCCTCTATGCCCTTGGTGGTCCGAGCCTCTAGTAAGGCCTGATTCGTGCTGGGCATTACAAAGGCCCATACGTCTGTCCTCCTTCGGCCGATTGGCCGTAGGGTCTTCAGGGTGCTCCCTGGACCTGACTTTCGTCGAAGCCGTTGTGGGGCCCCTGCCGCTGATGTGGGGCTCGTGGCCCCTTGTGGCCGGCTAGAGTCGGCCTCGGCTTTTCTCGGCCGTAAAGCCATTGCAAGACCCTCTGAATAGGAAGGTCTTGTTCTTTTTTCCTGTCCTCTTCTTTAGATGACCGTTTGTTGGATCCTTCGGCCGAACTTGAGTCTGGCCGGTGGTCGTGGTGGTCCGCACCTTTGCCGTGGCCGATGTAGGCAAACCATTTCTTCGCCTCCTCCGATACGTCGGTGAAGAGGGCATCCTAATTTTTCTCCGTCATTTCGGCCTTACATCGGATGTAAAGCCAAAACATGTTTCAGGCCGACTTCTTTCTCGCAAGGGACTCGGGCCCCTGCATCGGCTTCTTTCCCTTGGGATCGACCATGTTCATCTGCGAAGGAAAGGGGTTAGTGTCGAGCTCCATTTCTTTCTATTCTTTGTCAAAAAAAAAAAAGCCGACCCTCGTCTAATTCTTTTTGTATCTGCTTCTTAAATGCGAAGCATTCGCCTATTCGGTGGCTCCAGGAATGGTGTCACTTGCAGTACTTCCACCTCCGAAGCTCCTCATAGGGAGGGATCGACTAGCCCTCACGGAGCTTGATTCGACCGTCCTTATACAACCGATCGAATATTTGATCGGTCTTGGACGTGTCGAATGTGAAGGCATTAGCCGATGCCCGGGCTTTGAGATCTTGGGCCTTACTCGGCTGGAGAATTTGGCAGGTGTAAGGATCACGGCCCGATATCATTTCGGCCGCGCATACTTCGACCTCTTTGGTTGAAGACTCGCCTTCACTCGCTTCGCTCGGCTCTCCATAAGCCGAGCTGTGTTCCACGAAGGAAACATTGTGCTCCTTCGGCTTCCTCCAGTCTTGTCCGCGGTCCCATTTCGGTCGCTCCTCCTTATTATTCTTCTGAAATTTCTCGTATTGAGCAACCCGAACCCCTAAATCAAAAAGATTGGGGAAATGTTGACCCTCGAAACGGTCGCGGGTTTTGAAGTGAAGGTCGTTGAAAGCTATTTTTGTAAACTCGGCCTCGAGCATCATAACGAAGCATCGATTCCTTACCATTTTGAAATGGTTTAGGTATTCCTCGACCGTCTTGTTGGCATTCTGTCGATATGACGCTAAATCGGCAATTGAAAGTTCGGGTACGGCCCGATAAAATCGCTC
The DNA here is from genome assembly GCA_029204045.2 of Tillandsia leiboldiana. NCBI lineage: Eukaryota > Viridiplantae > Streptophyta > Magnoliopsida > Poales > Bromeliaceae > Tillandsia > Tillandsia leiboldiana. The sequence goes on from CM055076.1 coordinate 9,271,708, forward strand.
GTGAAACTTTGCCTCGAGCTCGACCCAGTCCGGACGGAGTTGTGGGGCAAGCTCGTATACCACGAGAACGCCGTCTTCATTAACGATGTACTGAAAAGCCTCATCTTTAGGAATGGGCAGGCGGCCGCCTCTCGGCATTGGGCCGTGAATCGAGCAATGTGCTCGATGGTGTTTTCGTTCTCTTCGTCCGAGAACTTGTCAAACTTCGGTATCTTCTAGTTAGTCGTGTGCAAGTAGTTCGTATCAATATAAGCGAGACATGGAGACCTGAACACTGGCTGAATTGCCGACCTGGCCTCTGTGCCGAAGGTATTGTGGATGATCTTCTCCACATGGGCATCGATGTCGACAAGCCCTACTTGGGGTACTAGGGCCGCCGGTTGCGCCGGTGGATGTGGCGGCCCGTATTAGCCGGCCTGATTCTAAGGTGGTTCCTGAGGAGGGACCTGCCCAGCGTACCTGCCCCCAGCCATTCTGGCGAGTCCGGCCTGAGGTACCGGAGTCGCTGGCTACGCCGGAGGAGGTGGCAGCCCACAGTGGCCAGCTTGAAGTTGAGGCGGTCCCTGTGAAGGGACCTACTCGGTGTGCCTACCCCCAGCCATTTCGGCCAGTCTGGCCTGAGGTACCGAAGCCGCCGACTGCGCCAGAGGAGGTGGCAGCCCGTATAGGCCAGCCTGCTGCTGAAGCGGTTTCTGTGGAGAGACCTGTCCTCCGATCCTGCCCCTAGCCTAAGGCTGGATGAACCACGATGGGGGAGGCAGAGGAGTCCCCTAGTAGTTCTCATGTTGTTGATGGCCGATGTCTTGCCCAATCAGTTTCACCTCTGTCTGGTACGGGGTCACTTGCGGCTGTACTGCCCCCAGCGGCTACACCACTTGATAAATAGCCACCGGCGGTGCAACTCCTTGCAGTTGCACTGTCGCCATTGCCAGCGCCATCGGAACCGATTGCATCAACAATTGCTGGGGTAGTGTGGAGGCAAATCCTCCATTGTATGGCTTGTCTCGAGTTAACGTTTGCCCGACTCGAGCCATCTTTTCATTCGAGGCCGTTACCGCGGCCAACATCGATTCCAACCGGGCGTTCTGCGCTTGGCTGTCTCTCTCGAGGGATAGTTGAGTCCTCTCAACGGCTTCCAACATTCGGGTCATTTGCCCAAATAGCTGAGAAAGGGTCAGCTCCTGTGGTGCCGACCTTCCGCTAGCCTCAGGGGCCTCTGGTAGCGTCGGTGGCGGATTGTCCTCGTGTCCGGTGCTGCTGGCCTGGTCGTTTCCCACTTGTATGGGAACGACTCTACTCATGAGAGTCAGGCTATTATCTTCTGACATGATAACGGTAGAAGATAGCTAAAAGTTATCTGAGTGTCCCACCAGACGTGCCAAAAAGATTGTTGGGCCGAAAATGTCGCGCTGACCGTTGACCGGTTCGATCGTCGATCGACCATGTGGGGGTGACCCTCTGGATGTGATGCGCCGTGTGCCAATGGATCAAGCGGTTGGGCCGATGAGGGATCCGCTCAGCCTGGTTCTTCTCAATCAACTCTCGTGACCATCCGGCTTAAATCAGCCGAATCGGGGTATGGAGGTAGAGAGAGTTCGGCCTAGAATAGCCGAACCGGGATATGGAGACAGATTTGACATGGCTAAGGAGCCGATTAGAAATTGTATTGCTTGGAGTGGGGTTACAAGAGTAACAGGGAACCAATTATAAGTTAATCTACTCCTAGAAAATACGATAAGATTATCTAGGAAAGCGGTAAATGCAGGTATTGAAAGGTATGAAATAGCAGCGGTGGTCCTGGCTTACGAGGTTGCAGGACCTCTTTTTCTTTGATGGTTCGGGTATTTATACACTCCCGAACCATGCGTATAATCGCCGATTTGAATAATTGACGTGATTTGGAGAGAATTATCGTAAATTCCTCGACTACTTCCTTTTAAGTCAAACTTTCTCAAATAGGATAACATCCATTTTTCCATTCAAGTTCATCCCCTTATCAACGCGCCGAAGCGTGATCTTCGATGCTTTCTAATGCTGGGCGCCGCTTGCCATTCCGGAGTTGGTTACGAGATTCGCACCCACATCTCTCTCTCATTCATTTCAAAGTCTTTCCTACTTCAACTTAAGCAACCGAAAATTGACTCTGCCTTCGCCTTTTTCGTCGCTCGACTGGGGCTGTCTGATGTTCATCTTCGGCCAAAATCGATCCTGGATGAGACGGATGTAGAGTACCGGGGCTTCGTGTAGTGCACCGACTTCGCAAGATAGCGTGGTGCGGTGAAATCGCCCGCAGCAGGTTCAGAATATGATTACGCATGAGTTCGGGATGATTCGGATCGACGCGGGAGCCTCCGGATCGAAAAGTGAGTTGACAGCGTCGAAATTGGAAGCCTCAGTTTGATTCAGCATTTTGGGACATTGCGTACCGGTACCCGAGGTTGGGTACCAGAACGAATTAAAAAGGAAACCGACAGAGAGTTTCGATTGGGGAAAAACTATGGAAATTTTCTAAGTCCCTGGGTACCGGTACTGGATCATGCGTACCGGTACCCCATATCCCTTTTGGCTTGAGTACCGGAATGCGGGGGCGGGTACCGGAACACTGAGTTGGACTGGGTGGATTTGGCCCTCGGATTGGGAATTTTGAGCTTGGGTACCAGTACGGGGACCCGAGTACCGGTACTCAGCCTCCAGAACTTGGGGGCAGTGAGGTAATTTTCTATTTTGAGTGAGGGCAATTGGGTAACTTCCTCTCCCAACCACCCCCTGCGCAGCATTACCTCCCTCTTCCCTTTATAAGGTGACCCCTCCCCCTCCTCTCTTCTCAGCTGGAACCAGGAAAGGAAAAGAAAGAGAGAAAGAACGAGAGGAAGAATGAGAGAAAGAAAGGGATTGAGAGTGAGAGAGAAGGAGATGGTTGTGAGTTCTTGGAGGGTTTTCTTCGCGCCGAAGCTTCGGGTGTCGATCGAGAGCGTGTTGGAGAGCTTGTCCTGTTGAGGAAAGCTCGGATTGGAGCCTGCGCGCGCGAGAAGCAACAGTAGAGGTGAGTACTGTGCTTTTCCGAGTTTTCAGTTTTTTCTCGAATTTTCGGGTTGTTGGACAGAGGATTGGATTTTTAGTTTGGAATTAGATTTTTCCCATCCTTTCTTCTTCCCTGTGTTGAGTGGTGCAGCAGAGTGATGTCCGTGCCGCGAAGGAGCGCACTTGAGTGCCCTGCACACTGTGCGGAGCCGCGGAGGAGCGCGGGCTGGGTGCGCATGTGGGTTGGCGGAGCGACGGCGGTTTCGACCCGAGCACAGATGAGGCCTTGCTCGAGGCTGTGGAGCTTACTGTGAGCTCCTGGAGGTATTATTGGACGCTCGGCAGAGTTGCGCGCGCCGAGGTGCCGAAGTGCTGTTTCAGCGGATTTTTGGCAGTGAGTGGCTCAGCGCTTCATCAATTTAGGCTTAGCCTGTGGATAGCGATCCAGGTGGGTTGGAAATTCTTCCAAACTTTATGGAATGCCTTTTAAAGCTATTGTATGCATGTTTAGCATGTCTAGCATATATGTTATTATAGCTGGTAAATTTGATAGTTGCCTAGAAAATTACAGAAAGACAATCTTGAGCCCCAGATATTTTTAGCATGATCTAGAGATGATTTGACACTAGACTGCATATTTCCTTGACATTCGGAATGCATCTGGACATTCATAAAATTTCTGTAACTGGTTTTAAGTTAAACTCTGATTTTAAAGTGTTTTAAAATATCGAGAGCATTATGGATGGTCCGGGTAGTTCGGGATGCATGTATCCTCGTGCTAGGGGGCAGAGTGGATTTTTTTGAGCTATGTGGGATGAGTTTCTAGTGTCATGAGAGATTGAGCATTTGTTTCACTTCGGGGGCGGAAGCTACGGGCGGCTGTGCCTGCAGCCTGTTCTTGTTTGATTTGGGTTGTAGGCATCAGCCTTTCGAAATTTTCTGGCCTTTTATGTGAGAGATTGAGGACTGATTTCATTGTTGGGTCGAAAGCTACGGCCGGCTGTGCCTGCAGCTTGTTCTTGTTTGATTTGGGTTGTAGGTGTCAGTCCTTCGGAATATTCGGGCCCTTTATGGAAGTCGATTGGTTTACTTTAGATCACGGGTTGGGCATTAGCGGAGTTAGTCGTGGAGGGTTCTCCGACTTAGCTATGGTAATTTGGGCATTTCCTGATTGAGTTGTGGAGGGTTCTCCGACTGAGTTATGGTTATTTGGGTATTCGGGTTTCCGATCTGTTTGATCGTGGATTATAGCCTGTAGATGCCGCTTTTTTTTATGCCAGATGAGACACGCTTGAGCTCGCTGGGGTCGCTCCCCTCGAGTTACGCTCCGGATGCGATAATGATGCGCCTAGTTGATACACTAGAGGTCGCTTTGCGTGATACTGAGATAGTTCGATGAGACACCCTGGTTGATACACTAGGGGGCACAGGCTTGACTGGACCCGATGTGGTAGTCACTGAGATTGGGTTATGTGAGCACCTCGTGAGCGAGTGGATGCATAGCATGTTCTTAGTTGAGTTTTCCTTTGAGCATGATACTTGAGGCATTTTAGCTGTAGTTGCATTTCAGCATTCCTTTTATCTGTATATTGTAGCATTTTCATAGTGGGAGAACTATGTATCTTGGATTTTGTTTATTCCGATGTTCAGTGTTTCTTTCTGTAGCTAGTATTTCATTTCAGCTCTGATACATGTTTAGCTATAGATTTTACTTGCAGAGTAGTCGCTTCATCTGTGTGGGGATTCTCGTGCAGATGACGGATCTGTTGGCGAGCCCGGGTCGCAGTTTTGACCGCGTGGCGTGACAACGGTGATCTTCTCGTTTGGCCGCTTTTCTTGTTGGCTGATACCTTCGGCCGATGGCATGAGCCATGTGCCACACTTTCGCGTGACTGAGGCCAGCCTTGATCAAGACGCGGGTCTCTCTCTTTCGACTTCGTGCTGATTAAATGGAAGTGAAATGATACACAATATTAGAGTATAAGGAATAAAACATCAAAATAATAATCTTATTCCATTCTATCGGTTCGGTTACAAAAGAAAGAAATAACCGAGCCATCGGCTCAACAAAACAACAATCGAACGACAAAGCTACTACGGATGGCCGGCTAGACTCCTAGCTTCGCTACTCGACCACGTTCTTGTCGCGGTCCCATGCCTCACCAACCGATCTAACACCTGAAAGGAGTACCACAGGGAGTGAGAAGAAATTAAAGTTTCCAATGGGCTCAACCACCAAGAAGGAATGTTCTACACTTACTTGATCTACAGGAGGTATCTACAAAAGCAAGTCAAAAATAAAGTATACAGATAAGAAAAACAGTACAGGCTAAAGAAACACCCCAGATGCCTCACCAACACCCAACTGAAACCACAGTACCTACCAGCACCCTCGGCTCAGATCTGCCGAGTATCATACATTCGTTAAAGCCAAAAGGGTCATACCTCCCCAATCGATTGGCCTGTACGAACCTCGAGTGAAGGTCAAATCATCGAACTGCACTCCCATCGGCGACCCGTACATTCATCTGGGCGAAGTTGACTGTTCGTACGCTCCCTAGATTAGTCCTGAGTGCCAAGTGGGGCGCCGAAAGAACTCGCACTCGCCACCACTTGGTTAAACAATCCTACCGCAAGTAGAGTCGGGACCCAACCCACGTCACCCTCAGTGGGTATTTCACCACAAACTGTGCAGTGCCTGGAGAATCGGGACGTACCCACGTTATCCTCCAGTGGGTATTTCACCACAACACCATATGGGAGGCCGAGTTACACCCACATCACCACACCCGTCGTTAGCTCTGTACACCCGTTTCCAAAGGAGTCGAAAATATTGACCTTCTCCTTAGTCAAGCGCTCACACGCCACACAATAGTCCAAAGGCCAGCTACCCAGCTCATTAATACACAAGAGTACTCGCCTCTAATTCTTCTTAGGCTACTCCTAAGATAGAGTCTACCATACTCTCACACTCAACCGATCCCACAATTCCACAACCCACACGGTTCTACCCTGAGGTCTACAAAGCAAAACACCATAACACAAGGGTCACTAGCCTCTACGGTTCAAATCCTCAATACTCAAGGAGTTCTACGCAACACTCCCTCCACAACCCCTACTCACACCTAGAGGTAAGAAACCAACAACGGACCAAAGCTCAAAAATAGTAGACAAGATAAGAGATCACCCCTGCTTGACGATATCCCCCACCTCAAGCTAAAGCACTTGTTGAAAATAGTGGTTGGCTGCTAAGATCGCCAAGGAACATTCCTTCTGATGCGACTGATTCGAGGAAGAAGTCCTCGAGCTTCATAGTCTCCTAAAAATTCTGGTTCCTCGGCTCGAGCTGATCTCTCACAACCTCCAACAGAGTTCTCTCCCTGTAGACTTACTCCCTTTACTATTTAAAAGGGAACCGATTGGATACAAAGGGGACCGAAGTGACCGGGCGGCATTGACTAGGCAGCGCAATGCGGCGTGACGGGATTTGTGTACACGTACGTCACCCCCCGCTTATCCTCATAATAATTAGCCCCAGTGTCAGCTCAGATCCCAATGGACTGTCCCATCACCCACAGAGCTAGTTGACTTTAGCATGAGCCGAATTCGGCTGGCACGAGCCGAGATGTCGCCTCCACATCGCTTCAAGGCCTTCGGCTCTTCCCAGGCTTGTTCGGCGATCTCCACAAGAACAAAAAATTAGAGATTTTCCAAACAGGCCCTGACCCTTAAGTACGTATAAAGTTTTATTTTAGTTTTAAAATATTGATTATCAAATTAGGTGCAATGTGTACGGGGGTGAAGGAGGTTAGGATAAACTCTTATCAAATTCGACACTGAATTTGATAGAATGCGAAAATAATTGTAAAAATTAAGCATTTGACACCTATTCGTATTTAAATTCATATTTCAAAAAAATATAAAAAAATATGGATGTGAATATGGTTTCTTATAAAATCCGACCGTATTCAACCGTTTTCAACCCTAAGAGATAAGAGGGATGTTAATATATATTGTAGAGGAAAAAGTGGTTCTCTACTGTGATATGATTTATTTCACTATAAATTTTATTTTTAAATATATTTATATTTATTAAAATATTAAATTTTATTGAATAAAATATAGGTATACGAAATTTGAATACGAATGAGAACTTTTAATTACATTATATATTTTATTTGTGCTAATTGTAGTTCATATTTATTATCCAAATAATATTCGCATAAAATTTTGATTTATATCTGAATTTCAATTTGTTTTAAATAAAAATAATAATAAATATTTAGCATCCAAAGTATATCCACACTATATCCGCCAAGTCCATATCCCAAAAAAAAAAAAAAAAAAAAGTGAGCATGAGTTTATTAAAAATTCGCCCGTATAGAACTTGTACCCCTGGTTCAGGGAATTTTTTAAAAATAACCTTATAACAATTGGAAATTTGGGAAATAACCCTCCCAAATTTAATTTTGCAAAAATAACCCTGCTTTTGCCACCTCAGAGCCACGGAGGAGAGAGGAACTGAAGACGCTGAAGCGTTCAGCGCCTTCACAAAAATCCTGTGAAGGCGCTGAATTTAACATTTAAGTTAGTTAAAGACGCTGAATGATTCAGCGTATTTAACATTATACTAAAGACGCTGATCCACTCAGCGCCTTTACAGAACTTAACCAAAAATGGCCAAGTCCTCAACTTGTAGCGTGGCCAAGTCCCCAAGTCCTGTGCGGAAGGCGCTGAATAAAACAGCGCGTTTGACGCATGAAGGCGCTGATTCATTCGGCGCCTTCACAGTTTTTTGTGAAGGTGCTGATCCATTCAGCGCCTTCATATTGAAGGCGCCGATCCATTCAGCGCCTTCACAGGTTTTTTGTGAAGGCGCTAAATGCTTCAGCGTCTTCAGTTCAAATTTTCAATTGTTATAGGGTTATTTTTAAAAAATTCCCCTGGTTCAGGTAATAATTTCTCATTCATTAGAATTCTCCCCCGCAAATAATATATTAGAAAAAAAAAAAAAAAAAAAAAAAAACCTGTATAATCCTATCGCTAAGAAGTGGTGTCGACTCACTCACAGGTAGAAGTTCTACTCTGGTCAGTCTGCTTCCTAACCATCATCAATCTTTGCAGTCGAACTCAGCTCTCTGACTTGTCTAGTCCGTGCTCAGGGCGATTCTTTTTGGTTTTTAATACTTTGTTAGTACTTTTTCATCATCCTTTTCAACTTTTAATCTCTCTTCTTCTTCTTCTTCTTTTGTTTTCCCCCGTTTGCTCACAGGTAATAGTCATGGCTTTTGCCTTCTCCATTGCTGCACCCTCATCTCTCATATTGTGTGGAAACAAAGCCCTCTTTAGGGATCTTCCAAAGATCTCGGCTCCCAAAACTGCAGGTGATTCTAATTTCGAAATGCCACAGCTAATTCTTATTGGATTAGATGATTTCATTTTTTTAAGATTCATGTGAAAGTAAGAACTATGATTGTTTTTTTATATTTAGTTTGAGAAAGGGTTGGGGGAGGGGGAGGGGGAGTTTTGGTTGCTACTATTTCTGGTGTTGATTTAATATCCTTTCAATAATCTTGTTTGGACTTTTCTAGTTGTTGTTGCAAATTTGTTTTCAGAAGGGAAGGAGATCATTTTTTGGCACCAAAAAAATTTAGAATAATTTAGTTTTTCTACTCTTTAATGTTGTATTTCTGTACTAATTCTATATACAATTTGATATACCTGCAGAAGAATTTTTTTTTTTAAAAAAATTTATATGGTTGATTAGCTTGCGATGCACTTTGGCCAAGTGATGAATGATAACTTCTTTGAAAAAATAAATAAATAAAAAATATTGGAGGAAAAAGAAAAATTGCTTTCATTTTTTTTTAGGGGCAATCTCTTACATATTTCTGAATTTTTTTTTGACTTTTTTTATTTATCCTGCTTAGAAGACTAATATTGCAATTATTCTTTTAACGTTCTGTTTCAAGTTCTTTCAAATACACCCTTAGAGGTAGATTCTGTCAGTGAACTGTTAATAACCGCCGTTATCTCTATAAAATTACTATTTTGTCCTTTCAAATATATTTTTCTACCGTCATTAACTTTTCTTATTCTTAATTGCCCTTAAGTTAGGGGCAAAAAAAGCATTTTGATTTTTTGCCTTTTCTAATATATCTTTCTACCATCATCAACTTTTTTTTATTTGCCCTCAAATTAAGGGCAAAATAAATATTTTAATTTTTTTTAACTGAAAATTTAACTCGGGTTTAACGAGATCGAAGCTATTTTTGAATAACAAAGAAATATATGAAAGGTATATTTAAAACAAAAGAAAGTAGGGATAAATAAGATATTTATGAAGTATTAAGGGGTATATAGGCAATTATCCCCTATTTTTTTTTTTTTTTTTTTTGTTGTTACCAAGTAAACACCTTAGACGATATTTTAAATAGAAATTCTATTTAGAAAAAAAAAAAAATGGTAAGAGTACCAAATAAGGCCTTAATGTGGCATTTATCAATTATGAATATGTTTCACCTTTTTGTTGTTGGAATAAAATTCAAAACCCTCAATAATTATTTTTATTATTTTATTGTTAATTTTTATTTATTAATTAATTGTATTCTTATTTATTAATATTTATTTATTTTCATTTATTATTATTTTTATTATGCTTTTAAAACTGAATACGCCTTAGACGGTTAGAAAAATAATCGCACTAAATCTGATTGTGATTAACTATCTAATAATTTTGTGATTAAAATTAAATAGCTGAACTTACCGTTAAGCGCTATGAAAATTTCAGAAATTGTAGAAGAAAGGAACCGAAATAAGATTGATTCGGAAGCGTGCGAGGCACTGCCCTAAGGCGTATTTCCGCCCTTCATGTGGATTAATCGGAGACACCATCCAAAGTACGACCGGAATTTCTCTTCCTACGATTACGACCGTGGAAGAAGTTGACGGAGACTCTCTCAACACCTGATAACAAAATTTATCGAATAAAGATTTAAATAAACATCTCTCAAATAAAATTTTATTCCCTACTTCTCTTTTACTACAATGCTTAATATATATATGTGTGTGTGTGTGTGTGTGTGTGTCTTTGAACACCAGACAACATGCATATATATATAGAGAGAGAGGGAGGGGAAGTAGATGAGAACGTTCCCAACGTTCAAATTCCATAAATAATCCCATTATTTAACCAAGGGCCAATAGTAGAAAAAAGAAACGTTTGTATTTAAAAGCATAATAATCCCAACATTCAAATTCCATAATTAGTCCTATTAATTAGCCAAGGACTAATAGTAGGAAAAGAAACGTTCAGTTTTAAAAGCATAATAAAAATGAAAATAAATAAATAATAAATAATAATAAATAAGAATACAATTAATTAATAAATAAAAATTAACAATAAAATAATAAAAATGATTATTGAGGGTTTTGAAATTTGACATTGTTATTGCATCATATGGATTTCTGACCAACGATTTTGGCAACTGTCTCTATTTCAAAAGATTTGATGATCGTTGTGTCCTTCTTTTCCTCTATGTTGATGACATCCTAATTCTTACTCCTGATCTTGATCTGATTACTCAAGTTAAATCCTTTTTATCTAACCATTTTGATATGAAGGATCTTGGTAAAACAGATGTGATTTTAGGAATGAAAATTCTTAAATCATCTTATTCTATTATTCTGACCCAATCTCATTATACCCAAATGGTACTAGATAAATTTGGATATACTGATTGTTCTCCTGTTTCTACTTCTTTTGATCCCAGTGTTCAACTTGTAAAGAACACTCGTAATCCAGTAAATCAGGAGAATTTTGCCCAGATCATTGGTTCTCTGATGTATCTAACCTATAGAACTAGACCTGACATTGCCTATGCTATATCAAGATTGAGTAGATATACTGTTAGTCCTAGTATGTTTTATTGGATTGCTCTGGAAAGAGTATTTCGTTATCTTAAAGATACTTTTTCTTTTGCTCTCAGATTTGTTAGCTATCCTGCTGTAATTAAGGGATACAGTGATGCCAATTGGATTTCTGATTCTTTGGTTATCAAATCCACTTCTGGCTATGTTTTAATTCTTGGTCTTGACAATCTACCAAACAGACTATAATAGCCATAAGCCCTATGGAGGCCGAGTTGGTTGCCCTTGACACTACTTGTCTTGAAGCCGAGTGGCTCAAGAACTTTTTTTCATCGATTCCTTTGATTTCTAATCCTATTCCACCTATTTCTTTTCGGTGCGATTCTGGAGCTGCAATTGATTTTTGTAAAAAAAAAATTAATAAATTCTAAGGCTAGTCGACATATTAAATTGAGACAAAAGTCTGTTAGATGGTTGACTTCTCATGATATTGTTTCTTTGAGTTTTATCAAATCTGAACAGAATCTTGCACACTGCTTGACGAAAGTCCTGAATAGGACTAAGGTCCTAGAGTCATCGAGGGGAATGGGACTTTGCCCATAAAGGGCCTTCCTGCAGTAGGAACCCAACCTTTGTGATAGGAAATCCCTTGAAGAAGGTTCAATGTGGTAAAAACAAGCTGTCAGGTTGGCCAAAGAGCACTTTCTACAGTTTATTCAGAGAAATTTTAGTTCCAATTCCATCCCTATGATGAGTAGTGCTCTGTGTAGTGGTTGAGGTTGAGCTTACAGCTCTTAATGGAATCCGAGGCGATAATTTTCGCGAGATGTAACTCTAAACACATCCCTGGAGGAGACCACCTATATAAGAGTATTCGTATAAGGCCGCGACAACGAGATGTTGGATGTTCATAGAAACTCTTATGAAAAACTAAGCTACTGTGCATGGCCTTTAACGCACAGATTCGCGACGGAGAAATTCTGTACTGTGTGTGTGGTAGTTGAAGTCCGAGTTAAAGGAAGGTAGTTCAAGACCTGGTTTACTCCGATTCCTTCTGATAGAGGGTACTAACACTAAGTGAGGTTAAGTCTCTTAAAGACACCTTACCTATTACATAGTATAAACACCCAATAATCTTATTTTATTTTTTTTAATTATTGAGTTTAATTCTTATTTCAAAATTTTGAATTTTGTGGGGGATTGTTGGAATAAAATTCAAAATCCTCAATAATCATTTTTATTATTTTATTGTTAATTTTTATTTATTAATTAATTGTATTCTTATTTATTATTATTTATTTATTTTCATTTTTATTATACTTTTAAAACTGAACGTTTCTTTTCCTACTATTAGTCCTTGGCTAATTAATAGGACTAATTACGGAATTTGAATGTTGGGATTATTATGCTTTTAAATACAAACGTTTATTTTTCCTACTATTGGCCCTTGGCTAATTAATGGGATTATTTATGGGATTTGAACGTTGGGAATGTTCTCATCTTCTTCCCTTCCCCCTCTCTCTCTCTCTCTCTTTCTCTCTCTCTCTCTCTCTCTCTCTCTCTCTCTCTCTCTCTATATATATATATATATATATATATATATATATTAAGCTTCGTAGTAAAAGAGAAGTAGGGAGTAAAATTTGATTTGAGAGTATTTTATTTAAATCTTTATTCGATAAATTTTGTTATCAGGTGTTGAGAGAGTCTCGGTCAACTTCTTCCACGGTCGTACTCGTAGGAAGAGGAATTCCGGTCGTATCTTGGGGTGGTGTCTCCAATTAATCCGCACGAAGGACGGAAATACACCTTAGAGCAGTGCCTCGCACGCTTCCGGATCAATCTTATTTCGGTTTCTTTTTTCTACAATTTCTGGAACTTTCATAGCGCTTAATGGTCAGTTCTGCTATTTAATTTTAATCACAAAATTTTTAGATAGTTAATCACAATTAGATTTAGTGCGATTATTTTTCTAACATTTGTGACTTAAGGAATTTTACTGAAATAAATTCTCTTTTGCAAGCGTAAACTTTGTCTAGCATGGACATAATGAATTTCAGAGTTGCATGTGCTGTTTTGGGGAAACATAACATAATGAAAATATGTATCAGAAGAAAAACAACCTCAGGCATTCAACTTTCATCTTTTATTGTATTTTCTGTTGTTTCTTCTTTACTTTTCTCTTCGCACAAGATTTTTTTTTGGTTTTTTTTTTTCTCAAATGAGTTTTATGGAGCTACCAATTTGGTCAGTTTTCTATAGTATTTGTCGAATTAGTCCTGCAAATATTCATCCCTTTGAGCCAAATGCAATCTCATTCACTAGAATTTCATTCCTTAAGCTTCATAAGTGAATCATGTCAATATTAATTATCTATTCTTTAGATATTGAACTATTGTGACTTAATTGGAAATAATAGGAAGAGTTTAGTGACTACTTTAGTATCTCTGTAATAGGAATCAAATTGTATTTTACTCAAGAAGGTAAATACGAAAACGAGTTGGCATCAACACATTTATCTTTTTCATAAAACCGAGAACTATAATAAGATGTCAATTTTTTATTAGAAATTATGTCAAAGGGGGACAAGACAGTCGATTGATGATTATGGTCAGTTGGTTTACTAAAAAACATTGAAAATAACTACTTAAAATTTCTAGTGAGTTATTCAACGAATTAAGAGGAGCAGAGACACAACACATAACTTTTTCGTGATATGCATTTGGAAGATTTTTATCTTGGAGATATGAATCATGGAATATGGTAATAATGGGAGATATTGACCTTTGAAGATTTCCTTCATGGCTTGTCTTCCTCACCTTTTATAACCAAGAAAGGTGTCACGCCCTGTGACCACGGATTTGGTAGGCCCGGACACGCGAACAGACCCGCCAATCGGGCAAGTCCTCCTCTACCTGATCATAGTGGTCGCTTACATCCATCCGCCTTACAGTACGTGATGGGTATACACATGGTATAAGAGTGCACTATAGGTTGAGCTATTAGCCGAAGCACAACTTTTATTAATTTACATTAATATAATCCCAACATATTACAAATTTGGTACTCCATTCATACACCACTATCTCTCCTTAAAACGCTACAAGAGGGTACCGTTAGACTCGCTAGCACTTCTACTGCGTGACACTCTTGTCGCAGTCACACGCCTCTCCGACGATACTTGGATTTAAAAAAGAGGTAAACCATAGGGAGTGAGAACTACTGAAAGTTTTTAATGGGTACAACCACCAAGAAAAAATATTCTACACTTGCTTGGTCTACAAGAGGCATTAGTAAATTAGGCAATAATAAATATCACGATATCCAACTAAGGAGAGCAGCAAACACTCATACAATCAAATGCCTCAATTGCCCAATCACAACGTAGCGCAGGTTTACTTCAGTATCATATAGCTCTACCTCTGATCTACCAACTCTATACTAATTCTCATAAAAGGGCCGAGGGAAGTCACACTTTTCACACTCGGGTGACCTCTAGCAGTACCGAGTAGAGAGTTGAGAATGATCGAACTACTCTCCCATCGGTTGCTTAGTACTCACATTTCATGAAGAGCTAAGAATAATCGAACTACCCTCCACTCAATTGGTCCATAGGTGCCTCATGGAGAGCCGAGAATGATCAAATTACTCTTCACTCAGTTAAGCTGCATGCCAACCAGAAAGTCGAGAATGATCGAACTACTCTCCTATGGGGTAACCCACAAACTGCATTGAGAGCCGAGAATGATCGAACTACTCTCCTATCGGCTAGTTCGCATACAACATGGAGAGCCAAGAATAATCCAACTACTCTCCAATAGGATAACTCACATAATGCATGGAGAGCCAAAAATGATCGAACTATTCTCCTATCAGTTGCTTAATATACTCATCTTATAGAGGTCGAAAATGATCGAACTACTCTCCATTCAATTGGCGCTCACTCACCTCGTCAGCCTATCGGCGGGTTCTTTAGCTCATGGTCATCCTGGAGTTTCTCATTTCTATATTTTACCTTAGGTTTCATGTAAGTTAGATACCACACTTTCATCACACTTACCCGACCGATCGACTCGATTCCTAAACCCATCTTGATTCTACCCTGGGGTCGACAGTACACATTCAACTGATATAATCGGTTTTTAGACCCATCTCGGTTCTACACTCAAGGGTATAAAAATCCTTATATTCCTTAGCATGCAACTCATCATTTATAAAACAAAATCAACTACAAAGCATGCTAAAATAACAGAAAAAACCATAGCCAAAGAAAGAGATCACCCAATTTCGATGATATTCTCCACCTCAGTCGAGCTTGCTTCTAGTAGGGCGGGTCTCGATCTCCTGAATCAACAAAAGAATCCAAAAATATGGTCCCAACAACATTAAAACTCAAAACTCTTTTTGAAGCCCCAAAACCCAAAACTCTAAAGAGTTTCTCCTTGAAGCTTTTTGCCGTCCTCAAGCTCCGGTTAAGATCAAACCCTTGCTCGCACGTTTGGTTCCTTCTCTAAAGGGGTAGAGAGGCAGAAAGGAGTGAGAGGAAGATGATGGTGACTATTGTGGGATAGACGTGAGGCTCAGAAGTTTGTAGTAAACAACACGTTACGTTATCTCTCTTCATTTATTTATAGAGTTACGATAATAACAACTAAGTTCTTGTGCTTCATCGAATTTACGAGAAGGGCCGGTTCACTACAAAAGGAGGAAGGGGTTCTCTGCATTTATATTCCTAACTAATTTTAGGACAACTTCAAACTTCGTTCAGTGAATTTTTAGTGATTGGTGAAGTTCTTTCATTAATGCCCATTAAAGTTTTTTTCCCAGGGTAAGTAACTTCAGCTGCATGTTTATCATGTACTATCAGGTCACCGACAAAATATCATTCTGATGAGATGCATGCTACATTTTGTCAATGAACTAATTGTTACAAGATAAACATTTCGTCAATGATCATATGATCATTAGTTGATCGTATCCTATATTTTGGTGTAAACAGTACCATATTCACTTGATTTAGTAAGTTCAGAATAAGACATTCGACTAGTCAAGCTTAATAGTCTTGTTCATAAGTTCGCATTAGAAGTTCTTGCCAAGATAACGTCAATTATGTATTTGTCATGTAACAATCAGGTCCTGCTAAAATGAAATATGCATCTCGTCATGTGACCATCTGCTAAATTTTGGCATAAAAAATAAAATATTTACTTATTGCTTAGCTTCAACAAGTATGTAATGACAGAACTTTTGAACAGTCTCATTTGGTAGCAAGGATTTGATCTCTTGGTTATACTGTAATTGATATTAGATTCAGTACCTTATTTACCACAGTTTTGAGTTTACCATAGATTTCTTGCTGCAGGTAGAAAGAGGCATTCAATAGCAATTGCGAATGCTGCAGGAGATAGTTCTGAATCTTCTTCATCTGGAAGCATCGTCAAATACGTTCAAAATGCAGTGAGTTTTTCGTGCATGGTTTATTCATGTTACATATTACATAATACAAAAACAAATGCCAAATGTTATTAAGGATGTAAAACACTTAGCATTAGAATTTGAAGATCTGAAATTTCGAAGATAATTATTTTTTGGTAAAATTTGCACAACCAAATGGAGAATGGCAACTCATAATGGCTGCTAACTAGTGTGTGTTTTCTTAAAAACTATTTAGTATGGGAATATGTGCTAGATATTTCGTAGTTGCCTTCACATTGTGAGTGATGTTGAGAGTAGAATTACGTGACCTCATAGTAAATTAAACTACTGACTCCTATTTTCGATC
Source organism: Tillandsia leiboldiana (assembly GCA_029204045.2). Lineage (NCBI taxonomy): Eukaryota > Viridiplantae > Streptophyta > Magnoliopsida > Poales > Bromeliaceae > Tillandsia > Tillandsia leiboldiana. The sequence goes on from CM055076.1 coordinate 9,288,380, forward strand.
TGAAATATTAGCCTCTTTACAACAAAAATAGTAGCTTACTATCGACCTTCAATTGGCGCAAGCCAATTTGCAAATTGAAATAATACAAGGGACTTTTTTCATGTTGTTATTCAGACACTCGATGTTACAAAAAGACCACTACTAAGTGCCATAGATCTCTAGATTTTTTAATATTGCGCACATATGTATTCGCGTTAAATTTTTAAATCTTCATATCATTAAAGGCCGTCGTTATTTTTGATGGAGAAAGAACTAAGAAAACTTTCTTTTCGTATTTCTCTGAGACAGTGGAACAGCTCTGAAGATCGTATAGCTCTAGCTGGTTTGGGTTTTGCAGCCGTTGTTGCAATTTGGGCTTCTATAAATCTTGTTGGGGTAATTTATTTCTTGGTGATGTTGAGAATATTTTTGCAATTCATTTTTTGTTCATACAGAAGAAAAGGGATCTCCATTGAGTTTTATTGCATCATTTTAGCCATAACACAATCAAAAAAAGAAAGTTTAGCAATCTAGTTCTTGATTTTTAACTTCACATTTTACAAGTGAGAAATTAATTATATTGGTTGCAGACTATTGACAAGCTTCCTGTTGTCCCAAGTGCCCTTGAGTTCATTGGAATATTGTTTTCTTGGGTAAAACTCTGAAACCTTCTGTGGTATTTTGAGAAAAAAAAAAGCTTGAGTGTAAAGTGGAGATTAAGAAGTTTGTATTCTCCTTATTTGCCTTACCCCTTGCTTTCTTTTGCAGTGGTTCATATATCGGTACCTCCTCTTTAAACCTGACAGGTAAGAAACACATAATTATTTGATCCTTAAACAAAAAATAATGGTTTAAAATGCTGTCTTCCATGTTGAGTACTTAATCCTTCAAAAAAAAAGGAATTCACACTCCTCAATCAGTTAGAAGTTCTATTTTTTCTCGTTGAGCTTCCTGGGTTCTCTTTTATGTGGAACTATTTTTCTGTTTGGATCGGAGGTAAAAAATTTTCAATGTACAAAGCTATGGAATCTTGTTTTTTTTTCTTTTCTATTTTTTTTTGAGATCAAGGTAGCACACCACCGCTTCATTCATGTAGAGAATGAACTGGGCTACAAACTATGGCAACCAGACCTCGAAAAAAAAAAAGAAGTTAACGCAATAGCAGTCCCAAATATTCCTTAGGGAGCGTATCTCCGACAGCAAGTGACCCGATGAGTGCTTCATTTTCTCAAAAATTCTGATGTTTTGTTCTAACCTAATAACCCATTATGCTGTGGCAATTGTCGCTAGCTCCCTTCCCTCTTGAGCTCCACCTTCAAGTTTACTGAGTTCCCAAAGTGTATGAGCTGAACTACAATTAAGAAAAATCAACTTGTTCGGTAACAACCCCTCCAATAGAAATTTGGTATTTTGGCAACTCGTAAATAGATGGGCCCCCGTCTCATTCTAATCCAAACAAAAAACACATCTCTCCTCTCCCCTCCAACCTCTCTTCAGTTGGTTATTCACCGTGAGCACCTTTCGTTTCGAAACTAGCCACACAAAAATCTTAATTTTCAGAGATCTAATCTTCCAAAGCTGAATGAAGCTCTTGTCGTTGACTCTGCCATCTTGTAGAAAGTTGTAGAGCGATTTGACCATAAACATTTCATGTTGATTGATTAATGGTTTTTGGCATATTTCTTGGTCAGTGCTTTTTTTATTTACAAAGGAATAATTCTTTTGAATCTTCAACTCTGAGAAATATATGATCCAGAACTGTTATTTTTGTGACACTCCAATCGTCCCACATTAGATGGGAATGAAATTGTGATTTGACATATAAGAGACTATGGACTCTAGTAATAATAACTGGGTCTCAGCATTTTAAGCCGATAGTTTGGACCCAATGAGTTATTATTGCTAGCGGATTGAGCCGTCACAATTAGTATCAGAGACGAATGCCACTCGAAAGTATGAGAACTAAGTGCTATGTAGGACAAAGTGGTACATTATGGATTTGGTGGGAGTCACCTCTATAATCTCATATTGTTCGATAATTTTGATTTATATTTGTGACCAGGTTTGGAATCTCACATTGTTTGATAATTCTGATCTATATGTTGGACCTGGTTTGGAATCTCATCTTTTGGTAATTTTGATTTATATATGCGATCTGGTTTGGAGCTGACGATGTCGTCAGGGCCTAATCGGGGGGGAGTTTGTGATACCCCAATAGTCCCACATCGGATGGAAACGAAATTGTGATTTGGTATATAAGAGACTATAAAATCTAGTAATAATAACTGAGTTTAAACATTTTGGATCAACGAATTATTATTGCTAGTGGGTCAGGTCATTATAATTTTATATATCCTTCGTTTCCACCACATTTTAGTACTTTGTTGCACTTTAAATTTCGTACCTATAATCTTGTGGTTTCTATTGTATCAAACCATTTCAGTAATCACATTTACCTTTTAATTCTTTCCAGGGAAGAGTTAGTGAGAAATATCAAGAACTCTATTTCCGATATCTTTGGACAGTGAAAAGCTGCAAACTGTTACATTGTCAAGAAGGAAAGAACGAATTTGTATCTATCAAGATCAGGAATGATTTGAGTTGTACATTTTCTCTGTTCCAGATTTGTTTTTGCAGCATAATGTACAAATAAATAAATAGTATGAACTCTTTTTTTGGTGTATTTGTGAATTTTAATTTGGTATATGCAGCTTTTATTCACTAAACTCAATGAATCTTGCAAAAAAGATGATGACAAGTTAAGTTGGAAAAGATGTATTCAAAGGATAAGGTGTGGGCCTTGTTTGGTATCTTTGCTTTCTTTTTATTTTTTTTCTGTTTGGAACACAAAATTTAGGATAGGGAATGATATTTGATGAAATTATATTCGTTTTTTTTTTGGGGGGGGTGGGGATGGGGATATGGATATGGATATGGATATGTATTGGATGTTAAATTTTTGTTATCCGATCCACTTAAAACGAATTCGGATTCGACGGAATATATTCGGATATTATTCGAATAACAATATATATTAATGCATATATATAAATATAAATTAAAATTGACAATAATATAACTAAAGTTGTACATTCATTGTCACGTCGTGAGGTATACTAGAATCTGAGCCTGCCAATAGATTTGTTTGAGCTGCAAACATGGGAAGCTCCGTGAATACGAAGCATCAATAATCTATTCAAGTATACAACAATAATATAATAGAGTACAACAAAGTTGAACATAAGGATAACTTAAAATTAAAATGTACAAAACACGTCTAAATACATAATCCATCTCCTAAAAGTATGGATAGATACAATTATTTGGCAAAAGCCAAATCCAAAATATACAACAATCAAAGTACAAAATAACTCTCCATCCACTGCTAAACACCGCAAAGGAACAGGAAGGAGAGTTATCTAGCCAGCAATCCCCTTATCTCGATTCGTAGTCATCGCTACCGTTGCGGAGAACTCTGCAAAAAGGGGGTCAACAGAGGGTATGAAAATTATTAAAAATCAGTAGTCCTCAATGGGTACGCCAATGATAACTCCAACCCACCCACTAAGTCTACAAGAGGCATGAAGGGAAAAAGTAGTAAAGAATAGAAAAATAAACTGCTGAAAGAAAATCAACCACTACTATACGTCTAAACTAATATGAACGAACAGTATAATGTAATGGTATGCATCAACTATAATAAATCGCCGAGAGTAACCCAATCAACTGACCGGCTCGAAGGCGCAGTCCCACCTACACTAACATCACATATGATCTCACTAACAAATCGTGGATCGTTGACGTGGAATCATACCCATAAGTTATCAAGCCGCCTAACTCTAAAGTGGCACTCGAGGAGAGCGACCTGCTCGAGGATAATAGATCGAGTATGTCGCAGGCTAAAATCAATACTCATCACCAAAGTGGATGATACTAACTACTAAGACATGGTTCTAGCCTAAATTGATGCATAAATAACCAATCGGTCTAGCCGTCCAAAATCCACAGCTACCGTACATCTCAAGAGTCCAATAATCCAGTGCTAACCCACCCCGACTCGAGAAGCTATACTGTCACGCCCCGAGACCGCCAATTTGGTCAGTTCGGGCACGCCAACAGACCCACCAATCGGGTATGACCTCTCACTACCCGAAAGGAACGGTAACATCCAAAACAACACATTCAGTGTATGCGGAAGCTCAATATCAGAGTACTAAAAATCACTACTAATTAAAACTTTCATTCATTAAACAACTAGTTTAAACTATAAATAAAAGCATACATGAGTGAACCATAATATGAAAGTTATTATAATTTTCATCTCTCAACTTGAAACTTAAACAATATTACAAATTTACATTCTTTTTCCTCACAATACATAGTTCACTCAAAATATAAAAGGAATACATCTTCTAGACCCTCTAGGTCTCTATGCCGCTGGTCCCTTGTCCCTGACGTGCACCTCGCGCGATGTACCTGAACCTGGAAAAATGCTCACCCAAGGGTGTGAGAACTACTTAAAGTTCCCAGCGGGTTCAACCACCGAGAAAGAATGTTCTACACCACTTGTGTGAGGACCCAAAATTCCCACGTAAGGATTACTGTTGGATCAACCGCTTCCGGAGGCTTATGTTGAGTATTGGGAGTGTTTGTGCACAAATTGGACCCAAGAATTAGACTCAGCGCGAAATCTGGATCAAGATTACTTATTTGAATGCCTTCGGCAAATTTTAGAAATGGAATTTGGCAAAACGGATAGCGGATTTGGACTGAGCGCGCGAAAATGTTAAAAATGACTATTTACTTGTTTTTTTTCGGAGCCCGGTCGCCAAAACACGGATTTCGAGGCTTTGGAGCACTGTTCCGGCGGTCGGAGTAGCGCCGGCGGCGACGGCAGGCGGCGGAGCACGGCGGCGGGCTGAGGCGCAGCCGCTCGGTCCACCGGGCGAGGCGTGCACCGGGGGCTTGGACGCGTGGCGGCCCCGGAGTGGCGGGCGCACGAGCGCGCGATCCATGGGACGTGTGGCCTGGTGCATGGACCGGGCGGGGCCACGTGGCGGCCACTGGTTGGCTGGTCCACGTGCGCCCGGTCCACGAAGCTTGTGTAGCGGCCTCGGGGCGCGTGTGTGCAGAGGGCGCAGGCGGCTGCGCAGGCGCGCATGTGGGCAGCGTTGACCGCGTTTCTCGCGCTCGGGCGCGTCACGCGTCGGCGTCCGCGGGTGACCACGCGGCACGAGGCTGGTGGCGGACTCGGCTGTCCGCTGTTCTGCGGAGACGTGGCGCCACCCGATTGATCCGGGCGCGGTCGGACGGATCCCGTTCGACCCGGTTTCGGCGCCCAAAACCATGGACACATGCATCTTTTTCTCATTTGTTGGTTGAGCCTATAAATAGGCAGTAGAGGCTTGGGTGCGGGTTATTTTTGGAGTTTTCTGGAGCCTCCCCTGTAGCCCCTGTAGCAGAGCCTTCCCCACCTTGTCCTCCACCATTTGATGGATTTTCGGGATTTTTGGAGGCCGCGGCATCGACATTTTCTGCGACGCGGCGCACATCGACGCACCTTGGATTTTTGGCTTTTACCGTCGCTCTTCAGTCCGCGAGACGCATCGGATCACCCTGATAGAATTTTGAGCCGATTTTTACGGCAGCGTGTTCACGAGAGGTAAGGCTTCGATTTCCGTGTTGATCACTTTGTTACGGCTTTTTGTGTTGGCATATTTCGTGAGTTGAGTCGGAGTTTTGAAGTGATCAAATTGTCAATCAGCAATCGAAGACTCAGAGAAGATTCAACAAGAGCTCAAGTTGACACTCAGTGTTTTGAGTCTTGAAGATTGAAGTTGAAGAATTGTGGATCATATACATCAATCTTAAGGAAAATGGATTCAGATTGATCAGGTACGTTTAACTAAATAATTTTGGTGATCCGAATATTTTTGTGTAGTTTAGAAACACTTGGATAAGTTTTCTTTGCTTAAAAATCAAAAACTGGACAAATTGGATGTTCAGGATCCGGATCAGACCAATCCAGTCCGGACCCCGAACATAGTTTAGTTCATGCGCACCTTCAGTCCGGATCGGATTCCTGTTTCAGTCCGGATCGGATTCATGTTTCAGTCCGGACCCCGAACTGTTTTTTCAGAAAAATTGCTGAAAAAAGACGACAGTCCGGATCAGCCAAATCCAGTCCGGACCGCCGTGCGGAAAAAATTCTGTTAAGTCAGTTTTTTATGCTTATCTCTTTCCAAAGGTTTCTAACCTATAAATAGACACTTAGGGTTCCTCAAGAACTACCGACTAATTAAGAAAATACTTGAGAGCAACCCTAGAGGCTAGGTTTTTTATCGTTCTTCTTTTAGCCTCTTTTAGGTCAATTCGACGGTTCTTTCAAGACATACTTTTTGTCGAATTGATCTAATCTTTGCTTAGAGATTTCTCCCATGGATCTTCATTGATAATCTAAGCAAAGGATCACCATCGAAGCTTTTATCAAGTTTGCATCGTGGATTCGACGTAGCATCGTGGATTCGATGTGTTGAAGGCGTTTCGTGGATTCGAAACGTGTGCTCGTGGATTCGAGTGGTGTTCATGGATTCGAACGTGTGCAGTGGACGTGCAGTCGGTGAGCGCAAGATCCGAAGAAGTTGAAGGAGGGGTTTGAGTCCGTGGAGTTGGTAATAACCTTGTTATTCTTCTTTTCTTAGTGGATTGTTATTGCGTGTTGGTCCCGTGGTTTTTCTCCAGGATTGGAGTTTCGATGTAAATCTCGGTGTGCTATTTTTATTTTCCGCATTGGTTTTTATTTTGCACTGAGATTTGTTTTTAAGTATTACACCTATTCACCCCCCCTCTAGTTGTTTGATAGTACCTATTTAGATCCTTGTGGATCCTTAATATATAAAAACCAACACACTTCTCCGCATTTCGAGTTTTTGGCATAGTTCTCGAGGTGTGTTGTGACCTCTTTTTCTGCTGTGAGATTTTGGACAGCGGAGGCTTGTCGATTTTCTATCTTGACCTACGAGCATCGGAATGAGGCGTTTAAGGACTCGATTGATATCTACTCTTCGAGAGGAACGCACCTGTATTTTTGTTGGATTTTTCTGAGGACTCTTCAAAGGTGAGATTTAAGCTTCTTTGGGGTTGTATCCCGCAGTTTTTGGCAGTGTTGTGGATTGTCGGCACACCGCATTGTTTAATTTGTATCTTGGCCTACAGGTGTTTGAATGGGCGTATAAGTACTCGTTTTGGGGCTACTCGTCGCAAGGATCACAATCGTGATTTTTCTGAGATTTTTGGAGCACTGCTTGGAGGTGAGAAATTCCTTTCTTTGTGCTGTTTTGGAAAAACAGCAAGTGTATGTTTGGGGTATTGATTGTGTGTGATGTTGATTGTTGTGGTGTTGCGTTGTTGGCGTGATGTTGATTGGAGCCGAGGCTTGCGCGACTTGTACCGAGGATACAGGTTCAGCGGATTTCGTTTGCAAGTGGCCACTCTCTTCACCGACTTCGGCTTTGCCTGCGGAAAGCGTTTCAGGTGGGTTGCTTTGTCCCCAGAACCGGTGGACGGTTCTCTAATTCTTTATGTTAGGATGCATGCATGTGTAGGGTACACGGTATGTGATTGAGAGGTAGGTGAGCTTGGTAATGATAATTGTATAAAAGAATTGCAAGATTAATATTCATGTTATATTATGAGGACTTGCGAGATTTGGATAGTCATGTTGGTGATGAGTGGAAGCTTACCTAAGATAATGTTACCCTATATGTGATTATGTAGCATGCCATGTTAGCACATAGTCGTTTATGCGATTGGTTTATGCAATGGGGCATGATTATGTAGCTATGTGCGGGTATTACTCTGAGGAGTCATTATGGATCAAGGATTATGGACAGGTGTAGTTCACTAGTGATTTTGGCATGTGGTTTACTTTCTTCTATCTTTCTTGAGGACAAATGCATGCTTGTATGGACACATTGTTAGGCCATCTTTTACAGCTACACTACATATTGGAACTTGACTTAGGAGAAATCATGTTTTTCCTTCCTCATTCCTTGTTAGTCTGGCGGTTTGTGTTGCTCGGGTGCGAGCAGGGTTTGGGGTAGTGTAGCCGGGACCTTGGTGTCAGGGACGGGTGGTGCTGGATTGTGGTTGGCAGGGTTTTGCGGTGACCGCGGATATTGGGCGGTTAACCGGATATTTATTTATGCTTTGTTTAATTATATGCTATTTTTGAAACTTGACCTAACACCCCGTCATATACTACATGTTTAACTAGACCAGTAGAGAACCTTCACTTGGGCTAGGTTCTTTTATGCTTTAGACATTCCACACTTTGCATCTTTTCCTGGACATAGATTTTCCTCGCCCAGGTAGTGGGTCGAGTAGTCAGGTTTCTGTGGGACATTGTTGCACTCGTGCCTGGGGCCTGAGTGGAGTATGGTAGCTGAGTTTAGATTGTGCTAGTGTCGTGGGGAGCCGTTTGGGTAGACGGTGGTCCCGGGCCGTCGAGTATCTTCCGGTCAGTGTTGTTGGGAACCGTTGGGGTTGATGGTGGTCCCGGGTCGTTGAGTGTTGTCCGACCAGTTTTGTTAGCCCTGAGTTGTGGGTCGATCCCGGCTGCGGAGTATCTCCAGCCAGTGTGTTTTGTGCTACGAGTTGGTGGAGTTTGCTAGTGTCTCGAGATTCGAGAGAGCTGATCAGCCGAGTCATCGAGAGTACTCCGACCGTTGTGCGAGATGTTTGAGGATCCTGAGTCCTTCCGTTCTGAGAGTGAGCGTGGATTTTGACTATAGCCTGCAGGAGCCACTTTGAGCTCGACAGAGTGCACGGATACCTTTTTCCTCGGTGGGGTCGCGCCCCTCGAGTGCCCCATCCGGAGTGGGCCTGTTACTTTTGTATCGCGACTTGTCGATGCAGTCCCTCTGGCTGGGCCAGTTTTGGCAGTCACGGACGCCCTACGTAAGTCCGGTCCTCCTTGGATGTAACGGCAGTAGGTAGGCGCAGGCTTGACTGGACCCTACGAGGCAGTCAGTTCGATTGGGTCGATTGAGCACCTCGTGTGCGAGTGTTGCATATCTTTATCAGAGTTTTCCCATTTGAGCATTAAGATAGAGGCATGGTAGCTGTTGAGTGTCTCCAGCTTTCTTGTTCAGTTTTTACTGCATTGGTTATCTTATGCCTCTAGTGGACTTAGTGGGCAGATCGTCGGGCCTGGTGGCGGTACCCACTGAGAACTCCCTTTTTGGTGTAGTTCTCACACCCGTTGGGGGTTTTCCCCCTCCATTTCTTTTCTCTCCTTTGTTTTGCAGAGTCTTAGCGGGTGTTGCTGATTCTGCGGTTGTTGATCGAGGCGAGGGAGTCGCGAGCTAGATCCCTACCCGTCGTTGGAGAGTAGCGGTACCCCTTCAGAGGAGATCTTCAGTACAGTCAGTAGATTAGTTATTTTATTTTTCTCTTTTGAGAGACTGATGTAGTGAGGATATGTTATGTATTGAGAGCCTGTACACTGATGTTTTATTTGAGATACCTCCCTGTTGAGTTCTGGGTTTTGTATTTGAGGATATTATATGATTATCATTTTGGGAGATGGACATTGTTATTATTATTTCCAGTTGTACAGTGATTGGTTTTAGTTTTACAGCAAATTTTTATTTTTACCTCTGATATCGGTTAGCTGTAGTACCTTTTCTTGCAGGTTGGACGCTTCGCCGATGCGGGGTTTTGTATAGGCGGCGGATCTGTTGGTGAGCCCGGGTCGCAGTTTCGACCCCGGGGCGTGACAACTTGGTCCAATGGAAACAGGATAACAAGATAATACATGCTAAAATAACTGCAAATGCTAACTAACAAGATCATAAACATATATGATTATCTCTACACTATCTGTGTATGTTCCCTGTCTCACTGGTATCAATCTTGCCCCTCTGGGCCACTATCCAAAACTCGGCCACTATGCCGCTACAAATAGGTTATACTAACCCGGCCACCTAGGCTACTCTATTTTCCTCTTTACCTTTTTCACAGTCTTGTGCTTTAGTTCGAGTTGTTGAACCCTCGAAAATCCTTGCCCAAAGGGCCCCATCCCGGTAGTCATGCTACCATAAGACAAGAATTTCAAGGTTGTCGATAGCACCTACAAGTGCTACCCCACCCAACAAGAAACTTGTCATACGGGTCACTGCCCGGGAAAGGGACACCGCCCATGGCTCCGACAAAAAGTACGTTCACCCCCGAAGGTACGCCCGTATTATTATCTCTTTTCTCTCCATTTAGCTTTTAACTCTTTACTTGCCTTTCACTTGGGAAGCTGAGTCTTGCTCACACACTTCCCCCTGGGAGTGAAATATGCTCAACCCTCCCGATAGGAACTTGCCTCTAATTCTTTAATTCACGTGGGAGTGGCATATGCTCAACCCTCCCATTAGCCATTTAGACTTTTCTTTTACAACTTACATTTACCGGGTCCGAGGGTTCCAAAAGATGGATGCCTACAACCCCAATCAAACAAGAATAGGTTGTAGCACCGCCTCCCGTAGTGCTCGGCCCAATGTACTTTATTTCCCCTTTTTACTTTTCTTTAAGCATTACTTTCTTTCATTCAATTTAGCCTTTAGCTTCTTTTACTCTTTAAGCATTTTCTTTACACTTTGGTTTCAGATGAGTTAAAAGCACTTTGGCCCTCATCTACCCGGGAGTGACGCATGCTCAACCCTCCCGATAGCATTCATGCCTCAATACTTTCTCTTTTACTTTCCTCTTTTATCCTAAGTTCTTTACTTTAGGATAGCTTGGGTGTCTCTAACACCAATTTAGATTTAAGCCTCTTATTCATTTATTTTTACACTTAATCGTGCCACTTGACAATTTCCTTAGCTCTTTAGCCCATTTTTTAAACCTTTTCTTTATTCTTATTTCACAACCCTATGTTCATAATTAACCTTAGGGTTTCACTATGTCACAAGGGCATTACCCTTTTCAATTTCCCTGGCCTTTTCACACCCCAGGGTCGAAACCGCGACCCGGGCCCGCCAACAGTTCCGCCGCCCATACGGAAAGCCCCATATAGACGAAGCGTCTAACCTGCAAAAGATAATACTACAGCTATACAGATATTAGAGCTGAAAAGTATACTACTGAAATAAGATAAAACATCTCCAAATAGTACAAGTTTGAATCTCACAATACATAAGTCTCTCGAAAATAAAAACTCTCAACAACTACTATCTACAATAATCCAGCAGACTGTACTACAAAATTCCAAAAAGGGGTACAACTATGCTCCAAGGATGGGTAGGGAACTAGCTCGCGACTCCCTCACCTCGAACTGTTGTCTCTGCTCGAACAGAAGCCGGAACAGCTACCTCGGAAAAACCTGTCACCACAGTAGGTGTGAGAACTACACCGTCACGTAGTTCTCAGTGGGTACCGCCACCAAGCCCGACGGTCTTCCCACTAAGTCTACTAGAGGCATAAGATAACAGGAAAACTGAAATAATGAAAAGATAAGCTGGAAAGAAATCTACAGCTATCATGCCTCTATCTACAATGCTCAAAGGGTGAACAGATGAAAATGATGCATCGACTCTAACCCAATATACTCAATCAACCCAATCACAGTGACTACCGCATGGGGTCCAGTCAAACCTGTGCCCACCTACTGCCATTACATCCACGAGGGGCTGGACTTACGTAGGGCATCCGTGACTGCCTAAAAAAGGCCCAGACAGAGGGATTGCGTTGACAAGTCGCGATAGTAAAGTAACAGGCTCTGCTCTGGAGTGGCACTCGAGGGGCGCGACCCCACCGAGGAAAGTATCTGTGCATCTCTGTCGAGCTTAATATGGCTCATGCAGGCTATAATCCAAATCCACGATCAACAAGATCGACAGTACTCAAATCACATCTCTAACTCACTGGCTGGAAATACTCGATAGCCGGGACCGCCATCAACCCAACGGCTCCCCAAATAGGATATCAACCCAATATGCAAACTCACTAACAGAGTATACTCCACAGCCGACAACAATGAAAGGTCTGAAAACCCCGAAAGACTAGAACCTACAACCCAAATCAAACAAGAACAGGCTCTAGGCATAGCCTCTCGTTGTTCTCGACCCAAAGAAAAAGGCAGCCCTTAGAATCCAGATCACTCGAACTCTCTCGGGTGAGGAAGTTTATAGAAAAATGTGATATTTATTACCGAAAACTATTTTCACTCGAACCCACGCGGGGTGAGGATTAAAAATAGTTTCTTTTTGTAAAACCATCTTGATTTAAGGAAACCCATTTTAATGAATTTTAGCTATTTTAGGAAAATCAGTTAGAAAACAAGTTTTATTCCCAAACCCCGAAGGGCTAATGCCTTCCCAATCAGGCAAGAACAGACTCCGGCGACCCTTCGACATTTGGAAGAAAAATCAATGTTTACTTAAATCATGTGTGTCCAAAAAGATTCTGGATTCAAAGTCCTGCTATCACTAGTACACCACTACCACGAACACAGTGGCGACAAACAAATTGAAGAACTCGACAACCCGGGACCACCGTTTACCCAAACGGCTCCCGCCACTGGTACAAGACTAGCTACATCTACCAGACTCCACTCGGCCCCCAAGCACGAGTGTAACATGCATCTTACACTAAGAGAAATCCCGACCACTCAGCCCACTACCCGGGCGAGGAAAACACTATGTCAAGGGATAGAATGTAAGGTGTGGATGACGAAAGCATAAATAAACCTAGCCCAAGTGAGTGTTTTCTACTAGTTTGGTTGAACATACATCATATGACAGGGTGCTAGGTCAAGTTTCAATAATAACATTGTTAATACAATTAGGAAGCATTAGTCGACATGAACTCAGTAACAACACAAGAAAGTGTCATCTCTCACTCTAACATGCTTCCTAACTCTCTCGCAATCATGCATGCAATTCTATTCAATAGAATTAGAGAACCGTCCACCGGTTTTGGAGACGAAGCAACCTACCTAAAAGTGCGCATCGATCCAAGGTCCAAAGGGGCTGAAACTGAACGGAGATAATCCTCAGATTCCCACGATTCCAACGAGCCCAAAAACACCTGAAAACTCCTCCTGGGCACAAAGATACAGTCCAAACATCGCGGTAAGCAAAAATCCCCACGATCACAAATCTGCGGAAAGATCAGTCCGAAAGAATCCGAAATATAACCTGCGAGATGATCTTTAAAAATTCTAATAAAAATATGGCTGCGATTCTCGTGAAGCGTAGATGTCGATCGAGTCTTCAAGAGCTGAAATCCGATAATCGAGCGCCAAGATAAAAATCAAACAAGCTCGGGGGGTCCAGGAAAACCAGCAACAGGAAAGGGGTTCAAAGATGCTCCGAATACCCCAATAAAAACCCAAAACTGAGAGGAGCGGTAAACACAGAAAATGAAGATCTACCTCTCATGGAACCGATGCCGTAGAAATCGGCCAAAAACTCCCTTCCGTCAGCCCTGGGGAGCTCGCGGAAGAAACGTCGACGAAAAAACTCGGTATCAAAGGCACGTCGAAGCTCGCGATGTCCAGAAGAACGCAGATAGCACGACTCCCAAAAATCTCTGGGATCCCAAAAGTCGAAGAAAATGTGATGAAGAAACCCCCTGCCGAAGATGGGCTGAAGAGGGTCGGGAAAAGCCCGCAAAAAGAAGCCCAAATGGGCTATTTATAGCCCAAGCCCACCAAAAAGGAAATCCGGATTCGGGCGCCCGAATCTGGCCCGGCCCGTCACTGTGCGCGCCCAAAACCCTCTCAGCGCGCCACATGGCCCACTCCGCGCCCCGCGCACGCGCGCCCGCCAATCGCGATGTCACGCCCCGGGTGTAGAACCCGGGCCCGTCTACAGATCCGCCGTGCACACGGTATTTCCCGCGTACACGAAGCGCCAATAACCTGCTCAGATATAAGAGATATAAAAATAAAAGAGCAATAAAAACAGAGCTGAACTAAAACTAATACATCTCAAACTAAAGCTGGAAATAAAATACAATACATCTGTAAAAATGATACATCTGTCTCTCCCAGCTCACTAAAATAAATACAACATGCTGGCAAAAGCCAGTACCAAAGTAAAAGTACAACCGTCTGAGGAAACATGGGTACATCAACAATCCAGCTAACTCGCTCATCCTGCCTCTACTCAGCCGTCCTCTCTCCTCGACCCGCCGCTGAAAGCCCAGCAGCACCCGCAGAAGACACTGCAAAACAATGGAGAAGAAAAAGAGAAAAGAAGAATAGGGGTGAGAACTACTAGTAAACCAGTAGCCTCCCCTAGTAGGTAAAAACCTCAAACTCTGACACACCCACTAGGTCTACCAGAGGCAAGAAAGAAAGAAGTGTGGTAAGCAATAATGACTGCAGAAGAAAGGAAACTACCACTACTATGTCTCTAAAATGCAGTCCTAGACTGGAATAACCGTATGCAACAGTAACCAACCGTCCCAGATGAACCCAATCTGTACCGCCCTCATCATCGGGCAAGTAAGCCGCGCCGATGTGATAGCAAAACTCCTGCTGCCGCCCTCATCATCGGGCAAATAAGCCGCGCCGATGTGATAGCAAAACTCAATGCCTGTCCGGCACCTACCTGGTGCCCCGCACGCTCCGGAGTGGCACTCGAGGGGAGCTACCCACACGAGGAAAAAATAGCCATGTCACAAGTATCATAGAAGCAGGACTGGATCAATGTAAAACCCCAGTGGAACACACCCCTCCACTAAAAGAAAACTTATCCACAATCTGATGCACAAATGAACATCCGGTCAATCGCCCAAAATCCGCGATCACCGCAATACCTCACAATCCACAACCAGGTCTCACAACCGACCTCCGGTCTACCGCCCAAAATCCGCGGTCGCCGCAACTCTACCGACTACATCGAGTCCAACCCCTGGCCTCCGGTCAACCACCCAAAATCCGCGGTTGCCACAAAACCCTCTAGTCCATAATCATGCCCTATCACCAATGTCCTATAATCGACATCCGGTCAACCGCCCAAAATCCGCGGTCGCCGCCAAAATCCATAATCCACAATCCAGGCCCCGGCTACACTATCCCAAACCCCTGCTCAAACCCGAGCAACATGAACCACCTGACTAACGAAAAGGAGAAAAGAAGCAAACATGGTTTCTCCTAAGTCAAGTTCCAACATGATAGTGTAGCGATAAAAGATGGCCTATCTAGATGTCCATACAAGCATGCAAGTGTTCTCAAGGAAAATAAATTAAGTCATTGATTACTAACAGTATCCACCTATGCATGTCACCTATCCTCAAGTAATACCACTAACAGGATAAATCATCATGACCCAATATAATAAACAATTCCACATGCAAGGTTAAGTGCTAACATGGCAATCCATGATTCCACACGAGCATGCATAAGTTCCAATTACAATTATGTTTCCCACATAGTGATTTCTTAATAACATTTCCAACATGATGTGTCTCACATGACAAGCTCAGAAGAATAGCAATTATCAATAATAGATGTCCAAGAAGGATCTCTCTAATACTCCTAGTGGATAAGTCAGAAAAGAGGGATATTGCAACTACCCACCTTGATCGCTAAATCCAAGTCCAAATATTGCTCTCGCCCAAACAGATAAACCGCCGCGATCACTGTACAAAATATCCCCAACATACACACAAATAAACACACAAGTACCCAAATACATGCTGTCCCAGAATTTCAGTCCCAAAGATGCTCTGTTTTTACCTGCGAGATGGAGCCCAAAAATTCCCAAAAAATTGCCGCTGCGATCCTCGCATCGAGCCGATCGAAACGAGTACTCGCACGCCCAAATCCTTTACATGTAGGCCGAGTTACAAAATCAACAAGATAACCATCCCGAAATTCCAAAGAACAAAATCTGTACAACTCCGCCCAGAAAAAGTGGGATTTTCACCTTCGTTCCAACCTCCAAGAATTCCAGAAAAATCACGGTGATGTTCCTTGCGTCGCGTAGATACAAATCGAGTACTTGCACGCCTTATTCCATCGCTCGAGCGTGGAGAAAACCCATAAAAACTCCATGGCTGTCCAAAACTCCACCCCAGAAAATATGGTCACAAAATGATCCGTAAAACCCATGAAAAGCTCAAAATGGGAAGGAACAGTAAACATGGGAAACATAGCCCTACCTGTCGTGAAGACGGTGGCGCAATAATCGCCGGAAAATACTGCCGGAGTAGCCCGGGAGAGTCCACGCACCGAAATGTGACGGAGAAGAACACCAATGCAAGAACGTCTCGCTGCGCCGTAAAATCGGAAACCTCGAAGTGCGTGCCACTGAAAAATTCGGGAATCCACAGGTGGAACCAGCTCTGGGTGATGAAGATCTTTGGTGAAGGTCGCACTGTGAGAAGAGGAACAGGGAAAAATCTACAAGCGGCTGTTCTAGGCCTATTTATAGGCTGGGAAAACAATTCCAAAAATCCCCCTTTTGTCCTTGGTTTCGGGCGCCGCAAACCCGTTTGCACCATCTCGTCCGACCAAAGCCCGAATCAACCTGGTGACGCCACGTCACCACAAAACAGCAAACAGCCAGGTCGGCCACTGCCTCGCGCCGCGTGGCCCATTGCGGAGGTCGACAAGTGGCGCGCTCGAGCGCGGGAGACGCGCATCAACGCGCCCACGTGCCCGCTGCACCCGCCGCCTTCGCCCCCTGCCAGGCACGGTTCCCGAGGCGACCCCCTGCGCCACGGTGGACCCCGCCTACCTGAGCCCGCCAACCGGAAGCCAACACGTATCCCGCCCGGTCCATGCACCGCCCCGCGCTACTCCGCGGACCGCGCCCTCTGCGCCACCCAACCACACGATGCCACGTGTCCACCGCGCTCCAAAAGGAATCTGCCACGTGGTGCACTCCCCTGCTGCACCGCGTGCCTGCCCGCTCGCCTCCGCGCTGCGCGTGCTGCTGCCCGCGACACTGCGCCGCCGTGCTCCGCCGCTGACCGCCGGCCGCCGGAACAGTGCCAAGTGCCTCGAAAATCGTGTTTTCGCATCCGGGCTCCGAAAAATACAAATAAATAGTCCATTTTTACCGTTTTTGCGCACTGAGTCCAAATTCGGTGTCCGATTTGCCAAATTCTAATTCCAAAATTTGCCGAATGCATCCAGACAAGTGTTTTTAACCCAAATTTCGCTCTGAGTCCAATTCTAATGTCTGTTTCACGCGAAACCCCTTCTAAACATCCGACGGGATCATCCGATTACCCTCGTGATATATTTTAATCCCTGAGTCCAATACTTGTGTCCAATTTCTGCACAAACACCTCCAACACACAGTACAGGTCCCCAGAAGTCACTGATCACACTACAACAGCTCTGCGGAGATCCAGGTCATCACATCCTCCCCCACTAAAAGAAAGTTTTGTCCTCGAAACTAAAGTCATTCCTCAACCCGGAACCTCAACCAAGTAGAGGGGGTAAATATCCAATCATCCACCACTCAAGCTCCCAAGGCTGTCTAATACCTCCTCAAGAGACGCGATGCATTCCTCGGGTCTCTAACTAGAACAAAATAGAGGCGGGCACTCCAGAAAACCGCACCACCTAATACAAGTACAGCTGGGCTAACCGCTCGTGTGACCAAGTAGCCTGCATCGGCAAAAGCATCCGCTCCTCCCAGGGCCCCGATAATCCAACAACCAAGTCCAAAGACATAAAAGCTCGATCCGAGTACCTCCGTACCCCCGAGGTATCCAATATAAGTCCCCCAACTAATCGCGTAGACTCTGATCTCTAATCCTTAAACCGTCGGGATGTAGAAGAAATTCCCCAACTCTTCGGCATCAACACACAGCCATATACAGTCGAGAAAACTAGATTATAAATCCACCTTCAGGAAGACCCGGGACCCTTACAGCTGGTAAATCAAATCCTCTATGCTCGACAAGGGTGCTAGCTCCAGATGGTCACCTCACCTAATTCCCGGGGATCCACACAAAGCCGAAGTGAACCAACCTTCCACATCTCGAATAGCACCGGTGCCCCCAAAGGCGACACACTTGGTCTGACAAAATTCCCAAAACATCGAATCCTGGAGTTGTGTGGTCAACTCCCAAACTAGTGACATGCTAGACAACTCCGATAGGAGAACAGCCGGTAACTCGCAACCAAAGGGGGTATCCCCGAGTCCCGGCGCCGCCGTAGGTCCCTCAACCACGCCAGCCAAAAGGCTACGCATCCACTGCGAAACATCCACCTCACTCACGAAGTCAAAACTATAGAGGCGAAGATAACCCTCAAGCAACCCAGGTACACCAACACCTCCGGGCCTGGCTTCCCAAGAAAACCGTCCTCGCGGCTTTATCAACCGCCGCGAAAGAAAAACCGAACCAGCCAGCCCAACGAGTACCACAACAACATCCCACAGCTGAGCCAAGACCATCAGATCTACCGGCAAAAATTCAGGACTCAAGCCGCACCGGGCAGGACCAACAACTCTCCTCCACGTGCCAAGTGTGATAGGGAAAATAAGCCTCCCGTGCACGTGGTGACCATCCTACCCCTAACCCAATCAATGAAGCAAAAGCATTACCCACCAAGAAGGGAATACTCCCGTATCAAAAAGATACAACCCAAAAGCCCGGAACAACTCAAACCTACCACCACACTGACCGCTGTAACCTATGTGCTCTGACAGTCTCAGAAATCCACTATCCTGGAAAAGAAATCGGGAATGCCTCATCCGACTGATCTGTCCTCCATCACCCGGCGCCAAGCGCCTCAATCAGAACTCGCCTCAGGCGGCAAATCCCAATCCAAAGGAACTACAATGCCACGCTCCATACCCGGCGCCTACTCCAATGATGTCACGCCCCGGAGTCGAAACTGCGACCCGGGCTCGCTAACAGATCCGCCGCCCATACGGTGAACCCCGTATAGACGAAGCGTCTAACCTGCGAAAGAGATACTATACTAAACAGATATCAGAGCTGAAAATAAACTGCTATAAATAGAATAAATACAACTCCAAGTCCTCACCACAAGTACAAAGGTCGCTCAACTCTGATATAAAAGTACAACTCTATACCTCACTACAAGGTCTCTCAACAACAAGTAACCCTCAAAATGTAAAAAGTGGGTACATCTACTCTCTGGACGACGACGTTTGGTAGGGAACTAGCTCGCGACTCCCTTACCTCGCTCTGAAGAAACAGCAGCTGGAACAGCAGGAACAGGAGTAGAAGTCCCTGGGAAAAAATACACCACGACGGGTGTGAGAACTACATCCCACAGTAGTTCTCAGTGGGTGCCGTCAACAAGCCCAACGGTCTGCCCACTAAGTCTACTAGAGGCATAAGGTAATAAATGAAATACTGAAAGAAGAGCTGGAAAAGAAAATCTCTACAGCTACTATGCCCCTATATAGATGCTCAACAAGTGAAACAGATGGAAAACATGATGCATCTACTAACTCTCAGGTGTAGTAACCCAATCTAATAATGACTGCCACACAGGGTCCAGTCAAACCAGCGACCACCTACTGCCGCACATCCTCAACAGGACGGGTCTACCGCAGGGTGTCCGTGACTGCCACATCTGGGCCAGCCAGAGGGTCGGCGTCGACAAGTCACGATAGAAGAACTCAATCTCACACCGGTTACAACAACCCGGTCTAAAGCTCAATCTCAACGCCGGTTACAACTACCCGGTCTAAAGCTCAATCTCGACGCCGGTTACAACAACCCGGTCTCGCCTACTCCGGAGGGGCACTCGAGGGGAGCGACCCGCTCGAGTCCATAAGTAACCCATGTCCAACAGCTCTGTCATGCATCTCAGTCAATCAGGCAAAAGTCGACACTATGCTCAAAGTGAAGACTCACTCAATCCACAATGCAAAAACCCAGCCCCAACTGATGTATAACACTAATCGGTCAAACCACCCACAGTTCGCGGTTACCGAAATATTAACCCGAGTCGATAATCCGGTGCAATCCCACCCGACTCAACAATGTAGCTATACTATCCCCCCATCCTTGCTCTCTAACCCGAGCAACAAGGAACACTCGACAGTCGGGACCGCTGTCAACCCAACGGCTCCCTAAAACAGGCATCACTGACAGGATAACTCCACAACAGAAACAATAAAGGGTCCGGGAACCCCGGAAGACTAGAACCTACAACCTTAATCAAACAAGAACAGGCTCTAGGCATAGTCTCTCGTTGTTCTCGTCCCAAAGGAAAAAGGGCAGACCTTGGAACCCAGACCACTCGAACCATCTCGGGTGGTTAAATTTATCAGAAAAAGGTGATATTTCTTATTGAAAGCCATTTGATCTAAAAGAAATCCATATTTAATGATTTTTAGTTCTTTTTAGGAAAACAATTGAAAACAAGCTTTATATCCAAGCCTCGTAGAGCTAATGCCTTTGTCCAATCAAACAAGAACAGACTCGGCGACTCCCCGATGCTCGGAAGAAAACATTGGTTGACTAAAATCATATGTGTGTCCAAAAATAGTTCTGGGTTCAAGATCCTGCTATCACTGGTACAAAGCTGCCACTGACATAGTGGCGACAAATAAACAAGAAACCAAAACATCTCGGGACCGCCGTCTACCAACGGCTCCCGCCACAGATGAACGATCAACTATATCTACCAGACTCCACTCTGCTCCCAAGCACGAGTGTAAAATGCATCCCACACTAAAAGAAACCCGACCACTCGGCCCACTACCCGGGCGAGTAAAACACTATGTCCAGGAAAGAAAAGAAGTGTGGATGTCTAAAGCAGTATGAACCTAGCCCAAGTTGAAGTTTTCTACAGTCCGGCTGCACATGCTGCATATGACGGGGGTGCTAGGTCAAATTCCAAGATAATAATAATAATTTTACAGAGTAGGAACAAGAGATCGCATGATCATCATATAACTCTAGAATCAACAGCTATCACCTTCTAGCATGCTACATAGGAATATCACTATTATGCATGGTCCTACTATAGCAGATTTAATGCACATTCCATCATTCTTGGAGACAGGGCCACCCACCTGAAGGTGCACAACTGTCCAGGGTCGTACAGCAAAGAAAGCCCAGAAACAGATATACGAGCGCAATCACCAAGCCAACAGTACCAAAGTAGTGTTCAAGGCATCCTGGGTACAAAAATACCACCCAAAGTTACATTAATTCCATAAAATTCCAAGTTACAAAAGCTGTGTGAACAGTCCACTCTCTGCGAAATTTTTACCTGTAAAACATCCCTCAAAAATTCCAGTAAAAATACCACAGTGATCCTCGCGTCGATACCTTCGAAACAAGTGCCTGCACGTCAAAATCCGAGTTCGGTAGGTCAAGATATAAATTCGACAAGGTGGTGTACTCAAACGATTTCCTGTGTCAAAACTGTAACACTGTACACAGAAGAACAGGTATTTTCACCTCTGATAAAATCTCTGAAAAATCCGAGAAAAATACGACGCGTTCCTTGCGATCTGTAGATGAAAAAGTTGAATAAATACGTTTTCGTCTGACGCTCGTGCGCGAAGATATCACCTCCCCAATCCGCTGCTGTCTCAAAATCCCTCACAGAAAAAGAGGGACCACTGTTACCTCGGGATCCGAGCCAAGAAGTCAAAATACGAATGCACAATCAAAATGAAAGATGAAGCCCTACCTGTTAGGAGTGTGTCGGCGTAAGAATCACCAAAAACCAGTGTCGGGGTAGCCCAGGGTAACCTTTACACTGAACTTGCGACGAAGAGGAACACCGAGAAGGAAACGTCGCTCCGCGCCGTAAAATCCAAAACCTCGGGATGCGTGCTCCTAAAAATCCCAAAACATTGCAGGAAGATCGAGCACTCGAAGGTCTACAACTTTCCTAAAGGGTGCAAGGGCTGGGGAGCTCGGGAAGGTGGAGAAAATGGCAGAGGAAAGGGGCTCGGGTTCAAGAAATAGGCAAGATAAACCAAACAATTGGAAAAAAGACATCCATGTCCCAGGAATTTCCCAGTGCACCTGGACCACGTGAGCCAACCATCCAACGGACGCCACGTAGCCCGACACGCCTGCTGCGCCGCTGCACCCGGCCAATCGCGGGGCGCCACGTGGCGCCCCCACGTCGTCCCCAACCACCGTACGGCCACCTGCTCCACCCGCTGCGTGCACCGCGCGCACAAAGACCGGCCAATGCCAGCACGCCACGTGGCATGACCACGGTCCACCGTGCACCCCGCCAAGGTCCATGGACCGCGCCTGCTGCGCCGGCCAACCGGAGCGCGCCACGTGGCCCGCGCCCGGTGCACGTCTCCCGCGGTGGACCGCGCGCCTGTGCCGCCGCCAGCCGCCGCGCTCCGCCGCTGCCGGCGCCGCTCCGGCCGCCGGAACAGTAACCATTGCCTCGAAAAATGTGTTTTCGCGTCCGGGCTCCGAAAAATTCAAGTAAATAGTCCATCTTGACCGTTTTCGCGCGCTGAATCCAAATCCGAAGTCCGATTGGCCAAATTCCACCTCCAAAATTTCCCAAAAATTCCCGGAAAAGTAAACTTGATCCGTTTTTCATGCCGGGTCAAATCCTTGGTTCCAATAAGCGCGCAAAAATCTCAATCATCCAATATGGGCTTCCTGATAAGCAATTCTTGCTCCAATTACTCCAGAAATCCAATAACTTGGGCCCGACACGTGCACAAACACTTCCCGAAGACACTAATCCAACAATAACCCTTAAGCGGGAATTTGGGTCCTCACAAATGAGGCGTCCCAAATCCGTAACGGAGGGACCCAACGAGTTAAAAGGTATCCTGGCGCAATCCACTGTCAGACACTCATATCCTATGCGCCCCGTCCCTCTACACATGGAGCGTGCAATTCAGCAACTGCGTTAACTCTTGACACAAAAGGCTTCCAAGTACTCTCTATCCCCCACCAAACACGACCCTGCCCCCAAAGGCTCCATACTCAATCCCACGAATCGGGATGGCTCATCGGCCAAAACTAGCTCACTCGATCGATGTTGTCCCACAGCTTATCCATTGTCCACTGTCCACCCTACCTCGGTGCCCCAGCACTAAATGTTGGCACAGAGGGGGCTACTCACTGCTCCGACAACTGTGTCACTGCCCCGACAACTGCGTCACTGTGCTGCTCCGACAACTGTGTCACTGCGCTCCGACAACTGTGTCACACTGCCGCTGATCTGCCTCCAACACTCCTACCATTCGGGTCCGAAGCTCTCAGACTCCAATCTGGGTATCCGGCCCGAAACATCCAGCTCAGACCCAACTGCCGCACCAGGGTGCACCCGGGTCAGGGCCCAGCGTCGGGGAGATACCGCTCGCCACGACAAAACCGCAAATCAGCAAACCCCAAACACTCGACCCAATCTAGCGAAAGTCAAAGACATCCCCCTATTTTTGTACCTTTATGTTGTCTGCAGCCAACATAACTGTCCCACAAAAATAGGGTATGTCGATCCCTCTTCACTCACAGAAAGAGTCAAATAAACAAATCACCGACTTTTGCAAAATGTCGCGTCTCTCACGCCCTAACATCCTAGGGTCTGCCAAAAGGCCAGGGTTTCCTAAGTCCCAACTGACCTATCCCTAAGCTCTGATACCAACTAATCTGTCACGCCCCGGGTGTAAACCAGAACCCGGGCCCGTCTACAGATCTGCCGTGCACACGATATTTCCCGCGTACACGAAGCGCCAATAACCTGCTCAGATATAAGAGATATAATTATAAAAGAGCAATAAAAGCAGAGCTGAACTAAAACTAATACATCTCAGACTGAAGCTGGAAATAAAATATAATACATCTGTAAAAATGATACATCTGTCTCTCCCAGCTCACTAAAATAAATACAACCTGCTGGTAAAAGCCAGTACCAAAGTAAAAGTACAACCGTCTGAGGAAACATGGGTACACCAACAGTCCAGCTAACTCGCTCATCCTGCCTCGAGATCTATCTACTCAGCCGTCCTCTCTTCTCGACCCGCCGCTGAAAGCCCAGCAGCACCCGCAGAAGACACTGCAAAACAATGGAGAAGAAAAAGAGAAAAGAAGAATGGGGGTGAGAACTACTAGTAAACCAGTAGCCTCCCCTAGTGGGTAAAAACCTCAAACTCTGACACACCCACTAGGTCTACCAGAGGCAAGAAGGAAAGAAGTGTGTGTTACGGCTTTTTGGTGTTGGCATATTTCGTGAGTCAAGTCAGTGAGTTGAGTCGGAGTCTTAAAGGGATCAAATTGTCAATCAGCAATCAAAGACTTAGAGAAGATTCAACAAGAGCTCAAGTTGACACTCAGTGTCTTGAGTCTTGAAGATTGATGTTGAAGATTTGTGGATCAGTTACATCAATCTCAAGAAGAAAGTATTCAAAAAGATCAGGTATGGTTAACTAAATAATTTTGGTGATCCGAATACTTTCTTATAGTGTAGAAACACTTGGAAGAATTTTTAATTGCATAAAAATCAAAAACTGGACATGGGGCATGTTCAGGATCCGGATCAGATGATCCAATCCGGATCCCGAAGGGTATTAGTTCATGTGCAAATCCAATCCGGATCCAAGCCTATTCTGATCCGGATCCCGAACATTGGATGTTGCTGAAATTCATGAACGATCCGGATCGGGAAGTTCAATCCGGATCCCGAACCCTTGGTTTTCTGGAATTGTCTATCACGCTACGACGATCCGGATCGCAGTAAATCCGATCCGGATCGCCGTCCGTAAAATTTCCAGATAAGGTAAGTTTTTGATTCTTATCTCTTTCCAAAGGTTTCTAAACTATAAATAGACATTTAGGGTTTCTCAAAAACGTGGGTTCTCTACCGATTAATTTATAAAACACTTGAGAGCAACCCTAGAGGCTAGGTTTTTATCGTTCTTCTTTTTAGCCTCTTTTAGGTCAATTCGACGGTTCTTTCAAGAACATATCTTTTGTCGAATTGATCTAATCTTTGCTTAGAGATTTCTTCTACGGTTCCTCAATGAGAATCTAAGCAAAGGATCACCATCGAAGTCAATATTCTTATCGACTGAGTTTGCGTCGTGGATTCGACGTGGCATCGTGGATTCGGTGTGCTAAAGGCGTTTCGTGGATTCGAAACGTGTGCTCGTGGATTCGAGTGGCGTTCGTGGATTCGAACGTGTGCAGTGGACGTGCATTCGGTGGAGCGCGAGGTCTGAAGAAATTGTAGGAGGGGTTAAATCCGTGGAGACGGTAATCATCTTGTTATTCTTCTTTTCTTAGTGGATTGTTATTGCGTGGACATCCAACCGGTCAGCGCAAGGTCCGAAGAAGCTGAAGGAGGGGTTGAGTCCGTGGAGTCGGTAATCACCTTGTTATTCTTCTATTCTTAGTGGATTGTTATTGCGTGTTGGTCCCGTGGTTTTTCTCCTGGATTGGAGTTTCCACGTATATCTCGGTGTGCTGTTTTTATTTTCCGCATTGGTTTTTATTTTGCACTGAGATTTGGTTTTATAAGTATTACACCTATTCACCCCCCCCTCTAGTTGTTTGATAGTACCTATTTAGATCCTTTGGGGATCCAAAAAACCTACAATTGGTATCAGAGAGGGTTTTAGGTTCATCTATCATGTCGGGTGAAAGTGGTAATATTTATAGACCTCCTCTTTTTGATGGGACTAATTATGCTTATTGAAAAGTGCGGATGAGGGCTTTTCTCATCGCAATTGATGAGCAGGTATGGCAATCCGTGGAATACGGTTGGGTACATCCTGTTGAGGAAGTAGGAAATTCTACTACCCCAAAACATCGCTCTAGATGGTACAAAGAGGAACTCGAAAGATCTTCTTACAATGGGAAAGGTATGAACGCTTTATTTAATTCTCTTTCCTCGACTGAGTTCACACGAATTTCCGCGTGTGAAACCGCGAAGGAAATTTGGGATATTCTCAAAATTACACATGAGGGTACTAATCTTGTAAAAATTCAAAAGCTCCAGATGCTTACAAGTCAATTTGACTCTATTCATATGGAAGAGCATGAATTGTTTACAGATTATTACACTAGACTTCAAGATGTAATAAATACATGTGCTAATTTAGGAGAAAAGATCCCGGAGTCGAAAATTGTAAGAAAGATACTTCGGACTCTTCCGGAACGGTTTAGGGCAAAAGTTACCGCCATTGAATCCGTTAGTCATCCGGATGAGATGAGTGTAGAGGAATTAGTAGGTGCTTTGCAAACTTATGAAATGACTTTTCCTACTAATCAAGTTTCTTCCAAGTCTTCTTCTAAGCTTACAGGTATTGCATTCAAATCAACAAAGGAAGAAGATAGCGAATCGAGTTCCGACGATGAAATCTCTTTTGCCGATTTTGAAGAACAATTGGCGCGGATCACAAAGAAATTTCGTCGGAAGTTTTGGAAGAATCGAATCGATGGATCTTCATCCACGAAACCTTCTAAAGGATCATCGGGTTCTAAATCCTCTAACCTCAAAAGCTTTGCAAAACCTTCTAAAGAAAAAGAAAAAGATGATTTCGAAGGGGAAATCCAATGCTATAGATGCAAAGGCTACGACCATTTTTCAACGGAATGTCCTTCTCCGAAATCATATAAAAAGAAGGCTTTGCAAGCAAAAACTTGGGACGATTCTACTTCTAATGAATCGACCTCAAGTAAAGAGGAAAAAGTTGTTAACTTACATGCCTCTCATATTCCCTCTTCTAATGTTTGCTTATCATCTTTAATCACTGACTCTATTCCTTTGATTTTGCATGAAACATCAACATCCGGCGGAGAGTCATCAAGTGAGGGGGAGTCGGACGAAGAAGAACTCGTTGAGGCATATCAACAACTTCTTACGGAATCAAAGAAGATGGCCAAGCATATTAAGAAGTTGAGGAAGCAACGACTTGAGATTCAAGACGAGAATTATGCTTTAAAGATCAATCTTCATGATCTCGAGGAGGAACGAGAGCTTTTATTGGATAATAATAAAATCCTCCAAGAAAAGATAAACCAATCGGAGACAAACGCTAAATCATTTATGGACAAGATTGGTTTTCTTGAAAAGCAGTTTGAGGAGATTCATGTTACCAACCAAGCTTTGACCAAGCAAGTTCATGAACTTAAATCCAACATACAAAGGCTTTCAACTGGTTCCAAGAAACTTGATTGTATGTCCGGATTAGGTAAATCAAGCAAGATTGGTTTGGGATTTAAAAAGAACCAAACTGTGAAGGCTTCAAGTTCCACATTCAAATTGAAAGGAAGAACGTGTCACCTTTGTGGACTTGAAGGACACTTGGTGAAGGATTGCCCGAAAAAGAGAAAGAAAAATTCTTCGGCAACTTCATCTACGGAGCGAACTCAACGGAGTCAAAAGACACATCAAGTCAAAGGAGTTCACTCAACCCACCAAAGGTCCGAGCCACATCATTAATCATACAAGTGGATCACTGCGAGGCAAAGACCTAAGGTGGATCAACAGTCAAAGCTATCATCTCCCAACCACAATGAATCAAGACAACCCAAAATCCGACGATTTTGGATTCGGAAAGGTGATATCTTTCCTTGTCTTAAGTTCTAAATAGCTTATGACTGTATGTAATGCTTTGATTGGTTTTCCCTTCATATTTTTCTTAATCTTTGCATTACATGTTTTTTCAATGCTCTTGGTCTTATGTTTTGTTCTTGAACAAAAGGTTTTTAACGAACAAGTACATTGATTAAAATGGGTTTCACGTTCACTCACTCCAAATTAATTTTATATGGATTATCAACTTTACTCCATAATCATAATCTTGGAGCATTGGTCATATTGACTTTAATTGCATCTTTTCACGCATTTAGAAATCTATTATGCTTTTGACATCATAATATTTCGATGTTGCAATGATCATTTATGTTAATTAAGTCATCTTTTAAGTGATCAAAGTCAATTTCTCTCTCAATGATCTCTTGGTATAGTTTTTATCTTATTTGACTGTTTAGTCGAGTATGAAATCGAGATCAATATTTGGCTGAATACTTTATATCTTAAATAATTGATAGCCAATTGAGGGGGAGTCAAAGGAAATGTAAAATGCTCAAAAGATGTGGAAAGAGTTACATCCCAATGAGGAGTGTGAAAACTACCACCACATGGAGGAAAGAGCTACCACCTCGGTCGTCTGAGTACTGTGTGCAGCTACCACATGTATACCAAGCAAGGTTTTTCAAGTTTGATTAAATAAAATGCATGTTGAAATACTTGACTCTGTCAAAATTTCAAGGTTGGTATAAGGTGGGATTTTTAATGAAAGATGCTCAAAGAGCCACTCTCTTCAATAAATTGACTAGATACATTATCTAATTTATCTGGGATGTTAGACATCTATTGATCTTGGTATTTCATTTTCTTTACCAAATTGATGATTTGATAAAGGCATTACGCATAAGATCATGTTAGATGTGATTGAAGTTGTTCAACTTTAAGGGTTTTAATTTCCATAAATTTTCGTTTCATTTTTGAGTATTTTTGATAGATTTGGTATAATCTATTTCTTGTTGCATGAAACGATGACTTTTGTTTAAAGTTGATGCGCTAAAGTGCTTACATACTTTTTCTGGTTCTTATGGACAACATAAAAAACTGCTTATGATGCTTTACCTTTGTTTTTCATGATTGAGGAGTAAATCTTTTTAATTTCGTGAAATTAATTGGATCGAATTCATTGTTTAAAGCACTTAAATTGATTTCTTGATGGAATACAAATCGATATTTGAAAAGATTCTAAAATCTGGATTTGTTTCAAGAAATTATTTGATTTCTGGTACCGGTACGCAATCTGCATTTTTGTTATATACTAGAACTGAGCTTTTATCTCTCTTTCTCTATGAACTAATGTTGTTAGTAATTTCCTTTTGTCTAGTATGTTCACTGTTTGACAATTTGTGACAAAAAGGGGGAGAACAGAAAATAATGATCGTATCACAAAGGGGGAGAACATAAATGCTCAAGACAGGGGGAGAACATGGAGAACATGTTAGAGATGCTCATGATAGGGGGAGATAAAGAAAAGATTGAAAGAGCCGAAAAACAAAAGAACCAAAAGGACGAATCAAATGTAGGATTTTAATTTCTAACGACTAACGTTTGATTTTGTTTGGAGTTTTGTTTTGCAGGAATTACATCACTTTAAGACTCCAAGTCCTAAGTCATAGAGTATGTTCTAGGACTGTTTGGTTCAAATGTAATTTTGTATTTATTGGATCTTTCACGCAAAGAAAGTCAATGTTTTGGTGATAACATTGAATTTCGACTTTTTGGTTTAAGATGAGTGACTTGAGCGCTTTTATGTATTTTTGGGTTTTGTCATGAAATTGCCAAAGGGGGAGATTGTTACGGCTTTTTGGTGTTGGCATATTTCGTGAGTCAAGTCAGTGAGTTGAGTCGGAGTCTTAAAGGGATCAAATTGTCAATCAGCAATCAAAGACTTAGAGAAGATTCAACAAGAGCTCAAGTTGACACTCAGTGTCTTGGGTCTTGAAGATTGATGTTGAAGAATTGTGGATCAGTTACATCAATCTCAAGAAGAAAGTATTCAAAAGGATCAGGTATGGTTAACTAAATAATTTTGGTGATCCGAATACTTTCTTATAGTGTAGAAACACTTGGAAGAATTTTTAATTGCATAAAAATCAAAAACTGGACATGGGGCATGTTCAGGATCCGGATCAGATGATCCAATCCGGATCCCGAAGGGTATTAGTTCATGTGCTAAATCCAATCCGGATCCAAGCCTATTCTGATCCGGATCCCGAACATTGGATGTTGCTGAAATTCATGAACGATCCGGATCGGGAAGTTCAATCCGGATCCCGAACCCTTGGTTTTCTGGAATTGTCTATCACGCTACGACGATCCGGATCGCAGTAAATCCGATCCGGATCGCCGTCCGTAAAATTTCCAGATAAGGTAAGTTTTTGATTCTTATCTCTTTCCAAAGGTTTCTAAACTATAAATAGACATTTAGGGTTTCTCAAAAACGTGGGTTCTCTACCGATTAATTTATAAAACACTTGAGAGAAACCCTAGAGGCTAGGTTTTTATCGTTCTTCTTTTTAGCCTCTTTTAGGTCAATTCGACGGTTCTTTCAAGAACATATCTTTTGTCGAATTGATCTAATCTTTGCTTAGAGATTTTGTCACGCCCCGGGGTCGAAACTGCGACCCGGGCTCGCTAACAGATCCGCCATCTGTACGGAAACTGCCGTACAGACGCAGCGTCTAGCCTGCAAAAGACAAAACTACAGCTACACAGATATCAGAGCGGATAAAAGGCTGTACTATAAAATTTTTCTCAACTACAAGTTGCTACAACTCATAGCCTATCTCCCAAAATCAGATGATACAAATAGAAGTGCACCTATACAACATCTACAAATCCAAATGGGAGATAGCTAAACAGGAAACATAACCAACTCCCACAATCCGGGATGGTACATCTACCTCTCTCTAAAGTAACAATGCTGGTAGGGAACTATCACGCGACTCCCTGTCCTCGGTCCGTCCAGTCAAGCACAGCAGGAACGGAAGAAAGCCTCAGCAACCTGTCACCGACAGAGGGTGTGAGAACTACATCCTACAGTAGTTCTCAGTGGGTACCGTCTCCAAGAACCACGGTCTGCCCACTAAGTCTACCAGAGGCATAAGATAGAGAAAAGACTGATGATAAGATAATAAGCTGGAAAAGAATCTACAGCTATCATGCCTCTATCTACTATGCTCAATAAGAAGAGACTATGGATGATGGTATGCAGTCACTCACTGCTGACAACATGTCACAAGTACTAAGCCCAAGACGCTCTACTATGACACATGCTACGCCATCACTCTCTCAGAGTATCTCAAATCTCAGCGACTGCCCCACAGGGTCCAGTCGAGTCAAGCCTGCGCCCCCTGGTGTATCAACCATGGTGTCCCAACGGACAAACTCGATATCTCACACAGTGACCCCATGGTAGCACGGCCAGGGGTATCAAGCGACCTCTAGTATATGAACTAGGCGCATCATCGCAGCCTCGTCAGGCTCGGTATAATCATCGCAGCCTCATCAGGCTCGGAATCATCAACGCACCCGGGGCGTGGTTCGAGGGGTGCGACCCCACCGAACTCAAGTATCTCAACAGTATCACTGTCTCACAAGTGGCTCCTGCAGGCTGTGGTCCTCGATCAAACAGATCGGTATCTCGATGCTCAAAGCACAAACTCAGTCGGAGAACCCTCCACGACTCAATCTCACAACACAGACCCACTCGACGAAGGTACTACACAGCTGGGACCACCGTCTCTCCCACGGCTCCCACAACACAACTCCACTGAACTCAACACTCAACTCACGGCCGGAGCTACTCTACGGCAAGATCTACGAAGGGTCCGAAACCCAGGGAGACTAACATCTACGTCCCCAAGAGAGAAAGCAGCCCTTAGAACCCAGATCACTCGAATCCGCTCGGGTGGATAAGTTTATAAAAATCATGTCATTTATTTCAGAAAATCATTCGATCTGAGAGAAAACCATCTTTATAATGATTTTTTAGTCTTTTTTAGGAAAACCCTTTGAAATCAAGTTTTATGCCCAAGCCTCGAAGAGCTGATGCCTTCGTCCCAACGGACGAGAACAGACTCAGACAACCTTGCGAGGCTTGGAAGAAACATTGGCTGACTAAAATCATGTATTTATCCAAAAAGGTTCTGGGTTCAAGGTCCTGCTAACACACGTGCACCACGATCCCAACCTGGTGGTGACGAGAAGAACAGTGGAAAGAAAAAACCCCCCGGGACCACCGTTTATCTGAAACGGCTCCCCAAAATGCTAACACTGGCCTAACCCAGCCACCAGACCCCACTCGGCCCCCCCCCCGGGCCCGGAGTGCAACACCCGTCCCACAACACTCTGACCACTCAGCCCACTACCCGGGCGAGAAAACTCTAAGTCCCGAAGGATATGAAAAGTGCGGGATGTCTAAAGCATAAGGAACCTAGCCCAAATTAAGGTTCACAAATGGTCTGGTCAAACTCATGCACATATGACGGGGTGGTGCTAGTTAAGTTCCAAGAAAAACACTTAACTAGCATGCAATCCTATCACAATAGAATTAGAAGAAAGTCCGTAGACTTGGAGAGAAAACCAACCCACCTCAGAAAGCCACCAATTGCTCGTCGACACTTGCAATTGGCACAGCGGCTTACCTGGCCTCCAAGGGGTCCGCACGCAACACGAAGCCCGATGCCAGAATCCGCACGCGAATCGGAGCACGCAGCGACCAACCCACACGACCGCTGAGCCCCCCGCGGAAACTAAAAACCCGCACCGCACGCTGCCAGAAAGCGAAGAAATCGCAAAATCCATCAAAAACTGGTCAAAAACCGAGCATCCGACGGCGAAAAATAGCTTCCGTCGGCGAAAACCAGCGCCCGACGGCGAAAAACCTGCGCCCGACGGCGGAGAAACAGCTCCTGTCGGCGAAAAAAACTGCTCAAAACAGCTTGCTAAAACAGCTCGCGGAAAACCCTGCGGAAACTGCGCAAATCTGCGCGGAACTATGCGCGAAAACTGCGAAAACCGTTCGCAAAATCTGCTCGAAAAAACACCGAAAACCTGCGCGGAAGCTGCTGCGAAACGGCGTGAAACCCGCGCGAAAACTGCGCGAAAACCTGCGCGAAAACGACGCGAAACCCAGCGCGAAAACCAGCGCAAAACGGCGCGAAACCAGCGCGAAAAACCTGCGCGAAACGGCGCGAAAAACCTGCGCGAAACTGCGCGAAAACCTGCGCAAAACGGCTGCGAAACCAGCGCGAAAACCAGCGCAAATCGACGCGGAAAACCAGCGCGAAAACCTGCGCGAAACGGCGCGCGAAAACCTGCGCGAAAATGCGCGAAAACCTGCGCGAAACGGCACGAAAACTGCGCGAAACGGCGCGAAAAACCCTCGCGGAAAAACAGCGAAAGCCGCTCGCGCACGCACCCGCCAAGCTGCTGCCAGCCAAACTGACCGCGCGGCGCCTCGCTGCGGCTCACGCGCGCCCCGCCCCAGCACGCGGCGCTGCGCGCTGCAGCACAGGGCCCGCGGCACCGGCACGGCCGGCCCGGGCCCCCGCGCGGTGCGCGCCATGCGCGCGGCCCGGCGGCAACCGCGCGCGCCTTGCGCGCGGTCCGCGGGGCTGCGCGCGGGCCCGCGCAGCGACCTGCGCGCTGCGCGCGGGCCCCCGGCGCAGGGCACGCCGGCACAGCGCGCGGCCGCAAGGGCCCCGCGCGGTGCGGCCCTTGCGCGCGGGCCCTGCGGCACCGCGCGCACCCCTTGCGCGCGGTCCGCGGTGGCTGCGCGCGGCCTCGCGCAGCGCCCTGCGCGCTGCGCGCGGCCGCGCAGGGCATGCGGCACCGAGCACGGCCCGCAGGGGCTCCGCGCGGTTGCGCGGCCCTTGCGCGCGGCCCTGCTGGCACCGCGCGCACCTGTGCGCGGTTCCGCAGGGCGCGGGCGCCTGCCGCGCGGCTTGCGCGAGGCCACGCAGCGCCCCGACTCGCGCGGCGCTGCACCAGGCGCAGTTGCCCTGGTGCTGCCCGCTGCCACGCGGGGTGGGCTGCAGGGGTGCTGCCAGGCCCAGGCAGCACACTGGATGGCTTGCTGCACGCGGTTCTGCCCTGCGCGCCACAAGCAGCGGCCGCACCGGCCGCGCGCGTGCCATTGTGCTGCCTTCCGCGCGCGGCTCCCAAGGCGCGCGATCCACCCGCGCAAAGAAAAGGAAGGAAAACTCAAAAACAACAATAACAATAAATCCGCCTAATCAACCAAAACGCCGAAACCCAAAAATCTGAAATTTACATACCTCGCCGACGCTCGCCGACACGCCCACGGCGCTCTCTCGGCCACCACCGGGGAGTCCAAAATCCAAGAAGCTCCCAATCCCTTTTTCTTCTTCTTCATCTTCTTCCTTTTCCTCTCTTTTCTTTTCCTTCTTCTTTCTCTCTTTCTTTCTTCTTTCTTTCTCTCTTTTCCATCTCTGCCTCACCCCAATGCAACAGGGCACCTATATATACAAGAACAGAATTTAATTAATTAATTAACTAAATCCAAACCCAACTCCAAATCACTTTTGCCTTCGGGCTCTCTGCCGCTGCCCGGAAACCTCCCGAACTCCGCTTGTAAATCGAAAATACACGCGCTCACAGCTTTTTCTCTTCAAAAAGCTCATCCGTTGAGGCGGGGTGCTCAAATCAATTACCGGCTCCAAAATTGCCAGTTCCAACTCACTTTTTGCCTCCGGGTCCTCCGCGTCAGTCCGGAACCTCCCGAACCCGCTGTAAATCAAAGTACACGTGTCCACAGCTTTTTTTCTCCTCACAAAGCTTCGTCCGTTAAGTCGGGGTGCTCAATCAATTACGGCTCCAAAATTGCCAGTTTCGACTCACTTTTTGCCCTCGGGTCCTCCGCGTCAGTCCGGAACCTCCCGAACCTCGCTGTAAATCAAAAGTATACACGTGTCCACAGCTTTTTCTCTTCCAAAAAGCTCGTCCTTGTGCGTCGGGGTGCTCAACATCAATTAACGGCTCCAAATTGCCAGTTCCGACTCGCTTTTTGACTCCGGGTCCTCCGCGTCAGTCCGGAACCCTCCCGAACTTCGCTGTGTAAATCAGAAAGTACACCTGTTCCAAGTGTTACCTGAATTTCGGCGCTCCACGGTGAAGTCGGAAATTTCCAATCTTGTCCTCAATCGGCCTACAAAGCCCGGAAAAAAACCCGAATCGAGCTGGAGCTTCCGCGTTGATCCGAATCAACTCTGGCACCCACAGCAACCTCAAATGCAACATGCCCAAGGCAACTCTCTGCTCCAAGCCATCTGTGTGGTCGGCGCGCTATCCAATGCCCCGGTACTTTACATTCTCCCCTCCTTCAAAAAGGTTTCGTCCTCGAAACCAAAACACACACCCTACCACAAGGAACCCACATCAAGAATAACATCAACTCCAACTCTCTCTCAATTGAAAGCAGTCCGAAAATAGCGAAAGGTCCAAAATTTCCAAAGGACCGATGCCTTCGCCCCGATCAAAACAAGAACAGGTTCCACAGAATCGCCTCCATCTCTCTGGAGTAGTCCTTCAAAATTTTTCGCTCCGCCCGCTATTTTCGTGATGAAACGGGAAACAAGGAGAGAGAGATGTTGAAGTTGTCCCTGCTGTAGCCGCAACCCAAAACACAACATCCACAACTCAACCAAGTAGGGTGCAAACTCTGATCTCACCACAAGGAAAGGAAGTCATACAAGTACCAAGCGATCCGCTAACCTGGCGCCCACCAATCGGCAACCCAAACTCATCCTCTCGGCTCTCAGGTGGTCGCTCTAACTCAACATACAGGCACCACCGAACCTCACTGGGTAAACTCAACCGTAAATTCCATAACTTCACAAGCAAGAATTTCTTCGGTTGCTTCTGATAGCTCAAATCCTTGTTCGACTCCAACGAAGAAAAGCCGATAAAGTGCGAGGATTCAATTACACCTCCTCCTATCAGACGAAAATCACGGTCCAAAACTCCCGCGTAAACTCAAGTCTATAACCATAAACCTCTGCGGCTGGTGGCTTCCAAAGATCGAAGTCTCCAAAAGGCAAAAATCCTCCGTTGCCTTAGCAACCAAAACTATCTAGTTCCGCAGGTACATCTCTCGATTAGGCAACCAACATCTCCCCTCTTAGGAGTTGCTGCACTATTCATCCAGTGATGTCTTTGAAGCCTCTAAGCCACTTCGGAACTAAGTCCAACTGTCCACGACAGGGTCCGGCTGCTTAACCCGTTCAAACACAGCTGGCGAACTCGATCTTCAAATACTAACAATCGAGGCCTCAGTCGATCCACCTGACCGCGTAGGCAAGCTCAGAAAAGCCCCTACCGGGTTCTGAACACTAACCCGGGCACAGCCCCGGCTGCAAGGTTCCATAACCATTGCCGACCACTAACTCGGTCTCCAATCCACTATCTCGGCACACTCAACCGCCGAGAACCTCCAAGGTCTATGTCTCCCTCTGAGGACACATGATCCTGGGGCTGGCACCATGGCAACCTCGATCCACTCCACTATCCCGAAATCAGGCAATACTGGAAGACTCTCTCTCTGGAGCTGGTCCCTCGATCTCCGTCCCTCCTGGACGTGATCAAGTGATCCTCGGTCATCCATCGCACATGCCAATCGCTGCATCTACCGGTCGGCCCTTCGCCGCGAATACCCAAGAGATAGATATCCGGTGCAGTCCCATCTCAACAAAACAACCCCGAAGCTCATCCCTGGGTGACAAGGGGCCCACTGCTCAACCATCGCGAAACTCGCTCCTCGGTGGGTCCAACAGGACGAACCCGACGCCACACCAACATCTCGGCGTCCAAACAAAAGGCGCAAGATCAAGCGCCCTGATGCTTCTCCTGGATGAACAATCTTGAACAGCTTTTCCATAGCAGCGATCCAGTTCTCGGCCTCCCAAGGCCCCCAACATAAATCCCAAAATCTGCAGGGGGGTGGGACTGGATGAAGTAGAATAACCGGTTGGCAACCTCTCGCTACTCCTGCACCATCAGTGGTGCGACCAGGGTCGAAATCGACAATGTCGCGGCTGGAGTACTACTGACGATATCCCGGGAGATGCTCTCAGCTCAAACATGCAGAACACACGCTCCATGTTCTTCTCCTGGCGCCGCAACGCCTCCGACATCTGGGCCCCCTGAGCCCGCAGATCCTGTACCTCACCCTGCCTAGCCTGCTCGGCAGCCCGCCGTCCGGGCTCCTCAGCTGAGGTCAAACGCCCGCTCGTCGCTGCACGACATCTCGGTGGCATCGCAAGTAACTGAAACAAAACAAACATCAGGACACAACAACCATACGACCCAATCCAGCGAGAGTCTAAAATTTGTTATCCTTCCTAAAGTATTATGTTGTCTGCAGCCAACATAATCACTTTGAGAGAATAACATATCAAATCACTCATCCCAACCCGAGGGAGAGGTAAAAACTCAATCTGGACTCTCGCTAACAGTCACGACTCTCACGTAGTCATCCTAATGTCCAACCACAAGCCTAGGGTTTCTAAGTCCTCAATGACCTATATCCTAGGCTCTGATACCACTCTAATCTGTCACGCCCCGGGGTCGTAACTGCGACCCGGGCTCGCTAACAGATCCGCCATCTGTACGGAAACTGCCGTACAAACGCAGCGTCTAGCCTGCAAAAGACAAAACTACAGCTACACAGATATCAGAGCGGATAAAAAGCTGTACTATAAAATTTTTCTCAACTACAAAGTTGCTACAACTCATAGCCTATCTCCCAAAATCACAAGATACAAAAAGAAGTGCACCTATACAACATCTACAAATCCACATGGGAGATAGCTAAACAGGAAACATAACCAACTCCCACAATCCGGGATGGTACATCTACCTCTCTCTAAAGTAACAATGCTGGTAGGGAACTATCACGCGACTCCCTGTCCTCGGTCCGTCCAGTCAAGCACAGCAGGAACGGAAGAAAGCCTCAGCAACCTGTCACCGACAGAGGGTGTGAGAACTACATCCTACAGTAGTTCTCAGTGGGTACCGTCTCCAAGAACCACGGTCTGCCCACTAAGTCTACCAGAGGCATAAGATAGAGAAAAGACTGATGATAAATATAAATAAGCTGGAAAAGAATCTACAGCTATCATGCCTCTATCTACTATGCTCAATAAGAAGAGAAAATGGATGATGGTATGCAGTCACTCACTGCTGACAATATGTCACAAGTACTAAGCCCAAGACGCTCTACTATGACACATGCTACACCATCACTCTCTCAGAGTATCTCAAATCTCAGCGACTGCCCCACAGGGTCCAGTCGAGTCAAGCCTGCGCCCCCTGGTGTATCAACCAGGGTGTCCCAACGGACAAACTCGATATCTCACACAGTGACCCCATGGTAGCACGGCCAGGGGTATCAAGCGACCACTAGTATATGAACTAGGCGCATCATCGCAGCCTCGTCAGGCTCGGTATCATCATCGCAGCCTCATCAGGCTCGGAATCATCAACGCACCCGGGGCGTGGTTCGAGGGGTGCGACCCCACCGAACTCAAGTATCTCATCAGTATCACTGTCTCACAAGTGGCTCCTGCAGGCTGTGGTCCTCGATCAAACAGATCGGTATCTCGATGCTCAAAGCACAAACTCAGTCGGAGAACCCTCCACGACTCAATCTCACAACACAGACCCACTCAACGAAGGTACTACACAGCTGGGACCACCGTCTCTCCCACGGCTCCCACAACACAACTCCACTGAACTCAACACTCAACTCACGGCCGGAGCTACTCCACGGCCAGATCTACGAAGGTCCGAAACCCAGGGAGACTAAAATCTACGTCCCCAAGAGAGAAAGCAGCCCTTAGAACCCAGATCACTCGAATC
Source organism: Tillandsia leiboldiana (assembly GCA_029204045.2). Lineage (NCBI taxonomy): Eukaryota > Viridiplantae > Streptophyta > Magnoliopsida > Poales > Bromeliaceae > Tillandsia > Tillandsia leiboldiana. Next base: position 9,326,769 of record CM055076.1, read on the forward strand.
CGCTCGGGTGGATAAGTTTATAAGAAACCATGTCATTTATTTCAGAAAATCATTCGATCTGAGAGAAAGCCATCTTTATAATGATTTTTAGTCTTTTTTAGGAAAACCCTTTGAAATCAAGTTTTATGCCCAAGCCTCGAAGAGCTGATGCCTTCGTCCCAACGGACGAGAACAGACTCAGACAACCTTGCGAGGCTTGGAAGAAACATTGGCTGACTAAAATCATGTATTTATCCAAAAAGGTTCTGGGTTCAAGGTCCTGCTAACACACGTGCACCACGATCCCAACCTGGTGGTGACGAGAAGAACAGTGGAAAGGAAAACCCCCGGGACCACCGTTTATCTGAAACGGCTCCCCAAAATGCTAACACTGGCCTAACCCAGCCACAAGACCCCACTCGGCCCCCCGGGCCCGAGTGCAACACCCGTCCCACAACACTCTGACCACTCGGCCCACTACCCGGGCGAGGAAACTCTAAGTCCCGAAGGATATGAAAAGTGCGGGATGTCTAAAGCATAAAGGAACCTAGCCCAAATTAAGGTTCACAAATGGTCTGGTCAAACTCATGCACATATGACGGGGGTGCTAGTTAAGTTCCAAGAAAACACTTAAACTAGCATGCAATCCTATCACATTAGAATTAGAAGGAAGTCCGTAGACTTGGAGAGAAAACCAACCCACCTCAGAAAGCCACCAACTGCTCGTCGACACTTGCAATTGGCAAAGCGGCTTACCTGGCCTCCAAGGGGTCCGCACGCAACACGAAGCCCGATGCCAGAATCCGCACGCGAATCGGAGCACGCAGCGACCAACCACACGACCGCGCGCCCCGCGGAAACTAAAAACCGCACCGCAAGCTGCCAGAAGCGAAGAAATCGCAAAATCACTCCACACAGTCAAAACCAAGCATCCGACGGCGAAAAACAGCTTCCGTCGGCGAAAACAGCCTCCGTCAGCGAAAAATCAGCGCCCGACGGCGAAAAACAGCCCGTCGACGAAAACCAGCGCCCGACGGCGAAAACAGCCTCCGTCAGCGAAAAATCAGCGCCCGACGGCGAAAAACAGCCCGGCGAAAAACAGCCCGTCGGCGAAAACCAGCGCCCGACGGCGAAAACAGCTCCGTCGGCGCAAAAACTGCTCGAAAACAGCTTGCGAAAAACCAGCGAAAACTGCGCAAACCGCTCGCGAAAACCCTGCGAAAACTGCACAAAACTGCTCGCGAAAACCCTGCGAAAACGCCTCGAAAGCCGCGCGAAAACCTGCGCGAAATCAGCGAGCGAAAACAGCGAAACCGCTTGCGAAACTGCTCGCAACCTGCTCGCGAAAAACGGCGAAAACCTGCGCGAAATCAGCGAGCGAAAACAGCGAAACCGCTTGCGAAACTGCTCGCAACCTGCTCGCGAAAAACGGCGAAAACCTGCGCGAAATCAGCGAGCGAAAACAGCGAAACCGCTTGCGAAACTGCTCGCAACCTGCTCGCGAAAAACGGCGAAAACCTGCGCGAAATCAGCGAGCGAAAACAGCAGCCGACAGCGAAAAACAGCGCGCGGCGGCGAAAACTGCGGCCGACGGCGACCAACGGGCTCCGACGGCGAAAAAACGGCGCCGGCACGCAACCCGAGGCACCACCGCTGTCCCGGGAGCACGCCGAGCGGCGAAAACCTCTGCCGCGCGACGAGGCAGGCCCACCGCGCGGCGCCACGCCAAACCGCGCGGCGCAGGGGCTGCTGCGCGGCGCTGGAGCGTGTCGCGCAGCGCCCAGCGGCGCTGCGCGCAGCCCGCAGCGCTGCGCGCAGCAGCGCGCGCCCGCGCGCCCGCGCAGGCCCGCGCACGCCTGCGCGCGGCCAGCGCGGCCCGCGCAGGCCCGCGCGCGGCCCTGCCGCGCGCGCCTGCGCGCGGCCCGGCAGCGCAGCGTGCAGCACTTTGCTGCACGCGGCGCCGCGCCCAGCGGCACCTCGCCGCAGGGTGCTGCCAACAACAGCACCCTGGCGCCGCGCGTGCGTCGCTGCGCGAGCGCGCGGCCGCCGGCGACGGCAAAAATCAGAAAAAAGGCCCCGATAAAACCGATAAATCCCCAAAAATCCAATCGCTCCAAAAATCCAATTTTTAGCATTTAAAATCCAATTATAAAAATCCCTAAAGCTCGAAAACTCCAAGAAACCTTAAAAAGAGAAATTGATTACCTCGACGACGCTCGCCGCACGCCCACGAGCTCCACGCGGCCTCCAATGGCGAGTCGAAAAATCCAAGAATGCCTCGAACCCCTTTTTCTTCTTTTTCTTCTTCTTCCCTTTTCCTCTCTTTTCCTTTCCTTTCTTTCTCTTTTCCTGCTGCAGAGGGTGGAGGTGGAGCCTTTTATAAAGCAAAAAGCTTTATTATTAATTAACTTAATTAATTAATTCCAAAAACTCCAACTCCAACTCACTTTTTGCCTTCGGGCTCTCCGCCGCCGCCCGGAACCTCCCGAACTCCGCTGTAAATCGAAAATACACGCGCTCACAGCTTTTTCTCTTCAAAAAGCTCATCCGTTGAGGCGGGGTGCTCAAATCAATTACCGGCTCCAAAATTGCCAGTTCCAACTCACTTTTTGCCTCCGGGTCCTCCGCGTCAGTCCGGAACCTCCCGAACCTCGCTGTAAATCAAAAGTACACGCGTCCACAGCTTTTTCTCCTCAAAAAGCTTATCCGTTGAGTCGGGGTGCTCAAATCAATTACCGGCTCCAAAATTGCCAGTTCCGACTCACTTTTGCCTCCGGGTCCTCCGCGTCAGTCCGGAACCTCCCGAACCTCGCTGTAAATCAAAAGTACACGTGTCCACAGCTTTTTCTCCTCAAAAAGCTTATCCGTTGAGTCGGGGTGCTCAAATCAATTACCGGCTCCAAAATTGCCAGTTCCGACTCACTTTTTGCCTCCGGGTCCTCCGCGTCAGTCCGGAACCTCCCGAACCTCGCTGTAAATCAAAAGTACACGTGTCCACAGCTTTTTCTCTTCAAAAAGCTCGTCCGTTGAGTCGGGGTGCTCAAATCAATTACCGGCTCCAAAATTGCCAGTTCCGACTCGCTTTTTGACTCCGGGTCCTCCGCGTCAGTCCGGAACCTCCCGAACTTCGCTGTAATCTGAAAGTACACCTGTTCCAAGTGTTCCTGAATTTTCGGCGCTCCACGGTGAAGTCGGAAATTTCCAATCTTGTCCTCAATCGGCCTACAAAGCCCGGAAAAACCCCGAATCGAGCTGGAGCTTCCGCGTTGATCCGAATCAACTCGGCATCAACAGCAACCTCAAATGCAACATGCCCGAGGCAACTCTCTGCTCCAAGCCATCTGTGTTGTTGGGTTATATATAATAAGGATCTAAATAGGGGAAAAAACACCTAGAGGGGGGTGAATAGGTGTAAACGCATAAACACTCAAAAAATCGTTGCGATAAAAACCCAATGCGGAAATAAAAATAATACGCAAGATTTTTACGTGGAAAACTCCATCACCGGAGTAAAAAACCACGGGACCGATAACACGGCAGAAATCCACTAGAATTAAAACACGTACAAGGTGATTTACCGTACACACTTACGACTCAACCTTTTCCATACGCTCCTAGAGGATCTTCTCCGCTCGCTCCGCGACGCTTCTCGAATCCACGATCTGCGCCCAACGCCGAATCCACGGCGTCCAACGTCGAATCCACGACGTCCGACCGAATCCACGGTCTTCACCCAATAGCACCCTTCGAATCCACGAACGTGCCTCGCTCCGAATCCACGAGAGCGGTTGAACCTTGAATCCACAAGGACACGCGAATCCACGCGCCGATTTTTGGGGTAAATCGTTGTTTTGGGTGGTGATGATCCGCCGAATACTTAGATCAAAGATAGATCGGAAATACCATCTAAGTATTCATTAGTTTGATTCAACTCAAGATGTGAGTATGAATACCTAGAATCAAACTAATCAATATAGATGAAGAAACATAGAGTATTCTCTAATGATTTCCTTTCTTCTCTATATGTGGATCTAGAGGCGTATATATGAAAATGACGGCTATTGTTATTTTCGGCCTCTTTTTGGATTAACCCTAGAAGAAGAGTCATAGGGTCTATTTATAGGTTAGAAACCCTAGGAAGGAGATAGAAATCAAAAACCTAACATTTCTGGAGATTTTACGGACGGCGATCCGGATCGGATTAACTGTGATCCGGATCGTCGCAACGAGTCAGGCCATTCCAGAAAAACGAAGGTTCGGGATCCGGATCGAAGTGCTTGATCCGGATCGTTCATACAGTTCACCAAACATCAACGTTCGGGATCCGGATTGCGAAGCCTGATCCGGATCGTTCAAGGAAGATGGTAAACTCAGTGTTCGGGATCCGGATCAAGAGAGGCTACGATCCGGATTGAACTAGTGTATGAACGAACCACCTTCGGGATCCGGATCGAACAACCTGATCCGGATCCTGAACATGTCCCAAGTCCAGTTTTTGATTTTTATGCAATGAAAGATTCTTCCAAGTGTTTCTACACTACAAGAAGTATTCGGATCACACAAAATCTTAGGTTAAACATACCTGATCCTTTTGAATTCTTCTTTCTTGAGATTGAGTTTAAACGATCCAACTTTCTTCACCTTCAATCTTCAAGACTTGAGACTTTCACGAAACTACGCCAACTCAAATTCCGTAACAATCTCCCCCTTTGGCGGTTTCGTGACAAAACACAGATCCACTAAAGAAAATTCAAAAAGATATTTTTGTTGCTATCACCATACAACAAAAATTTACAATGGAGAACCAAAAATTTAAAAACATGAGATAAACTCCTAAAACAGACTCTAGACTTAGACATCTGTACTCTCTGCACAAAGAAATCATTCTTGACAAAAAGAGATCGTTAGATACCTCAAGAATATTTAGCATACAAAACCTAGTACAGAGATAGAGTTTATCTAATCATCATGACATTTGAGAATTCAGATATGTAAGAGAATCATAGTCAAAAACCAACATATCTTCTATGCAATTAAAAACCAAATGTCACAAAATGTTAGTCCAACATCAACTTGTTAATTATATTACATGCCCAAATAGTTAGTCGAATAGTTAGTCGAGACATGCAAACACTCACAAGATGAAAACCAAAGTTGAAGTTGAAGAGATACTTACCTTGATGTATACAAAATCTTCATCAGCAAGATTTTCACAATCATTGTTCAAGTTCCCTTACCTTGATGTTCATTCACATCATCATTGTACCTTGATGCAGTCATCATTGTTCATCATTGATGTATACAAGATCACACTTTTCACAATATCAATGTTCAAGTTCTCTAAACTCTCTCCCCCTTTTTGTCACAAACAAAGCCAAAGTTACCAAAAAATCGAAGGAGAGTAAAAAATATCAAAGAAAATGTTCCGAAAATGTAAGAACTAGAACTAAAAGTGAGTCCTAAAAACTGAAAAAACCTGCACAAAAGGATTAAAAATCTGCAAAAGAATAAAAAAGAAGAAATCAGTCATCAGATTCTGAGTCTTCAGAGCTTGTGCAGCCTATCTTTGAGAACATCTTTTTCACCCGCTTGTTCATAGAATTGATCTTCTTAGTTATGGTAATGTGAGCTGCCGTGATGAGCTCGAGCTCATTGGAGATTCTCGTTTGTGCCTTCGAGATCTGTTCCTGCTCAACCGATAATCGTTGTTGTTCTTTGTAGATGGATGAGACTGATGCTTCATCCGCTGGTGTGGGTGCTGGTTGTGATGGTGACGCGGAAGTGCCGTTACCAGGTTTTGTTCCGCACGTTGGGACTGGAGTGACATGGGGTAATTTGTGAAGTGACTTCACGACGGTGGACTCATCGATCATGCCCAAACATTGATGATAAGTCGGTGAGGTAATGTCAACCTGAAATTTCTTCAAAATCCTCATTATAATCAGTGGAAATGGAATTCTCTCTGTGGGATGAGGGTGCTCAACATATCTTGTCATTCTATTCCAAATGATGTATGGAATGTTGATATTCAATCCCATTGCCTCAGACAGATGTCCTAAGAGATACAAAAATAGCATTCGATCCCATCTCAAGACTTTCGTCTGCAAATTTGGAAGGATATTGTAACAAATGATGAAGTTTAGAAATCGGGACTCAAGACGAAGTTCCTTGGATCTGATCGATTTCTCCGTTGATTGCGTCCCTTCCAAACAAATTCCCTTTATAACCCTCTGCCACACAGTGTTTGTCAAAACCTGTTCCTTCAAGTAATTAACTCCTGTCTTGTTGGCAGGCATTCCCAAAACCTCGCCAATCAATTGTGGAGTAATTTTGAATCTTGTGCCTTGGATGTTCGTGTAAAATTCCATTGGACCGTTTTCAATTTCACGAAGGTGCCGTGCATTTGTATAGAAGGCCCTTACAAGATGCAGACAGTATCCAAGCACTTCTGGAAATCGACAAACTTGAATAAGGTTTGCTTGTTCAATTAGAGCGCCAAACTCAGGAGAGTGATCTCGTAGAGCCTCTATATTGACATGCCTCTCACCAATACATTCACGATTCTCAAATGCCTTTAGGCGATCTGAATTAACGAACACTTGTTCCTCCCGAGGTGGAGAATCCGGAATAGTCGGTTCGTTAGCCATGAAACCTCGTGCTCGTCCAAACCGTCGAGCGAGTCGTTTCCTTTTTACTGAGATGGTTGGTGCAGTCATAGGTGCTTTACCTTTGTCCATGGATGTTTTTCCTTTCGATGCATCGGACGCCTTTTGTTCAGGCAATGAGTCATCATCATCTGTCAATGCAGTCCAATCTACCTCGTGACAATCCACTTCTGTGTCGCTGATCACAAGGAACTCACCCTTTTGTTGTGTTTTCTTAGCTCTTTTTAACTTATTTGTGGCCCGAGTGTGCACCATAGTGACCAATAAAAGGATGATCCATGAGAATCCCATTGATCCAAGTGCTTTAAGAAGATTAAAATCCTGTGAGCAACAACTCAAGAACACATGAAAAATTGTTAATTTTCAAAGATTGAAAAAATTATACCCAAACAATCATAATCATGTAGAGAGACTAAGAATCAAATTAGTTTTGCAGAAGGACTTTTAAAAATAGATCAATTGCATGATTTTCGAAAATCCTTATTATATGCCCTAAAACCGAAATTTTAGAAATCGAAGCCTAAAAATCCGTTAATCAGGAGAATACCTAGCATATAATCAAAACTAATCTACCCAGAGTTCTTATATCAAAAGAAATTTGATCAAAAACCATCCACAAACAAAGTTGATCCAAGAAATTCATCACGTTTGAGGAGGAAAAGAGAAAAACGGTGAAAAACCGAGATTTTGATCAATAAAACTTACTTGGAGTTGAAGAACTTGAGTTTGAAAGCTTCCAGGAAGGATGAAATCTAGAGAGAGAGAGCTCTGGAAACTTTGGAACAAAAGATTGGAGTAAAAGAAATCAAAAACCCCTTTCGTTCTTTATAAAACCTAGCCGCGATCCGGATCAGTTCATAACTGCGATCCGGATCGGCTACCCGCAGTGAGAAACTGCGTTCGGGATCCGGATCGGCAGATACAATCCGGATCGTCAGCCCGCAGAAGAATTCCTGCGTTCGGGATCCGGATCATCTAGCCCGATCCGGATCGGCCCCAACTTTTTCTTTAGAAAATTTCAGAGAAATTCAAGAAAAACCAGAAAAAGATTGTAAGCGCAAATGTGTATCAACTTTAAACAAAAATCATCGTTTCATACAACAAGAATTAGGTTATGCCAAATCTATCAATAATATCCAAAAATGAAACGAAAATTTACAAAAATTAAATCCCTTAAAGTTGAACACCTTCAATTACATCTAACTTGATCTTATGAGTAATGCCTTTATCAAATCATCAATTCAGTAAAGAAAATGAAATACAAAGATCAATAGATGTTTGAAATCCCAAATATAATAGATAATGTATCTAGACAATCTGTTGAAGAGAGTGGCTCTTTGAGCATCTTTCTTTAAAAACCCACCTTATACCAACCTTGAAATTTGACAGAGTCAAGTATTTCAACATGCATTTTACTTAATCAAAAATTTGAACAACCATGCTTGGTATACATGTGGTAGCTGCACACAATACTCGGACGACCGAGATGGTAGCTCTTTCCTCCATGTGGTGGTAGTTTTCACACTCCTCATTGGGATGTAACTCTTTCCACATCTTTTGAGCATTTTACCTTTTCTATGACTCCCCCTCAATTGGCTATCAATTATTTAAGATATAAAGTATTCAACCAAATATTGATCTCGATTTCATACTCGACTAAGCAGTCAAATAAGATAATGACTATACCAAGAGATCATAGAGAGAGAGAAATTGACTTTGATCACTTTAGAAGATGATTTAATTAACATAAATGATCATTGCAACAGTGAAATATTATGATGGCAAAAGCATAATAAATTTCTAAATGTGCGAAAAGATGCAATTAAAGTCAATTATGATATATGCTCAATTAATGTCCTATGTACAAACATAGATAATGAACAAAACAAAAACAAATACAAAACCTATCCTAAGCAAAGATTTCAAAAAGAAGATTATTTCAAGGAAAGCATCCCAATTGCTTTTCGTAAATGAATAAAACGTTTTTGATCCAAAGGTTTTGTTAGAATGTCAGCTAATTGATCCTCAGTTAAAATATATGAGAGTTGAAGAGTATTTGATTCAACTAGCTCTCTAAGAAAATGATATCTAAGTTCAATATGTTTTGTTCTAGAGTGCAACACAGGGTTTTTAGAAATGTTAATAGCACTAGTGTTGTCACAAAGTATTGTTACCGAAGATGCTGAAATGCGGAAGTCGCTCAATACGCTTTTCATCCAAATGAGTTGAGTTGAGCAACTTCCAGCTGAAATGTATTCCGCTTCGGCAGTCGAGAGTGCTATGCAGTTCTGCTTTTTACTGTGCCATGCAACAAGGCAATGGCAAAGATAGAAGCATGCACCACTCATGCTTTTCCGATCATCCACTGATCCTGCCCAATCGGCATCTGAGTATCCAACAATATCCAAACTTGTTCCCATAGGATACCAAATTCCGAAATTAATTGATCCTTTGATATACCGGATGATCCTTTTCACCGCTTTCAGGTGAACCTCCTTTGGTGCTGATTGATATCTCGCGCAAATCCCAACACCAAAAGATATATCCGGGCGACTAGCCGTGAGGTAAAGTAGACTTCCAATCATACTTCGATACAGTTTCTCGTCTACATTCTCACTATGTGAATCACTTCCAAGTCCCTTGTGGCTAGTTCCCATTGGAGTCGGAAAATCTTTACAATTTTCTAGATCAAACTTTTTGACCAACTCCATTGCATACTTGGATTGACTCAAGTGAATACCTTCATCATTTTGTTTAATTTGCAATCCAAGGAAATAAGTCAATTCGCCCATCATGGACATCTCAAATTCGCTTTCCATGGTCTCCGCGAATTTAGAAGCATCATTATCTCTTGTTGCGCCAAATACAATGTCATCGACATAGATTTGTGCTACAATGAAATTGCTTTGATAATGCTTCACAAAGAGAGTCCTATCAGCTCCCCCTCGAGTATAGCCCTTCTCCAAAAGGTGCTTTGTTAACCTTTCGTACCATGCTCGCGGTGCTTGTTTCAGACCGTAAAGAGCCTTTTTCAAACGAAAAACATGGTTAGGTTGTTTATGATCTACAAAACCTTTCGGTTGAGCCACATAAACTTCCTCATTTAAAAACCCATTTAGAAATGCGCTCTTAACGTCTATTTGAAATAATTTGATTTTAAAATGACAAGCAATAGCAAATAGTATACGAATGGACTCGAGTCTAGCTACAGGGGCGAAGGTTTCATCAAAGTCTATACCTTCTACTTGAGAGTAGCCTTGAGCAACTAATCGTGCCTTGTTCCTGATGATAGTACCATCCTCATTTTTCTTGTTCTTGAAGATCCATTTGGTACCTATCACATTGTGTTGCTTTGGAGGCTTCGTTAATTCCCAGACTTTGTTTCGCTCAAATTGATGGAGCTCTTCCTGCATTGCTTTAATCCAATAGTCATCCTGAAGAGCTTCACCTATGTTCTTTGGTTCGATTAAAGATACGTAGCAAGCGAATCCACAAACCAACTGCCTCCGAGTTCTGACTCCTTCTTGTGGATCTCCAATAATATTCGATTCCGGATGATCCTTGGAGATTCGTAACGTTTGTTGAAACGGAGTACTCGGAGATATATGAGATGATTCCTGCACATCAGATAAACTTGAAGAACCATTAGATGCATCATTAATATTGGAAGTATTATTATGAGAAGATGCACTAGCAGGAGAATCATCATCTAGAGAGATATCGAGGGTAGATTTTCCAGTTTCAAAGTGAAAAGCTTCATCTACTTTAACATTTATAGATTCTACGATCGTCTTAGATTCAATGTTAAATACTCGATATGCTCTGCTATTCGTAGAATAACCCAAAAAGATCCCTTCATCACTTCGAGAGTCGAACTTTCCAAGATTTTCACGGTCACGTAAAATGTAACATCGACTCCCGAAGACACGAAAATATTTGATATTGGGTTTTCTACTAAACCACAGCTCATATGGTGTATTTAAAGTTCCTGGGCGCAAGTAAACTCTATTTATGACATAGACAGCGGTGTTCACAGCTTCAGCCCAAAAATGTAGCGGTAAATTCCGGCTATGAAGCATCACACGCGCCATCTCTTGAACAACCCTGTTCTTGCGCTCAACAACACCATTCTGCTGAGGTGTATAGGGTGCCGAGAATTCATGTTTAATTCCATTTGAAGTGCAAAAATCAATGAATTTTGAATTTATGAATTCTCCACCTCTATCACTTCTAACACGAATGATCTTTTCATTCTTTTCAATCATAATACGATGGCAAATCTCATGAAAAGAGTCAAACGTATCAGCTTTCTCTTTTAAAAATGCTACCCAAGAAAACCGAGAGAAATCATCAACCAAAAAAAAAAATGTACCATTTACCTCCCAAAGATGGTTGACGGGTCGGCCAAAAGAAAAAGAAGAAAGGAAAATAGTCTACATAAACTACACAAGATTTAATCGTAAAACGATTAAAGACAAGGAGGGGTTTCACCTTTGCATACCCAAACCTTTTGAGTTTTGGAGTATGTTGGCAATGGTTGAGAAGTTTTCCTTGATGAAGACGTCTTGCAAGATTGGTCTTTTTCTTTTGTCATCGTCTTGTTTGAAGTACTACCAATGTCCTTTTCTTTAGGAGAATCCTTCTTTGAATTCCATGGAGTGAACTTATTGGTAGCTGTTGCAAGATGTGGTTGATTTGATCCTTGAGCTCCAATCTTGCAATTTCTTCCAATGTGCCCTGCAAAATTACAACGAAAGCATACCTTTGTGCTTGATGATTCTGAAGAGGATGAAGTAGGCTTGTTGTCGTTGGTTGTCATGATTTCCGGTGTCGGAGAAGGAGATACCGACTGAGGCACAAAGACTGTCCCAACCGAACTAAAATTGTCTTCAGTTCGATTGTATCCGAGGCCGAACTTGTTTGTTTGACCAAGACCAAGAAGTTTATCCAACTTACTCCTTCCTAAAGAGAATTGCTGTAAGTCATCCTTGAGTTGGCAAATGGTCTCTGTCATTTCCAATTTTTCCCGTCGGGCCTCGCCGTAGAGCTTCAAGAAATAGTTCGCTTTGTTCACCATATCTATATAGTTCTTCTCGAGTTGCTCATTGGACTCTTGAAGGGAAACATTTTCTTTTATCAGTTTATCCCTTTCCACTTCAAGATCGGTCGAGAGAGAAGTTACCCTTTTTACTTCTTCTTCGAGATCCTGCAATCTCCCTCTCAACCCCTTGTTTTGCTTAGCCGGTTTCTTTAAATCCCGTAAAGATCTGTGATAGGCTAGAGCAAATTCTTCACCTTCCGAATCATCCGATTCGTTGTCCGTTGCGTTCTTTTCAACAGTGGAGTTGGACAACGACTCAGATGTACTTGCCATAAAGCACATGAAGGGTGAAGATACGGACGCGTGGAATGCGGTGGAGCTCTTTTCTTCATCACTCGAAGACGACTCATTTGACGTTGAGTTGTCATCCCAAGTGACGACTTGCATCGCCTTCTTCTTTGTCGGATACTTGTTAGGACATTCCGTTGCAATGTGGCCGTAGCCTCGACATTTGAAGCATTGTAGTTGTCCTTCTGAACTTTTCTTATCCTTTGAGAAGTTCTCTTGCTTTCTTGACTTGTGACTTGAAGTACCCTTGCCTTTGTTCGACTTTCCGAAGGATGGAGATTTGCTTGAATTACCCCTTCGAAAGTTGCGGCGAAACTTCCTTGTCAAGAGAGCGAGCTGTTTCTCAAATTCCTCCATAGAGAGGTTCTCGTCATCGTCTGAGGAGGACGTATCCGCGTCTTCTTCCTTAGTTGTTTTCAACGCATAACCTGAAGACTTAGAAGTGGATGCCTTTCCAGAAGAATTGTTAGTAGTAAATGTCATTTCATAAGTTTGTAATGAACCAACTAATTCTTCTACACGTATTTCATCCGGGTGTTTAATAGTTTCAATGGCAGTAACCTTTGGGCGAAACCGTTCAGGAAGAGTTCTTAAGATTTTTCTTACAATCTTAAATTCTGGAATCTTCTCTCCCAGATTAGCACATGAGTTTACGATGTCTTGCAATCGTGTATAGTAGTCAGTGAAAGATTCATTTTCTGCCATTAAGATAGAGTCAAACTTGCTCGTAAGCATTTGCAGTTTCTGAATCTTCACGAGGTTAGTTCCCTCATGTTTAACCTGAAGAACATCCCAGATTTCTTTCGCAGTCTCACATGCCGAGACGCGAGAGAATTCAGTTTGAGATAAGGCATTAAAGATAGCATTAATTCCCTTGCCATTGTAAGAAGATGAATCTAACTCTTCCTTGGTCCATTTCGACCTAGGTTTTAAGGTGCGAACATCACCAATAAGTTCAGTTGGATTAGACCATCCTAATTCAATTGATTGCCACACCCGTTCGTCGATGGAAATTAAAAAGGCTTTCATCCGTACTTTCCAGTACGCATAATTTGTTCCATCGAAGAACGGGGGTCGGTTGATGTTTCCACCTTCAACCATTGTTTACAACCCTATTCCCTCTCTGATACCACTTGTTGGGTTATATATAATAAGGATCTAAATAGGGGAAAAAAACACCTAGAGGGGGGTGAATAGGTGTAAACGCATAAAACACTCAAAAAATCGTTGCGATAAAAAACCCAATGCGGAAATAAAAATAATACGCAAGATTTTTACGTGGAAAACTCCATCACCGGAGTAAAAAACCACGGGACCGATAACACGGCAGAAATCCACTAGAATTAAAACACTACAAGGTGATTTACCGGTACACACTTACGACTCAACCTTTTCCATACGCCTCCTAGAGGATCTTCTCCCGCGCGCTCCGCGACGCTGCTCGAATCCACGATCTGCGCCAACGCCGAATCCACGCGTCCAAACTCGAATCCACGACGTCCAGACCGAATCCACGGTCTTCACCCAATAGCACCCTTCGAATCCACGAACAGGCCTCGCTCCGAATCCACGAGAGCGGTTGAACCTTGAAATCCACAAGGACACACGCGAATCCACGCGCCGATTTTTGGGGTAAATCGTTGTTTTGGGTGGTGATGATCCGCGAATACTTAATCAAAGATAGATCGGAAATACCATCTAAGTATGCATTGTTTTGATCAACTCAAGATGTGAGTATGAAAACCTAGAATCAAAACTAATCAATATAGATAAGAAACATAGAGTATCTCTAATGATTTCCTTTCTTCTCTATATGTGGATCTA